>OY751109.1:8220866-9443628 GCA_963564075.1 Eupithecia subfuscata | reverse complement strand
AATACTTTATAACTTTGTCGCTTTAAATATGACTAGCTCGGCGACCGCCTTCTGTCCGTCGGCAAGAGCTCTTCAGTTAAACAAGGTAAGTACTAAAGGACTAGGACAAGAGGAACAAGTAACGCACCGAAGGATGTTTGTTTAGACGACTGTACCGTGAATTTGAATATCGATATCTTCGAAGGAAGCCGAGGCATTGTTGGCGTTACTCCATGTTTGTGTAAGTTGATTGGATATCAAACCAGGACTAGATTTTCGGAACGATATTACTCCAAAAACATACGACATGTTTTCAAAGGAGAAATTCACAAATTGTGTGCAAACATTGCGGATTAGACTGTTCCTTTTAAGCTCTAGAGAAATGTATCTATTATATTTAAATCAAGAAGTCGTATTGGGCATTTTAAATAAGCACCTAAAGAGCTTAATAAACAAACAACTGAATCAAATATTCTTGAGCAGATAGTAGCAAATAATAACGATACTTCGAAATGTAACATTTCACATGCCCGGTGGAGGGTAACACGTGTAAAAATCAAATAATTACATCAAAAAAACTTCCATTTCCGATTCCAACACTTTACACTGTCAATCACATTTTTATTGCTAAATCTATCAGCGTTTCACCCCAGTCGTCATTGATGTTAAGCATCTGCTCATGTTTATAGTACTCGTACTAGATACGTAGGTACACTTAGGAACGAAAATCACTGCACACGAAACTATTTACAAAACCACTGAGCGTTGAGCTATCTATGGACCAAATAGTTGACGACTTTTTAACATCAGTTAGTAATGAATTTCTTGTACTGTGATTGTTAAGTTACTTATGCAGAGAAATACCGTTCAGGTAAAACTAAAATCAATTCCTAAACTTTCGTTGCTGACTGTAGCCGTAAGGTAAGTCCGTACGTAGAGTAACTAGCTACGACCAAGGTCGACCGGTGTGGTTATATCTCAGAATGCAGCGCAGGCGCAGGTATCTGGTGCTATTATAGAAGAATCATTGATTTCAAACAAACACTCCATTGAATTCTGCTGATGATAGGTTTTAATTGGCGTGGGTGGATTCTGCTTTAGCTACCTACATAAGAAATTTGTGAATAGCGAAGCAGATTCTTGGTTTTCTTTTCCATTTTTAATCTCATTGCTTCGTGCTAATACATCCTACAAATCATAAAAATAAAAATAAAATAAAATAAAATAGTTTATTTCTCTAACTTAATCTATACATATCTTAAAATTACTTTGGAAATCCCCTTTTAAGTATAAAGATACCTGTGTTAGGGGGTTTCGCTCTTGCCTTATGGAAATTCACACAAATAATAACACTAATATTATAAATGCGAAAGTTTGGATGGATGGATGGATGTTTTTTACCTCTTCACGCCAAAACTACTGAACAGATTGAGCTGAAGTTTTGCATCGGTGTAGCTCTAAGACTGGATTCAAACATAGGCTACTTTTTATCCCATAAGTTCCCATGGGATAGAAATTACCTTTGTACGTTTCCATATAAACAACGCGTGCGAAGCCGCAGGCAGAAACTAGTATATTATAAAACCGAAAGTTTGTGATATCTGAATTTTTGTTACCTAGGATCTCCAAAAGTACTAAACAGATCAAAATGAAATTTGGCGTACGTTTTGAGCAAAGCCTAACTAGATAAAAGGCTACTTATTATTGTAAAAATACGCGTGCGAAGCCGCGGGCAGGAATTGTCAAAAATAAAACACAAAAGAGCAACGGGCGGCCTTATCGCATGGAAACGATTTTTTCCAGGCAACCACAAAATATCTATATAAATTTTGAGTGCGTACCTATATCTAAGCAAATATTTCCTCAATACAAGACAGTGCCTACTGGATCATCAATATTCACAGCCCATGGCATCCCACTGTTGAATGTAGGCCTCCTTTTGCTCCCGCCAACCTTTCGCCTACTGAATAGTTTTTGACTTTTTCCAAGAGACCATACAATATTTCGATTTAGATTCTACGCCGTGAGAACCTTTTAACTGGGCACCTACTTATTCTGAAATAAAGTTTACAGAAACATTATCTTACCCTAGAAGACAAATTTAGTTAAATAGGTAAAGCTTTTTAAACAAATAAGTAAGATAACCAGTTGATATTTTTCGTCAAGGTACAACAGAAATAGAATTCGAGTCATGCCATGACCCTATTTCGCCGAGGATTCATCAGAGTCCTTAATTAAGCTTGTTTCTGAAGCCCACACGTGGCTATTTTTAGTGTTATCAAAAACTAGGTCAATTTAGATTTGAAAAGCAAACGCGTTTCGGTTCGGAAAAAGTATAACGGGAAAGGAGTTGGAAAAACTGAATCCATATTTCACTTTCACACCATCACAGACAATTACGGTCTGGTGCATTATACTTACCTTTACAGAAACGGAATATTTATCAATGAAACTCATCAAAGGATTTTAGTTTCAACAATTTTCTGATGAACTGAAATCCTTGATTGCCAAAAATAATTCCTAATACTTACTTTGTCTAACAATTTTATACAAAATAGAACAACCTAATTTGTTGATAAGTTTTATCTTTGTTTAGTCGACTGTCAATTAAATAAGCGCCGTGAATGATCACGAAATCGTACCCTGTTGAACAAAATCAAACAATGCTTTTTCTGATACGGTTTCAGAAGTTTCCGCCCCCGAGAGCTGTCTCATACACGTGATAAATCGACTTTAACTTATAAGGCGTGGGATGTTTTCTTTTCAATGAAAATTGTTTATTAATAAATTTCGGTCACACCTCAGGCGTTTTCGGTGGAATTAAAATTGTACCATAAGGCTGTTAGAACTGTTATGACAGTTTCTTTTTCATAGTTCGACTATTATTATATATTGAAATAGGGCTCACAATTCATCTACTGAGATAAATATAACTTCAACATCTGAAGAATTTTTGTCATTTTGTTTGAAGGCTGTTAATAGGTCAAGGGTCCAAAGAATATGGCAGAAAATTGTTTAGTTAGGTTTCTTCTTAGTTATAAAAACGGTTAGCAACGCGCCAGCGTTCGTTGGCCTCATCGCGTGTACTGTAGATGTTTGTTTGCACATCCGTATGTTTATTAGTAAAAAAATTTAGTGTTTAGTAACCAGATCGAGACAGCCTGTTGCTATTGCAAGAATGTGAATGTTGGGTAAAAATTGCATTAATTGCCAAGGAAGATTATCAAATTTATATTAATTTCGTCTTAAGTATTCAATGATTTTATTGAGACATGTTTTCGCGCGGTCGGAGGCTACCAGCCTCTATAACGCTGTCTCGCCTGTTTGGAAGATGGTTTGAACTATCGTAGTTTGACAGACAGACTGCACTGTTACTTTACCTATTCTGATTCTGTAACCAAGCCACCACCACGCGCGCACCAGTCTTTGAGATGTTTGTTGGTTTTTGATTCGGAAAAATCGGAACCAACTTTTCCGCATTACTCAACACGGTGGCAAATCATCTCGCCTTTTGACGTGAGCGCTGCGTGTTTGCTAAGTTTGCACAGCTTTTGCTTTGACATTTATTTATAGGACGGAATAAGGTGCAGGTTTATTTTGGGAAATATGCCAATCTTTCAACGTATTTTTCGCAAAGCAAGACCATTTCCTAAAATCATCAAATCTCCCAAGTAAGCCATTGTTGCTCTTTTATCCATATCCTGTTCTGTGGTGATCAGAAAAAAACCATTTTTCAAAATAATTTAGTAAAAAGCAAAATGCTGAAACCCTTTCTAACCGATAAGGAAAATAAACTAAAGTCGTTTTAACGAAGTCGCCCACCCGCAGCCCGTAAAAATCAGTTCAATCCTAATTTAAACAGTGTTATCTAAGCCACCATTTTCTGGGCTAATTTGTTTCAGTATAAAATTACCTCAGATGTAGATAATGCCCGCAGGTATAGCCTAAATGTGTTTTAAATGGTTCACCTATCTGAGTATTACCGAGTTTCAAACCTGCGCTTTCGATAAGGCTTAAAGGTAATTCCTTATCACTTCTCGAAGCTTCGCTTGAACTCCGATAGTCTTGTGTAAAGGCTCGTTTTACTAGAGTCAATGAAGCTCGTCTTACTAAACTGACTGACAGCTATTCAAAATCATTACTATCTTTCATCATAATAGTCAAGCTTGGTACTAAGATATTTACATAAACTTTAGCTGAAACCCACAATTAAGTGCTATAATACCCGAGATAAGGAGACATTACATTAAAGCGTGATATTAAAAAGAGTAGCCAACGCCAAATGGACACGATAAAGTGGGGTTATGATGTTCGCCATGTTGCAATATGGCTGCCTCAAATTAGTTTACTTGCTAAGCCCGTTAACTCCCCGTGACCATTAAATTGGGGTCAGTTAACGGTTTTGGTTAAGTTAGATTAAAAACAGGACCGCAACGGGATGTTTTTTCTTGTTTTATCGTTGTCGGCTAGGGGAAAACACGATTTGCAATTTCTTGACGCGACATATCCCGTCGATAAACCTGGTTACGTAGTCGGGACGCTTTCCAGTTGCTCTACATTTGGTTTGCCAATCGTTATGGGTTTTATTCGAACGAACATAAAAGTACTTTTTCAATGGCAAAACTTAGTAAAGTTGATTCATTTATGGTAGTGTGAGGTTACATATTGTCACAAATATAAGCTTAGTTGAATAAAACAAACGTTCTTATGTCGTTTATGGGAACTGTTTTATTCCAAGTGTTTTTTTGTGAAGCCTTGCCAGTGTGGATAGAATTTCCATAGTATTCAATTAGGTACCTTACTTATCTACTTTCCTACGTGCCTAGCAGGCAGCCAAACCTTATAAAAATGCTCGCATAATCATTATACGTTCGGTTTTAAATGCTCATTTCGTTTCAAGTCGTCATGTATGATCATTTTATGGGACAAAAATATAAGCAAAAGACGTGCCTTGTCAATTTTGGTACAAAAGTACCATGAATGCGAGTACGAGCAAAACACAGAGGCCCCTCTTCTCGTCAATTGTTTCTCATGTTTGTTTGTGTTTGTTCTCGGTTGCTTGTTTTAATAACACGATGTCTGTCTTTGATGGCGGTGCGTGTTTAGTTTGCGGTCGGATTGCTTCGAGAACTTAACCTACTCTGTGTTTCCACATTGACGAAGAATACTCTGCGTTTTGTTTCTTATTTTTTTCATCGTTTGTTTATATTTAATCTAAGGCGCGTGTCGGGAAAATTGTTTCGTAGACAAAATGAACACCTGAAGTCATTTTTGTGACGGGAGTTTATGAATTTTCCGCGATGAAAAGAAAATGAATTTCAGATTAGCGAAACAAGCGAGCGACACTTTGCAGGCTGAGAAATTAGATCATGGTGGTTCTGGTGATATTAAAGGAAATAATTGAAGCAATCCATTTCTTGGAGGTCATCGTCCGGAGCAGCGGAACGCGACGGCTCGGCGACACCGCACCAGTGCTCGTCATCCGAGACAAATGGATGTTATTCTCCTACTTTTTTCTCATCACGAGTTTTGCTATCGCTCCGAATGTTTCGGTACAAAAAATAATTAAGGCGAACACGTTCCAGCGATAAAAACTTATATGAATGTGGCAATTTTGTGGAGCAGCACAGCTTGCCGCGCTAAAAGTGGTGGCTGGTGTCAATGATGTAGAGTCAAATAAGCGGACGCTCTAGATTGTCCTGTTCAGTCATTATTTTTTGACTCTTTGGTATTCGACTCTAGATGTTATTTTAAATATACATCCCTGTTACTCTCGTTACCCTTACACAAGGCATGCCAAAGTCAGGACAGCATAATTTAAAACAAAAGACGGTCTTGTCTCCGCATCTCAGATCTTATATTTATGAGATGTAGCGGCAGTAGAGTCAACCTCCCTTCGCTCATAGCTCCCTAGATTTGATTTTATGATTAAACATGCGGTCTTGCTCGACATGACATCTAAACACCTTGTTTACGTAAACATGCAGTAATCATACCCTCATAATAACCGTGCTAACTGTAATACAACCAGTGACTGCCGCAGACACTGGCTTCGAGTTCACTGAACACTTCTCGTGTGCAACAAGCATTACAGAGGTGAGTGTACACTGGAGATAAACGATGGTTATCACGAAGATAATTACGTTAAAATGTTCTAGAATGTATTATATTTTTTTGAAAAAAATTCGTGACCATGATACACTAATTTCATTTTTTATAAATTTAATCTCACTTTTAGAATAGAAAGCCACATCTCAACAATAATAATATCAAGTACCTAGTACGAGCTACCTGTAGATTATCTGCAACAGTCTGCAGTTAGCTCAGTTGTTTCAATTGTAAGTACTAGTGTAATTTTCCTTGTGAATAAAGGCTTCTGCCATTATTAACAAGTACCTAGGTATCCATCGTGATATCCGTAATAATTTAACGGGAAGATATCTCATTCCGTTCAAACAGATTGACATTATGATGGCAACGCTCTGTTACCATTGCGTTCTGGCCTATGAAATATTAATAGATGATTGTCTCCTCAATTATCAAACAAACAAGATATAAATAGGAAGAGATTAACAATTCGAAAGCAGTCTAGCAGTATGCATTCTATGGACCGCAGCCAATGTCTATAGGACCGACATAAGCACTTTAGTAATCACGTAATTAGCTTCCCATGCTCCAATGGTGGATTATTTATTAGCAAAGCAACGCGTTGTCTTTGACATGGAGTCAGATAAATTTGACTTGTTTCTTGATATTGTCTTAGTTTATTGAGTTTTGCAATGATAAGTACCGTCAGACGTTCAATGCAAATCATTTCCCACTTGGGCTGAAGTTCAACCTGAACCGCCTAACAATTTCATTACCTGTTCCCAATAAATTGACAATTATGAGCTCTTCAACCTACTAAAACGATTTCTGATACTTCAACCCTATTTAGAAGAACCTGTTTCTTCTAATCGGTACATTTTAAAATCTAAAGCGTTTATAGGTATCTCAGTAAAGGTCCTCAGATAAACTTTAAGATTACCCCGAGGGAATCGCATTAAAAAAACGATAAATCGGAGTTTCTTCCGCAATCTTTTAAAGATTTGTGTACTTTTTGTTTTCCCTTTCCTCGAGTGCACTTTTCCGGTTTTCTCCTCGCCGAGGAGATAGAATCCATCAAAGGATTAGGGGAGCCGCGATCGGTCCATCTTTATTTCCCACCGCGTGGAATAAATTATCCGACACTTAACCGGAGATTTTATATGCTTAAGTTTTATTGAATTTCACTTCATAACGGAACTTATTTGAAATGCGAAATTTAAGTTGGAGCGTTAATGGGTATTTTGTAGGCATTAAAATTAATGTGAAAAGTTTTCCTTAGCAGTGTTTTCGAAGCGTGGCTTAGGTTTTGCTTTCACTGGACTAATTTTAAGCGATCCAGTTACAAGCTAACGTATCAATTCACTTGTGTTGCGTCTACGCGGAAGGCATTGCATGATCTTCGAGTAAATTGAGCCGTTACATGATACTTACCTTGTGAAATGATACCATCAATCACGCAGAATAATATAAAACTAGTGATATTTTTTTACAAGTCATAATGTTTTCTTGTTAAACGACTTTAAAAGAAAAAAAGAGGTTCGATGTTCGGCTGAATGTATGTTTTTTTTTGTATGCACATATTCGTCGATTTCTCCGGATTAAGGATTATCTCAATTACGGAAAATGATCCCGAAGTGATCCCATAAATATTTCAGTTCGAGGGACTACTATTTATCCCTCAAAACTTAAAAACAGTGTAAAATTGAGAGATTTGCAGTCGGTTTTTAGTTTTTTTAACAATCAAATTATTTGGTTATGGCTTTATTGTCTTAGAGAAATAAAACGTTGGATTTTGTTACCAGACTGCTATCTGAGGTTTCTTAAGAAGATTTCTAATAGTTCCGATAGATCCAAAAATAATAACCAAAACGCATAGCAAGCACCGCGTTTCAATCAGCGTAGATTGAGGTTACTCCACTGGCAGGGGGGACGGGATTACAGAACGCATGACTCGGCAACATTAGACGTGGCAGTCATTTTATACAGATGGAAATTGGATGTGGCTTTAATAGCGACCGACCGGGACGTTTTTGTAAGTAATTGGTGGGCTATATTAGAGTGCTCGACATCCTTGGCTGTCTCGCGGCTTAGGACGAATTTAGCCGCGAATCGCATAATGGATAATGAAATGTTCGATTTTATTGGTCTGGTTTGTAAAGTTTGGAGTGATGTGTCTGCTGGAACCAGTAAGAGATAGTACTATTTCACTTGCCCTAAAATACTTTATCAGCATGTTAAATGTTCAGTTTTTATACACAGCATTTTCTGCTTAATCAACTCACATTGCCAATAGAGCGACTGCATTATTAAATTGTTTCCTCGTTAGTGTTGTGCCCGTATCGATGAACCTGGAACGGGCGGGAAATTATTGATTAACGTCACCGTAATATTCCAGTAAGCACGTTGAATGTCGATGTGACAATCGACCGTTGATTGCGACCTTCCTCAGTTAGCGATTGTCCCGATCAAAGTGATTTGGAGTACAAAGGGTTAGAAAACCGCCGCGTCAATGCGGGGGTTGGTTTCAACCTGCCGATTAATTGTATTGAGGTTAGGGACTGACGGAATCGATTGGTTTGTTTATTTCATAGTTTTGTTTGGAATTGTGAGTTTTGTGCAATTTATTGTTTGGGATTGAATGAAATGAAATGAAAACATGACGACCTCTGTGGCGCAGCGGGCGAAGGTCTGCCTGCGACGCAGGAGGTTACGGGTTCGATTCCCGCCTCGGGACAAATGTTTGTACGATCTGCAGACATTTGTCCAGGGCGTTCTGGATGTTTTCTATGTATAATAAAAAATATCTATCTATGTAGTGTATTGTATTAAGTAGGTATATCAGTTATCTAGTACCCATAACACAAGCTCTGCTTAGCTTGGGGCTAGATAATGCTGTGTCTATGAATTGTCCAGCATTATAAAAAAAAAAACATTTATTGAAAAAGAAATACACAATAACAAATTTATGGTTAACTCCATGGTAAGCTGAAGCTAGGTGTTATCAGTTTCTTGTCAAGTAAAATTAAGTACAAATTAAATTACATAAATTAATTTGAATCAGGCAAGAGATCAGGAAAAGGTTCGTCGTTGAGGAATTACAAATGGTTTATAGTCATTGTCTAGAAATTAACTTACAGAGTATATGTTTTTATCTAGCAGAAGAAGTTTCACATTATTTTAAAATGATTGTTCACAAGTTATGAGTCGAATACACAATGGAAGTTTTTTAAATTGCTAGCAAGGTATGGGTTGAGTTTGAAATGTTTATTTTGATTGTTTTGAGATAAGAAATACTGATCACAAACATCCCAGACTTGGCTATGATGACATTAAGTAACATAATTTACCTTCGAATTAATATTATTTGCGGTTTAATAGAACTACTTGCTTAATATTATGATAAAACAATATTTAGTAACAATTCCGCGCAAAACCTTATCTGATAAGATCCTACAAAATGTAATCCGTGTGTAACACAAATTGATCCTACTTAAAATCCTACTTAAAATCTCTAATTTTAAGTAGGATCAATTTGTGGGAGGGCGGGCGGTACACACGGATTACATTTTGTAGGATCTTATCAGATAAGGTTTTGCGCGGAATTGTTACTAAATATTGTTTTATCATAATATTATACAATGGATTTCCGCAAAGTAACGCCTGAATCTATTATTTGAACTACTTGCTAATTTTAACAAGCACATCTCTAACATTTCAGTTTTATGATGAAGTAGTTAGACTTTATTATGCAGGTATAATAACTTAAATACCTACTTGTATGCTACTTTATACATTTGCATTGGTAGAGGTCTCTCTAGGACCTAAACAAAACAAAATATAAGTATTTTTTTAATATCCTGTGTGAAAATCCAATACAAAACCTTTGAATTACAAAGCTTATGAAATCATTTCTAATCAATACTTAATCAAAGTTAACCTACAACGAAGAAGCATATTACAGAAACCACAATACGTCGCCTGATTCAAACGCAAGTAATTATCGATAAATTTGCAATAACAGTAACCATCGAATCGGTAATTTGCTTAATGAGCGTACATCTCTAACACACTGGTATATCGATAGAAACGGTATTTGGATATTGTATGTGAATAATGTATTTGGTGATCGATAGAACGTATAACAGTGAGATATTGACCATGCTGCTTTCTGGTTTGATATATTATTCGTTGCGATTGCAATGATTTGCTAAATTGTTAGATGTGTAGAAATGTTCGGTAAATCATGTTTGTTTGCCAGCTAACAGCAAATACTACAAACCTATTGTTAGCCGAATGAATTCGCCATAGCTATGTAAATGTTGCTAGATATTTAATTTAAATTATGTAGTATGTTTCGCGTGTATGATGATTCCTCATTTAAGTATGTTTCGTGTGTATGATGATTCCTCCCTTTGCATTTCCGCGTATCACGACTATTTCTCTGTGTTGTTCGTATCGTATAAATGGAGTTTTCTTCCTCTACGTCTATTTTGTTCTTATTTTGGAACAAATCTCAAATATACATGTGCACTTTGCGTTAATTAAGTCAATGCGATTCTATGCGCAAGCGCGGGAAAGTGAGTGGACGGTGCATTTATGGCACATGGAACGCAACCGGTACACTACGGTATTAGGGTTGAGATAAGCACATTAGGACCATATTTGACACTAACATCAGTTCTATGCTTTTACTCTTCTTGAAATTGATGAGTGGGATTAAATATATTAGCCGATCAAAATTTACGTATATATACATCGTAGGTTATGTAAGAACAGATAGCAAGAACTAGTGCAAAAATTAGGTACGAAATTTATTTATTTATTTATTATTATTTATATTTATTATTTTATTTAGAATGAACAAATACATAATGTAGCTAAAATATAATGGAACACTGGAAAGCGCATAAGTTAAAAACTGTGGTGCACCTCCAGCGCCCAAACTCAGGATATAGTTAAAGCCAAATTCACCAAACAGAAAGCATAGTTTAATAATAATTATTATAGTTTTCGATTTAACAAATAGTTAAGAAAATGCTTATAGCATTTTTATTTGGCAAAATCGGGCTCTATAGGAGAACTGACGTTCATCCTACTTCTTACTATCCTACTAATAATAATAATAATAATAATAATAATATAGCCTTTTATTCAGACCTTAAATAACACGTTTAAACTTAATGAAATAAGGTATAACCAAATTAAAATTAGATTAAACTTAACCTTGTATTTGTAGTTTGTTTATTTTTTGCAGATCTGTTTGCCAATCGGCAAAGGCCTCCTCCAACCTTTTCCATTCGGATCTTTCTTGAGCCACTCTGTTCCACATCACTCCAGCGACTAGCCTTATGTCCTCGTCCCACCTCTTCAGAGGCCGGCCTCTTCTCCTTTTGCCTTCTCTGGGGTACCATCTTGTTATAATTTTGCTCCACTTGTCTTTGCCTCTTATCATATCCTACTAATATTATAATAAATAAATCCGACGATCTCGGGATCATTCTCGACACAATAGCGATAGAGAATTTTCAAAATCACACTAATATTATAAATGCGAAAGTTTGGATGGATGGATGTTTGTTACCTCTTCACGCCAAAACTACTAATCGGATCGGGCTGAAATTTTATATACAGATAATTATAATCCTGGAATCAAACATAGGCTACTTTTTATCCTAATCCTAAATAAATAAGTTCCCATGGGATAGAAATCACCTTTTAACGTTTCCATAGAAACAACGCGTGCGAAGCCGCGGGCGGCAGCTAGTCGTACCATAATTGACGGAGAAATCGACGAACATTCATAAAAAAAACATACATACAACTGTACATAGAATCTCCTCCTTTTTTCGTAGTCGGATAAAAAAAAATTGGTTGTCTGTTAAGTCGGTTTACTGACGATAGTTGAACGTGACAACGTCTTTAGAAAAGAGCGAGGTAACGCCGCATGAGGTAACGCCGCATGACGTCATGTTTTTCGTGCGTGCAGCCGGCTCTATCGAATTATAAGACGTTGTCACGTCAAAAGATATTGTTTTTTTAATGACCAATATCGACAACCCTAAGTAAAGCTAGGTACGCTTTGCACGTAGCACGCGCCTTCTCTTTTTGTACGTCCATTGCCGATGATGCACATTCAACCAGTACCTATTCGCATTCTATGTCAACTGTAACTATGTCCACCTATTTATTGACCCACACCTTATAGAAGAAAAATGTCGTTTAATTATAGATTTTTTAAACCAGAGTCATAAATGTCTGTTCATAAAACCATATTAGCTATCATAAAAGTTAATATAGATAGGTACCTAAGTTTGTTGTATTTACCATGCATGTTGTAAATAATATAAGAAGACAGATATACGGTACGGTGTTCGTTGCGAGTTATAATAATAATAATAATAATAATGCTGGAAAATCCACACATCTAGCCCCAAGCTAAGCAGAGCTTGTGTTATGGGAAACTAGATGACTGATATACTTAATACAATAACATAGACAGATAGTTTTTATTTAACATAGAATGAACCCAGAACACCGGAAAATATTTGCAAATCGTATAATCTTTTGTCCCAAGGCGAGAATCGAACCCGCAACCTCCTGCGTCGCAAGCGGACTTTCGCCCGCCGCGCCACATCGGTCGTCAAAGATACATAGACTTAATTAGCATAATATCTCTTTTACCTTTTATATTATCTCGCCTTCAATCAATTTAAAAGACAAAATAAATTAAAGCGAAAAGAAAATATACCGCCCCGGTACCACAGCATCCGAACCACAACACGATCGCTTCTGTAACTTTATGAAATGAATGGCTTTCACTAGCTCACTAGATTTTTCTCATTAGTCAACACTCTTCTTTACAGGTTGCCTGCAACACGTTATCTTGACCTGGAAACTCATTAATTTATTCATTATGGACGACGGCAAGTTGCACTCATATTATTTTGTATCGTAATGGCATTATTAAGTGCCTACCAACCTTATAATTAACAAGGAATCGGAATTATGTAGGTACTATAGACAGATAATAATAATAATAAATGCTGGACAATTCACACAGCATTATCTAGCCCCAAGGTAAGCAGAGCTTGTGTTATGGGTACTAGATAACTGATATACATAATAATATACGAGTACATAGATAGATATTTTTTATTATACATAGAAAACGACCAGAACACCCTGAACAAATATCTGCAGATCGTACAAATATTTGTCCCGAGGCGGGAATCGAACCCGCAACCTCCTGCGTCGCAGGCGGACCTTCGCCCACCGCACCACAGAGATAAGAGCGAGATTCGAACTACACAAATCTTTCACGAAAATTTCAAGGCATTAGGAACATAAATAAATTACACACATCCCATCTGCTATTAAAACCGAAATTTCGTCCCCAATTTTGTACTATCAAATCATCTATGCCATATTCAACCTTTTTGAATTTAGAAACTGCGTGGGATAGAAGCTTTTTCGCAGATGCGTAAATTACAACGATTAAATCATTAATACCCACAACATGTCACCGATCCGTTCACTTTATTGATTACATCAAAGTGCTAAGTTAGTTTGCGAACTATGCCTAGTTGCCAACCCGTTGAAAATTTGTTACCAAGTGAAACTCATACAAGTGCCGTTAACGAAACATATTAGAAATTAGTTGCGTCACTAACCCTAATCGACCGGAGAGGGAAGTTAAAGTTTGACTATCACTTTGATGGTTCTCATTCTGCCCACACTCCCCTTTGTCAAACTTTCCGAAACAAATTGACAGTCGCTGATGATTTCCGAATTAAATTTACGGATATCAATATTGTTTCATCCATGCGAGAGCATTATGATGTGGTATTATTGCACATGAATAACCCTCAAAAGAATTTTCCTTTATTTTCCGGGACAAACACGTAATAATTTATTGAGTTTCCCAGTACATTAGCATGTGACACGGAGTGAATGTATGATTGATTACCCTTGGAAATTACAAAGTTTTATAAGTATGGAAATGGCCTGTCATGGAAAAGGTGATTTTATTACCGAGTTTTGAGTTTTCGGAGTTTACGCTTCCGCTTTTGTTTTACAGTTTGTTTGACAGTTGATTAACTGTTCCCTAATTGAATGACACTACAGTGGGATTTAGCTTAGCTACGGGTGGCTCGGTGATATTGAGAACAAAATAATTGTTGATCTGTATTTTCAGTACTCAGTATTTTTCAGTATTTTATTTATTGCATTCATACAATCAGGTCTTGTGATTAGGTGAGTTTATGTTAAGATCACAGTATGTACCCATTTAGGGTGTTGACAATCTGTGTCAATGGCTGTGTGGTGCCGGCTTAGAATTTGCACCACCCCCACTCTTCCCTCGGTTGTCGTAAGAGGCGACTATGGAATATCCACCGGGAGCGGGCAGCAGCGCCCCTGCAGAACAATTCTACCACCGAACCCGCATGCTTAGCGTGGGGATTATGGGCATTACCCCCCATGTGATAAAAGCCAATAAGGCGCTTATCAGGGGGAGGCCTGCGTCCATCAGTGGACCACTACAGGCTGTTGATGATGATGATGTTGAATGTCAATCTATTTGTGAACTTAATGATACAAAAAACTTAGAACTTCTTACAGTTCGCATAAGGCTTCATAAGTTCCAATGTCGTCTACTCCACCGGTCGTTGTTGGTTGGTATATCACACACGCTCTGCCAATTAAGTTTGAGTTCGTGTTTAGGGGCTTAACCCAAATGAGTTGCTCCATTCAACGTCTCGCGGCAAGTATTTCAATTTGAGAACGTCATTTAGACTACCTACACCATTGTTGATTTGACAGGTTTGCTCAGGCGTCAGCCGCTGTTGGAGTTTAAATTGAATTGGAACCGTTTATTCGTAACCCTATACGATTGAAGTAGTGTTAGTGTATACACACGGAGTGTTTGTGATTGTGTGAACGCTTTGATACAATCACACTTTTACATCAAAAGGGGATACAAACACACGAGTGTTCAGAGCTGGGCGGTACTCAGGAACGAAGTTTGTTTGAGAAACTGAAACTGTGTTTAGTTGTATCTTGTTTACTGAGCTCAATGACATTTATCGTAGACGTTAGCATTACGTTAGTTAGATAAAGCCCGTGTAAAGGACTCGAAACAAATATGAAGAGGTGGGTAGAAAATGGCGTAGGAGGACATCCTACACTATCTCCTACCTATTACTTCACCTACCTATCCCCCTTGGAGCACCATTGTGCATCAAGGATAGCGTAAGAAACTCACGAATAAAAACGACGTTTGAGGGTAGTTTTCAGTATCCTATTATGTGCTCTACTTGCCGTATCCTTCAAAAGGGTTGGTTGTGTTTTAACCTCGTTACTTTGTCCGTATGCAATGAAGCACTCTCTGTCGGAGCACCGGAAGGCCCCTACAAACAGAGGTGAACTAATGGTAATGGCAAAAGATTGCGTGTGTCTCTTGCACGCCATTTTGTTCGTAATCCAATAGTGGGGAAAGATAAAAGCGAAAAAGATAAAAGGGGTGGTTTAATGGAATTAAACAACGGCTAGAGTGAGCCCTCCCCCCCTCACCGCAGGGGGTAGTGTAAGCCGGACTTGTGGAATGTCTTTGTTGGGATTGCTTTATTGTAATATATTTGGATGGCGATTATTTTTTTTGTTTTTCTCTCGGTGATTATGAGGCTTTCGTGGTTACTGTACCGATTTTGGAATAAAAATGGTTTATGTTTGTAAAAAATCGTACAGTTAAAGTAAGAAAAACAAATTTATCCGAACTATATACTCCTTAAATTAAACTCCTGATTTTTTGTGACATTTAGTGGTGTAATTGTTGGTAGATTGTAAAAATAAATAAATAAATAAATAGATGTGCTTAAACACTTAACGTAAGTTACTTATTGTTTTGTATTTTTATTTTTTTTATATTGTGAATTTTTTGCTCTACATGTTTTGCTCGTATGATCCTCTGTATGCACATAATTTGTGAAATGATTAAGTTCTAAACCCATATTACTTAAGTTTGGTATATTATGTGATTATTTTATGTTTTGTGCGTCAAAATTTAAAAAAAATATATATTCTGCATGTGTTGGCACAAAATGTTAGTACCAACTTTAACTGGTATGAGTACCTCTTACCCTATAAAAAATGTCAAATAATATCGCAAAAATGTTCGACTTCGACGGGACTTGAACCCGCATCCTTCAAGTCCCGTCGAAGTCAAAAAATTTTGCGATATTATTTGATTTCTTAGAAATTACCCCTAGTGTGGGGTTACGCACTATAATAACAAAAAAAACCTTATAAAAAATATGACTGTGCTCACAAACAGAAATGACCTACGGTATATCAAGTCTAATAATTAGACCTCATTATAAACTAGCACCTTGCCAACAAGTTTCCGTAGAAAAAGATATATTTTATAAAAATTCACCTGCATAAAACGGTGTGAAATTAATTCGGAAAGGATGGTGGGACGGCGGAGGCGGACTAACGAGTCGGCGCGCGGCGATTAGTAGGTCGATTAGCACGGGCCAAGATGTGCCCGCACTGTCGATATTCAGATTCCGGCAGGGCTGTCACGCACTTGCTACATTTTTTAGATCTGTCTTTCTTTTTGTTTATAAGACATTATTTGTTGTGCTATCAAAATGAAATTTAAATTGTGATTGTTGCATTCTTAGTAAGGTAGGTACTTATCGACAACATTCAGTAGGTCGATTAGCACGGGCCAAGATGTGCCCGCAGTGTCGATATTCAGATTCCGGCAGGGCTGTCACGCACTTGCTACATTTTTTAGATCTGTCTTTCTTTTTGTTTATAAGACATTATTTGTTGTGCTATCAAAATGAAATTTAAATTGTGATTGTTGCATTCTTAGTAAGGTTGGTACTTATTGACAACATTCAGTAGGTCGATTAGCACGGGCCAAGATGTGCCCGCACTGTCGATATTCAGATTCCGGCAGGGCTGTCACGCACTTGCTACATTATTTAGATCTGTCTTTCTTTTTGTTTAAAAGATATTATTTGTTGTGCTATCAAAATGAAATTTAAATTGTGATTGTTGCATTCTTAGTAAGGTAGGTACTTATTGACAACATTCAGTAGGTCGATTAGCACGGGCCAAGATGTGCCCGCACTGTCGATATTCAGATTCCGGCAGGGCTGTCACGCACTTGCTACATTTTTAGATCTATTTATTTTATTTTTATTTTTGAGGAAAACTTACTTGACAATAAGGTCTTTGCTTAACATAACATGCATGATATTATGATCTCTCTTATTTTATGTATTACGACTCTATTTGTTGTGCTTTTAAAATTTAATTTAAATAGTGAATTTGCATTCTTAGTAAGGGTACTTTTCGACCTACTGACAACAGTCAGTAGGTGCACGGGCACGGGCCAAAATGCGACCGCACAGTCGAAATTCAGATCCCGGTAGGGCTGTCACGCTATACTGTCACTCGCTACATTATTTATATTTATAGAGTATATTTCTTGATATATTGTACAGAGGGCATTCATTGGTTGTGTTGCCAGCAAGTTCTTTGAGAGGTAGGAGTACCTATTATTGTAGATATCATACTATATGCTGCTGTAGTTCAAACTGTTACTTTTTTACTTGGTGAAACAATTGAGCCCTCCCTTTCCCAGCCTAGAAATTATGCGGTCATTTATGCCCCATTTCTTAATTCTCATGTACATATTCGCCCGTGTAAGTGGTCGTATCATTTTCGTTTACGGTTATGGTGAGCCGTACCAATTAGGGCTGTGCACTGTAGCGTATCACAATCAATAGCGTAATTGTATTGCCCATAGCTCATTAGCCGTATAGTATTTACGTTGGTTCTGTATCGTGACGTCATTTGTGCTAATCGCCAAAACTACGCATAGAGCGTTTAGTGCTAATGACTTGTTTAGCTTAATTGAACTCAATATTTAGCGTAGCTGTCCTTCTTATACATAAACCTTTATTCTACCTATCTTTATGTAATCACAGTAACTAAGTTTTTTTTTCTTCTAATGACACAAGTCAGAGTGAGAATCACACTGCATAGCAACTGTTTTAAGTTAACCTATTATTATGAATAAAGAAGTACTTCTAATCTAATTTTATTTACATACGCGTTTAATTCACACTAATACCCTATTAAAAGAGTACATTAATATTTTTTTTATCTAGGTAGGTACATCTAAAAATAATTTATCAGTTGAAACCTGCCCTACGTGGGCAGGGCAGGTTTCAAATATTACGATATATTACAATCACTACAAGGAGTGAAATTCATGAAATAACCTACAATGATTATTATTTCAGGGAACCGATCAGTTAGCATACAACTGGCGAAATATTTTCAGGTTGAATTAATGCTGAATATTTACGTTTATTATTGTAGGTCGCGGTTTTCCCTCGAATATCTATCGGAGTATAAAGCACTCGTTTCACGCATGAATGGTTTTTCGAGTCGTTTATCCAATATTAAATATTGTTTATCTTGTGTTAACAAAATCGCATTTTGAGGAATAGTAATGGGAAAAATATCAGATAGCAATATAACACGTTTAAATAACTACGTAATCATTTTACCCTTTTCACTGCACCTTATTTATTGAAACTAATCATAGTAAATTGATATCCACAAAACCAATTAATATATTTTTAATTTAAATTACATACCTTGCTTAGATACTATTTTGTTAAAATCATCGTTTTTATATTTCTTAAGTTTTTAATTGTAGGTATTTATTGTTTGTGGCAACCCTAAGCAAGATCCACCTGTTCTGGTCCTTCAGCACCGTTGCGCCAACATCTGTCGCTTGCACTTTTTACTTTATTTTTTGCTCATTATTATCATTATTATTTTAAATTACATAGGTACCTTTCTTATATACTATTTTGTTTAAATCATCATTTTTATATTTATTAAGTTTTTGATTGTAGGTATTTATTGTTTGTGGCAACCCTAAGCAAGATGCACCTGTTCTGATCCTTCAGCGCCGTTGCGCCAACATCTGTCGCTTGCACTTTTTACTTTATTTTTTGCTCATTCTTTAACTGCCTGGCAACTGTCGAAGATTTCATGAATTATGGCATTTTAATACTTTATGGACTTGGCGCATGTTACGAATAGTTTTAGAAGTCTGGCCATTTTGTCGTTTATACATATGAGTTGTACGTTGCTATCAACCTACTTAAATTCGAGTAACGTACCTTACTACTTATCTACCTACTTCATACGTACAGTTTTCCCCATTTTTTATATTTTGTATACAAAAACTGAGAATATAATCCAAACGCCTTTGCAAATGTTAACACACATAAAACGCGTCGTTTTTGGACACTTCCCAGACTATAAGACACAGATAAGCCTTTAGTAGGGTTGCCAACTATCTTAGCAAATTCCTGATAATCCGGTACAAAAATACTTGGAATACTCGAACTCTTTATCCTCGATATCTTTAATCTGATATTGACGTGGAATGTCTTCAGTTTCAATCGGCATGTCTACGTGCTAATAAATCCATGGTCCAGCTAGTTGGATAGCTTCCATCTGTCGTGTCGTTAAATTCCGCGGATTCGCTCCACTTTACTATTTGTCACTGGATATCTTCAGGATAAAGTGGGTTTTAACGAGAGTATACATGTTAACGGGATACGACGGTCGCTGGATTTAAATAGGAATTCTTGTTTGGAATAGGAAAATTACGCAACGGAATCTAGTTCCTGATGGCGTCCCCTGATATGACATGTTTCATGATAAATAATAAATAAATAAATAATAATAATAATAACGTTTATTGAAAAGATTTAAGACTTCAAATTATAACATCATTGATCCCCAAACTAGGATAAACCTGTATCTTGGGGACCACCTTCTATGGGTTCTTATAGAAGACAATGCTAACGTTTAAATTATGTTGAGGTTAAATCAAAAGTGTTTTTGTACCATATGTGATGGGTCTCCTGAGGGCACCAGTCTCGTGAGATAATGCAGGACAATCCACACAGCATCATCTAGCCCCAAGCTAAGCTGAGTTTGTGTTATGGCCAAAAATATGAAAGGTATCAGAAAAGTAAAAAATCGTCTTCATTGGACACCGGTATCCTATGACGATCATTTTTTCTTCGTATGATACTGGTTACCAAACTCTGGTATCATACGCGGCCGAAGGCAGATGACTGATATACATAATACACTAGCTGACTTGGCGAACTTCGTAGTTTGTAGGTACCGCTCTCACCTTTTAAACCTTCCCTAAATAAGCTACCTTATCTTTCAAGTTGAATCAAACTGCACACGGTGTGCAAATTTAATTTAAAATCGGTTAAGTAGTTTAGTTAGGAGTCCATCGCGGACAAACAACGTGACACATGATTTATATATAATTAAGATTACATAGATAGATATTTTTTTATTATACATAGAAACGACCAAAACACCCGAAACAAATATTTGTAGATTGTACAAATATTAGTCCCAAGGCGGGAATCGAACCCCGCAACCTCCTGCGCCGCAGGCGGACCTTCGCCCGCCGCGCCACCGACGTCGTCAATGATGGATAGGTCTATGCTTTTACTGTAATTTGAAAGGTACCTCCCTTTCAAATTACAGTAAAAGTAAAAGGAAAAACAAAAAATGTGCACACACTGTTAATTCCTGTCTATCTTGCCTTCACTTTTTTATGACATGTGTTTTGACCATGTGAGGGCGTCACACATACTTTTAGTGTCAAGACTGAATATATTTTATCTTTTTCAGGTAAGAGACCAGTCAAATAGATATATTACCTGCTGACGGTACCTTTGATGGTGAGTAAAAGAACATACAATCATATCTGGTTGAACATACAATTATATACTTGGTTGAAGCTAGTATACAACAATAAAAAGCTCGTACTACCTCTCAGACCCATGGCAAAGTGCTAAATTGCATCAAAAAATGCCTCTCTATTTGCAACCAATGTATACCATAAAAATAGCGTTGACATTTCTATCAAAATTTAATTTCTAAAAGGTCAGCGGCCCTCACAAAAAGTCACAATATTGCGAAACGCCGTCTTTCACTGATGGAGCAAATTTAATATTCGCCCAAGATGACTGCCGAGGTGAAATGGGGTGAAAAGGAAAACTCGAAATTCACCCGGTACGTGGATCAATCATTGTCTTTTTCATTTTATCCATTTGAAGGTTTGAATGATGTGATTTACGCACCTGCTTCCTTTTAACAATACTCGAAGTCTGATCAAAAATATTTTCGCTGAATAATACTGCTATGTAACGACAAAATCCATAAACACGAACTCGTCCCGAGAAATAGATTACCTACTTATATTTTTAAATAAGTATTTCTTGACTTCTTTAGTTATTTATTTTGATATTTAAGAAGTTCAAAGGCAGCTTTTTGAGCACCAACAGATAGGCAATATGAAGACGAAACTCCAGTTTTTTACCGGCATGTAAATTGCAATTTGTTTTCCTAATAGCGTAATTCACGTTAATCTCAGCATAGAATTTAATTAAGGGTACCAACCGGCAACCAAACCTTTTTTATCCGCTTCATAATAATTGCCACTAATTAAAAATACTGTTT
Organism: Eupithecia subfuscata; assembly: GCA_963564075.1. Classification (NCBI taxonomy): domain Eukaryota; kingdom Metazoa; phylum Arthropoda; class Insecta; order Lepidoptera; family Geometridae; genus Eupithecia; species Eupithecia subfuscata. The sequence continues at coordinate 9,421,968 of OY751109.1, read as the reverse complement.
CTCAGTCGTAAAATAAAGAAAACAGTAAAAACACTGTTTGGCATAGGAATCGTGGAATATTCGATATCAGGAAATTGAATAAAGAACAAAGTGACGTTCGGAAATTAGCTCGAAGTACTCTGAATTTGGAGCGAAGCGAGATCCACGGCCGGAATTGCGTCAGACGAATGAGTTTCTGAGAAGTTTGTGTAAACTGAACGCAAGGCTGGCCCGTATTTAGGATTAACACTCAGATCTGCACAGGTACGTGCCTGTGTGATTACTCACGCCATGTTTGTGTAATTACGGCTATCCTAAAATACACAATATTCTTGCAAACACAAGATGTTTTGAATGTTGAACGTTCCCTCTATTACCTAAGATTCTTCAAAGGATAGAGGACCGATCAGACGATAATAGTATCATCTATATCATATCATCTATAGTGTCATCTATCTCCATTTGTGCAGGAAGGTTTTGGTTTTGTGTGGGTGGCATTTTTTCAATCTCGGTTATTTAGTATTCGAGACATCCCCCGTCGATACGTCATCGCAACTCGTTTTTCGGGCAGACGCCATGTGAGCGGGATTACCCTCCATAACGTCTTGATGTCCGACATCTGTCGCTCGTTCCAATCGGGCAGATGGTTTTATAAGTTCTTTAGCAATCGCTTTGATATCGATATTTTTAATATTTTATTTAGGTCTCGAATATTCGATAACGTTCTGAGATGTGTTTTTGATTATTATTGGTGCCTTATTTTTATATTACGCAAATATTTTATGGTATTACTTTGTAGGTTACATAGTTTCTTTTTGTGCAATTCTTTTCAATTGATTCTCCGTAATGCAATATCAAAATCTATTAAAATTATCAGCAACAATTTACCAATCAAGCCTGTGATATATTATTTATGTAAAGACTATATAAAGACTTATAATTTGGTGCGAAAGTTCCCTTTTTATTGTAAGTAGATTTTGATGAACGCGATCCGAGTCAAACGATGCGTGGCTTACGCGACCACGGACACCGCGGCGTTCGTGAGGTTGCCGTTGGTAGAGCAACAGCTTTTAGTACTAAGAAGCTTACGCCTTTTTTATGAATCAAGTAATATGTTTAGTACTATCACAATATAGGCACAAGTAGGAATATACTCATTTAATAAGGAATTAAACACTAAGTATATACTTTCGACATTCTGATCTTATTATTGAAATATACCTTTTGAATGAATTAATACCTTCAGTTATAATCGGGTTGAAACCAAACGAAAATAAATTATATTAGATCCTATATAGGGTTATTGGTATTTCACTGACACTGGGTAAACTGCAGTTTCTGACCATCATCACAAACCAGTTTACCAGACGCTAGGTCTTGATTCTTAATATATTTTGTAAATCACCTCTGATAGAAAATGAAGAACCATGTTTGTCCAGAATCCAATGAATAACTTAAAACCGATCTCCCACTCCCACATCCACTGTTAATTCAGGACACAATTGTTTTTAAGTTTCGTTTCCAATAAAGCCTTTCTAAAGAACAATTATAATGGATGGGGGACCTACTACTTATACAAAATTTATGAATGACCTGGCGTCTTCACAAACGTGTTCGTAATGATGGGCAGAACCTGCAGTTTACGCAGCGTCAGTGAATAACCAATAACCCTGTATTATAATTAATTAAAAAATGCCAACACAATTAAAAAAATAACAAAAAGCCTGTCAGAAACTCTGCTTATATGCCTTGTATTTTTCATACTGTTTCCAGGGAGAATTTCATGATAAAACTTCGTTGGGAGGTCGTATGGCTGCAGTTTTAATAAACGACATTCGCTCGGTGGACCTACGAAAAACATTTTCTCATTTGTTTGCATTAACAACTCTGTTTCGCTGTTTATTAAGTTTGAATACGACGAACAGAATGGAATACTTTACGAATTTACGTCCACGTGATTTGGAAAACATCTAAAGTACTACAAGTGTGACAATCGAACCATGTTCTGAATATTTGTAACGTGTTTTGAATTCTGAGCTGAAACTATGATGAATTTACTGCTCTTTTAACAAAAGGCTTGCCTTGCCGCCTTTTTTTAAATGCAATAATTTAAAAAAAAAATCTGTGGGTGATTTATGATCAAGAAAGAAAGCTCAAGCACTGTCAATTAGGTTTATAACGATAAATCCTTTTTTTTTTACCACCAAAATATCCAAATTCGCCGGTTTTCTTTACTTATGAATTTCAATTTAAGCATAAGCTCTGTTTGTAAACTTTGATTAAAGCTGAGTTCAAGTTAATCCTTTGTTTAAACTCAATTTCAATTTTGGGCGTTGTTGAACTTGCGCTCTTATTGGATGAATATCGAATTGGTTTTTGTTTAGATTAATTTTAAAAATCAGGGTACCAAGTTTTTTTCTTAGATAAACTATATTTCCTTTACCTTCAAAGGTTAGACTAAGATTAAAGTGAAGCTTTACTTAGTGTAGAGCAAGAGAGTTGACCATAAAAAGTTAGTTCAACTTTAAAACAAGATTAAATTTTGTCGTAATGTCACTTTGGGGCTCCTACCGGCAGGCTTTCCCGGGAACTCACTGCGAGACGGAACCTCTGATGTAGATAATGTGGACAACTTTTAAACAGGCCCGAATTTCGCCGCAATTAGGGTAATGCCTTAACCGATGCGGTCATGTTGGAAACGAATTTTCTAACTAACAAATTACTTTAGCTTTGCTTTTTGTAGACATAAAATGAATTACTTAGGAATTTGTAGGAGGCTAAGGTTTTAAAAAACTAAAGGAATAAAGTTATATAAATAACTATAACCTTTGTTATGGGAATAAAGTTCCATCATGCTGTGTGTAAGTATTAATGAGTACCTAAGTGCTGTTTATAAAATAAAGGTATATTATTCTCATTCTATTCTTATTTCCATCCTGTCAGCACTAACTGATAAACTATGTAGATGGAGTGATATACAGCCACTCCATCTCCGTATTAATTAATATTAGTTAAAACTAGTCTAGTCTAAGAATTTACTAACTTATGGAAAATGTAATCCAAAAATAAACGTTTTATTATTTTTATTATTATTCTGTAAATTACCATAAATTTCAATGAACTAGAAACTCTCGTTTCACAGAAGTTCGTATGCAGTCACTCGTTTGCAACCGCTGTTTGTAAACCCTGCTGCAATCAAGACAGGGCTTGATCGATATCGACTTTATTATATCGATAGTTTAAAAAACATCATAACACAGCACGCCTAAAAATAGCATACTTCCATTTTTCCGTATTTCCGTACCACAACCTTTTGTAAGCCAAGCGTCTTTTCACTTAATATGCCACGGAAATCTTTCAATTCACATAAACACTAGTTCCAAAAGTGCAGGTTAAATCCATCTAGTTTTCCTATATTCTAAAGTCTCAAAACAAAATCCCTGAATAAAGTTCATTACAGTGATTTAAGGCTTAAGGGGGTAGGTACCCCCTCAAATTGCTTATTTTCAACTCCGTCGGACCTGCATATCTTCCAAACTACTGAATATTTAACTTTGAAATTTATATATGGTAAAGTTCAGGACTTATTCTATCGATCATATGTTTCGAAAACACGATTCCATAAAATTTTCTCGATACAAAAAAATCGCAAAGTTACCTCTAATTTTTTACTAAAACTTTCAAAAAAAACTAAAACTTTCAAATTTCTCAATAAATACAGATGATACGATCTTGAGATTAAGCATAGTAATTGAGCTAAGTATAAAGAACATTTTATATGTTGTCTTTTTTTCAATTAACTATTCTAATGTTTGTGGGGAGCAAATAACTACTAAAAACTTGATTTTTGGGCTTACGCCGCTTTGCTCTGTCCCGCTTCTGTGAACGCGAAATCCTATGCCTATCCTCTTCACACAATAACGAGGTAGGGTACCGCCTTAAATAAAATGACGTTGCGTCCTATTTACTTTTCTGTTTTATAAACCTCAGGGCGTAAATTACTTTATAGTAATCTGTGAAATCATTTAAACACCTGAGTAAATTGGTATTCTTTGTCACTAACCTTGCATGTTTAATATATTGCCTCAGCTATGTATTTTGACAGAACTGGATATTCCAGTTGAGTGTGCTTGTTTAAGATGCTTCTTACTCCATTACGTAGGTAGACTACGTAACGAATTTCTATTTTTGTCACTCACCATTACCTACTAATGACATTTGACAGTGACAGTTCAGACGAAAATGTTTATCGATAAAAATATCGCATTAGGACTTCCCTAGTAAGTAAAGCTGCTTCCCACGGCCCGCTTCTAATGAGGCGTGTTGTGTTGAGTAACACGAGAGGGGAGGTGGGGGCGTACTTTTTGAATAAGTAACTATTTTCCTCCGAGGAATAGGTAATTAGACGTTATTTTTCAGGGCAGACGGCGAACCCCTGAATATCATCATTTGGGAATCCGCGAGGGCCAAATGAACTTTAAAGTGTCAGAACTGAGTAATATTTTGAAATTACTCTATTGGGCTGTTTTACTGTCATCAAATAGGAATATAATATCGAATAATCGAACACTACTAGAATAAACTTGGAAAGACGAAAAATAGGTTTCTCATGTGAGTAACATGTTTGTTGTAAATGAGAAAAGGTCTTTGAACTGACAGATGAATAATAATGAACATTTACTTGCAGTTCATATTTACAGGGTCTATCCCTGTAAATATGAACTGCAAGTAAATGTCCATAGTCTACAGGGAATGTGAATTGGCTCAATAAATAATTCTTGTCATGTTTATTGTCTTTCCCATTACAGTCTCTTCCTCTAAGCATTTTCGCCACCCAGAGCTCAGCACTTCAAACATTGCAATACAATTCATAGTTTAATATTACGAACCGGAAAAGCGTCCATAAAAGTGGCACATTGCGAAATAAAGCAAAACGAGTACCTACTACGTCCTTTGCTTGGCTGCATCAAGTTCCTCTTTCACTGAAATAAGTATGATTTTGAAAATAGCGTTTGTCATGTTGTATTAACGTTTAATATTGCTGGAAACATTAACGTACTGCTCGAAATAGATCTACGCTTAGTAGATTTCGCTGGCGGGATTTTCATGCGCATAGCGAGTAGTACCTACCTATTACGCTGCAGAGTATTGTCGTCTTTCGGGAGTTAATTTAAAAAGTAATTAAATTATGACCGTCTCATTCTTTAACGGTTCTATGCATGTGTTCTATAAGTATTATGTATATATTTTTTTTTAATTGTGAGAGGAAATTTAACGATTAAGTATGTTAATTTTTCTACTCTAGCCAAAATGACCGCCAAATTCTATTAAAAATTCGCACGACTAATAGGTTAAATATTACCATATTTATATATACCATATTCATTAACCATCATTGTTAACTTATATTTAAGCAAATAAATACTATTTCATTTCCTTTTCTAAAAAAAAAAACAAGATTCGTCAAGTACGAGTGTAACTCGCGCGCTGAGGGTTTCGAACGCTTTTCAATTATACAAATATGTACCTACTAAAGGTACCGGTTAGAGACTTTGTTATATAATGAATACCTAAAAGTAGTAGGTACCTACATTTCAGATAGATCGCTCTGCATGCTTCGGAGATTAGGGGGCAATGTACAATTTTTCGACTAATTTCTAAATAACTATTTCAAAAACTATCTAACTACAGAAATTTCAAAAATTGTTTTGATATGTACAAACCGATACTTTTCATTTGATACCCCACTCGGTGAAGTGAGGCAAAAATGGGAGGTACATATAATTTTTTAAAGGTAGAGCTCCCCTTTAGAAAATAAGTCCTTCCCTATTTGATCATTTTTCAAAAAGTGAACTATTTGATCATTTTTAACCTATTTGATCATTTTTCAAAAAAAAAACTCACAAACTTCTCTATATTTTTCCTGTTAAATATAGATCCGTATTGACAAACGCTACAAAGTGTAAAAGTTACAGAAATTAAAGATTAAAGACTGTTTTGTAATGAAAATAACCCAAACAACCTTTCTTTGGATACCCCACTTGACCTTGTGGGTCTCTTTTAAAATTACGATATCACAATATGTACCTACTGAAAATTGTCATCTTAATTTTTCATTTATTTTTTCTTTAAATCTGTACAAGCGAACGAAATCTATTAGGTATTATTTTAAATTTCAAGTTAATAGCTGCGTTAGTTGCTGCGATATGAAAAAGGGAAAAAGGACAGACAAACCGAGACCATAAGAGATTCGACACCGACCTCAAAACCCTAAATACAAAATAGTCGTCGCTTGGGATGATGTAAGGATTCTAATACCCCAAACATCCAAATCAGTGCCGCTTAAAAGTTAAGGTTGAATAAAGAAACACACATACACAGAACGACACTTTAGGTAGGTATTAATTAACCCTAAAACCCTTGTAGAACACTTTAGGTATTCATTAACCCTAAAACATAAGGTGCCTCTCTTTTGAGCAACGTGTAAAAAATCGAGTGAATCTTCTGTGCTGAGTTTGCCTTATTCTGTGTGCGCGTGTTGACTGTTCCTTATCCACTATCGCCTGAACTAGAACTTTGCCATGCAGTGCAACGACCGTCGGTACGATGTAAACTCGAATGTCTCAAGATTCATCGCAAAGATAAGCCTTGTGCCGTACTTGACCCTTAAGGGTCCGGCGGATGATGAATTTCCCATACAAACGTAGTACCAAAATGATCTGTAATATAAGAAAATTTTCACCATGGTTTGCTATTATTTGTATTAAAATAATATTTATCTAGGTTCCTGACACAATTTTTTTTCAAAATACTTATCTAGAAAAATACTATGATAACATTCATTCTTTGATGTAAAAATGCGATTCGGTTTAATTTCATTTCAGAAAGGTATTTTGAAAAAAAATTGTGTCAGGTACCTAGATAAATACTATTTTAATACAAATAGTAGCAGTCCATGGTGAAAATGTTCTTAAATTACAAATCATTTTGGTACTACGTTTGTATGGGAAATTCATCCTCCGCCGGACCCTTAAGGCTCTTCTGCGCCATTAGGTACCTTAGCCTTTGAGAAAAACCGGATACGTAGAGTTTTAGATTATTATGTACCAACCGTGTTGGTATTTCTAATTCAAAGAGATTATATTTGAACAATAAATTTCTACTCGTATTGTTGAAATACTGAATTTTGGCGAGTTAGTAATTTTTCCTCATCACAATGTACTCTGTAAATACAACTCGGAAGTTAACTCGATTAGATAAAGAAAGCGAAATTTCATACAACGTTTATTTTGAAACAAGCCTTCATTCATACCAAATGAAAACGTTAATTCACACAATATTGTACACAGACCTAGTTGAAACAAAGCAGTTAGGATTATTAAATAGAATCGTGAGAAACACCGATGGTAGCGCCAAAACTTTCTCGACCATTGTTATGTCTTCCCGCGGCTTGTAGTTGAAGCGATTACACGCGTTTAGTTTTATTTCCTTTGTTTTATCTACAAGCAAGGTATTTTGTTCCTTTTGTGGCACTAATAAACTAATAGGACTTGTAGCTGCTATAATAAAACGTGGTAGGTCCCAGCTTTTTATTGAAGCAACGAACGATCTACTGAGTTAGACTTCTACGCATCGTGGGAATCGGCTTAAGGCTTTTCATACAGGTCGACGACCCACACATAAAAGAAATATGTACTTCCATAATGACATGGGCGATTTAATCAAAATGATTGCAATACCCTACTATCGACCTTAAGAAATCAGGACTAGTATCCTATTACTCCTCTCAAAACCATTCGAAGAGGTTTATTGAAATCAGCACCTTAGAGCGACCTTATTATGGTCACGCATAAAATTTTTGTTCTAGTCTTCATCAAAACTGTTTGAAAGGTCTTCATAAACTTGCATCTTCATACAAATAGTATGTAGGAACTTACAATCAGCAGCTTCAAAGAATCTTGTAGCAACAATACCAACAATGGGTTAGAAAGTGCTTAATGATTGATGCGTTTGTTTTTTTATGATCGCACGATGCGATGGTGAAACCAGATCTACTGGCTCTCTTTGTAGAGAGCATTGTGCCTTGGGCTGCGACGATTAGGATTGCATTACACCTTCAGTCTTATGTAATGGGGAATTACATGATAGCATGTTAGGTGAAGACAGTAATAGACTCTTCAAGTATCGAGTAGCAGTAAGCTAGTCAGAATGTGGATACACGATAAGCATCGTATCTCAAAGCATATTTGTCAAGCCCAACTAACACCGAAGTGCAGCAGTTACATAAAGTTAAACGGTAGCTAGTTCAGAGCCAGCAATTACTGCGACCGACGATCTAGTCACGAAAATCTCTTGTGCCGTAACGGTGCACGCAGATTCTATGCCGATGTCAGCATCCACACGCTCCTACTACAGTCATTTGCTCTAATGGTCTCCTAGCCTGCGTGCGCGCTAAGAACGTCATAAAACTCCAGCAAAGTTCTAGAAATACGAGTCTTACCAACACGTAATAAAACGTACATTTCCTCGCGATAATTTATGGCGCTACGACCTTTTCGGTGTGAGGTAGGTGAAGGTAGTTAAGGTAAGAAGTCTGCTCAGCACACGCGTATTCAAATTCTGTAACTATTCACGTCGTTCAATTGCAGCTGTTTGAGACCGCAGACCTTGATGTAGAGCTTTTGATACGTGAGCTAGACTGCTCGTTTTACACTGAGCTGAAAAAGCGCCTTGAGAATTGACTGCTATAAATTCTGGAAAAAATACCAGTTTGCAGTCAAAGCAGTCTAAGTGCTTACCTCGTCGTTTAAAATCGATTACTCTGATAAGATCTAAACACTCGTCTTATTCTAATGATCGAGAAACAGCTTGGTAAAATAATTTATGAACTGTCTAATAATTATTTAGCTTAGTAAAAACCTAGATGTTTATTTACTACAACCATTCTACCTACCATCTTGGCCTTTATATTTCTATAAAGGCCCGTATGGGGAACCCCCATACCCAAATCATCATTATGAACTCGCAATGCCAGTTTTGAAATAGGTACTCAACCAAAATAATGTATTAAAATTTTTGCTCAATTTTGTACGATCGTATTAATTTTACGAGAAATACACATAAAGCATATGAAAGGCTTTGAAATCTGAATAGTTAGGGTGAAACTTAGCTGCTGGCAGCTCCATACGCTACATTTAGCTTTTGTGTGATGCGTTCTGAGAAAATCGACGCGCCCTCGCTCTGCCTTTTCACCCTGTCCTATTCGCATCTTCACCCTTTTAGATTAGCGGGAAAGCATTATGTAGGTACCTAAGTATCCAAATAAGCCGTTCGCGCACTAATTGTTCTAATAACTAATTACAAACTTAGCGAAAAGCGGTGACTGGTCGGATTTGTCTGAAATTCCGGGAGCAAGTATTTGGGCGGTTTGACTTTCCTTATTGTAGGTGAATTCGGTTAACGACCATGACGAGCCATTTTATTGTTCTTTCTCCTGATAATGACTGATGGCTTTCTCTCGCTGTCTTTGTTCGGGGTTGTCAGTGACGCGAAAATGTAATCAGTGCCCTTAGCTCGAACAATGGAAATTTATTGAATAAACAAAATTTGTGAGTCGCAATTAATCGCATAACTCTTCGTAATCTGGATGATATCATGCACACCCTACATGAGACTTTAGGTATTCTTTCATCGATGCAATAGGATAGAGAGCAGCTGTTGTTTAAACAGCAAAGGTTGCATAATTAAGGGGTAGGTAAAGCTAAGATCAAAGTTCTTTGGTATAAATAAGAATACTGAATTTGGTAAAACATGGCTGTAAAATTATCACAAAACAGTATATTTTTTTAAAAAACTCTTTGATTTTGCTGCGAAAGATGTTACTATGTTCCTAAGTAGGTACATGGTGGTTTTAAAATATTTATGACATTACGCACGTCTGTTTACCAGCAGTGTAAAATGTAACCTTTGAAGAAGCCTTTGATATCTCTGAAGACACTATGATTTATTATTCAGCTCTTACATTCAGCTTCTGAGATAGTCAAATGTTCTGGACAGTAACAAAAATTACACAAAAAAAGAGTTTTCAGCTAGTTACCGACCGTTAGAGAAAGGCAGATCATGAACCGTAAAGTTTCAGTAACATTTTGATAAAATGCTTTAAACAAACACAAAAGAAGCGGAACATTGATTTCATTGCCTGAAGTGATCAGAAAGTTTTGTGCCACTTTTTAGACTTTCGCAATTTCGCAAAACAGAGCAAAGTAGGTAAGAATGTTTCAATCGCGGCGAGAGAGATTAGTCGAGGGGAAAGAAGCAGTGTAATGACAAAAACAGTATCAATTACCTACTTTTTCTTTTAAGTTGGACCTCGGCGATTCATTTGAGAGAGTCTTTAGTCGTACGATTTGCTCTCGATGAGCTAGGTACAGATTGATTCGCCTCGCTCGTTCTATAACGATTTAAATTGTATCGATGCCAGCGAGCGATTAAGGCTTCCGTGCTTGCTTCAGATGCGAGGAATAAATTAGTTGAGCGAATAAGAATTTATTTAATCCATTGAAACTCTTGCCCTGTATCAAAAAAATAACCTGAAAAGAAGAAAAAGGGTAACCTTTTACTATTTACCTTTTATTATAAAAGATTGCTTAGGTGGTATCAGTTTAAATCACGCGGGCTGATGTTCGTTCAAGTCACTTGTTTAGAGTAAGTGTTTGCTTGAAATTCACAAAATAGTCTTTTAACGCGTTTACTGCCAAGCTTTAGGGCGCGTCGCAGCACAAAACGCTGTCCTAAATTGGTGGCAAAGTAAGTATGAAACCATGATCGGGAATAATTTAATCTTATAACTTCACTTCTCCATCTAAAGGTTCTATCAGCAAAAGATCCGCCTAGACACCACAAGGATGATTTTTCCGTGAAGTGACCAGTTGCCGATGGTGGTCATCTCATCCACGCAAACTCATCCACTTCGGATGAGTTGACCCCATGAATAATTAATATTATTTTCGTCAATTCATCCGATTTCTCTTTTGTTTCAAAGCAGGTACCAATTCGGTACAGCCGCTTATAAAAGTGCTTTCTGCATCTAGTCGGTCTCCTTAACTCGTCTCATGCCTATTTCGTCTCTTTCCCTACTCGTCTGACAAAAATGTATCATGTATACAGTAAGGCAAAGAAATCTCTTGCCACCCCCAGCTTGCTCGATTTCTTTTGCTTTTTAAAATAAATAAAATAAAAATATTTTATTTCGAATATCAATTGATCCATATTTTGTTAGTAACATGATTATAGAAAAAACTTAAAATTATGGTTAGTAACAAATAATCACACACACTAATTTAATTAGGTACAATATAATATAATATTTAGACCAATAGGAGCTTCATATTTCCTGGGTCTGGTTGGTGATCCTGGTTGGTGGTACCTGACTATCACCAACTTTTGAACACCAATAGCAGCCAAGTTTTTGGGCTCAATCATAAAGTATTTTGAGCGTACAAAAACTAAGTAAAATCAATAAGAATAATTAATTATGATTAGTCGAATATCTGTGAACATTTCACAGTACCTTCTTATTGCGATATACACTCGGCAACCTCACCACCATTAAGACATGGTTTCCATTTCCAACACCCCCGTCAACATCTTACATTTGTTGTTTTTTACCCGTGTTGTGTATCTATGTGTAGACATAATATCCTTTCGAAGACACCGCAACTGCTTCCGGCCTACTTTTTGTAATATAGACATTTCATTCATCGCTTTACTTTGTAAACAAAACCAACCAAACGTACAAGATAGGGCGACTACAAAAAAAATCACAAAGTTTACCTAAGCCCAAACATCTTATAAAGAAAAAAATTAAATTGTACATTAGGTTCATAATTATTGAGCTTTTTACAGGCTTTTATATAACTTGCAATGTATGTAACAACATATATTTGTACGGGTGGAATCTAGCAACTCAATTTTGAAGCAGTTATCTTCGACCGCCGAACTGAAATTTTGATTACACTTTTAGTTTGGATGACAATGCATTAAAAGCTTGTATTAAAAAACGGTTTTATAAAACACTAGCTGCGCCCCGCGGCTTCGCCCCCGTGGAAATTTATGTTTCCAACTTTCTTAATTTTTTCTTTCATAAGAACCTTCTCCTGACAATAACAAACACAACAAAGAAAGAATTAGCGAAATCGGTCCAGGCGTTGTTGAGTTATGCGCTTACCAACACATTTTGCGATTCATTTTTATATTATAGATTTATACATTATACAATTGATACATTCTTTTTGGTTATTCGTAGGTTTACTTGGAAATATTCTTATGCGAAAGAGAGGGGATTCTCAAAACTAATTTGATAAAATAATATTGGCGTCTACATCTCTCTATTCATTCATTAAAATAACGACTTCAGACACTCATGTTCCAAATGAAGTGTTTCGCATCAAGACTACCTACAGGTTCCATATCATCCATACTCACATTAAACATTCGAAAGAAATTCTGTATGTCTGTCTATCTCTCTAGTTGTCTGTCTGTTGTCTTTGATAAGATAATATTGGCGTCTACATCTGTCTATTCATTCATTACAATAACGACTTCAGACACATGTTTCAAATGAAGTGTTTCGCATCAAGACTACCTCTGTATGTAGTCTTGATGCGAAACACTTCATTTGGAACCGGTGTTCCATACCATCCATACTGATATTATTCATTCGAAGGTAACTCTGTCTGTTTGTCCATCTATCTATCTGTCTGTCTATCTATCTGTCTGTCTATCTATCTGTCTGTCTATCTATCTGTCTGTCTATCTATCTGTCTGTTTATCTATCTATCTGTCTGTCTATCTTTCTATCTATCTGTCTTATCTATCTATCTGTCTGTCTATCTTTCTATGTCTGTCTATCTATTCATCTGTCTGTCTGTCTATCTATCTGTCTGTCTGTTTATCCATCTATCTGTCTGTCTGTTACCTTTTCACGCCTATACGGCTGAATGTATCTTAATGAAATTTTGGCTGGGAGGTAAATGGTATCCCGGTGACGGATATTAGGCTACTTGAAAAGCGCGTGCGAAGCCGCGGGCGGCAGCTAGTATCCATACTAATATTATAAATTCGAAAGTCAGTCTCAGTGAAATTTGGCAGGGACATAGATAAATTTCGAAGAAGGACTTATGTTACATTTTATCCCGGAGAAGGGCGTGCCAAGCCGCGAGCAAAATCTATGTAAGAATACATAGGTAGATCTCTAAATGTAGTTCACCTTCAGACTTCTAGACTGGAGAACATAATAAACGAATATCACATAACAAGGACAGAAATCCAAACAGTAAACCCATTATGATAATGGCAATGACAAGATAATTATAAAGAAAGACAAATGGACACGATGTACTCTGGTACGCCTGAGAACTCGGAGCTATTCGATAATAAAGCAGTAAACGATTTACAACATCATTCGTCACCGGCGGGCCCGTTGTGGATGTTTAAAAAGAATCAACACTTAACAGCATCGTAAAAAGGTCCATTGTTAGCAGTTAGGCTTGGCGCAAACGGACCACTGGCCAGTACCACCGGTGGCTGTCGCGCGCTACCGCCACGATTGCGGCAGTCGCGGAAGCGTGCGACAGCCACCGGGGTTTGGAAGCGACCATTTTATTCGTGCGTACGATGCGTAGGAGGCCTAGCCACAGATTAGATAACGTGGCCTAGCGCTTAACTGAGTCAGGCGGACATTGGCGAGAATCGACGTCTTGCGTGGCGCGCAGCGGCGTCAAGTGGCGAGTCGCGGACACTGCGAGTTGCCGCCACCCCGGCGACGTGTGTGCAGCGAGTTCGTACAAAATGTAAGAAAAAGCGTTTAAACAGCTTGTCCTTCGCCACTGGTGGCTGTGGTCGGTGGTCCGTTTGCGCCTAGCCTTACCGTTCAGAAAACTCTGTTTTATTTCTCTTATTCCGTTTTTCTTGAAAATGGATTCAGCATCGGTCGCCTGAGAGTAATATTTTCAAAATTACTGTTGTCTGCTTGACTGGGTTTACTGGGCAGCTTTTACACATGTATTTTTGTTATTATTGGTAATGCAGTTACTTTTACACAATTTATAATTACAATATCGAAAACGGAGAGAAAAATTTATCACTAATTTATCAGGATACACGATTTATATATGAACAGACTATTTTACAGAGGAAAAATAAATAACTTTGTTTGTTAATAAAAAAAATTGTTATTATTTTTATTACTGGTATTTATGACCCATTTCTGATAATTATTTCACGCGTACATTATCTCAGAATACTAAATGTTATTCAGATACTATGTAAGCAAAGCCCCTGGCAGAAGCCAGTTATCAAATAATGAAAGCAACCAAGGAATAATTTATGTAAACAGTATATTTCTCTGGGTAAGACTAGAAAAACAAACCATGAGAGAAGGAATTTGTTACACTCCTACGCACGGAGCGATCGCCGACATCTTGTTAACATCAGTGACACTTCTTTAATTGAACTCTGTCTGTATCAATGATCTGGAACAAGTCACATTTAATTGGTTGATACGACTACGTATTTAGGATTGACTCTTTCGTCCTCATAAAAACATTAAAAGAAGTCACACCAATATTATAAATGCATATGTTTGGATGGATATTTTTACTTCTTCACGCCAAAACTACTGAACAGATTAATCTTGCATGGGTATAGCTTTAAACTTGCAATCAACACTCTCTAATCTAAGCCTGATTTATAGATATGTAAGCTTGATATAGATAAGATACCTTTGTGAGAAAAAATAAACATTGTATTATTATTATTATTTATTATTAATCAATCATAGGCTTTTAGGTTTTTCTTATTATAGTGCGTAAGACCTCACTCAGGGTAATTTCTAAGAAATCAATAATTTCCCAAAAATTTATCGACTTCGCGGGACTTGAAAAAGTTTTGAGATATTTTTATGCCATAAACCAGTTCCCATGGGATATAAATAACCTTTAAACGTTTTCATAGGAACAACGCGTGTAAAGCCGCGGGCAGAAGCTAATGATTAATAAATAACATTATAGTAGGAAGAAATAAAATAAAATCTTAACCGAATAGGCTGAAAGCAATTTGTCCCATCCCAATCCTCTATCTATCAAATTTGTGTAGAAACTAAATTACAAAAAAAGATGTCTCATAGCGATTGATATTAATAATATTTTTTTATTCATATCGTGGACGTGCTTTAATGTGATTTTCTTAATCCTATCATACTTGCACATTAGTCATTACATACATGATTGGAAGCCCACTCAGATGAATCTATCGTCGACTTAATAGCTCTCGTTACTTTGTTGATTTTATAGGTTAGTAATACGTGGGTTCACCAATAGCTTCTCATCAAATCGCTTTATATCAACAACAATCAAATCAAATAATATTATAATGAACATCTGCACGCATCCAAGACTCTAATTATTAGAAATTATTTGTCACATACTCCGTCAACGTAATTTGGCATTGTCCAAGCGAAAACACGTTCTAGGTCAAAATTATTAGCAAATATGATTCACGGTGAATAAACCGTTTGAAATAGTTTGACGGCTCAATTAAAATTATTTATTCTCTGTTTCAGGTAAGCACAACAAACATTTGTTTCGTTGACGGTTGTCACGTTGTGGTAATGGTGAGTCTTGACATTATCTGCGATAGATTTGAGATTCACGTGATCCATATTAACTGCTTGAAACTTTTAATAATTTCAAAGAAGTATTTTCGACAATAAGGTGGAGCTTTTGACTGGCTATGCGTGTAAGTACGTGGGCATCTGTCTATAAACATACTTGTAAACTTATTGTTCCCGCTAATTGGCAATATCTACTAAAGCCCTCCTGAAAACTATAACAATTACATCAATATCAAAACAAAAGCATCGCAAGCACTCCCTAAAGTGATCTCCACGTAGCGAGGGATTCGCGTTCGAGGAAAGTTTCGACCTTGTTTTGACATTTCCACCTATTGATTTTCGTGCTGCAAGGTCTGCAAGTCCCCTATATCATTTTTATCGCTCCCCAGAGAACTCGGAGCGTGTCTTCAGTCGCCGTGTCCGGTAGGGGCCCTACTACGAACTTTCATTATTTTATTTAAAAGAATTTGCTGGCAAATACTTCAGACTGCAACCACCGAGTAATTTCACAAAAAACTGTTAGCAGTTAGGCAATTTTGATATACTTTGACGTCCGCATTTCCTATTCCAGTTTGACAAAGGGGCTTTATCCATGTTATTTAGGTGCCGCATGTCAGTGAGAAGCAGAGAGAGAGAGGAAGGTGAGAGGAAGGTGTTGTGTGTCTAAAAATAACTCACGAAACGAGTGATCGACAAGTGTTGTCACCTATCAGTCAACCCCAAACACTTAGCTCTTTCCATATTTGTTTGGAGACGCTGCATAAAACAAATAACAATGTAGAAGCTTTCTTTGCCGTAAAATGTACGTATAGTTAGTTTTTTAAGGCACGTTTTGACACCCCTGTGTTTGTTTTTTAGTGTTGGAAAATGCTGTAGAGTCTCAAAGAAGAATTTTGTAGAAACTACGGTGGTAAGGCCCCACTCGCTTATGTATTTTTTATTACGGTTTCGTAACTCTGCGGCCAGACTAATCTCTCCGAGTCCTTCTTGCTATTACAAAAGAAAATATGTTGCGTACTTATTTTAAGGGACGCACATTAACTTCAATAGCAAGATATTTCGGTTTTATGGGTTGTTATTTATACTTAGGGAAGAAATCGGAAATAGGTTCCTATTATTTTGTTGGCTAGTTGTTTGGAATTCGGTTGTTGTTTTTCTTAAATAATACGCAGGTACTTAGGTAGGCATTAAATAAAGCGATTTTTTAAAAATTTATTGTACCTTATTTACGTATTCAAGCAAGCATTAGCAAGCTGAAGTGGCAGTGGGCCGGCCATATCTCGCGAAGAACAGACAACCGCTGGGGTAAACGAGTTCTTGAGTGGAGACCACGACTCGGCAAACGTAGTGTAGGACGCCCTCCGGCCAGCTGGATGACAATCTACGAAAGACTGCAGGCAGATGCTGGATGCGGCAAGCTGAAGACAGGGCGCTATGGCGCTCATTAGGGGAGGCCTATGTCCAGCAGTGGACTAATATAGGCTGATGATGATGATGACGTATTCAATATCCAATTTTCCGGCACAAACATAACTTTGTAAGTTTTGTTTCGTGCTCTGTATTCTAGAGCTCTATCTTCCGAAAAATTTAATCTGTAAACCGATTAAAAGACTATTCATTGTAAATTTATGTCCATTGAATGTAAACCGATTAAAAGACTATTCATTGTAAATCTATGTCCATTGAAAACACGTAAGGATAAACCATTCGTAGGACCGGACGGACGCGCGACCGCAGCCCGTGCAATCCCGGCCGCGGTCCGCGTCCGTCATAGGATATCTAACAACATTATGTGGACGGAAGTTGCACAGTGTACGGTTTCACTTACATGCGACTATTGTAGGCTATGCGGTCTCGATTTCAACATTGCATAGTGTAGCTGGTTCGTAGAAGCGCAACGCTATTTTCCTTTTTTGAAAAGTTAAAAAAATAATTAAATAAATAGTTTTGGACAATTCACACAGCATTATCAAGCCTCAAGCTAAGAAGAGCTTGGGTTACGGGTACTAGATAACTAATATACTTACTAATAATATTTTAAATTATATACCTATAGAAAACATCCACAACACTCTGAACAAATATCTGTAGATCTAACAAATATTTGTCCTGAGGCGGGAATCGAACCCGCAACCCTCTGCGTCGCAGGCGGACCTTCGCCCGCCGCGCCATGGAGGTCGTCTAGTTGAAAATTATAAGTAAGTCAGCTGAATAGCTTCGAGAAAGAAATATAGTTTTATACTAAAATAGATGTTTCTCTGATCGCGCAATATCAAAAAGTTGTGCGGTTTTTTTATTTCTAGATCGTAAACAGACTAGCGAAGAATCGAGGCGAATGGCATAACCTATGCCAAGCCATGGGTCGACAAGAGCTGATGTTAAAGAGATCGTAAACACCAATTTATATTACCACTTAAGCACTCCTCATTAATGTTCCTATATAAATATTTACCGTTCAAATTATTATTATAATTATAACCAGGCTTCCATTCTATGACTGAAACTTCCATGAACCGGACACATGACGCCATTATCAAAGAAGTCAAGTCATTGAGTACTCGGACAGTCGTTAAAATCAAGTGTCTATTTGTTAATTGAAATTGAAACACTGATCAGCATGTACATTGGCATCCCGTATGCGTTGGACCGTTTCCATTTTGTAAGCCCGTTGATTGAGTTTTAGATGAAGCTCTTGTGTTGTATCATTCTTTTGATTGTTACGTCTTACTTTCAATCAGGACTTTGTGGTCCTGACATTTTACATGACATAGCAGAGCAAAAATGAGATTGAGACATTCTGCATAAATATAGTCCGTTTTTCTATGGGCAGGGTTATTACACAAAATCCATTTCTGTGGGTTGCCAGGAACTCATTTAGAAAGCAATTTGTATTCGAGTCGCGGACATATAACAGTCCATGTTGCCATTTCCATCAACAATTTAGTATCAGGTTAAGAGAAGAGCCGAGAGGAGGTCCTTTACGATCAAAGTTGGTTTATTGCTCACTAATTTACTACAAGCTTTTGATGGCTTATTAATATAAATGAAGCGCCCTAGAATTAAGCTTGGCTTATCAATTGTCAGTCAGAAATTATAACTGAGCAGCATTATTATAACAAAAATTAATTATCAGTCAGAAATTATATATAACTGAGCAGCATTATTATAACAAAAATAAGTAAGGGACTACAAATGGTTTATTTTTAAAGTTTTGACAACGTTTTTCGGTCACTTTATTATGTTCGTTGTCCCATTCGATCCGGCGGGCGATTCGTACTAATTACGGCAGAATTCTTGCATTATGACGCTAATAACGGATGTGGTAATTGCGCCAATCTCCTGCTAGCTCGGCACGTGAACTTGTTCATTTACTTATATTACATTTTATTTTATACTCAATGGTAGGTCTATACCTAGACTAGATTTTTAAAACTGCAGATTTAGGTTTAATAGCCTACTTTCATGAAGATGATACTATAATAAAGAACGTATGCTTATGTAGAGAGCCAGAGAATCTGTAGTGCCCTTTAGTTAGGCCGTCCAGAAGCGTTAAAGATAAAATCTTTGTAGAATGTTTGCTTATACCACATTATTTAAAATTAGTTTGTTATATTAATATAACTTTGTTGCAGAGAAAATATTTCGAAAACAATTTATACAAAGTTTAATCTCCCAGTAGTTTGATAAATATCTCCTGCTAAATACACTTCACAAGACATCTCACTAGCTACCCCACCGAGAAAAACAAATTCATTACCATGCTATTAGCAAAAGAACCCGCAAACCGTGTCGTTATCTCCACGGCCACGTCCCGTCGGATCTGCGATCGCCAGTAAGATTAGTGCGTGATTAATCTGTGAACTAGTTCAGTCGCCTTGCCTTGCCCAACTTGGTTCTCACGACATTGGATAAAATTACTGTTATTTACCGCGCTCTGCGGTGTGGCACCGCGTAATAGCGAGTACATGCGGTACGTGTTGTCACGGTAATATTATCCAACAGTATTTGGACTCGGCCGTATCTTTGAAATAAATACCTACAGCCGCGCGGTAGGTAAACATGCGATAGGGCTGCCCGCCTCCACCATTTTAATTACATTTGCCTAGGTACTTTGTGTTTCCATTTAGTTTTGTGATTGTAAATATAGGAAGGTACTTTTTTTATTTATACAAATAAAATACTTTGTGAATTGAATGGGAAGTGTTCAATAAAAATGCGTGTTGTTTTTTGATTGGTAGATTTAATTAAAAAACCTGTTTATGTTTGAATAACAAATCGGTCTTATAAATTTGCAACCGAAAAATATTTGCGCCTCGACTGAGACGTACCTACCTACAAAATGCTTTATTATTAAATTTTAGGAGATTTTTTTGGAGAAAAAGGAATATCTTTTACTTGGTTATAGATACCTGCAGCTACTTTATTAAATATGTACCTGAACTTATTTTTAAAGAAAAAATCGCGCGGTTATTGTTAAAAAACATCACACCATCCGTTCGTCACTGCGGCACAGCCGCGACTGTCTGCATGCTGAGCGCATGCCGAGATCGAGGCGCGTAGGTATAGCTCGCGTTTCGCCCGTTTGTATGAAGTCGGATTACTTATAGGATAATATTACCTTGGTGTTGTACTCTGTTGAATTGCCTCTATCATTGTCAGTTACGGCTTCTCCAGTAAGCCTAGCACGGGGATTGTTGTCTAGGGTAGAATAGAGAAAAATAACGGCACATCATAGGCCGTAACTGACGTAGAATGGAGAAGAATGACATTGCATTGTCATACATTGCGTAAATTAATGAAGTTGAAGGAATGCGTTTCAAATATACTACGCATTCGATGACGATGTGACGTAATTTTTCTCTATTCTACCCTAGACAACAATACCCGTGCTAGGCCTACTGGGGCCGAATTCTATACTAACCAATCACTTTACTATGACAATGGTATCGCAGAATTGTCTATAGATGACAGAAGCTCTAGATAGAGTTGTGTGGTGCAGTTTGCACGGCGAGATTAATAGAATGGTTTTAACCTTGACACTTTTGACACACGTCCCGCCATCTGTAATTCCTTTCATCGAAAAATCATTCGTCAAGGTAAAATGCCAAAATATGTTTAACTGAAACGATACCATTGTTATGGCGAAGCGATCAATTTAGTGGAATTAGGGCTCTGATATCCAGTCAATATATTTCATTTATTTTCTGAAGCTTTTACATTTTGACACTTTTTTCTAACAAAATTGTTAAATCTTTAATTCAACTGGCGGTAGGTAAGAGAAGATATACGTACAAACGAATTAAGCTTTTCGTCTGTTGAAAGAAAAACCAGAGACCGATCAAATATTGGTAGCGGGCGTGGTCTTGAGCTCTATCATTTACAACTAGCTTATCATTGTCTGTCGCTTACTGTCCTAGTATTCTGCACAGAACACAGTTCTTGGTAAACTCGTTAGTGTGTATCACACTATTATTCTGTCTGTTATGTCCCAGCGTCCCAGCAATCCTGCAATCTTGTAGGTCTCAGTTATCCAGTTTTGCGCATTGTGCCTGCTGATTACTGTGCCTAGCCTGAAGGCCACGTATTGTTCTACATTGGATTCTTGCACGCAATCCGCCAGTTCTTATGTTGTTTTTTTTTTATCGTGATATCGTTTTAATTTTTCCTTTGTTCTTGTTTCGACGTGTACCGTCTGTTGATAAATTTCCAACGTTGTTGAATGTTTGATTCGTTCAAAAAGATGTCGTGGGCTAGATTTGGATACTGATACTGTCTGGATCATATAATTGGTAAGTAGAAGACATATCTGAGCATGAAAATGATTATGCTTACCTTAGCAAAAGAATTGTACTGTATATGTAACTGTATATGTATGTACCTGTTGTATTAAATTCCTGAAAGATATTTCGTAGGCCCAACGGAAAATTCCTAAATCACTTTTCCGAAGAATTGTAATTTGCAAAACATATTCTGACATTTTCCTGAGCTACGAAGAACTTAGCCTGAAACTAGATAACTAGGCTATAATCATAAAAATTAAAAAATATAATAGCCAGAAACCACTTCTAAAAGAGAAATCACAGGCGTTAAAATGCAAAACCATTCAAAATTCGACTCAAAACAATCACCTTGGGGTAAAATTTTAGGTTAAAACATCTTTCCAACTCCAGTGAAACGGGCACTAATTTATTAAGAGGATGGTTTCTTACAAAAAAGGAATAAGTATTTTCACAGGCGATTAACGCTACGTCACGGTACGATGGCCCCGAGTTCGTAGCTGCTCTACCATACGGCTTAATAGAGCGGACGAATATCCTCGGACACAAGAAAATATCGCATAATAACCTTAGGCTGTTTTCAAAGGAAGTGGGGCCTAACTATTTGTAATTACATTACCATCTTAGGTACAGGTTTTTACATTTACTGCTGGTCCAAGTACTTAAGATTTGTATGTCAACCAAGAATCAAACCGTTTATCGTCCATACGAGCATGACATCGTTTTTGCATGCGGGGGTGGTGTTACAACCCCGAGCCCGAAAGCACGTTAAGCCGTTGGTCCTGCGCCTGACCTCTCCCGGTCGTGTCGATCTGTCGTTCTATCGGATTATGAGAGTGAGGGAATAGAGAGCGCACCTGTGTCTGGCCGCCGTGGTTGAAATTCGGCTAGGAGGACATTATCGTTTTTGCAATTTGACAATGCACCTCGGAAATAACTCTTTCTGTTCATTTATTTCTCAGAAAAGAACAACTCCGTCAAATTAAATTAGGTAGTAAAAGTATCACCTTGCGTCGTATCCAATATAAATTCAAATCAAATTCTAGCTGAAGTGACATGGACGATGGCCGTAAAGGGGTATAATTGTACATAAAAAATTCAGCATGACGATGGTAAACGGTGACGCAGCGGCGGAAGTAGCGTGACAGCCTGCCCGCCGTCAACCCGGCCGATCCGACCCGAATATTTGATGCGATAAGCCCAACCCATGCGTGGTTACAAGAAAAACAATTTAAACAGATACGTTTTATAGACAAGTTTTATAAATAACTAAAATGAGGCAAAAGTTCTCAAGCCTTTTAACTAGGTAGGATTTTTTCCCAATAATAAAATTCTGCTGTTTAATAACGTTATACAGGGCATTCAACGGCTATGCCACATGAAGGGAAAGTATCTATTGTAGATAGAAAATGTTATTGAAGTCTTTCATTTTGATTTTATTAACAATTTAAACTGCATTCAAAGATTTAACAGCCGGTGAGAAACGAAACAATTATGATTACTTTTGGCTTGTGGTGCGAACAATTTGGTGCGAAACACCGCTACCTACACCGATTTTTGAATGATCGCTTGTCTGAACCGGGAATCGAACCCGTGAAATTGTAAAAAATACCCGTAATTTTCTTGGGGATCCTTTTTTGGCGGGTACGATTCCCGGTGCAGACAGGCGATTATTCAAAAATCTTTGAAAGCAGTGAGATGAGATGAGATTGGTCGCCGTGGTCGAAATTCAGCTAGGAGGATATTACAAATATTATACTGGTTACATTTAAGAAATTACTTTAACCAGCAAGCAGGAACTGTCTTCAATGTTTAACATCAACAATATACAATCCGATAAGTAAAGACATGCGGTAGAAACTGCGATGACAGGACAGGATACAAACAAATAGAAGCCTTCCAAATTCGACGACCACACAGGGCAATAATCCCATTAACCCTATTGTTCCTAGCTCTGTCACGTATCCATCGACACACCTCACTCTTGTCTATGGTCGACAGGAGCCAGTCACGGTGACGTAGGCACCGGAAGCCAGCAGTTCGAGGCGCACCCCGCTTCCGGCGGTCACACTCTGTGTTGCATGCAAACTACGGGTATCCGCCAGGTATAGTGACGAAAGATTGTTTGACTTGGAACTTTTTTATCTTTATAACTTCACAAACATGGTTATATTTTAAAGTGTCGGTATTGCCTTAAAGCGTCTAACATTCCAACGATGGTCTACGTCTTTTCTAGATTAGCAAGTAGGGTTTGGGAATGATCTACCTAGGTTCCTTCTGACATTGTCAAGGTAAATTCCATTACTTATTTACCTACCTTCCGATAATAATCTTGTCAATCGATTCAATATCACGCTAAGTTAGCCATTTAGCAAAGCTTTCGCATTTCGCTAAGCCTCGTTTACTTCCGTTGTAGGTAACTCAACGAGATCATGATCTAGGGCACTTACACCCAGTTGCAGAAACGATCTTTAAATTTTAATGGGGACTTTAAACACTAATCTATCCTTAAACGGTTGCACTAACGAAAATTTTACCAAATTTTAATGTTCCATTATGTTTAAGTAATGAAACGTCAAACCAGCCATTTACATAGATTTTGCGTTGCACGTAACGTCATTAGCGTCCATTACCACCTAATGAGCCATCACTTTTGACAGTTCATCTTTAAAACTTTAATGGGACGAAAATCATCCATTACAGCACTAATTAATTATTTTCATTAGAGTTTCAGTGCATTTCTGTGACCAAATACGTCTTTATCAAGTCTTTCATCATTGTCTGACACATAAGAATTTACACGACTCCACATTCCAGATCGTGTCAATTTATTTTCAAAACACGATGGAGAGGAATTTCGTGTATGGTACAGAACTTCTAAGGATGCAGTTCTTCAAATTACAAACATTCTTAATTTAGAACCAGTGACCCGAAGAAATAAAGCTACTGATGACCTGACACAGCTTTTGATTTGTTTGAGGTTCTTTTGCTACAGGATCTTTCTAGCAAGTGCTAGGTGATCTAATCAATATACACAAATCAACAGTTTGTCGCATCATTATTTATATCAAATGCCAGACAGGGAAGAGCTTCGTAGAGTTGCAGAAGGTTTTTATGAAATTAAAGGATTCCTACGTATTGCAGGAGCTTTGGACTGTACACATCTTAAGATAATTAGTTGAGGGGGTGCACTATCTGAACTATATCGGTGCAGGAAGCAGAGGTGGTGCAGTGAATGCGATATACCTACTAAACTAAACTAACACATTCTTGGCCCAAGACGCACTTGTTAGTCTCCTCATCTGTGTAGCGGCGGCGCTCCCCTCTGAGTCGCACCGCCAAGGCTGGGCAGTGAATGCGTTAAGGGCTAAGTAAAAATCAGAATAAATTTTTAACGCCACAATATTTATTTGTATAACTTATCATCATTTTCACATTTTTTTCTTAAAAGAAATGATTTTCAAGGCTTCTGCTGAACTTGGTTTTTCGATTTTCTTCTGAACCACCGAAAATTTAATAAATACATTAATAAGTATGAAGTTAAAGATAAGAAGGCCAGTAAATTATTTGTATGCCGAAGTGGACACTATGCACCTATTATTCTTCGCAAGTTTCCTGCGAGGAGTAACTCTTGAAGGTGCAGTTTCCAAAATACTGTTGGTATCTTGTAGGTCTTGAGCTGAAATATTTACAAATCTATACTTTCACATACACACAGATCAGATATTACATTAACTATACATACACATTCCATAACAACACAACGATCAAAGACGTGAGCAACAATAAAAACATTGTAATATGACAAAAATACAAAAAATATCCAACTATTTATTTACTACCACCATGTATGCATTTACTCACTGTGTAAGGTTAGTCAACATTGTTTTTTCTTCTGGAGTATAATTTGTTCCACGTTCTCGATTTATAATTTGTTTTGCCGACATTATTTGTTAAGTAACAAAAATTTTATAAAAGAAAATAACACGTGCAATTCGCCACAAAACAAGGCATCCGTTAATAAACATAAAGTAACATTTGACACGGGCGACTGTTGACATGACAATGACAACTCGTACTAGCGTGCGTTTTGTTCTGTTTTGTTTGAGGTTTTGTTAAGCAAAATTGGTAAAGATCGTAGACCGAGAATCTGGGCTTACCGTAAAGATCTAATAACGAAACGCAATTATCACTTTTTTAGTTTTTTCATAATGGCAGCTTTGTTTAAAGTCGTCTTTAGTTAATGGACCACTAATGTTACTGAGAAAGCCTTTGTGCAACATCATTAAAATAAAGATTTCATTAGAACTAATGCCGCATTTAACTAATGACGTGTTAATGGAGAGTTTTGTGCAACTGGGTGTAAATGTCATTGATGACAGCGATTAAGATCGAGATTAATAATAATTGGTTAAGGCCGAGTCTCGTTCCATATTAACCGGCGAGTTAAGCCGGGTGACTATACACACGCGCTCGCCTGTTGCGCAAGATGACATCCGAGCCGCAGATTAGCATAAGTATAGTGTTGGGACGTTGCGCTGCGGAATTTAATCGACATCGATATTTTTTGGAAATTTTCCCGAGATATGCAAAAAACATTTTCATTCTTAAGTAAAATGATAATAGCTAATAGGTTGAGCTAATCGACAACGGAAAAATTCGTTAGTTTAATTCACCTATACGTAGCCTAGTTATCTACCTACTCTTTGTGAATACTAAATGCAGCAAATCACTCTGAAATTATTTTCCAACAAGGCAATTTAAATTCAGACCTCATAAACCGTAAATAATAATAAAAACTGTTGTATCCGCGACGGGACCGCCGCGCGCCGTTGCCATTTAATAATTGTCTAACGGAAGTCGTACAATTGCAGCGATGTATTTAATGGCACAATGAAACCGTTTTAACTATGTGCTGTGAATTAAATTTATTAACTTGTGCGGCACTTACCGAAACTACTGCAATTACAAATTGTTTATTAGCACTAGACATAATACATTGAAACGAACACCACTTAATAAATTTTGACTGCTGACGATTACTTACAGTTTATTACCTAAACAATGTTATTTACGACCTCTATCTAATCGACTTATGTACCTTATAGTAGGTAGGTACCTACCTATTATTCTACACATTTTTAACATGTCTGGTCGATGAACTTAATCCAAGAATATCGATGTTTATCTTATTTTGGTGCATCCCTACATCTTTTATTCGAGGTCGTTTTGACATGAAGTGGCGAAGTGTGTGCATGATTCACTGGCGCACGTCTTCGTGCGCGTGCGACATAATATTTGAATTTGGAATCCCAATCAATCGCAATTTTAATGTTTATTAATAATACAAAGTCACGATAAAGTTTTAAGAGAATACGTACTTGCTTTTGTGGGTCAAATATTATCTTGAATTTTTATTACTGCGCCAACGTAACTTTTCAGCAGTTCTAGCTTGTTTAATGTTGTAGTATGTTTATATTTTTAGACTTTAATATCGAACATTATTTTTATAGTTATTCGGATTTTGGTCGTGCTAATAGCGACACGGGAAGTCGTAAAATGCTCCGCTTCGAACGCACTTGCGGCCGACGAGACTAGAAAATATATCGCTGAATTAAAAAAAGCAGAAAATTTGGTTTAGCAATACTTTATTACGACACCTTAGTAGTTGAAATCTGTGAATGTGATAACAAGATTCATAACCAATGGCCACATTGACTACGTCGTCGTTTTCGGGTTATGCTATTCTGTCAAGGTTTCAAACAATTATATTTGAATTAAAAAACTACGGTTAATACAAAATAGTGAAATGAAAACGACGATGAAAACTAAATAGCGGGTTGGAGCTATTTGTCGTGCGATAACCGCATGCGCCGTTGACAGAAACACTTGGTGCGGTGATGACAAATGAACTTTAGATCTTTTCTATATTTTTAGGGATACGACGTAAATTATTGCATACACCTGGCATAGCGATTTTGTTGTGAGAAAAGGTCACGGGTGTTCTATAAGCAGCGCTGTCATTTTGTTCCTTCTCTCGCCTTTAGTATTCTATGTGGACCTTTTGTGTTATATCATGGAGATTTATTACTCAATCAGGCGCTAGATTCATAACATAATTCACTAGAAGTGGGACTGCTTCCTACAGACACATTCGATGTGACGATTTGCAATCTAATATTACTTCTTGCATACTTGACAATGTCGCAAGAGCAATTCAAAATGAGCTAGTGTCCCGTATATTATGCCTGTTTGATTAGTGGACGTGAGTGTGTTTCTAGATAGCTGTTTACCCACTTTCCTATAAATAATTCAAGCGGCCTAGTTTACTAAAAATATCATGTAATTAATTTCGAGTAGATCCTCATTAACCGGTATCCTGACAGATATATTATTGTACCTGGCAATACCAGATAGAAGTATTATCGCGAATAAAGCCAGCAAAGTACTCGTTTCGATGATTTACTCGGTAGGTGGGTAAACTACTTCTTTTGATCTCGTTTCCAAATTGTATGATAGACTGAAGTTATTTATTAATAACTGTGTCACATCCACATTGGTGTGGTAGTTTATTTAGTTATCCATTGCCATTACTAGCCACAATTTGATTCTGGAAACTATTGACATTTTGTTGAGCATTGTTGCTAGACCACTTGTCTACAAAATGTAATTTACTCAGAAATAGGAACGTAGATAGGTACTGTTTATCATATTTTTCATTAAATGTTCGCAAAATCCAATAGTAAATTATAAAATGATTCGCAGGTGAAGCCATGCATTGTTTTAGTAAATAATGTTTCCGTATAAACTAAATTTAGAAACAAAGGTTGTTACAAGAAAGAGCTAATTTTATTGAGCTTCAGTAAAGTAGCAATAAATAAAGATTGGAAATCAGTTTGTCTTTTCAAGTCACCTGTCGATATTTTAAAATGCCTGTGAATGTTTGCAGCCACGGCACCAATCAATCTGTATATGTAAACTTCCGTCAATTTCCCATTTCGTTCCATACGTAATGATGTCACCTCTGCTTTATATCCATCGTGACCTACTGTTTATTTTTAAAGCTGAAATTGGGACTTTGAATGGAGGTACTTGAATGTATTACTTATACATTCTATTAGTGACATCTGAAATGATAATCTGCGTAGATAAGGTACAAAGGTATGTAAATTATTAAAATATCAATGAGTCGAAGATTTTCGAGCTATACTCTGCTGTGTGAATGGTCCAGTATTATTTATTGTTTATGAGCTGGGGGGTCCAACTGATCCACTGAGGACTGATAAGTATTTATTGACTGACAGTACAATTGTACGTCTCTGCATCTCTATTCAACAACAAGCTGAGCAACTAGACCGCAACACAAAGCACGCTGTAAGACTCATGTCTTACATTTAGTAGTATCTTCGTTTGCGCTTCACCGTCACTTATATAATTTTGGAGTACAGAGAGCTGCATCGATACGTAAGCCCCCTAATTCTAAGTGAGGGAACTGGGATCTATAGTGACATCTCGCTTAGGAGTGAATTGTCCCCCTGCCTAACCAGGCCAGCTCCTTGAAGTACCGGAGCAGGACTTTTGGCGATTGACAGCTTTGTTTCAGCTTTTCTGTGGGCGTGGACGGGTTTGATGCCTATATGAGACTCTTCAATCCCGTTTTCCATCTGGCGACCTCTGTGGCTGTGCGTGCAGTGTATCACTACATGTTCCACAGTCTCTTCTTCCTGGAAGCAGCCGCGACACAGCCTGTGTCGCGGCTGCTTCTGTGGCTGCGTCTGTGGCTTCTGTCTTATGATGGTTCAGTTCACAGTGAACTGTGATGATGCCCACCATTCTTCTTAGGTCCTCGCTGCTCATCTTGACCTTGTTTATGGTTTGCCATCCCTGGAGGGGAATATTGATTTAGTGTATAAGCCCCCTGTTAAGTTTGAAATCGATTTCTAAGAATAGTTCTCTATAAGAATAACAAATAAAACCTAATTTAATGATTTAACGTATCATAACGAGATGTTACCTATCGATGCAGCTCACTGTACCATAATTTTATACATTATGTTTATTTTTTT
This sequence comes from Eupithecia subfuscata, assembly GCA_963564075.1. Lineage (NCBI taxonomy): Eukaryota > Metazoa > Arthropoda > Insecta > Lepidoptera > Geometridae > Eupithecia > Eupithecia subfuscata. The sequence continues at coordinate 9,392,476 of OY751109.1, read as the reverse complement.
GTTTAAATTAAATACTAACTCTTGTCTTATAATTTACTTATTGATAACATGTGCACTAACGTGAAAAATACCGACACAATGTAAATTGTATGAGAAAATTAAATATAAAAGGACATACTACATTGACTGAAACTGTCAAACCAATAACAAGGTTTTTAAAAAGAAACAAAGAGCAGTAAAACCAGAGCGTCGACAAAAACGCAGTAAAGATATAAAGCATCGACAAAAATCACAGTCAAAATAGAGCTACAGAGCATGGACAAAAAATCACAGTAAATGTAGAGCTATAGAAAATCGAACCATAGAATATCGAGCCTTTAAAGTAGCTTACTTTAATCGATACAATATTCCGTAGAGTTGGAAATGTTGGAATGCGGTGACAACGGCCGTCAGAGGCCAATTCGCGGGAACAGAACGGTGCATATGTAATACCGGCTGGGAAATTGGAAAAGGGTGAAAAAGTAACAGTATTCGAGATTAAAGTTACCGGTGCTGTGAGCATGCCGTGGATATAGGAATGCACAGAACTGCCTCGTTAAAACTTGACAATAGATTTTATTGTTATAACTAAAACAAAAGAAAGAAAGTTTTTGAATTAAAGAGGTAGATGTAGCTTTTAGCTTGTCCATCAATAAAGGCTAGTTCAAGGAAATATCTCATTGCTAATTACAATTTTTTTGCAGGATTCTAGCATTTCATTGTTCAAATTTAGTTAGGTATTGAAATAGCAATCGGCTAAAAAATTATAAACATACAACCTATTGTTTCCGCAAATAACAATTCTGGGAAGCGAGAACAGATAGCATATGATGTAGTCGTGTACGTATATTTATCTGACGTAATTTACCAATTATGGAATAGTTTGATAAGTGTGGTAATTTACAGAACACACTGCCGTAATATGTTTACCCGCTTGTTTCAAACTTTTAGATTAAACTATTACTGGTTAAAACAACAGTAATAGTTTTTATGAAGAATGTGGTTCTGTCCGTTTTGTCTGATGATGAATAAGACCTGCCACATGAAAAGCTTTGTTAGTCACGCATGGTCATACTTACCACAACTAAAATAGTACACAATCGAATGCTCAATCAAAATTCGAATAATCTACATTAACGTTTTGCCGATTCTATGAGAAACTGTAATTCTACGTACGAAGAGCATGCACGGCTGGTGGTCACAGTTCGGTGGCCCGTTTGGCAAACACACACCCTGTATAACGATACGATACGTAATCGAAACGGATTTTGTTACCGGTTGTGAATGTGACATACTTTCGAACGTTTCCTAAGCAATTTATAAATTAGACCGTAGCTAGCTCTAGGCTGGACAAGCCATGTTTCTATTTATTGCAAGCACTAATCTTGGTGTTATTTACGGCTGTACATTGAATTATTTTCATGCCGATCACTACTTATAGTGCCTGCCCCTTGTCAACTAGTAGTTTAAATATTGATCTATCAATTTCTTCTTCTAATTCATAAGTGATACCTTTTTTGCACCAGGTAAACGAATAAAGTCGAAAAAGTATACCTCGCTTAAAAAAGTAACAAAGATTCAATAACCGGAACGGGAACGGTACAAATGATAAAAACGAAACAGGATGAAACAAAAACGGTATCCAATGTAGATATCTCAATTCAATGAGCCCGAAAAAGTAACCCACATGTTCCGGCGTCACGCGCAAACGACGCGGAAAATTGTGCATATCTCTTACCGATCGGTAAAGGGAAATTATTATTTTCTACTGTATTAACGTCTACTGATATAAATAACGTAGGGTGAAGAGGAAAACATACAAGTTTAAGTTTGCAATGAACTTCGGTTGTTTTTGGTCTAATTTATACCTAACTAGCTGCGCCCCGCGGCTACGCCTGCGTTGAAATTTATGTTTCCAACTTTCTTAATTTTTTCTTTCATAAGAACCTTCTCCCGACTATAACAAACACAACAAAAAAAGAATTAGTGAAATCGGTCCAGCCGTTCACGCGTGATGCCGTGACCAAGGAAAACGGGTTTCATTTTTATATATATAGACTAGCGAACCGCCCCGGCTTCGCACGGGTGCAATAAAATATTACTATTACTAGTATTATACATATAAACCTTCCTCTTCAATCACTCTATCTATTAAAAAAACCGCATCAAAATCCGTTACGTAGTTTTAAAGATTTAAGCATACATAGGGACAGAGAAGCGACTTTGTTTTATACTATGTAGTGACTAGACGATCGCCTCGCGGTTTCAACCGCGTAGTTCCCGTTCCCGTAAGAATTCTGAGATAAAATATAGCCTGTGTCACTCCCTGAAAAATAAGCTTCCTAACGGTGAAAGAATTTTTCAAATCGATCCAGTAGTTTCGGAGCCTATTCAATACAAACAAACAAACAGTCAAATCTTTCCTCTTTATAATATTAGTATAGATAATTAGAATTGAAACTAATTCTGTCTGTCTGTAAACTTTTGCCTGTAAACTGTCCGTTGTCTGTCTGTAAAGAGGCCTGAACGGCTGAACAGACCTTGATTAAATTTTGATGTGAGGTAGATAGGTAGGTGGTATCCCGGGGAAAGACAGAAGCTACTTCTATCTGGAAAAAAGAAACGTGCGAAGCCACGGAGCAGAAGCTTGTGGTAAATTTAATGTTGTATTGCAAAGCTCACTTTTCGTGTGCTCTTAGTACGTGAGGAAACTAGTGGCTTATTCTGCTCAAAACGTCCTAGCATCGCAAGCCTGTCTAACTTTTCTGAACAGAAAATAAGATAAAAGTGACTAAGCAATGCAAGATTCCAAAAAGCGCTGAAAGTTGGTTTTATTTATTTATTGTTTTATTTATTTACTATTTATTTATTTTAGGGAAACCATTACCACACTAAACATAAATCTATCTATAATATAAAAATGAATCGCAAAATGTGTTGGTAAGCGCATAACTCAACAACGCCTGGACCGATTTCGCTAATTCTTTCTTTGTTGTGTTTGTTATTGTCAGGAGAAGGTTCTTATGAAAGAAAAAATTAAGAAAGTTGGAAACATAAATTTCCACGGGGGCGAAGCCGCGGGGCGCAGCTAGTAGATGATAAAATAGAAATTGACGGGCTATTGACATTATCTCAGTTCATGAAAACTAGTACTAAAGTTTACGATAAAATTATTTTCGGTATATACATGTCCTTACATATTTATTTAGTACGTTTTATGGTACATATTTGTACATATTTAGTACGTAGTTGCACAATAGTGTCAGTGGTGCCTACAAATCCGCGCTTGACGCATCGTTGACATGTTTTCGATGGGATTCACTCGCGTGGCAGTTTTGCGCTCACTGATTTATTTCTATCTGCATTTCGTACGCTGGCAGTAAAACATTGCATGGCTTCGTCAATGATTTGGAAGGCATTTTTCAAATATTTCTCCACACCAGACTTTATTTTGACGACCTCAGTGGCGCAGCGGGCGAAGGTCCGCCTGCGACGCAGGAGGTTGCGGGTTCGATTCCCGCCTCGGGACAAATGTTTGTACGATCTGCAAATATTTGTTCAGGGTGTTCTGGATGTTTTCTATGTATAATAAAAAATATTTATCTATGTAGTGTATTATATTAAGTATATCAGTTATCTAGTACCCATAACACAAGCTCCGCTTAGCTTGGGGCTAGATAATGCTGTGTGAATTGTCCTGAATTATTTATTTATTTATTTATTTTGTGAGCTAAGAAACATATCACAATAAATAAATATCAGTCATCCAGTTTTCGCAATGCTTTTGCTGTGGTGTTACGCTCCATTCCATAGAACGTTGAGATTTTGCGTTATAATCAGATAGATTCTATCCATTTTGTAAATTAGATGGCACATTTCGAAAGGCAGCTTTGGATCCGAAGCATTGTTTCCATTAAAAGGCTCTGTCATTTACCAGCACCAATCTGACCGTGGTTCTATCATTGGGACAGCCCTAGATTGATTATATCATCCCCTTCCTGCCGTTCACCCTTCCACCCCTTTTTGCGTATCACTGTTAAAGTAAAAAGGGCCCGTTTGAATGGATCCACGGAAACGAACATTTATCATGGCTGTAATGAATTATCGGGTATTTTCCAATAAACCTCTATGAGGGAAAAGGCTTTGCTAAATTCAGGAAATTTAAGCTGTTATACGTTTTTACTTCGTAGCATTGAACGCTTTTGGTTTTTCTAGTTCTCATAAGTTTTATGCCACAATATTTTCTGATGCTTACCATGTCCACGACCCCGGCCTTCATCTCGTCTTCATTTACGTCGCGGTGCAACCTTGTAGCTCGCGTGATACCACTAGAGCAGCCGCATGCAAGGGTTCAATCCACCGACAAGTACCTTTCGACTAACGACTAACTAGCACAAGTACATTTGCCGACTAACTAGCACAGCTTTTCTATGCTGCTATAACATCTGACATTGTACTCTCCTTTATGCAGTCGTTAAACGTCGTCACCTATCTTAATATAGCAGCTTACTCCACAAGCGGATTTCAACGCACAATGACGACTTCACTTTTAACAAGCGTATTTATCGAAAGCGCAATTGTGACGGTGCTAAAGCGAACGTTAAATTTGTACGTAAATCATAAACTGCCATAAAATGAAAGCCATTTTATCTGCGTAAATGCTCGCAGTTCATGACGCAGGTGCTCTATACTGCAATTTTATGCGATTTTTGATATATTTATTGTAAACCATCATCGGATATACCTACTTACTTCATTTGGCGTGCGCCGCGTTAGCCGCTAGAGTAAAATGAGAACATTGTTGTAAGAAATTTCTCATATTTCATACTCATTTCTCATAAAAATACGTATTTAAACCGCTTTGCTCCCCATGTGAAGCCGGGCGGGGAGCTAGTGGAATATAAACCAAAACGTAATAGGCATTAAGGTACTAGTAAAAGATAATGCAAGAGCTGTATAATGTAAGAAACAAACTGCACGTTTTCTTAAAATGCGCCAAGATTCTGGGCAAGAGTGTAAAATAGGCCGTATTCTTGCCGCGTACGTTGAGTCAGTTTTGTAATGCTCATTTTTTGTCGCCACCATAATATTAGATATCAAGTCCTCATACGTGAGCCGACTGCTAACATCGACCTTTACTTGTCGTGGAACTCTGCTTTATTCTCGCAGTAAATTCGTATAAGTGAGAAACTTTAAAATACGTGAAACTTTGTAGCTTTTTTAACACTGCTATCGCGCACGTGTTTATGTTCAGAACATTAAGATCAAGCTAAACGGACAATAATTACTTTTAAAATTCAATTATTACAAGATTTAGTTGAAAGAAATAATTTATCGTTGAAGCAGAGACAGATGCGAGTTCCGTAGAAAATATTTAACTTCATAACATCTGGAGTGAAAAGTTCAGATAAAATTTTTTGAAGACGTCGGATATTTTTGCTTGAACGCATTCAGAAGGACTGTGGAGACGCAAAGGTAAAGATTCACTTCACATGGGACACTTCAATTTGTTTTAGTCTTTACTGCTTTGACATAAGGAAGGTTACTTGAAAAATGCCTGAAGCGAAATAATTCAACCGAAAGTCTCGAGTTAACGAGGAAAATATGAAACTTTCGACATCTTTGAGTGTAGATAATATAAACCTAAAAGAATCTTGAAGACTCTCGAATGTCACGAGAGGAAAACTCTACGTTCAATTTATTCAAGTACTAGGCATTAAATTACTAGATATAATTATTTTTCCATAACCTATGTTTAGATCTCCGTCAAGTATATGTGGAGCTAGTTCCAGTATTGGCTTGTTCTAATAAGCAACATTCCCACAATCTTGTTTTCCTCAATAGGATTTATGGCGTTCACTTTGACTAGATCTTCGATTTATGCCCCGAATTAGCAGCCTATCGCAACTATATAGATATAGTATCAAAAATAACTGCCTACGTAAACTTACTAAGTTATTTTCAGACAATATACTGGTAGCCCGTCTGTGTTTACAGACGATGTCATTGTTATTCCAATCCAACTACGGAAATATAAAGGAAAACTGACGCATGTACGATTATCTACAGACATCATGCCTGAACGTGAAATTTGTTTGAAATTCCCGCAGCACAAGACACCTGTCCATCATTATGTACAGTAGACTGAAGCGATATAGCAAGATGTCATCTCCGTCCTCGGGCGACAAAGCGTGGCGGAGGTCAAAGAGCCTGAGAGCGGCCGCATTGTTAACTCACGAGTCACGCTCAAGGGCTTTTGATGATGACACTTGCTCCAGTACCCGGCTGCGGAGGGAACGGAACAAAAATAGTATTTCAACAGGTTTTATAATGAAATATTGTAGAGGTCTGCGTCGACGCTTTTTTTAAGAAACTGTATAAACGTGACGTAAAATAGGCAAACTAAGTAAACAATGGTATGGTCTTTTCATTTTTTTAATTTTAAAACTGGCAATAGCCTTTATTCACAAAGAAAATTATACTAGTATTTACAATTTAAACAATTGAGCTAACTGCAGACTGTTGCAAACAATCTACAGGTAGCTCAACTGATCCATCGATACCAGTCGGAAGCGTCCCCAAGACGCTGGCTGCATATGTATTAATAATATAATATAATATAATATAATATAATGCTTCAGAACTTTTTATGATAGATATTCAGAACTTTTTTATTGCATCTTAAACAAATCAAGAAGCGAAATAAAGAGGCAAGTATTTTACTTATATGTACTCGAATAATTCCGACTTCATGTGTTTTGATCCTCGTACATACTCACCTAATTTATTACAGGGACCCAATAGCTGAAAGGGTTACTTCCAGTCTTTCAATATAAACTTTCAATATATCACTAAAACTGATGACTTCCAAGCCCTTTTTGTAAAGGCCAACATGCCTTCAGCTATCGCCCTAAAGAGGCAGGCTACGTTGAAGGTGCTATTTTTCACTTTATCAAAGGAAGACTCCCTTCCTTCCTGCTCCCATTGAAAAGATCGAAAGGGAAGGACTATAAAACATTTTTGCGTGTATCTTGGTTCGCGATTAAACGAATATTTTTAAAATATTTTGAAAGTTGAGCAAATATTTTCCTTAAGTATACGAATTAGCGGGTTCCTTTTTGCCTCAATTTATAAGAAATTTGTTCTTACTTAGGTCCCTGTGGATAAGCAAAAGGGGTTTTAGAAAAATGATTTTCCTTTAATGCTATTGGCTAACAAAAACCTGTACATCTACATGACCATCTATTACATAATTTTATAATGAAAGTAAGACCTCATTTTGGTGGACCACGAAAAAATGTTCACCAAAAAGTGATATAAAGTAATAATAATAATGCTGGATCCTGGACAATCCCCACAGCATCACCTAGCCCTAAGCTAAGCAGAGCTTGTGTTATGGGTACTAGAAGATGACTCATGATAATGATATAAAAGTTAGTTAGGTACTTTAGTTAAAGAACACTTCAAATCGAACTATTTCTACAACATTAACTTTCAATACTGAATATCAAACTTAGTACCTAAGTATCTACTCCACGTCCACGTACAGTACACCTCTAAATGTCTCATTAACTTTTCCAGTTGGAATGCTCGAAGCAACTCCGCCACAAATCTCTTGTCAAACTGTATCCCATCTACAGTTTCAATTGGAACTTAGTCTGAACTAAAGTAGTATTCTTGCGACTGCTGAAAGCGACTGCGGCAGACGGATCTTGACTGGGTTGAAATTAATCCATCTTCGCTTTCAATGGAGACGGAAATGTACCTATTAATGCCGTGCAAGAGAGTCTGCGTCATATCGACTGCGATTCATGGTGGTGTAATTATTTAATGCGTTTATACTGAGCAGAGAGGATGGTTTGAGTGCTGGACAAATCTATTCTATAGGTGTCCCAAACTACTGAGCAGAGAGGATGGTTTGAGTGCTGGGCAAATCTATTCTATAGGTGTCCCAAACTACTGAGCAGAGAGGATGGTTTGAGTGCTGGGCAAATCAATTTTATAGGTGTCCCAAACTACTGAGCAGAGAGGATGGTTTGAGTGCTGGGCAAATCTATTCTATAGGTGTCCCAAACTACTGAGCAGAGAGGATGGTTTGAGTGCTGGGCAAATCTAGTCTATAGGTGTCCCAGACCACAACACCCTCTGCATGAATGCCTACTTATTTATTTGCTTGTGTAATTTTTCTACTGAGTACCTATACCTACTTTATTGTTTTTGACTGCCTCGTTGGTCTAGCGGTCAGCTTGTTCTACCGCTGATTATGAGGTCCTGGGTTCAAATCCCGGGTCGGGCCAATAGTTGTTACTGGATTTTTTCTAGCAAGAAAATACACCCAACCCGGAATCAGGAAGTTGGCGGTGTTACACCCCTGTGCTTCAGAAAGCACGTTAAGCCGTTGGTCCTGCGCTTGACCTCTCCCCGGTCGTGTCGGTTTGCCGTCCTATCGGATTATGAGAGTGGGGGAATAGAGAGTGCACCTGTGTTTGCGCACACACTTGTGCACTATAATATGTTATGCGCATCTGGCTAGTCTCCGATGAGACTGGCCGCCGTGGTCGAAATTCGGCTTACATTATAATTTTTGAATTGATGCATTCCTTTATGTGCAACACTAGCTCCTTCAAGTTAATCAGTCCGTCTTCGTTCCAAATAAACAAAGCCGCAATATAATTTCGAAAGTGACTTCAGTAAGTCTACCTAGGAAGTTGGATATTTCTCTCCGAAATCCTCTCGAAGCTATTATAGAAACTCTCGAAAAGTTTCTGAAGACTGCAGTTTGAAGAATGCCACTTACTTATAGTTATTTGTCGTACAGTGCGCTCAGAATCAGCTCTAGCTTATTCTGAAATAAAGGAAATAAAATAACAAGATATTTGGTAAAATGTACCTATCTATATCTGTGATTATGATAAATATTCTGTGTTCAAAGAGATAAACTTAAAATATACAATCTACCAACAACAAAAATGCATTATTGTTGCAATTCAAAATGTGTTTGCAAACATAATCGAAATGCCTGACCTGTTTGTAGAAGCCAAATTGTAGCGTATATTGCTCTATAAACTTTTTCAGGCAGATAAAAGAAGCTTTGTATTATGATTATGGATTAGATTGTTCTTCGTTTTTAGTGTTGGTAACATAATACTATTAGAAGATTTTTGATATATCTATGATGTCAGCAAAAATGGCGACTTATCTTATCGGAGGCTTATACACACTCGGTTCGCTAACTCATTGGACTAGGTAAGTATGATATCTATGAGTCCAACTAGTAATTCGAGGTACAGTCAAAAGGGCACCTTAATTCATTGAAAATTGAACAGTTTTTTGAACAGCGTAGGTACAATAGGCACCTACTTTAAATGCCACGTGGCGCCTTTAGTTCCAAGTCGTTTGTTTCAACTTTGCAAGGAGTGTTTGTTTGAAAGTTGGCAAGTTGGAGGCAACTTTCTGTAGGTAAGTACTTAGCACAAAACAAGGGGAATATTTGTTGGGTACCTACAAGATTCAAATTAACACGTGCTGATGTTGACATACGTACAGGGTGGGTAGAGGTATAATGTCTCTGCCAAGTCTGTGCCGATAATTAAAACGTAGGTAACCGATAAGAGTAATTTTCCGCATTTTGCTTGGATTTAATCAGGTAGTGTGTCGAGGTTGGCTGCTCCCCCTAATTTCCGCGACACCCCGCTAAGCGAGCAGGTTATTTACTAAGGGATCACGTCTCTGTCGCCATGGCAACCGTGATTGTGTAGTGTGTGTGTACACGTATTCCTTGTTTATGTGTGGGCGTGAAGTTGGTAGTCTGCGATTTCTAGGACTTGTGGTATTCCTAAATCTATCGTTTTTATCGCAGATTGTTATGTTTTGATACTTATGAATATTTTTAATGTTGGTAGGTGCTTCATCGTCGATAGCAATGGTTGATTTGCATAGAAAGATGCTAGTATATATTTTTGTTTAGTGCAAGCAGAAATTGCGGTATAGACCTTGCAAGCTTTAACATTATCATTATCAGTCAGTAGTAAAAAACTCCTAGGAAACCTTGTAGATGTCTAGAATGTACTCCAACTTTTTGCTAAATGAGCTTTAAAAGAGCGCTGCCTACCCCATTCAAAATGCTGAGCATGTGTGCTGAAATATCAAGACGGCTCGGGCGAGTAATACGCAATAGGGCGGTCCCCGGGGACCCTAGATGTATCGCAAGTATCCCGACGAGCAGTTCCGTGTCCCCGCACTTCCACAATATGTGTTCCCGATAGATTGGGCTCCGTTTGAGCTTTATTTACAAGTTTTGTCCCTTTTTGTAAACCTACAGGGAGCCGTTTGGGTGTCTAATAAAATGAGCCTTTGTCACGCAGTTTGTGGGATAGCGTGTCTGTTAGGGCGAATGTTTGTCGAATTAACTGATACTCGTCATTTGAAACCAGGTTCATCTTGGCGATGTAACGCGATAGCTTGCTGGGTGTTGCCATTAACAAAGTTTACCTAAATGAGTCGCGTCAGTCATCTTCCTAAACAGGTTACAAAATCCTACCACAATCCTTGCTATTATATTTATCTAATGAAATACTATACTTACCTGAAAATTAATTTCCGCCCCCAAATACTCTCACATTACTTTCATCATGTGCCACAATTTCGAGCCGCGATTATTTCCACCTTGTTTCGCTGTGGGGGAGACAACACCACAGAACGCATAGTACATCAAAAGCTCAAGCACACGAGCGATATTGAAACGTAATACAAAGTCCTAAAGCACAAAATCCATTTCCGAGGCCTATATTTTAGCCTGAAAGGGTTACTCACCTTTTGAATCTTTAGCCAACGTGATAAAACTCACATTACATCCGCAGCCAATTTGAGAGTGGCACGAGCCAGAAAATACTCCTACATCAAGCTAAATTAAAATTGACGCGGCTCGTTCTCTCGGATTTGACAATTAGGACCCTGGAATACCGACCCATAACATTCTCTCTGTCCATTAAAACAACGATCCTAAATAAACAGAGCGTGCGTGGTCACACCGATAAGTGTTGCTAGGTGACTATGGTTTTTAATTAGGATGGGATGTTCGTGAAAATGCGAGCTTTGTGTGCCTCAACTCGTAGATATAGTGCAGATAATAAAGTTTTGGAGATTGCAGCCGTGGGGACACACTACAGCAAAATAGCTGACTCCCAAACGTAACTTGTTTAGGTACATCTACTATTACCTATTCTAGTACTATTTACTTATTTAGTTCATGTATGCCATGGCAAGATGTGGTTTGGTGTAGCATATAACTATTCCACCAAATAATAGCTCTTATAGCAAGTTTCGTTGTCGTATTGTATGTTTTAAAATAAATATTACCCTTTCATACGATTTCAAAGGCGCTTCTAACTCGGCATTCTGTTGGCCAATTTAACGATATTTTTCGGGAAAAAAGTAGAGGTGAGTACATTTTTTTTTTATGTCTTATCTAAAGTAGTATTTCGGGCCAAGTATAGTTCAACCAGAAATAATGTTGAACGTGAAAATAAATGTAAAATGTTGTACTTTTCTACTTTTGGTACAGAGTTGAGTGCATTTGTTTGACCTTTTCCTTTCAAGGAAATGTCAGGCGAGTATTAATGGCTACCCGGCTACCCGGCTACCCTGGCCGACATTCAGGCGCCAGCAGAGCCAGTCAACTGCGAACATTTTTCATAGCGACCCGACGACACGACGTCTCGTAGCACGCAACAAACTCATAATAATATTTCGTGAAGGAAATGCTTCAAAATATTTGACAGGTAGAGGCACCAATTTAAAATTTATGAGTTCCCGTTCTACGTTATTTGCTTAGGTAACTTCCATAATCCAGTGTCAGAGTACCTTTTTTTAAAAAGGACGTTGCTGAAGGTTTACTATCAAGAACGAAATCGAAGATCTTTCAAGAAAACTTGATATTGATGGAATATAATGAATTAATGATATTCAAAGACAGAAAATTCTTTTGCGCACTCAACTTGGAAGCAATTGCTTTTAAATAAGTTTACAAAGTAAACAATTGGCGGTCTTCACGCTCAAGAACGATCACTGCCAGAACCATGTTCCATTAATTTTGACAAAACCACCATGCTGCCAAAATAATTTCCTAAACATAACCTTTATAGATAGACATTGCTAAGCACTAACATATCTGGCAACATTCATCACGGAGAAAAAAGGTGAATTATGGCATCACTAGTATTGCCATTCCGTAAAATGATTTGTGACGTACAATGCGCCTCTTTCCTTGATACACGGCCGCGATTTGAGCCGCAGGTGACTCCTCTGATGAAATTGATATACATACTCTTGTAACATCCTCGGAATTTATTTCAAGACATTTGGGTCGGTCCTAAGAAGGTAGATTATGGAAAGGCTGATGTGTCTTCCATTCTAATATTGTACCTTCTTGTAGTGTTTCCCAACTGTTATGTACAAAACTAAGTGTTATATTGTATTGTTATGGTTGCATCTAAATGAAATGCTTTGTAGCTTATTCGGTGTAAGAGAATGTTTTATTCTAACAGTCACATTGTGGGTACTGCTCAAATTCATTAGGTACCTACCATATGAAACGCGGAATTTCTTTTGTCGTTTCTGGTTCCATCTCTTAGAAGAAACGAGATAGTTTCAGTTTTTTATTAAATCATAAACTTGAACTTAAAGTTTGTATTTTGCAAGGCGTATTTTATGTAGCGTTTCCATAAAAGTTTTCAATAATATCTCCAAAGTTGTTCACTGTCTTTTAAAATAATGAAGGGTTGGGAAGAGTTTTAATAAATTGATCAATTCCATCTGCGCGTAATTGAGTTTTGTTCTGTCGCCTTCCAAGGCCTTTGATCGTTTGTTCTCCGGTTATGCATTGTTTACCATTTTTATTCCCGATTTACTCAAGTTTCTTTATAAAATAAAATTCGACCAAAAGGTGTATTCCATTTTCTTTGCATTCTGTATTTATGGAGAATTGCAAATGTTTAGATGTTTGAATTTTATTTTAAGAATACTTAGATAATTTCTTTGTTTTGTGGTATCCTATTCTACCTCCTTTGTATAATGATTTATAAATCAATGGCCACGTTTTTCATATCAATAAGAAGATCTTTTGAAATAAGTTGAATTAGTCTCTGGTCTGTTTGTAACAATATTCTAGAACTTCCAGAACAATAACAATAAGTAGTTAATTTGAGAAATCTGCCACGTTATATAATCTCTCTCAGCCACCTTGGGAGTAATTTGCGGGGAAGCTATGAAATATTCAAAAATAATATTACGATTGGATAGTCTTGCGCCGAGGGAATCATGATCGAACATCTAATGTAATTACGGTCCTACCGCCAACTTATCGACAAAGTGTACAAAAATTAACAGTAAAACAACTTGTGTACAAAAAGTAAAAAAAATTGGTTGTCTGTAAAGTCGGTTTACTGACGATAGTTGAACGTGACAACGTCTTAAGAAAATACTGATGGAATGGTAGCATTTTTCAAAAGAAAATTTTAATTTCATTTTTCTTTCTTTCTTCACTTGATACTCGATCAAAACATGTAAATGTACTATAGTATAGCAGCTGTCCACGCAGACGCATCGCTCACTCAAGTAGGAGAGAGACGGATGTCGAACGATGCCGAACGCAAAGGCCGATTGTGCTTCTTTGTCGCTCGTTCCGCGCTCTCGCTTGCACTTCAAGCCTTACATGGAACGCCTCAGAGCGAGGTAACGCCGCATGAGTCATGTTTTTTCGTGCGTGCAGCCGGCTCTATCGAATTATAAGACGTTGTCACGTCAAAAAAAAGTAAAGCGGGTATGTCAAAGAGTTAGTGGCGCCAATAGCTTCAAGAAGCTTAACTTGCATAAGTAAGTAAAGTGACGACCTAGTCACGTGTTAGGTTTCGTTAATTAATTGGACAGTAGAGTACCTTGATAATGATTGTGCTTCTAAACATTCTTATTTAACCAGATGCAACAACAGGCTTTTATCTATATCTTCTTCTTATATATAAAAATGAAACCCGTTTCGCGTTGTCACGGCATCACGCGTGAACGGCTGGACCGATTTCGCTAATTCTTTCTTTGTTGTGTTTGTTATTGTCAGGAGAAGGTTCTTATGAAAGAAAAAATTAAGAAAGTTGGAAACATAAATTTCCACGGGGGCGAAGCCGCGGGGCGCAGCTAGTATATAAAAAAAATGAAACCCATTTTCCTTGGTCACGGCATCACGCGTGAACGGCTGGACCGATTTCGCTAATTCTTTCTTTGTTTTGTTTGTTATTGTCAGGAGAAGGTTCTTATGAAAGAAAAAATTAAGAAAGTTGGAAACATAAATTTCCACGGGGGCGAAGCCGCGGGTCGCAGCTAGTATTATAAATAAATGAATAGAGCTAGACAATTCACACAGCATCATCTAACCCCAAGATAAGCAGAGCTTGTGTTTTGGGTACTAGATAACTGATATCCTACTAATATTATAAATGCGAAAGTTTGTTGTGATATTTTGGTTACCTAGGATTTCCAAAACTACTGAACAGATCAAGATGAAAATTGGCATACACTTAGAACGTAGCCTAACTTAAACAATAACAATAATACTTATAATACCGAAAATACGTGTGCGACGCCGCAGGCAGAAGCAAGTACATTATACAATACATTACATCGTTTTTTTTACTATACATAGTATACACCCAGAACACCTGGAACAAATGTCTAGAGAATAAAAATAAGAATTGAACCCGTAACCTTCTGCGTCGCAGGTGGACCTTAGTACGCTGCGCCACTGAGGTCGTCTATAAAATTGTAAGGTAGAGCATAAGACACTAAAAAGTTCTGAAACAAAAATAGCTTTACATATTACTATTCATCCTCTCTACTATGGCATCAGATACCTACACGCCATATACTCCTGAAAAATAATTACCGAAGTGGGTCAATAAACGTGGAGATAGTTCCAGTAATAACATTTTGTTGTGGAATTCGGGAGAGGGGGAGTGGAATCAATCCACTCTCGTCAGGTTCGTTGTCCAATCAACTGGCACTGTTCACTAGGGATCAACTTCACTATACGTAGGTAGTTAGTACCTACGATGTGCGAAAAAACACTTTTATTTTTCCGATTCCGCTGAAGT
Organism: Eupithecia subfuscata; assembly: GCA_963564075.1. NCBI lineage: Eukaryota > Metazoa > Arthropoda > Insecta > Lepidoptera > Geometridae > Eupithecia > Eupithecia subfuscata. Next base: position 9,377,357 of record OY751109.1, on the reverse strand, counting down.
AAGACGTTGACAAGTGCCAATATCTAATTACGCGTTGACGCCCCAGGAATAAGGGTCTGAAGTCTTTAGATCTTGGAGCTTTTATAAGGGGCATGGTTTTTGTTACCTGTCTGATCTTGGTTCTTTCATAAGGGGCATGGTTCTTGTTACCTTATTATCCGTTTTGAAGACAGCTACTTACTTTAAACAAATAAAAAAGGAATATTTATGCGAGAATGTTATATAGTGTATGCCTAGTAGTAAGGCCCTAGGTTAGCGCAAACTTTTTTTTATTTACTAATGAATTCTTTTCTTCTTTCCAGGTAAGTTCAAATGCATTTTCACTGCTTCAATCTATGATGCCGGCCATGATGACGGTATGTATACATATGGTAATAAACACAATTAATAAAATTGAAGACCATAAGTTTCTGGTAAAACCCATAACTGCTTTCTTCTCCAAAAACGGCAACTTAGTGACTCCTAAATCACTAGTGACGGGAAACAGTGTCGAGAGTGACGTACACCCGGGTAGCCAATGTCCTGTCCCGACAGCCCGCAAACAATTAACCAACCCAACCGGCACAATGCTCAACCCAGTTTTTGTTCGAATGCTCGAAACCATACGCATGTCTTGTTAAAACTTTCGCTCCAAAAATAGAATTGAGCAACTAAACGCCGATCCGTTTAGTTGTTGGACCCTTCTAAACGGATTTCAGGAAACTCATATAAACTACGCGAAAAATATTCCAAAACCCACGTCTCGGATATTCAATATCGCATCAATAATACAGAGTCAAGTGTTGTTTGTACACAATAAGGGGAGTAAACAGGCTGTGTTGGCCGTTACACAATTCTGTCAGATGTCCAGATGACAGGTCATATCCGGGGGGCACGCGGTCAACCGGCCTCTATCGATTCTATTACACTGTACAAGACAGATTGAGGCGCCTGTTTGCGAACTGACGGCGATTTGTCTCCGCTCTAATAAGGGAAAATTCATTTAAGAAAAAAACTCAATTTGTGCTACGGTTTTAAGTCTTTTTACGATGGGCGTTTTGGCGTTAGGGATTTAGTATTTTGTTATGTTTGTAACCTTATAGCCAGTCTAAGTATTGAACTTAACCTTCTATGCAAAACGTTTTTTAACACCTTACTTATTTTTATAATATACTAGCTGCGCCCCGCGGCTTCGCACGCGTTGTTTCTATGGAAACGTTTAAAGGTGATTTCTATCCCATGGGAACTGACTTATGGGATAGAAAGTAGCCTATATTTGATTCTAGGATTACAATTACCTGCATGCAAAATTTCAGCCCGATCTATTCTGTAGTTTTGGCGTGAAGAGGCAACAAACATCCATCCATCCATCCAAATATTCACATTTATAATATTAGTGTGATAGTGTATGATGTGAAGTGACTTACTGCTGCCCGCCGCTCCGGTCCAGCCGATCCGTTCAGCCGTTTATGCATGAAACGGTAACAGACAGACAGAGTTTCGAATTTATAATATCACGTATGGATTAAATCTTTTACCTATTGACTAACTGTATTTATTTCAGTGTTGCGTAGCAAATCGTTTCGGGATTTCTTTCCACCTTTGCTCTACAGATTAAAACGTAAACGAACTCTCCTTCGTTTAAAAGCAAAATTTAAAAGCAAAAACTAATTTTATTTCGCAATTATTTTCCACGCCGCCGCCGGGTCGATAACACCCGAACTAACAAGGTGCAATACATTAACAAGGCGACACAGAGCTCGCATAGCTTTATGGTGGAGACCTTCACTTAGCCCTAAAACGATTGAATGCTCCTTTCACACTAATATCAAGAAATCAAAAGTTTACATGTTTGTAACCTCTTCAATTCAAAACTACTGAATGCATCAGGCCGAAATTTTTCGTAGATGACCTCTTGACTCCTACCTTGACCTGGATTATCACATCACACTAATATTATAAATGTGAAAGTTTGGATGTATGGATGGATGGATGTTTGTTACCTCTTCACGCCAAAACTACTGAATGGATCGGGCTGAAATTTTGCATACAGGTAATTTTAGGCCTGGAATAAAACATAGGCTACTTTTTATCCCATAAATCAGTTCCCATGGGATAGATAAAACCGTAAAACGTGTCCATAGAAACGACACGTGCGAAGCCGCGGGCAGAAACTAAGTATATCATATATATTCACTCAGACTCAGACTGAGTCTGAGTGAATATGTAGGTATTTCCACATTTTTGTTACTTAAGATTTCCAAAACGACTGAACAGATCGAAATGAAATAAAAAAGGTCAAAATAATGCAAAAATAAGATAAAAATAAGGCTACATTTTCGCTAAATAAACCTTAGAAATGATAACTATTGTGACGTGAAGACGTGAAGCGTCGGTTCAAATGGCAGAGACCTTCACCAAGTTGAGTCTAGACTCGAAGAGAAAAAGTAATTAGTAGGTAACTACGTTTTATTTATTGAGTGACACAAGCAGGCAACGGTGATAAATATCACCCTGTTGCCTGGCGTCGCTGTTCAGATAAGAAAATAAAGAATTTAACTGTTTTCACCGTGCGAGTAAGGTACACAGAAACGGAAAAATTTATAAACTAAAACTATAGATTTTTAATTATTTAGTTTTAGCAGAAAACTTAGTTGTATCTAGCAAACCACCCTTGCCATGGGCTGCAAAGCAGTTAATTAGATCTTATAAGTTGCAATATTATAATTTCTTGATGTAAATCTTTATCATCATATAAACAAAGTTCTTTTAAGAGGAATTATTCCGCAATAGGAACATTGTTTTCATGTTTACGCGGCGCACGCCAGCGATCCTTTCAGACGTTTTCAACACTTTCAATAATTATCGTCATAATTCAGCCAATTTCCACAAAATCTTAATAAATTCTACACTTAAACCTTCCTCGTTAATCACTTCGTCCATTGGTAAAAACCGTATAAAAATCTGTTTTGAATTTCTTAAATTTATCGCGGTCAGATAGACAGACAGTACATAATAATGTAGTGATGTGCTTATTATCTTCTGTTAAAATAATTCTTCAGCAGGAAATTTTAAAACAAAGACTCTCATTAGGGAAATGGAACAACATAATAAACATTAACACCCTAATTCGATTACAATTGAATTCAAAAGGTGAATTACACAGCGAAGTACTCAGACTTAACCGGCTTTTACGGTAACATTGTTCGCCCTTTGTGTTTCTGTAAACTCTGAAAGAGAACAATAAAAATATGTGAAATAAGGCAGCGAGGCGAGCAGAATGGAAGTAATAAAGAAATAGCTGCGAGGGAATACGATCTACGTGAATAATTCGCAGATTTCGACGCGAGCGCCGCTTTCTGAAGGCACTCCTACTTATACTTTATAGCAACGAAATGGGACCGTTATGAAAAAGTCATGATTTAACGGACAAGTTCGGATAAAAATATTACTATGGGTAAGAATGCCTTAGGACATGCATCATAGTAACTCGAAAATCTGCTTTATAAAATGTGCCGTAAGTTCTAAAGCAACATGTTGATTCGAACGTTCAATTGCTTTTGGCTGGTTAGTTTACCAAGAAACATTTTGAAAAAATTTAGAAAGATACGTAAAATTTCATACATCAGACAAATTGTCAAACATTGATTGTTTTAAAGACGTGTTTCCACGTAGCAACTATGAGATAGGATCATGTAGGTGTGATAGCTTAGTGATAATTTCTATTTTCTGCGTGGGATTCTACGTAATCGCCGAATCAAAATTTACTTTGTTCTGGTTGGATTTTGTCATAAGCCTTTGAGTTTGCAACAAGCTGAATCTTGACAGGTTAACCTAACCATTACAATGAATTGAGTATTCCCTACTCAATTCAGTGTAAAGGTTAATCTCCATCTACAGTGCCAACAAGATGGCAATTTGGACGAAATTAGCTTGTCTGATTAAACTCTTTTAAGGGCTTCATTACAGATGTACACGGTTTTACTACGAACCTTATTTGTGTTGAAATTCTTCTAAGGGTTTTTGAAGAACAAAGCCACTTGCTTCAGTTTTTGGTTGGTGGTAGTCAAGATAGCCAATAGGTAATTTTGTGACCTTCGTTGTCAATGTCAATCTTCCAAGCTATTATGTTCAGACGAACGGTATCCTGCTGAAATTATAATGGATAAAGATGTAAAGTTGTAAAATGTTTGGGTGAAAAAATAAAAACAAAACTACACAACAGATCGAGCTGATACTTAGCAAAGATATAGGCAGATCTGGAAAAACATTATAATACTTTTTTTACCCGAAAAAACGAGTCCGAATCCACGGGCAGAAGCTAGCTTTTTTATATAATATGTATATTCCGATACAGCCTGATTAATGCAAGGTCCCTGTTATGAATAATAGGTGTCGCTTAATAACTGGGTAATTATGTTATCTGGGCTTGTGATGGGCGGGCCGCGATTCATAACCCGCCTCGCATAATTGTCACTAGCACTCACCGCAAAATGACACTATGACTGATGAGCTGATTATGATCTGAGACCTTTACACCTGTTCAAGGTGACTTGTTGATGACCATAAGATATTACAGTAAGTACATTTACATATAAGTACATTTTTCCCCGGACAATACATATTTACCTAATCAAATAAATTGACCAAATTTATTAAAAATCCATCTACCTACAACCCATTTTTATTCTTTTCCCTCTCTCTCCAACATAATTAACTTTTAATTGAAGAGCATATAAATTGTAAAACACTATAAATATTGATATAAGAATGTAACATATGACTTTCATGTAAAATACAGGAAGTAATGTTTTTCTCTTAGGGAAATAGCCCCATTCTTTATTGGCATAGATGAAGTAAGAAGTGCCGAAGAACGCAATTGATCACGCTAATTCTCCAGCTTTCGGGAAAAAAATGTCGTCGATTTGTCACTTTATAACGAGAGAGACGATTCTTAGCGCTATATTTTCGTTGAAACGGTGCCCTCTCGCTGTTTCTTTATCTTAATTTTCGCACAAAATAAATTACATTAAAATATTTTAACGATGTTTACGCTAGTGGCTGGAATGTTTTTAATTTTAATGTAAATATAGCTTTTGTTTTTATATAGCGAGAGTTCATAGAGCGTTTTCCTTAACTACAGCGCTGCAGATGCAAAGCTTTGCCTATGCAGGGAGCATTATCTGTTGTAGCAGAATATGTAGCTGGGTTTGCAGCAAATCCATTTATGCTGAATTATCAGCGATACTACCCTCTGCGCCACTCTGAACTGAACCGAATATCCTAAAAGCAAATTTTACCGTGTGCAGTGACAGAACATTGTATTAACCGGTTAGGATATGCTCTACTATACCGTTGAGTAATACTGAACCCTAAGCTGTTATGTTAGAGTATACTATCAGTTTCCTAGAGATGTTACGTTTATGCTGTCCAGAAATGGATGTAGCTGGGTGAAATATGAAGGCACAAAGGAAGAATTTCATTCGTAGCCTCGGGCGTTCTGGAACAGGCAACAAAGCGAGATATTCAATGTATGAATCTTAGCGTAGAAGGTAAATGATGTTTGGTGTATAATTTTAGTCACTGAATTAAGGATCTTATTCATTAAACTAGTAATAATTCTACCTTATAATGAATACCAATAATGTCTACTGATGCAAGATTAAGTGAAAACAATTCAAACCAAATATGCCTTTATAACCCAACTTCATATGCTGAAGCCGATAAAATGGTTTTATAGTTAAGAGCAGCCGTAACCTTTTCATCTTTTGGCCGTAAAACGTATGTAAAACCAATGTAAAACTAGGAATCAGAATAGAGCAGTTCATTTACGGCTACAACAAAAAACAACAAAGTAAATTGTAAATTAAAAAAATTAAAAAATGCTGGACAATCCACACAGCATCATCTAGCCCCAAAAGCTAAGCAGAGCATGTATTATGGGTACTTAATGACTGACATACTTAATACTACATTACACAAATAGGTATTTTTTATTATACATAGAAAATAAGAACACCCGAAACAAATAATAATGCTGGATAATTTACACATCGTTATCTAGCCCCTAGCTAAGCAGAGCTTGTGTTATGGGTACTAGATAACTGTTATACTTAATACAATACACTACATAGATAGATATTTTATTTACCATACATAGAAAGCATCCAGAACACCCTGAACAAGTATTTGCAGATCATACAAACATTTATCCTAATAGGGGAATCGAACCCGCAAACTCCTGCGTAAATCACTGTTCTCAAAATGTTCCGAAAGAAAGATAAACAATACAATAATTTCCCACCAATCACTTGCTTGGTGCTGACTGGATTAAATAAAAATCAACGCAGCAAATACTATTAAACAACAGCCAAGGATTTACAAACAGCGCAGGTTGTAGTCAAAGTACTCGGATCAGCTACGAAAATGTTGCTCTCTGATGTGCTTTGATTTGTGTTCCTCAAAAAAATCCTTTCTGTAGCAGGGCTACGTGGATTTTTGTAGCAGTGCTACGAGGATTTGTGTAGCAGCTCTACGTAAATTTGTGTAGCAGTACTACGCTGCGTAAACTTGACTTATTGTTTCTCTTGCATGTTTTTCATAGAACTTCGGTGCTGGAAATGGAACTTATAATTTATGGTGGAAATCCTGAAAGGACAGTAATCTTCCGCGCTGGCTAAATGCGCCCTGGTGCTAGCATCTGATGTTTACGATTCTAGAAAATACGACTTAAGTTTTCCTCTTTCGTAGGAGGGTACTTTGATGAGCAAGTTGAAGTTTTCAAACAATCCCCGCACATGTGGCTTTTATTAAATCGGGCGACAAATTGGACGAGCTCTGCGAAAGTTTGCCGCCTATAAAAATATTTTTATATCGACGGTATTGCGATCCGTTATTTTATCCCATAAATATTAATGAGAATAATAACTGCTAATACAATCTTCCGATATGAATTAATCTATCATATTTACGCATGCGTAATTTGCAATTTCAAAGCCATTATCGTTAAATGAAATTTAAGTTTGAATCAATGTGATTTATTCATAAAACGTAAAAAAATCGCACGTGAACCATTTTCTCCCCTTCGATATGCGTTTCCTTCCTCGCCACCTCAGGGTGATAAATTTGACAAGTGCCCGTCAATTCATGTCTTTTTACCTGAATAATATTGTCAATCATCATTATCTTCAGGTAATAAATCTTCGCGCCCTGCTTGAATAAAACTTGGCTGAAATTTTGCACGTGTGGATTTACCTACTGGATACTGGATTGAAAATAACATATGAGCGACGTTTACCCCCGAAAAACGCATGAGCTTGTACCTATATAATAGCTATGAGAAATCTCAGGAGCTGTGACAGTCATACAGGATGGTTTATGAAATGTGAATAGCTCTACATTCCGCGCTGTGCATTCATAAAGTAAAATGGGACACTCAACAACTTGGTTTTGGTCCAACCCTTTTTTGGCTTCGCACGCCGGAATAATTGGGTCTTTTGTGGTTTCCGGCAACGTGTGCTCAGTAATGGGTCGGGCTTTTTGCTCCTTTTGTCGCCCCTGTCTATATCGGGCTCTTTAGGGCCAGCATTGGCCTCGTACCTCTTTTCATAAATATATCTTTACGGGACGTACAGTTATATCCTGTCGGAAACTTCTAGGAAGATTAATAAAGTATGTATGTGAGTGTAGTCCAAAGCAATATCGATTTTCAAATTTCCGTGGCATCAATCGTAAGTTAGTTATGAATTCCCCCTACTACAAATTACTGGTTTTCAGTCTGATCGATGTATTGTTTAATATCCTTGGCTCGCTTAGGCCGTCAATCATTTCTTCGGACATTAATGACCCCCACTTTAGCGACAATAAAAATTCCATTATAAATTAGGCTATAAAAGCAAGCTGGGGAAGTTCATTAATGCCGTAAACATTTTGGTTTCCCCTCCCTTTGTGGGGTGTTATTAGACCCGTGTAGATAAGAGTGCATTGACTTATACCCCGCAGGGCTAAATGGTAATTTTGCTAGTGATAAATGGGCTAGGTATTGTTATCAACGATGTTTGCTTTGAGTTACGAACTGATATCATGTTATTTGGTAAACTACACACTTTACATTATATGATACGTTACATTGCTTGTTTTTATGATTTTATTAGACATGCAATGCCGTGCATTAAAAAAATTCTTACTTACGTAGCAATCTAAAAGATAAAGTTTTTTGGTTTCTGGCAATATAAACTTAACTACTCCTTCAACTCATGCCATACTAACATTACCTACTATCCCGGGTTAAAAACTTTTCATACCCGAAATAATGTAGGTACCTTCAAATGATTACTCACGTCTAGGCACGAGACATCGCGTGTGTAACCTTACTCTTCGTAATTACATTAGGTACGTCAACGAAACAACAGAGTCAGAGGTAATAACTGTAAGGCAGGCGAGACACTCGGTCAAACCGTAAAACTTGTAAATAGCTAAAAATCCGCGAAATATGTTTGACGCTAGTGGCTATACGTTCAGTCGGGCATTAAGGGGGTACCTACCCTCAAATTGCTTATTTTCAACTCCGTCGGACCTCCATATCTTCCAAACTACTGAATATTTAACTTTGAAATTTATATATGGTAAAGTTCAGGACTTATTCTATCGATCACATGTTTCGAAAACACGATTCCATAAAATTTTCTCGATAGAAAAAAATCGCAAAGTTACCTCTAATTTTTTACTAAAACCCTAATTTCTCAATAAATACAGATGATACGATCTTGAGATTAAGCATAGTAATTGAGCTAAGTATAAAGAACATTTTATATGTTGCCTTTTTTCAATTAACTATTCTAATGTTTGTGGGCAGCAAATAACTACTAAAAACTTGATTTTTGGGCTTACGCCGCTTTGCTCTGTCCCGCTCCTGTGAACGCGAAATCCTATGCCTATCCTCTTCACACAATAACGAGGTAGGGTACCGCCTTAACAACGAGCGGGCTAATATTTTCTCCGCCCTATTATTCGTCTTTTCTCCCTTCCAAAAAGAAAGACCATGAATTGGCGCGTACTTCTCTTACTGATAAGTAAGCAATTTCTAACAAAGCAATGTTTGCATGCTTTGCTAGAGTTGCTAACCACGGTGAATGACATAAGACAACGCGAGCAATAGCCGTAATTTTATCGCGTGGCACCGACATAACCGTTACTCTGAGCTGTAACAAAAACGCTCAAGTTCACATGAACCCCCTTTTGGTTATAAAACCGTTGACGACTTTAATTAGGCTTTTAAGTGACGAGTTTCTTGACGTGAAATTTTAAAGAGGCGCTGTAATGAGCTTAGTGGGTTTCGCGTTGCTTAGCTTCTTAGCAGATTTAGAATGTTATGCGGCTTCGTCTGAAATGTGAATGTGGCATGAAATGGATTTTCAACCCATATAGCACGCACTTATGACGAAAAGGATTTCACTTTATGTTGCGTACATAATACAGGTAGATACGGGCGATTTTCGAGATTGACCAGATAAAACTTTATGGCAACGTAATTTACTTATTATTTTATAGTCTGTACTAGTTTAAAAAGAAAATGGTAAATAAATAACCATTATACTTTGTACGTTTAACAAAGTAGCAACTACAACAAAGCTATTTCTAGACTCCAAACACCTTACGCCTCTTGGTTTCAATTCGTTTGAATTACCAAAGTATATCGACACCTGCAAGGAAAATCATTGTAACTCATTTTTAGCAACTTTACAGGAGAGCGAGTCAAAGTTTAAAAAAAATCCTGTAGGTTTTTATTATGACTTTAAGTAAAATAACTGTGATAATTATGTGTGTGAGTATAAGCGAATAAAATAATTTGTTCTACGTTGGTAAATCGATATTACGGCCGTACTTTACCTACGACGTAGCAAGGAGGTAAAGTTCCGATGTGGTAATTTGGTCAATGTTTGCGTTCAGTTGCTACGCGACCGCACGACAGCTGCGCTGGCTCACGTGCTTTATCGATCCTTCGACATTCATGTCACTTGGTTATGTCGCGATAGGGCTGATTATTTTGTACTCAACTTTCCATCACACTAATATCACACTATAATATTATAAATGCGAAAGTTTGGATGGATGGATGTTTGTTACCTCTTCACGCCAAAACTACTGAACGGATCAGGCTGAAATTTTGCATACAGGTAAGTCTAACCCTGGAATCAAACATAGGCTTTTTATCCCATAAATCAGTTCGCATGGGATAGAAATAACCTCAAAAAGTTTCCATGGAAACAACGCGTGCGAAGCCGCGGGCAGAAGCTAGTTATAAATGTGAAGGTTTGTATGTATGGATGGATGGATGTTTGTTACCTCTTCACGCCAAAACTACTGAATGGATCGGGCTGAAATTCTGCATACAGGTAATTTTAGGCGGGGAATAAAACATAGGCTACTTTTTATCCCATAACTGAGTTCCCATGGGATAGAAAAACCCGAAAACGTGTCCATAGAAACGACGCGTGCAAAGCCGCGGGCAGAAACTACTAGATCATAAAAGAGTTCGTTTATAAAAAGGAACCATGTCACCATGGGCACTTTTTAGAGATTAAGCTGGTGGGAAAGTGCAGAAGAACGGAAAATGGAACGTATTTTTGAACACACACTGAGAAACCTGTAATAACTCCACCTGTTTCTGAAAGACCTAGGTACTGAACAAGAATATAAACAACTAGACGATTGCCTCGCGGTTTCACCCGCGTAGTTCCCGTTCCCGTAGGAATTCCGCTATAAAATATAGCCTATGTGATTCCCTGAAAAGTAAGCTTCCTAACAGTGAAAGAATTTTTCAAATCGGTCCAGTAGTTTCGGAGCCTATTCAATACAAAAAAACAATCAAATCTTTCCTCTATAAAATATTCGTATAGAAAATCGAATATCAAATAACTGTCAAATACAAGAATATAATAAAAGAAACTGAGTATATAAATTATCAATTTATATTGAGAGCAAAATAAAATAAAATCATAACGATCACTTTGAAAGGTATCTAAGCTTATTTTAGAAGCTCAAAAAAAATGAATGAACATTTACGAAAAGAATAATTTGGTCTCGATAAATATAAAAATCACCTACAAAAGGATCACCTACAAAAGGAATGTACTATTACTTCCAATTATTTATCTTCACAAAACAAAAACAGAACATCTTTGTTCTATTTTTGAAGGGCCATTCACAGTACAGCTCTTCGATAAACAGGCTCTAAGATGGAACAATAGTTACAGTTCATTCGGCATGACAAGAGCATTAGTTCACTGCCTTACACTTGAGGACAAGAAAACTAGGGTGGAAGATATACGATACTATACTTTTGCGGTTTTATTTGTATTGTGTGGAGATCTTATGCTGTAACTGTGACAGCGAAAACAGTGGCATTTTAAATTTACACTGTTCATAGATTTTTGAAGTTCTAAACTACGAAGCATAGGCTGTTTTAAACTCTGAAAAACACGTGCAAAGCTGCGGCCAAATGCGTCGTTTATCTCAAAATCATTTTACTACCCGCCTTAGACTTCGCGTATAGTATTGAATATATTTTCCATAAATAAATGAAAAAAAAATGATATGAAATAAATGAATAATGCTGGACAATTCACACAGCATTATCTAGCCCCAAGCTAAGCAGAGCTTGTGTTATGGGTACTAGATAACTGGTATACTTAATACAATACACTACACAGATAGATATTTTTTATTATACTTAGAAAACATCCAGAGCACCCTGAACAAATATCTGCCGATCGTACAAACATTTGCCCCGAGGTGGGAATCGAACCCGCAAATGTCTGCGTCGCAAGCGGACCTTCGCCCGCTGCGCCACAGAGGTCGTCAGGTAATAGGTGAAAGGTATTTAAATCATCACAATTTTCACACTGGATAATTTACCTGTAGGCAAAAGGAAAAACAACAAAGTTTGTATAAAATTTAATCCTATTCAATACGCCATGTGATTTTGCCTACAGCTTTCCTGTCACGTGATTGTACCGAAGTGACATAAGCCTGCGTAGGGGTCGAAGTTTGACTAAGCCGGCCTACGGTGGGGCGACCTTCGAATATTTTGTAATGGCCGTTACAAATACTGGCCTTACTTTTATACGTTTGGCTATTGGAAGAACATAATATAGTTATGATGTCCGTTTTTGTGTGAAACATGAAATAGTCGTAATATTTGAGGTCAAGAAATAGTTTTTGGTTATGGAGGACTCGTGTTTTATTTAAGTACGCAAATTTCGAAATAAATTATTTCCTAACTTTTTTCAGTACATACTTAGGCTAATTTATTAGTTTCTCTTTCACAATACAATCAGATGCAGATTTAAGGGTTCCCTTAACACTATAGTATCATAAGTCGGTACCGTACACACAAATGCCAGAATGTTCGATCGTGTAAATCCGGCTCAGCCGCTCTTGTGGGTCTTTAGGGTAGCAAGTACGAGGGGGCGAATAACAGGAACCCACCACTCGACTAACAAAAGGATTTCCTACACTGGAAAATTCTTAATCACAAACCAGCTTTCGGAAATTTTACGACACACTGGTCCTTCGTAGAGAATTACCCGGATGAAGGTAACAAATGAAGCGCAGTGTGCCCGTCTGGATGCCGCGAACATCAAAGCACCTGTGGCCACAAACCTGAATTAAACTTGTCACTTTAAGGTAGTTTTAGTGAACAACCTAAACTTTGAAGTGAACAAATCACTTGGAAATATATCACTGTCAGTTTTAGTCTAATTTTGCTTCAAAATTGACAGACGCCATTCATTAAGATGTGGTCGCCGAAGGAACGCATCTTTCTCCTGTTATATAAGTGAAGTAGGGACGTAAAACAAAGAGCCCCGGTTAATTCCAGCCACTTTAAAACAAATTACACACTCCCCAGAATTTGTATAATGCGGCAAAATGGCGTTAACATGGAGAGAGTAAAACAGTTTTCCTATTAAATTCCGTCAAAACGATTGCAATAAATAAGTAAATGCAATTAAATCAAACTTGATGCGCTTTTAATAGCAAATGCTTTTAAACGGAACTAATCTTAAAATGGAGTGAAAAATACACTTGAGAGATAGCAAATAAATGTAGACAATAAAACTGTAACGTGAATGAGGTACCTGTTCAATCCATTTCATTAAAAATCAATAGCACATGACCCGTAAAATGTGGGAAATATGTACCTACCTTATATATTTTCGACTGAACATTGCCTTTTATTAATGTTTCTTTATGTGTATGAACGTAAAAGGTCACCTTTCCCAAAGTTCAGAGTTCGATGAACCGCGTAATAAAATACTTACCTGATACTTCATAATTGTTAGTTCTTGTTCATAGGTATAAAGTATTCCTTGAGCTCTTTTGTTTGGCGGCGTATTGTTGCTCGCCCTACGATCTGTTGTGTGCAAAGTTTGAGCCGAGTCGGTCGATTGCGGCAAGTTTACAGAAATCAGACAAGTTACATCGTATTCCTGCCGGCTTTTCACTTGGAGTTGGCTTTTGCGTGACGTCGCTCCGACCCCACCCCAAGTTTGTTCTTTATTCGCTGAGAGTTTAATTATGGACGGGAGAATCAGTGCACGAACCTCTATAGAAATAGCAGACTGTAAACTTACAAGTTTGAGGTCTGTTTTGCTTTTGATGTTGATGATGTTTATGTTATTATTTTACCAGCACCTAGTTGTTAAAAAATTAGTTTAGGTACTTTTAGCTTACAAAAAGATCAATACTATATAGGTACTTTTTCCCTGTGTTTACAACTGACAACGAAGCATGCTAAATAAATAAATAATGCTGGACAATCCACACACATGTTGACGGTTACATTTTAAAACATCAAAGAAATTCAGGCATTTTTAGCTGAATTTGTCTCGCGTTCCTTATTATTTTGAAACACGAAGACTTGCTGTGTGTTGACTTCACGAGGGTTAACGAAACTGCACTGGCTCTACGGATTCTGTAATGACATCTCATTACAGTTGAAATGGTTATCCTTATACAGATTTTGAAACAAATAACGACACGTAAGAATATTTCTAAAGCTACACAAAAGACAACATTTTCTGTAATTCAAAAACAAATTCAAGTTATGTAGTAATAAAGTAGAGTCTGTTATTGATTTGTGTGAAACAATGTTTCTCTATTCTACGCAACTAAATCTAATATGGGAGCAAACAAACACTGAGATTTGATTTGCGTAAATACATATTGACCATGTAACTCGAATCACACGGACATCACTAACAAGGTTCGTATGTTGGTGTTTGGTCTAACAAACTACCTTGTTACTATCAGCACGCCCTAAATATATGCCCTGCATAATTTCTGAGTGAATACTATTATAAGCTTATAAGCGTTAAATAAACGGGAGGCCTGTGCCCAGCAGTGGGACGAAATAGGCTGAATAAAAAAAAAAGCGTAAAATAAAACAATGAGCTGAAATTGTAAGTATTTTTTTGGTAGAGTATAAATAGGTCCAATTTGAACGCTCAATGGTGCGAATCAATGGTGTTTGATGCTACAGTTGTCATCGTATATCTATTGAATATTTATCGTCAACTGATTCGGTCGTAATCGGCATTTAGCCGGGGGTCAGAGATAAATTGCGATATAAACCGCGTCGGCTGACAATAAATAAACGCCACCGCCCACTAAATTATTTTAGCCCATTAGAACGACAGCCCCACAAAAATTAATCACAGGAATGACAGTAAAAGTGTTAAACACTTTCCTACTGTAAATTCCGAGAAAAGCTTCCTCGGTACCGTCGACCGGGGTGCTGTAATACTTATTGCATTGCGACGCGCAATGGAAATTATTTTCTCTAAATATTATGCACCAGCACCAGCCACGGCTGGCTGCGTTGTTATAATTTATTAGAGGCAGATGTTTATCTTCTATGGATACAAAATATGTTTTTTGACCACTAAAAAGCTATGATATGATTCATCTTTAATTTCAGCAGTGGACTTGGCAGTGACTTTGAAAGTGCAGCGCGCAATTTCAAGACATATTGGCTTATTGGCCCGATATGACGGCAGGCGTCATCTGTCACCATCAGAACTGTCAAACTGGCCTGCTAAATCGATCACGTGCGAAGTAATACCAAAGTTGAGCCACGTCAGACCAACAAGTCGAACGAACGATCGCCAAACTTGCTGTGCACGGCAAAGTGGCGAACTTTTTACGTGCACATCCTAAGAGCGCACTCCGTTTTATTGGATGTTTCCTTTAAAAACTTTACTTTGTCGTCTTTTTACTTTAAGAAATCGTTGTGATCTTTGAACAATGTTTCCTCAATGTATCTTTCAATTTTGCGTTGATCTTCGTTTGCGACATTGCGACAAATGTAAAGCAGATACAAGCTCTTTGTATGATAATGTTAACCTGGGAAACTCAACGCAACAAGGTACATTTTCAATTTCATTCGGGATGGAAAAAATTGTACTGATCCGGGTAGAATGTGATCCCATATCGAGGAACTGCTAAACAGGTCCAACCTATCTAGCGAATAAGAAACCTAAAACAATACACCTGTCTTACGCAAAGCTGTAGGTTTTTATAAAGCCCTCAAAGTATTATTTATATTTTTATATCCATCAGCGGCTTATAGTACTTACTCGTGCAAAGGTCCAGTGAATCTCGGGTCTCGTCGGTGTTTGCAGAAGGATATCCCGGGACAAACGAGCGCGGGGTACCGGGATCATGGCCACGTTTAGGACAACAATAACGATGGAACCTCCCTGATAGGGCGATATATTATTATCTTTGTTTGACACCGCATCGTGTGGCTCGTTTTTGTCGTCAATTTTCACATTGTTGTTAAAGTAAACTGGGGCTGAGATTGATGCTGCGTACAGATTACATGCATTTGAACTTTTTAAGCCATTTGTTTTAAAAACAAACCGAAATGTAGTTTTAACACACTGTACCATTTGTACTTTGATGTTATTATCAAAACTGATTTCTTTTACCAAATCCTAGCGACATGGAATCTATAAGTTTTACCCGTTTTATCCAATGTAAAAGTTCTTTCACATGCATTATCGACGTTGACTCTACGGAACGCTCGTTGACACAACCTCGTCTATAAAACACGGTTACACTGATCCGATCAGTTAGTGTTTGCCGTGAGAGATTTGCAAACATCTATTGTGCACAAGGTGAAAATGTACGAAGCCTTTTTGGCCCCTATCGTTTGCTATACGAGAAGATATCGTGACTTCCGACACCTGACGTTGTTGATCCTTGAGTCGATTTTGATAAGGGGCTGTTCAACTGCATGTTTATTGCCAAAACAACATATATAAATATTATAATAAATATTTTTAAATTTAGGCTGAATTTAGTTTTTTCGTGTCGTTGATTTGTGCTGCTGTGATTATTTGGATGCCTATTCCAAACTTTTTATCCTGCGTACGCTGATTTCGCAGAAATCCCTCTACACGGCTATCATTTTCATCGTGGTTCATATTGCTACGACCACCGCTATAGTTTGTGCTACACCTAGCCTGTATAGGCTGTCAGCGATAAAGCACTCAATACAGCACTATAGTGTATGGCAGGCGTTCATGACCACAGACAATTATAGCACTTGACCCGGGGGTAAGGTGCTCCACGTGCGGGTCAATGAAGCGAGGGTCGAGACGTTTCGAGACCATTAGACGCTTGTTTGATGCGGTGCCGGCGCCTAATTGGGCTCAAATGTAGTGATAACTATGATGCTATCATCGTTCAAGCCTCGTGTGAGCACCTATACACAGGTTGTAGGAATCCGGCTCGAAGGACCATGTAGGAATCGCGGCTAGCTCTTCCCGTAATGCTATATAAAAGCCGAGTTTATGGTACAAAGGCTATATTGTATAAAACTACGACTAATATATTATGATGTTAATGACTGCGGATGAAATGGCTGCTGCTGATGCACTGACCTCCGCAGGCGCCCGGTCCGCGCTCGCGGCACGAGTAACCTCCGTAGGTCAAACTGCTGATGATGCTCATTTACCTACCTACGTGATCGATGTATCGAACACAGGTATTGTGTACAATTTCAGGAACTTTTAATATTTTTTCCGGTAGGGAAATCAGGCTACTGACGTTCTTGGTAGGATAGATCGAGATTCCACGTAGTTAGGCACCTTTCTATGTAAATATTTACCTAACATAACGTAAAACTAACGTGCTTTTCATTTTGTTACAGGTAACTTCACAAATCCCAGTCCCTGTTTTATTAAAAATACTGGTATTTCATGCATAAGTAAGGGTGAGTCACAAAAACACACCTTTTGACTCATCGAGGTCCTTTCATTTATGACATGTGCTTGCGAAAAACTCATTCATAAAAGATAGCTTAGTGACCGCGTGGGTATACAAAGTTATGCTAGAACAAGTTGTACAGGATTTTTTTATAGAAAAATGTGTAGATATTCTGCGAGCTGTTGATCAAAACATCCTCGGAGTCGGAGAGACGGATAATATAAATATATTTCTCTTTCGGGACAAAAACATGATGTTGAAAAAGAAGGGCAAGCTCAATTTTGCCGATTCGATGTCCCCAATTCGTTATCTGAATTCTTAATAGCGCCTAAGGGTCGGTCGGGTGTCGTAATCTGAACACTTTGTATTTAATCCCCGTTCGTACACCCCTGAGTATGCAATTGCTAACAAGAATTTAATTGGTAACCGGCAGATAAGTTTTTTGGATTAATTTAATTAAATTAAAACGATTGGCTGTGAAAGATACTTTCTAAAAACTTGAGCAGAGAGTGTTCGTTCTGGTTGGAGGTTTTCTAATATTACCCGACTGCGCAAGAAGGTGTTATGTTTTTGTAGTGCAAATACATTTCTGTTTTATTTTTTGAAAATTGAAATCGTATCATTCCGTTAAATCAGTAACCGAGACTCAAATGATAAACCCCAATTAGTGTAGTATCCGATTTTTATTTTAGCCACTGGATTTTGGGCCATCACAAAATTCACAAATTGTTATTGAAATGTAAATTTGCCTGTTAGTTTATCCTTCATCGGACTCAATTTCCGAAAACAAAGTGATTTACATAATATTATATTGAAATTAGTTCAAAATAAATTGATAAGCAACTAATATTCATATTGCTTTTATTGGGTGATGTTAGGTCCTTTGGGTGAATATATGGAGTTATAGCGAATTTAGTGAGTAATAGACACGCATATGTGCTGCCCCGTAACTCAACGCGTTGTGCAAAACAAAATTAAATGAAAATTATTATTCAGTAGGTTAATATGTATTTATTCATTTGTTGACTTTACCTACATTATGTACATAAATTAATTTGAACTGCTTAATATTTTTTGACATTTACATGCTTAAATTTAATCTAGTTAGAGTTTGTGATTTTAATTTAATTTTGGAATGATAAAATTTATTGAATGGAAATTCTAGGAGTTTATATGACATGAATAATTGAAATCTGTTTTTATGGTACCTAACATAGTATATAGGTAGTTGTACTTACATTTCTGGTGAACAACCGAAATAAATAAATAGAATTGTATTGAATATTTTGTTGAGAATTTTATGCTAGGTCCAGTAAAGAGACTTAAGTATAGCACTTTCCCAACGTTGTGAACGAGCAAAAGCGGCCATTAGGAACAATTGGGCTAAATCACCAGACATCAATTTGTAGGTAGTCTGTAGGACTAAAACAGTTTCAATACAAAACAATGAGTGAGGCTCAACTCAGTCATTAAGCGTTATTTCAATTGACTCCCTTCACAGCGTGAATACAGCCTACACAACATATGCAACATATACCTATGGTTTACGTACAGAATTGAGAAGCGAATGGATGTGGCACAACCTAATAACAAGTTTAGCAGGCGCCAAATTACTGTCTGTGTCCTTATCGGGGGGAGGAAAGGTGACGGAAGAATGGGGTCGGCGAGTGTGTGGATTGATGGGCTCGCCGGCCATGTATAGGAGGAAGAGGGAACGCCAGTCGAGCCGCGGAGGTCTTAAATGTTCCCGTGGCGAAAATGGCGAGGGACACCGGAGAGGTTTTTAGTGGGTATTACGTCTTTCTCAGGGCGTCCAGTCCCACATAATTCTGGTCCCCCCCAGACCAGTTTATGCGTAAACGAATTATCTCGCCCAAATAAAATAAAAAAAAGGCGTCAAATTACTTGAGCGACCTTACTCCTCTTGCTCTCACTGGCACATAATCACAAGAGGATAATCCAATTATAGAGACTGTATTTGAAAACAAGTTTAAACTAATTCAGTAACGGAAAATTCGGTTGTGCTGACTCCCGCACACTCGCTACACACCTGACTAATCCAATTACCACATCCACTTTTTAGGTTTTCCACGGTTCAGCATGTACTGGGAACACAATTAGTATTTCATTTGGAAATACGCGGAGATTACAAGACGGGTGGGAGTTAGTACTTTGCGTAATATATTGCTTCTGTGTTAGGTACAAGATTTATATCGCCACGTGTGTATAACGCATTTATACTTGCCTACGCTAGAACAAAATGAACGTTTCGCGTGACTGTCTGAAAGGAACATGAGTCGATCCATTACAAATTACAAAATATAATGTTTTCTATAAATATATCTTTTACAACTTAGGCGCTGAAATAGAACAAGACCGGAACAGTAAAACATGACGGTACTCAGAGGAAGTCCTCAAACGCCAGCGAAACGGCTCTCGTAGCCGCAACCACCACGCCTAATTGATCTTACGATTACGGCTAAACAAACCCTAAACAAATACCGGTTTAAAATATAGAAAGTTAAGGTCGCTATTACAAAAATGGGGTAGGAATAAAGGCCTCAGCCGGCGGCCCTTTTTCCACGTGCTCGTTGTCAGTGTAATTGATCGTCGCTGCCGTTGCGAGATAATTCCGCTGTGACGTGATCCGCATTGTTGCGACGTTTTATTACGCCCTTACTGCTTCCGAGATGCAGGGGAAATGCAAAACAAACAGGCGGTAATTGGACGAGATATACAACTCTACCCCGTGGTGACATGGCGGTCGCTGGCCAATGAGAGTTATGACCGTTTTTACACGATATTTTCCCGTCGTGATGACAATACTTTTGTTTCATGGGGGATATTAATTATAACCGTAGATAAGAATTCATCCGTAGCTTTAAGAGTTGGTAACACGCGTAACGATAAATTGTTTCCACGTCATTCTTCTGCCTATTTATTCTTTATACTAGTACACTAGTACACTACAGTTAACACTAAGTATTGTGCACTTGTTCGAGCATAATTGTTTCGATCGATTCTTCCTTTCGAACTAAACGGCTTGAAGAGGCGATAGGATCTCGTGACTCGTGAATCGAGCTATTGTATTCATCAATCTTAGGGCTCGTTGGCTTAGCCCTTTGAGGCTTCCCTTACTTTGGCAACATGAATCGAAACAATTGTCTTTCAGTTTGAATACAAAGTTCTGCCGATTGAATTAATTCTATTGCTCTGTTTTAGCTCCGCTACAAATGTTAAGTTTAACATTCTGGTTGTGGCTCGCCTTCTCCCGGATTTTGTTACCTTGGTAGTCGTAAAATGTGTTCTTAAGTAGTCGAAAGGTTTCCCTCTGACTTGTTCTCTCGTGAATGCCTGAGTGCTGACGTCACTTGACTAAGGTAAGGAGCTTTATATAAGCTCACATAAAAGTTTTTCTTTAATTGGCTTTGTACAAGAATTTATTATTGCTCTCTTTTCCAGTTTGCAGTCGACTGTTTTATTCTGTAAGCGCTTGTGCAGTGGCTGTCTTATTTGCGTAAAGCAGGGGTAAAGTAGTTTCATTGGTTCAGATTTTATTTGTGCGAGTATGTTTCCGGGCATATTTCCCGATTCTCGCGAGCGTTGCCGGTGGTTTTCATGAATTATTACCGCACAGGCTTATCCCAGATAAAATTAAATTCACCAAACGCCCGGTCGGAATTACTCGCGCTAAATTACCGGTCATCGTGGATCTCGTCCCATTGTTGTTATCTCGATGATACCGCCGTCAAATATCTACCTATTCATATTGATTTGCTCTTCAATTCACGTCTAGGTAACTTGTCCGTGGCAATGATATGAAAAAATATTTCATGAACTCGCATGAAATATTTTTTTCATGCGAGTTGCTGTTTTAGAGCGTGAGGAGTAGAAAATATTTTTCTGTTATATTTTAGTTTAACAACGAGGATTATCCCACAAATCTCTTTTTATAAATAGAAGCCTGGGATGTTAACAAAACTAATATATAAATTATCTACATATATAAAATACCAACGTATCATATCATTCTACTGTAACAAAACACAAAATATCCTTCTAAGCCGATAACTGAAAATAATCCGAAGCGAAAAAGTCCAAACTCATAATTCGTAGCAAGGTGTCGGTTCTATTCTAGTTAGCATCGGTTTCATTCCGGCTCAACTTTGAAACTGTGCAGCAATTATAATAATGGGTAACACATAAAGTTAATTGGGTAGAAGTTCATTCGATTGTTAGTACGAATGCTCAGCGCTGTGCTCTGTCCATGACCCACATAATTGCTTTTGGAATTACTCTGCACTTTTTTCAAACAGCTATGCATGTTTTCCGAATAAACAGGAAAAGCTTCGTGTGCTACCAATAGGATTATTTTATCACTATTTAGTTATTTCGAAGGTAATTTTGGTAACTTCGACGTGTCCCTAATCTTATTTTCAAAGTTCATCTAAGCCTTTAAGAGGGATCTTTATAACAATAATCCTACTTACCAGCGATTCTCATACCATGACTCGACGTAATAAAATCAATTTGGCACCGCATTAAGAAGTCACCCTAATCCACCCGTCGTTTCAATTCTAATATTCAGACTTGCGAGTTTTCATCGGAAGTTTCCAATGTGCGGAACCCGCAGGGAATTATTATTTATTGATATTACACCTGCGACACCACGTGGAAAGTTTCCTTAAAAGTCTCGCTAGGGGTCGCTGGGTTTCCGCTTAATGGGGGGGATAAGTCTGCGTTCCTTGCGCCTAATTTGGCAACCCGAAGCGCGGAATTTATGGGGCTGGGGTACGCTGGGGTCCTGCAGCCTGAAATATTCGAAGGCTCCACTCGGCCGTGAGTTATGAATGAATCCTGTTAAAGAACCCGGAAAATTTCTAACGGCCCGACACGATGCTTCAAACGGGTCGACCGGCCTCGCTCTCCTGGCTTTATTGTTTTGACTTCATTAGATGATCAATCGGTTTTAAAAACGTGATAAAAGTAAAGAGCACCAAATATTAATGCAACAAAATATACTATCAACGAACAATTCCACCGATGGAAATGCCACATCGATTATGTATTGGCACGAGAAAATGCCATTGCAACCATTCATTGTAAATTTTCTCAATAAAATGAAGCAAATAGGTACTCTATAAATTCTTCGTAAACAAAAGCTCGAGCGTCCAGGGAAACAAAGCGTCTAGCTGGAAAAAATAAGGCTATATTAAAAGGTTGTGCACAATATGAAAGTGTTGAAACACCTGAAAGAAGTTGACCACATTATCGAGTTTGTGTTGATCGTTTTATTCTCTTCATTGCCTCTCCGCCGCGGTGACTCACCGGCCCGTACACGAATTAAGTTAACCTTTGAATTTTACGTAGGTTACTAAACAAGTGGGTATTGTCCTATACGCTAGATAATATGGCGGCCTAACACACAGATTATAGGCATGTAGGTACATTTAATTTTTTAGTTGTGTGAAACAGTGTCAAGATTTTCATAGCAGTAACCCCTTTGAGGGTAGGTACATCTTGAGAGCTGACTCTTTGGGCAAGACCCCTTGAAATCTGTTTGACTTATGTGAAGTAATCGTTTACCGTTCGTGCCTACTCTCTTCCGTTTCCCCTAATGGCCTCGCTAAAAAAATGAAAACTAAATTTGCCAGATTTTATTGTTATTTCAAGATGAATAAAGGAGCAACTTCTAAGCAGTTAGTGCCAAATTAATTGCAGAAGTTGGCTGAAAATCTGTGCGGCATTGCTTTTGGTTATTGTATCAGAGGGCACTAAAGTACTGAACTACTTTATTACTGTGGAGAATTTAGAATTGAATCTCCAGTGTAGCGTATATTTTAAAGGCCTTTGTTCTGTTGATTTTCAGCGTAGCTTTCACAGGCCGCGCGCATAACATTTTGTAAAGTAAACATGTGGTTTTACTTCGGAACTTTTATACGGCAGATGTATGTAGGTGTACCCAGAGGTGAAAGTTCGATTGGTTTTGAGAGGTTAACGTTGAACTATGGGGTGGGTAATCACATTTGAAATTCAGCTGAAATGAGATTGGTTTACCACAGAGTTAAACTATTCAAATTAATGAACACTACATTCTATATCTACTATTTACATATACTGGCTAGGTTCCTACTTGGTAGGTATTCGTTTGAGAAATGCCTAGTTACTACATTTCTCAATATTTACTATAGTAACGGGGTTACAGGGATCACTAAGTATAATTGTTATTGTTCAAACTTCAATGCTTACAAAAGAGGATTGTTTAGGCTTAACAACAATAAAGCCTTCGTGAACTACGCACAGAATTTCAAGTTGGTAGTAGGTATTCAGTCGAAAATTAAAACGAGATTATACTGGATTGGCTAACATAGCTATTCTTCTAGAAATAGCGTTCATATTGTTTATTGTGTTAACATGTTTTAGTAGAATCTACACGAAGAACCCTGTAAGGGCGTTGCAAGATTTAGGTATAAAAATAAATGTTTTAAAATTTTAAATTATACAATAATTAGCCTTCATATAAATTTGCTTGTAGTACTAAGATACAGAAAAAAATACACAATTCGTCACCTAAGTAAGTAAGTAAGTTTATCATAAATATTATGTAAGAAATATTAAAGATTTAAATAAAATGTATGTCAAAACCAATAAAAAATAATTTAAGTAAATTTCAATGGTAAATAGATTGATTATATAAGTCAAAATTCGTGATGTGATAACTGATAAGTGATGATAGGTTTACCCACTTATGTCACGCATTGCATTATTTAAATCTAAGTTATAATTATGTATAATTTGTTTTAAGACAGTTATTATTTACACCGTGTAATAACATTTGCGTATTAGTACCTACCGGTTTTAACCATCAATATGGCCACAGCTGAGTCCAATGTATTCTATAGATTTATTTTTATTAAAAAGAGGCCTCTTTTCTGACATTCTCTAATTTTGGTAAATTTATATGAATATTTACCTAATGATTCTTTGAAAACCACTAAGTCATAGTACGAACATTCCATTTATCTGTAGGTATCATCAAAATAGGTTCAAAATGATTGAGCTCGCAAAATGAAAAATACAGTCAAATAGCAGCCTCCTTTTTTAAAAACTTTTTTAATCGGTTCAAAACTTGCCTCGATCACGACCGAGAGCAATATTCAAAAAATGTTCGCTATTTAAAATTGAATGTGGACGGTACAAAGCGTGCCACTCGTTGGTTTTCAACACCTGCCTCGGTCAAGTTTGTCATGTCAACTGCCAATTTAGCTTGACTCCGTTAGCCATTAATTACCCAAACAACGAGCGACAGAACGTCTATTCGACGCAGTGACGTAGACGATTGTTCAGAATCTTGACTTCCTGCAAGCAATGTTTGTCTTTGTATACGAGTATCATCATGCATTTCTTACCGCACCAGCTCCTGTCACTAGAATCAAATATTGAGGTATTCGATCCAACGGTTCACGAAGCAAGTCCGTTTGTTTTATTGGTTGAATCTGTGATTGGTAAAAAATTGAATTCAATGTCCCTTATGGGTAGGTAAGCCCAGTATATACTGTCGCTAAATTGTTCCTTTATCTGTACTCTATTTTAAGAAAGAAAATGAATTTATTAGAACCAACACGTAACACGACACATTACAAAATGATAGGTAGGAACAAGAAACTATATGTGTTTCTTGTTAAGAATACAGGTAAAAACAGAAACAATTAGACAATGTGTTACTTAAGGGGCCAAAAAGGTCCCTGTCTCGGTATTATGCCGCTACAAACCGAAGCCAGTAGCAGTACTGACTTTCAGACAGGTCCTACGAAAGTGCATAGCAAATTTTTACGTACTTAATCTTTTTCATGCCATTACGTAACCGTTCACATCCCGTGACATTCTAAAGCGCTCACGCCATCAATAAAACAAGCCATATAGTGCACGAGGCCACTACTCGCCAGCTAATTTTCATACTAAACGAGCTGGTGCATTATTAAAATGTGCTCTGACGTGACAACCCTCTAGTGTAGCCTCGGTCGCCGAACATTTAAACTTGACTCGGTAACTGAGCTGTTAAGTATTTAAGGTGTTTGCAACACTGGGTTACTGGTTTACAAGGTTTGTTGCCATTTATAACTGTACCTACGTACTTAGTGCTCAGATAAATCTGCTAATAATAAATTGCTGTAATGCAATATAAAGTTTGTGATGGAATTCGTAGTGGATAATCTGAAGCAGCTGCAAAATAGATGCCACAGATTCGGCTGTCTTGTTAAGTTTCAAACAAACTTAGTCCAATCTGTTGCTGACACTATGAACATTGTGTTTATGCACCAGCAAGAAAATCTTTCTCTCACGTAGGTTGCTAATTATTTCAGCATAACTGTGGCTCGAGAAGCGCCTGCTTTAAGATAAAAGGCACGCGAGAATTTTCGCATTTTATGAGCTTAACTTTGTATAAGCATTATTTTGCGGTAAAATAAGTGGAGCACGAGTAAAATGTGTTTGCTTTTCATTAAAGAAACCCTCGGCTAATTATACTTAATGCGTATCAAAAGGAAACGCGAATATTGTTGAGGTTGCTATTGTTGTTTCCGCAGACCCGTAAGCCGTTTCCTTATTCGGCTTCTGTTATTCAGCTGTAAACTTTCGTCATAACCCCCGTCATTCGAAACCGTATTTCCGTTTCTGTTACTTACACAAAATGATACTTAGAAACAGTCATTTAACACTTTAGTTACTTAAAAAGCTTTCCAAGTCAAAGTCTCGAATGAAACAATACATCTCGCAGCGGGATATTCTTGACAAGTTCCCAAGTTTGCAACAACTGCCTTTAGTCTTGACATGTTTGTGCCATCCATCTACCGGCTTGGTATTTCATAGTGGGGAGGCGAGAGCAGGTGTCAAAACTAAGAGACGTTAGGCTAATGTATGCAGATTGCATCCTTCGCTACTCCGATGCAGCTTGACTCGGGCCGCGCCGCGTGCCCGCTGCATCACACCATTAGCTTTACTTTATTTAATGCTTGGTTACAGCGAGAGAGCTTTTAATATTTTATTATAATTACTTGGTGTAGTTTTCTAGTGCTTGTCTGATGTGCCCGGCGCATTCTCTTTGTTGCTGATGTTCTGGGATCCAAGTTCTCTGTAGCTTTCAAGATGTTAATGTTGTGATGGCTGTTTTTATCTCGTTTTTAGTATTCTTAATGTGCTTTTCATAATTTAAAGTCAACAACAAAGGGAGATGGCTTTTCTCGAAGTAATTTTTAATGTAAATATTTTCTCGACACAAACGTTATCATTATCACAGAAAATTTTAAATTGACGCGACGCGATGTCAACAGCAATTATATCCATCGGGTGCTTTTGTATCCAATTGGCAGTCAATAAAATATTCCGTTATTTTATCCGACTATTTTTACTTTTTTCCAACTTGGCAAACAATACGAAACACTTTGTTCTAACTTGGAAACAATACAATTTTTGGGGAAATTCGGAGACAGTTCCAGAGTGGTCCTAATTGAATAAGAGATGGAAAGATTGAACATTGACTTTTGACATTGTGCTCGTAGGAAGTCCTTGGCTTATCTTTATTTTATTTTACGATGAAAATACGGTGTGTTGTAGTTGTTTCTGTAATACTCGAAGCCCCTTTTGTGACCGATGGATATCTTATTTGAAATGATGGAATACACAGACGAGTCAATATGTGTAAATTCCTGAAAGAAATTAAAAAGTATCCAGTTTGACCTTTCTTGAGTTCCCAAATTTAAAAAAACCTTAAATCACAGATCAGTGAGTGATTCAAAATAAGTAGGTAGGTGCAACATTTCACATTTATGTATATTTAATAAGTAGGTTTACATTCAAGTACATTTATAAATTCGTGTTACTCATAGCCGCTTAGTAAGTTTAATTAAACAACGGATTTAATTTAATTTGACATTATAAATGTGTGGCGTACGTGTGTTCGCCACGTTTGCAATCACAACGGAACTCGCAAATTATCCGGGATAAATGAGACCACGCGTAAGGCACCTGTCAGACGAGACGCAGACGGGCGCCGCGTCGACTTGTCTCGTCTGGGATACAGCTTCAGGAACAGGGCTAGTTCACGGTACAAGCAATTTAAAGGTTTCAATAAACGGACGGCTTTCACGCGATTAGTCGCAAAAAAGTCGCTTCCCTACTCCAGCGTGCGCGAAGCTGTAGCAACAGCATCCTGCGGATGATTGTTGCTCGAACAGACTGCCCCATCCAAAACAGGTGGATGCGGATGATGATGGGCTCCGTCTGAATAATATGTTATTTTAATTTAATAATATTCTTAATTGTGTGAACTAATTTTAATTTTTCTATTTGTGACATTTCTTGTATTATAATGTGTAATGTTAAATTCTGAATAATTTAGTTTTATTGTGCTATGGATACCTATATTATCTGAAATAAATGAATAATAATAGTGAATCTGTCAAAAATAAGACCTGCTGAAATATGAATTTTATTTGAGTATTCAATTTTTTTTATTAGTGCAATGGCAAAGCGTTTGAGCACTAAATCACCATTCACCATTTCCAAGAAGTAACTGGTTCTCTCTGGATTTGTAGACTCAAAGATTCTATCTATGTACCCACTCTGTTGATTTTCGAAATTAAACCAACTGTATCAAATTAGACTGTGCTATGAAGGAACCGGGTATTAGCTTGGGTAAATTAGAATATTCTAACATAAATAACCGGCAATTAATGCTTAAACAAGCCGAGATGAAGGGATGAATATTGTCAACTTGTCATTTTAAGGGTCAACTCTGAGTCCATTTATAGATTTTGTTAAATTGTTAATTACCAAGTCGAAATAAGCTTGGACTGTTGCTTCTAAATATAATCTGATTAAGGAAACGGCTATTAGGGAATAAGCCGATTGAGAAGATGAAAGGGGGCTAACATTATTTAATCGCTGTGTGATTTTTACTTGCCAATAAGATCCTATGTTTATTTTGGTCCTAAGCTGTTGAAGGTAGGATCTTCCTTAAAGTTATGAATTTTAAAACCATATGTCAACGCTTACAAAATACAGGGTGCCACAGAAAGGGTGTACTAAGCCGAAAGGGGATTTGATTCTGGACATCGAGGGGGTCAACGTTGATACTGCATTTAAAAAAAAATTAATTTTGAACCTGTTTTTTACCCTTAGAAAATTTAAGTCATTTTTTTCATGTTCTTGTACCGTAATTATTATTGTTTTAAAATTTCAAATGATTTACATTATTTTTTGTAATCATTTCTTAACAAAACACTGGTTTTGCTGAAAAAAAAGCAAAAAACATTTGTGAAATATTTTGTGATGATGATGATTTAATAAATGAAAAAGTTTGTGTAAAAGGATACGAATAATAAGAAAAATAAACTTATATATATATAATGCCAAAAAAAATCGTTATTTACAAGTTGATACCCTCGGGGGTCTAGAATCACCTCCTTTCGGCTTAGTACACCCTTCGTGGCACCTTGTATTGCTTTGAACCATAAAGTAATGAAAGATGCGTCCAGTTTGAAACAGTCTCAAACTATAATTATAAACCCTGTGGTCTGAAGAGATACAGTGTGCGTCTTCCACCAACCCGCCGAGGATCACTAATTCCAATCCCAGACGGTGGCAAGCAGTATTAATTTGGCGAAACAACTTTCGGCATTGTTACGTGTCTCATTTGCACAAAGGATGGCGAGAACTAGGGTTGCTCGTGCTAAATCACGTCTAATCTAACCGGTTTTTAGGTTTTATTTGGGTGTTTATCTGAATTAGGTAATTTGGCTGAGACCAAAAAAGGTTTGCAAAAATAAGAGCTTTCTATTCATTCGTCCTTATTTTGTAAGGTAGGTACTTAAACTACAACCAAAGGCTCGAGAAAGATTTATCACTTTTCTTTAGAACGTACCTATGCCCGCCGCCGCTTGCGATGTTTCCTGACAACTTTCATAAATCCTTTCCCGCTTTCTTTATTCTTTGTGCTTCGATAATGCAATATTTTACAGCATGACCTTGGCCTATTGCTATTTCGATTAAGATCTTGAAAATCGGCTACAGGGCCTTGTTTTTGGATTACAACGAAGTTCCACGTTAAAATGTCAACAAGGTCTACTTTGAAAAACGAACGAAGTTGTAGGAAGACGTCGATCGCACGAAACGAACAACTTTACCACCAACTCCACCAAGTTGCTTCGGGCGCGGCACCAACTGAGACCTTTCGTTTTTTATCTTTAAGAAATAAATGTCGTTATTGTAATATAATTTTCATAGTAAAGTCATCGAAAGAACGGATCGGGCGTCCTTCGTTTTTCAAAGTCGATATCCTAGTAGCAAATCAAATCAAATCATTTATTTGCCGAATACATTATTACAGGTACATGTCAGATCTTATGACTAGAGTGATGTCAAATGTATTCAACCCTCAAGCAGGTGTGCAAATATTAACTCCCAATGATGCAAATCGTTAAAATAATCAATAATGGAAATAATCAAGAACAATACAATCGAAGATAAATAGTTAACAAACAATAATTAATTAACAGTAGAATAATAAATAATTCTACTCAAAATTAATATATCGTCGGCTTATTGCAAGAAGTCATTAACCGACAAATCCAAAAGTTTGGCAAAAGCAGTTTAAAGTTTTTATAAATTTAAGAGCCCATATCATCAAAACTACGACAGTTATCAATATAATTTAAACGCCAATATATAGAGATATGTAATTATTTTATAATAAACTGAAATCAGTACAAATTCAACCACTGCAATTTTTTTAAAAGCTAAAAATGCAAAGATAATGACTTCTTGCGATAAAAAGTTTTGTCTAAATTAGAGTTAAGTATTTCTGCAAAGAAGTTATTGGTGGCCTCTTTCGAGTATTAAAAGACAAAATAATCATAAAATAACATCTTTTATCACTAAAAGCTAAACAAATTACCTTGTTTGTCGAAAACACTTAATAAAATAACTAAAATTAGTAATAATGGCACATGAATCAGTCAAAAACACGTTCTAAGCTTTTAGAAAATAATTCTGCTAACCAACAAAGAGTTATAAACACATAAATAGGTTGGAAACGATTAAGTAAACTATTATTTAGATTAGAAAATATTAAGTAACAGACTTTGAGCTTTACCTGAAAACCTTCTTATCCTATCTACCCTCCTCATAACGCTCGACCTGGCCGCGGACCCGGTCCCAGGGCGTGAGGACGCGTACGCCAAGGCACTCGAGTCCGTGGACGTCGGACCTCTCCAGACGCCTGCAGAAGTGGAATCCGAGGCCTCAGCGCTGATGGCGCACATCATCGAGGCTAAGGCGGCCGCTTCCGTACCCATCACCAGGCGCCAAGGCCAGCGCAACGACCTCCCCCAACACCTTAAGAGGGTAATAGAGAGAAAACGCGAACTCCAGCGCGAGTGGGCGCGCTCCCGCTGCCCGCGACTGAAGACGCGACTCAACCCGATATCTCCCGAGCTCTCGGCCGCAGTACGGGTTTGGCGTGAGACCTGGGACCGAATCATCGACCGGGCCTCCGAACAGGACAATAAGCAGTACGCGCTGAATAGGGCGCTCACGCGGCAGCCGGCAACAACTTACCCGCTGCTGGACCGAGATGGAGTCCGGCGCTTTGCTCCCGCCGACCGTGCCGAAATTCTGGCTGAGCACCTCGCGGAGCAGTTCTCGCCTCACCCCGTTGCAGCCGATGCCACCTTTGAAACCCTGAACCACCACCACCAGGTCGAGGACACAGTGACGGACTTCCTGTCTGGCCCAACACCGCCCCTAGACGGGGAGTACTTCATCTCCCCTGCCGAGGTGCGAAAGGCCGTCCTCCGTCTACCCAGACGGAAGGCGCCAGGCTATGACGGAGTCCCCAACAATTGCCTCGCCGCGGAGTCACTGCGCTCGCCCGGCTCTTCAACGGAAGACCGGACGGGTCATCGTGCTACCCAAGCCCGGCAAGGATCACCCCTCCCGGCCAACTACCGCCCCATTACTCTACTACTAATAGTGGGCAAGCTCCTGAAACGCCTGCTCCTGGGGCACCTGGCTCCAACTATCGAGCCGCGCCTGAAGCAATTCGGCTTCAGGAGTGGCCACTCTACCACGCTGCAGCTCATCAGGGTGCTGCACCACCTTGCAGTCGAGCACAACGCCAGGCGCTGCACCGTCCGGGTCTTTCTGGAAGTAAAAACGGCCTTTGACCGTATTGGGCACCCCGGCGTTTTGTACAAGCTCCTGCAAACCCCAACTTCACCAGCTCTCATCAGGATTGTGGCATCCTTCCTCGACAACCGGCTGTTCTTCGTCGCAGTTGAAGGTGCCACATCCTCCACTCGATCCATCTCTGCTGATGTACCGCAGGGTAGCAGCCTGTCGCCAGCGTTATACGCGTTCTATACCGACGACATCCCCACCCTGGAGGGCCACCTACGCCCCGGGGAGAGGGATGTGTCGCTAGCGCTGTTCGCGGACGACAGTGCCTTCTTTGCGTCTTCCACCAGCCCCCCCATCGCAGCCCGCAGGATGCAGCGGCTGCTGAACATCCTGCCGCCCTGGCTGGACAAAAGGCGCATGGCCGTCAATGTGGGAAAGACGGCTGCGCTGTTTGTTTCCCGCCGCATCGGCCACCCACCGCAGCTGACACTTCGGGGCCAGAACGTGGCATGGAGCCCGCACATCCGGTACCTCGGCTTCGGGATCGACAGGTCGTTGAGGATGCAGCCGAAGGTTGACAGCGCACTGCAACAAGCGCGCGTCGCCCAACCGTTCTCCGACCCGTCCTGGGATCTCGCCTGCCTCTGAGGACCAAAGTGTGGGTCTACAAAGGCTAAGTCCGATCCCGACTCACATATACAGCGCCGGCCTGGTACTCACTAGTCTCCCAGACGAATAGGGACCGGCTCCAGGGGCTGCAAAACGTGGCTCTGAGGATCTGCACTGGCGCGAGCCAATACGTCAGGAACGATGTCATCGCCCGCGACCCGCAGATCCAATCCATAGACGAGTTTGTCGTACAGTACAGTCGTCGAATGTACGACCGCGCCGACAACGGCCACCAAGCCAGCCTTCACCAAATAGCGCCTCACCAACCCCGGCCCCCAGATGATGACCGCCCGTGGAGGCCCCTTCCCTGGGACCTCGACCCCGCGGAACCCCCAGGATAGACCGTGGGTTAATTAAAAAAAAAATAACCCAAACCAAACAAAAAAAAAAAAAAACATGCAAATATATTAATAAAAAAATAAAATGATGAACAATCTAAATAAATGCATTTTTTAGCGAAACCCAAGGACCGAGGAGTCGTCACCCCTCGAGTTGATGCCGGGGTAAAGAGGCCAAGCCTCGATGCCCCGCTCTGTGCCCCCACAAGGGCCGGAAAGAACGAACTACTACGCGGCGCGGCAGAGGCGCGAGCGGCCCCGAACAAAATACCCCTCTGCCCCGCTTCCGTGACTCCGGTCACACGGCACGCGGTCTCATAAGTAGCATAGCAACACGTAAATGTATGTGTGCAAAAGTCATTACCTTACATTTACCTGTTATTTTTACAATAACAAAAATCACTAACAAAACAATACTTCCTTCGAATAGTATTCTTTTACCATTAATTATGTTTCAAAAAAAGTAATTAAGTGTAAAAAATGAATTCTAAAAAATAAAAAACTCAGTGTAGACGTTACTCGTTTTGATAGAAGTCATTTAAAACCGTTAGTTTTTTTTTTCCAAAAAATACGATACGACAAAACTGGTTAAGGTGCAAATAATGAATTAAAGCAAAACTTATTCAAACGTTGGTGAACGTAAAAGCACTTTCAAAATGTTGTTAAGTCACATAAATGAGTTACGTATGAAAATAAAAATGGCAATTGTGTTTTTTTTCTTTTGTTAAAATGTATTAATGTAAGTTAATGAATTTTATGAAACCAGATATACCAAAAATGCAGTTATTGACTTTATAACCAAGCCATAACTTCTACGTTTGAAGAGCTACAAATTTGTGAGTTTTACCAAAATGTAGAGCTCATCGAGACGAACTCAATGGTATATCTAACGCAGTTAGTGACTTCTTGCGACTAATGACTTCTTGCAATAAGCCGACGATATATTCATTTACCTTAGATGCGTTGTGTAAGTGTAGTACCTACATAAAATAATTTCTATCATTCTTCTTTCCAATTCAAACGGCTCGATGCATAGCCAGCCAGTAGTGCCTCTGCTCTAGCAAGTCTCTGGCGCGGGCGATGCAATTTGTCTCGAGATAAATCCGGCCGCGGACAGATGTCGCCTCGGCCACACTACAGTCTTCGTAAACCTTTCGCTTTTTATTAGCATAAGGTATTTGTTTGGTTGTCTATTGAATGAGCGGTTTCTGGGTGATAACTATTCCGTAATTAGATTACTATTAACCTTGGTTGTCTCACTGCTAGGTTAAGTTAACACCTTCCTCATTGCTTTCATACTTCTGACTCTCTCCAATCCTGAGCTACCTCCGTCCAATCGGCCAAAATAAAACCGTTATTTTCAGACTAAGTTATAAATATATCTTTTTCTAATGTACGGATGACCGTACATTAGAAAAAGATATAATTATAACTTAAGGCGATGACGCCTTAAGTACAATCCCCACTTTCAGCATTATTCATTTTTTTAGGAAGACTTCACTTAAGTAGCAGAATTCTTGGTTTTCCGTTAATATAACACGCAATGTTTGAGAGATTTGATAGAGATTTTTTTGGGTTCGACTACCGGATAAGGCAAGCATTTTTTCAGAATTCTGTGAATGTAGTTTTATTTATTTTTAAAATAAAGGAATGTTTTATTTTAATAAAACTTCCTATACCTATGCAATATTTCGGATGCTTGCCCTCTTGCCCAGATAAAGTTCGTTTGTGTATATACCACTGTTTATAGAGATGACTACCTACCAGTCATCAAAGCGTTCATCTTGATATGACGCTCTACATTCTACAATATTTAAAGGAACTAGACAAAAACTGTGACAAGTTCTATCAAGACCTTTATATCAATAGCATTCTGTCTGTCACTTCACGCGTACGTGGTTTATTGAAATAACGGAATGTTTTCGTCATTTCAGGTAATTGTTACTGCTACGTTCTCCCCTGACATCGTTTTGCGGTATGTTATTGAAACATCGGCAACAGTCGGCCTCAGGAATAGCTTTACGATCTTCCCGCATCAAAGGGTAGCGAAATGTCAAGGAACATTCATTTATTCCCATTTCAACACTGTGATTGGATGCTGTCGCGGTTTTTACATAAATACTCGTATTTTGTTGAAGGAGTTTAGTATGGGACAAGGATTAATGGGCGTTTTCATTCTAGATTCACTTTATACTGTCTGAATCTTGTCTAGTTCTACCACTTCTATGCTTAGAATAGCTAGACCCACTCGGTTCTAGATCCAAGATATTTTTGGCATACAAAGGAGTTAAAAAATCAAATAGATATTTAGTGAAAAATAGTTTAATGACACTGGTATCATCGGAGCACATCGCAGAAGCTCGAAACAAATTGTAGTTGGACAGCTTTCAGTCATTATTTGATTCGTCTCTTGTCCGTTTCCGAACTCGATTTTTCACCATTTTCGTTGTGTAGGTATTGTGCAATCATGCGTTTTTGGAGGGTTTGTTTTTACCAAAGTTTTCGTTAAAAAATTTTTTTTTCATTTTTACAATAAATACATTGAAATCGTAATTAGGTTTACCGCTGATGCACCAAATCTATAGCCAACAGCTGTAAACCTCGTATATTTGTCAATCGTGGAACGGAACGCCACCTGGTGTCTATCAACGGGAACTGCCAATTCGAATTTGGAATATTCAGATTTCACTTAATTGGTTGACACCTCGTTCCCAATATTTTGACATAGCGTTGACAGCGCGAATTTCATAACGATGTGGTCAAGTAGGTACGTGTTCGTTTGACCGAAATAACACACTCATCTAACATATTGGTTATTTCATTTATGTAGCTAGTTTTATGCTGTCAAAAAATCGTATCGACTGAGGCACGACAACTCTTAATGTGATCTAGTTTATGATATAGCTTACAAAAATCGATGTAAGTAAATAAAATTCGAAAGAGGGGGTACCTACTAGCTTCTTGAAAGTAGCGGTGGGTTGCACACTAACTCCTGGCCTTTTGTTCAAGTGTGCAGACAATTGTGTTAGCACACGTGCTGAGGACTCACCTCTACTCGAAAGTGCAACGCTCAGATTAGGTTACACTTATAATTATAATAATATTTAAATACTCTTGGTAAGATTACCAAGGACAATTATTTGTACTTAGTTTTTACATTATTCTGTACAGCTAAGTTAGTTAGACGTGTAAGAAAATTTTCTTATAAATAAATAACTGAACTGAACTGAAGGTCTAATTAGGTCCACCCAATCATAGTCGGACCGGGGCGGCGCCGGCGTTCGTGTTTCGCGTGCGTATTATTGTCTTGGTCGTACTTCGGTCTATGGACGTCTTTGTTGTTCATTATGTAGACATATTGCAAAAAATTGGAAATAACGTGTCTTTGCGTTTAGTTGTAACACAACACAGGCCATTTGTTGAGTTAGCGCTGGGAGAACGTGCCGTATCTACAGAATTTTACTTATATTATCTATGCTGACTATATGACGACCTCTGTGGCGCGGTGGGCGAAGGCCCGCCTGCGACGCAGGAGGTTGCGGGTTCGATTCCCGCCTCGGGACAAATATTTGTACGATCTGCAGATATTTGTTCAGGGTGTTCTGGTCGTTTTCTATGTATAATAAAAAATATCTATCTATGTACTCGTATGTTATTATGTATATCAGTTATCTAGTACCCATAACACAAGCTTTGCTTACCTTGGGGCTAGATAATGCTGTGTGAATTGTCCAGCATTATTTATTTATTTATTTATTTATTTATGCTTACAGACTAGTAAGCTTTTACTAGTCTTCTGCCCCAAATTACATAACATACGATAGCATGATATTTCAACCGGGCCGCAGTCCGAATAGGTTAGGTTACCTTTTCGATTCAGCACGACCAGCACTCGTAAAATAAGGGGTATTCTCCAAGCCATGAATACGTTAGAAGGGCGGATCAGTTAAATAGTTAAATAGGAGCGCTAGAAGGGTAGAGTTCGTCTACCCTCGCTTCAAAACAAAAACATTCGTGACCCCTCTGCGGGTTACTTTTATACTAATTAGTTTCTAAGGGTTCTACCACGTTTGATGGTTTACCGAACTTTGTATCGAACTTGTGTATCAACGTAAATACTACTATTTTGTACTGAAATTCATGAATCGGCGTATTATCCGTCAACCGTTTCTTAAAATACAAACCAGTACAATAGACCACGCACTTGAAATACAATTCCATCAAACCATCGATATCAAAGTGATTGCGAACATAAATAGCCCTTCAGATCAAAATGCGCGAACTGTAATCGCAAACATACCCTTCACACAGATTAGCCCCGAGTTAGTACGAACTTTTAGTTATTCAGTATGGAATCTATTTGCAAAGGCACACAAACCCGGCACCATATGAAGATTTCCCCGCAAATATTATATGCTAAAGCAGCTATTTGAATGCCTCGAGTACCAGGAGTGCAGATGCGGGTAGGATCGACGTCTTGGGAGAGCCTTCACCCGGTAGGAACCCCGCAGGTATCAGGCAAACAGCTGATTCATGCGGATGAATTCTGTATCTCCTTACTGTAAAAGGTCGTGTCATTGAAAAGGTTCTGCTGGAAAAATTCTGGGTCAAAGTTAGCGGGAAATATGCTCGCCCGTATTTGATGTCTTGGCTTCGAGCCTGTGACCTATTTTTGAAATATTGGACGTCAAATTTGTATGCCCCACTAGACGAAAGGCTTTGGGATTATGTAGTGTGAAAATATCCGTTGTACATTTCGGTAGTCTTGACCAAGGAAAATGCGAAACGTGTTATCGGTCATATGTTCAACATCAAAAGACGTCTTGTCGCGACTGAGAAATGTATGGAGGTCTGAAGCTAAAATCTCATAAATTGATTCCCAAGCAATGCATCTGCTACTTCGGTATGATAACTATGACAGTTCTGTACTATACCTTTGAAACCTATGACAACTGAGTTCTCGTGAGGTCGATTGAACCGACTGTTCTCCCAGCACCGTTAACTTGTAGGTAAGTGCTTAACTTTTATGCGAGGTATGATTTCAGTAGCGTTCAATAGCGGGGTATGATTCTACGTTAATATTAAACGAGGGTATTTGCTCCTTAGCCAGGAATGTCTTATGTAAAAAAAACTTATAAAGTTATATTATAAATGCAAAAGTTGTTAGCTCTTCACGCCAAAACTACTGAATAGGTTGGGCCGAAAATTTTGATCGAAGTAGTTTTAGGCCTGAAATAACATACATACATATTTCTGTTTTCAATAGAGTTCTTTGCCAATGTTACTTACTTGTTACTGGACTTGCAATTATATAGAATTGTCTTCCTTGTAAATGTAAAATACTCACAATCTAAAGTCTGGGCCACGATCCTGCTTGTTTAAATGTATAAAGTGCAACACAAAATGCTACATGCACTTATCGTTTCAGTGTTACCCTACTCGATTTCAGGTCAAATTGCTTGAGTTTGTAACAGTAGAGGAAGTAGCACTGATTAGTTTTAAATGCAGGCGATGGCCTAACGTGTCATTAATAACCTGCTCCATTTTAATTTCCTACATTTTTAATATTAGGGCGGTATTTTTTAAAAATA
Source organism: Eupithecia subfuscata (assembly GCA_963564075.1). Taxonomy (NCBI): domain Eukaryota; kingdom Metazoa; phylum Arthropoda; class Insecta; order Lepidoptera; family Geometridae; genus Eupithecia; species Eupithecia subfuscata. The sequence goes on along the minus strand of OY751109.1, from coordinate 9,339,331 downwards.
ATATTAATGATTTAAAAAAATTCTACATCTCCGTCTGAAAAGTTAGCTCTAATTACAAAAATAAAAAAAAATTCTCAAGAAAAATTCCGACGACGGTGTCCTACGTGCAGGGAATACAGAAAACACCTACGTGGCGTCTCATGAGCCCAATGTCAACAGTTATACAATTTTTTTTCTCAGTACAATGAGCTTCCCAAACAAGAAGTTGTAGTGCACTAGGCTAGTGCGAGCTCCCACCGTAATTGTCTTGATGTTTCGTAATTTAGTCATAATTTTTGCTCTTTATGACTTTCAGTAGTTAAGTTCAATCTAGAAAAAGATTCCATCATCATCATCGAGGGGAGAGACATCCACTGCTTGACATATCCCTAAAGATCTGGAAAATCATAATCTGCACTAATTCAATCATATTGCCCTCATTATAAAGTTTAATAACCTGCTTATCAACTGTGATAGCTAAACAAACACCTTTAATACTAGTAGTTCACTATTTGCGGTTTTGCGTACTTATTGAATTAATGAATGAATATATTTTTATTTCAGACAACAAAGTCTATAGTACAAACATTTACTGACATAAAAAATATTTCTGGACAAAGTTAACTTGTAGGTGAGTGAGAAAACACACAGCATCATCTAGCCCCAAAGTAAGCAGAGTGCTATGGGTACTTGATAAATATTATATTTTTCCCCTAAGGCCGTTATACATAACGTTTTCTTGCCTATCTATCTAGGCCTGAAAAAATATACCTATTTAAGATTCCAACAGCAACAACGCAAAAAATTTCATTTCAGTATGTACTTCTCCGACAGAGCGCTATTTGTCTAACCGAGCGGTCTTTTGGCGTTGGAATAGAGGGCATCTCTTTCTACACTATGCAAACTAAGGATTCCTCAGACCCAGGTACATAGATAACGCACTGCAACCCAGATATAGATAACGCACTACAAGTGCGTTATGCAAGTGCGTACCACTATTATGTAAAACTTTTTAAACTTTCGCGATTTGTTAACATAGTTAATGATTATATCGGGTATTTATCGCGTACCTTTTGTTTTATCGCCAGTCGCCCCGTGACCACGATCGCTGTAACGCGGTAGAAACGTAGGGGAAATAAAACAAAAGGTACGCGATAAATACCCGATATAATCATTAACTATTATGTATACGTTATAGTCCCCGAACAACTAGCCGACCTTCCCTGTCGAGGTAACATACCGCCGCGATAGCCTGCACTAGCCGAGTAGGGTGGGCTACACCCTCTCTACGTAGAGCACAATTAGCGAGCGCACCTCGACACGGCTTGAGTTTTAACAACGCAGCCCCTACTGCCTCATTCACACGATGGGCTGCCTCTCACGTGACTAAATCGTGACACTGTTCTGTAAGGTTAATTATGTGACCTGTGCTTTGCAAAGTAGGAAACTAATCATGAAGGAACTAAGAAAGAACATACATACCTACATACCTTCATACCTTCATAAACTGATATATTATGACTTGTGAGTTATTATGACATATCGGGTTACTTGTAACTCACTCACTCAAAATAATACAGTACAAAACTATTACAGATACATTTAAAAAAAGCTTATGATAGATATCGTCTACGCGCGGTCCGATTTCTTGATAATTCCTTTGTATAACGTAATTATAAAATTAAATATGTAGTGGCGCCACTATCCACCCTACTATTCGCCTTAAAGTGTTAATATCAGGTTAATTGTTACTCACTCAAGTCAGTTACAAGTAATGTCATATATCTATTTTCTAGTGCCGATAACACAAGCCCTGCTTAACTTGGGGCTAGATGATACTGTGTAAATTCTCCAGCGATATTTGTTTTTTAAGTACCATGACCTTCTTAGAATCATCACAAAATTATTGGTTCTAAAAAATAAATGGAAGACCATGAAATTTTATGAATATTACAATATATACTTTCCATCCATGTAGAATAGCCGTGGCATGCCCTGTATATGACATATCAGATCAGTTTTCTAGTACCGACAACACAAGCTCTGTTTAGCTTGGGGCTAGGTGAAGCTGGGTGAATTGTATAGCATTAGATTTTTTTATATCATTGCTGGACACCTTTGTCTTTTTGAGAATCCTAATGGTTCTGGAAAAAAATTGATAGATACTTAATTTAAAAATTTGCAAAATTTACCCGATTTGAGTTTTAACAATACAGCTTATAAGTGTAATATGAGGGTACTAAATTAACTGAGTAACAATCTGCCCGTCCTATCGTCCCGATGTCTGGGCAAAGCCTTTTATGATCCTATGATTCACCTTGATTCTCTAAAAAACCAGAAAATTCACACATTTCCATAAAAGCGTTACTGGCAACATCGTGAACATTAAAAAATGGAAACAAAATTCTTTGCAACATCAAACCATTTTAGTCAAAATACCAAATAACGTTGATACAACCCGTAAATTAAATGAAATAATATCCACGCTAAGTCGAGATAGTGCAGTAATAGTTATAGCATTAGGTAGATAACTGAAAATACATAACCTCCTTGAAAGCTCTAAATCTCACTTGGTAATTAACAGTAACATCAGAAACAGCTCGACTAAACGACCTACAATTTACTGAGACGTAAAGGAAACGTAAAGCTTAAAGACTAGGCGAAGAGTTAACTTGTAATAAAGCAGTTTCCATGCCAACGGCAGAATATCAACTCAAAAGTTATTGACTCGACATCAAACGAAATCATAGACTTATTGATCGCCTATGCAAATTTACGGTTCAGTTCACCTTCTCCCAATTACTTCTGTGCATCATCAACGTGACTACAATAAACCGATATTACCTACATTCCACCCACTCAATACCCACGGACCGTTCGCAGTAAAACTAATAAACGCCGGACAAGTATTGCCAGTTTAATCGCAGCTGCACAAAACGCGGGCGACAAAACCAACCTCGGATTCGAACCACAACAACCGTGCCGAAGTTTAATTCAATCGGCGTGCCCCACTCAGTGGGTGTGGGGGGAAGGGAGGGGGAAACATGTAGGGTGCACCAAGAGGGGCAAGACCCGCGAGGCAGTGTTAATTACTACTCATGCGGCATACCACATATCGCGAACTTTGGCGCCCGACGTGGTACAAACGCGACACTGTTTGTCTTTTAATGTCTGCTGCGGTATGGGTAGTGTTAGATGTTATGTTTGTATGTCAAGGGAGTAGTTTAATAATCCATTTCAATTTTGGATTTTTAATTCGGTCTATGATTGGCGCCCAACGTGGTGATAATTCAATCGTCAGAGTAGCTAACATACTAACTGACAATTTTAAAGAAAGTCGTCAAAATCTGTGTCACATCGGTATAACATGTCAAAATTTAAACCTTATACTACATGGTGTCATTGTACCGCATATGGCAAACAGCGACGCCCAACTTCGAACAAAGTGGCTGCTTAACTTTTCATTTCTGTCTTGAGTTTGCATATGAGTCATAATTGTCATCCACATCACATAAAAACTCCAGGGCACATATTTACTAACCCTGAAATCATACAACCTTGTTTTATGTACTCTTGAATATTAATTTTTTCGACATCTCAATGCTTACCAAATTCCCTTTGACTTTTCGGTACAAATATAATTGCGGAAAAATTTAATATCGAACACGTCCATGCTCAATCAAATATTCCGGATGTATTCCGCGTGCCTGAGTCAGATGCTTGGCACATTCCTGTCCCTGGTAAGGAGGCGATTCCGGAGACATCGTGCGAAGGAACGCGCCTTCAACGCGAGGCTTTTTCATGTAAATCGGGATTTTCTCAACAAACTCGATATAAAACTTAAACGGTGTCTGTGAGTTACGCGGTTGTTTGCGGAGGAAGTCTGGAGGGCGGCCAGTAGGTATATTTGCTTGTAAAACACGCATTAGGTTATACACTACTTAGACTCGAATCTTGATTTACTGCAGCTTTTTAGTCAATAGTGCAAACCATACCGCAATTCTTAAAACCATTCCACTAATTGGATCAGGTTGTACTTACTTACTACTAACTACTAGGATAATACTTTTACCTTTTCTTTGGTTTAGCTTTAAAAAAGAAACCGACGTAAATTTCTAATGCTGAAATGAAGTGATATCGAACATCAACAAAGTAAAAGGGCACAAAATAAAGGGCCAATAACTTTGGCAACGTCTCGGCCCCCGCTACCTTTATGGCGTAAATAAATTTTCAGCAGGTTCTTTCTTCGAGCTCATGAAGTGATATAAAATATATCATGGTTAACATAAAATGGGTGGTTTGTAAATTGAAACATTTATAGGCTGTAGCGGATCGATAGCGGCTCCGCAAGTCCATCGACATAAATTCGTATTAGTGCCAACTCAGGTCGACTTTACGATGCCTCAAGCGTACTTATTGCCCGGTCTTAGATATTTACTAGAACACGTTTAATGTTTATTGGAAATAAAATAATGCTGTGTGATGTTTAAAGTCGAGCTGTTTGCAATGAGTGCTATCCAAACAATCCAAAGCCCAAAGAAACGTCAATTAAAAATTAGAAATTATAGACAATTATAAGACATTCAAGAAGTTAAAAAAACTGATTACATTAAACGCGTACCTAACGTAAATTTGATCCTAACTTTAAGTTTACCAGTTGCGTTAGCTGCATAAGGAGACATCGTTAGAAATGTTGAAAACAAGTTGAAAATATGCTTTGCAACTAAAATGATCTAAGGATAAACTGTCGTAACTTATTACATAAAGTAGGAAGTTGAAGAAGAGACTAAGATAGCTAAGAAAATATAAAAATTAATAATAGCCTGTCTCATCATAAAATGATGAAGGAAAATTGAAATGGCTTTAAATAATACTCAAGGGAATCATCCACGACAGGTTTACATAGGTTGACTTCATGAAAACCATGAATCTACTGAAACAATACATTGTACTTCAGTTCTGATACAAATCTAGGTACGCCGCTCCCGAAATAACTACATACAGTAATCCAATTAGAATATCGTATCGCATTACTTACACCGTTTGCGAATTCATTGGATATTAATGCACTTTCCTCTGCACGTTCGCAAGCATCCATATTGTTATAACAGAAAGCTACTTCAAGTAGTTGGAAGCTCCAATCTACTTTATAGAAAGGCTGAAGTAATGGATTTACTCAATTTAAATCTTCAGATCTTCTGCAGTTCTCTACGCACACCGATGTCTGATGTTTTAGTTTTCCTTTATAAAATTATGTAGCTGCTTCTTAACCATAAAGGTAAATTGATAATTTGCGAAAAGCGAATACAACTAAACTTGAAGTTTGTGAAAGGTCTTCTCCTCCACAATGTTTGGGGCACATCGCGAAGGAGATGACATGACACTAAACAACTTCGCCGGAGCCGCAACAAACCATTATTGTAAGTTCCCAGTTACTTTGGGGATCCAGATAATATTGCTGTCAAATCCGACGCGCTGCTCGCCGACAAATATGTCAAGACATCAGTCGGTGCGAAATTAAGTGAGTTTGTTGAGTGTAAACAGGGATAATCCTTGGCTTGACTATGATTAGCATATCGCGGGTGTCTGCGTTCGTTCCCGGAGGGCCATCTGCAATTTAAATCAGGGACTTGGCCGGGACGGGACGGCTCCTTAGCTTGCGTACTCGGAATTTGAGATTTACTACGATTGGATGATTTGGGGCTTGGGGTTCGATTTTCTGCTTGTTTGGACTGATTGAATTCCCTGTTTAAATCGACTTTTGCAAACAGTTTTATCATTTTATGTTCTGCTTGTTTCATGGGCTTGACTCTTGGAGTGACAATTGATCATTCATTCCATGGTAAAAATCCCCCTCGCTTCTCCAAATTACTAACTTTAAGTACTTTGTCATCATAAATTATTTTATAATGCTTTATCAAGTTTCAACAAAAGAAGCCCTGTCTATATTTCTCGTGCGAATATAAGACGTAAGCCCCGGTATCCACGGGCTATCTGTCTTGTGCGAGTTCTATAGTTGTGGAGATTACAGCCATCAATCAGATGGTCTGAAGCAGTTGCGGAGATACCTCTATCAAGGCGCAAGTTACGAGCGATTTGGGAAGGCGTGTGCTTAATGGCACATCAGAATATACTGCTTGTCGAATGCTCAATGGTTGATTTTAGGCTGTTCCGATAGTTCGCTTCAGAGGATCTACCAACAATAGAGTTATGACAACACTATAGGTTTTCGACAGTGATTGTTGGTAATTAATTCACCGGGCTCTTAGAATCACACGCTTACCTCTTTTAATGACGTGATATCTTTCCCGAGAGACATATAATATGATGTATTATTATCCAATAAATATCTATATAGGTATGGCTAAAGTTATAAAAGCAGGAAAGACTCGTGACCTAATGCTATCTGCAACGAATCACGTCACTGAAAACCTGCAACATCGACTCAAATATTGCGCCAAAACGTACGAAACTTACTGTCTGGATACAGAGTTGTGAAAAATTGCTTGGATGTAGACGTCGAGAGGAAAATTCTCCCTTCGCCGGAGTAAAGAATTTAATCGTCCTTATGGGGACGTTATTTATGACTGTATGTGTATACTTTATTCACTACCGCCGAATTATTCCGCTACTTATCTTTCTTTTGGACATTGGATCATCGGACATGTTGATAGGAGCGACTAACAACAGTAAATTTTTAAACATGAAAACCAACATCGTTTATCCACTCGTCAGCATGGATGTTATAAATCGCAAGTCAGCAAGCTATAATTCTGTGACACAGCACATTGCAAGCTAGAATTACAATCTCACGTCTCCGATCGGTGGCCGGTAACTAAGCGGCGAGTGAAAACTTCCAACAGATAGGATCTCGCCCGCTTTCTTCAAAGCACACGGATCTATTTCATAAGCCACTTTGCAAACTGTATGGGTACGAAGCCCCGCTGGATTCAATTGTGGCCAGTAAATCTAAACCGTACAGGAAGTTTCGCTCAATCGCGTCCTCACCTGCAGCTGAATTTGAATTTCAGATAAGGCGAGACAAACCCGGTTCCCTTGTAACCCTGTGTATCTGTGCCAATAGTGGAACCTACAGAGCTAAGGCGTTAATGTAGTCGTCTTTATCGTATGGATCTAACTCAAGATGCAAAAGTGTGTTGCAACTGCATACGCAAATATGCAGTTTCACAGTAAAAAATTTAGTGGACTACATTTCGTTACAAAAACACAGCATGTATTTTTTACAAGATGGTAGAAAAATCAAAGAAGCTCTTCGGATTGTTTAAGGAAGTGGTTGGTTGGTACATCCGATACGTAAGGTGTCGTTATACAGAATTATTTGTTTTGGCGAAAAGCTCAGCGGAAATCCCTCTCGACGCATTTTCCTCTCCTCGTTAATTTAATAAAATGGAAAATTTTAATTGCACCAACCCTCTCTTTGGGGTCCCATTAAAATAACACTACAAAGCTCAAGGATCTATGTTTCTTTTCAGCAGAGTTACTTCGTAAGGAAATCAAAGTGTGACCGTCATTTGCCACGCTAATTATAAAAAGTTGGTAAAACCTTAATTATGTAACATGGCATGGAAATACGTGGAGATTGGGAACTTTACTTTGTATTTTTTATGTCGAATGAAATACTTATAATTTGGTCACATCTTATTGTTACAACGTAATATCAATACTTATTCGGATAACATGATAATTTACAAAAATTCGATGCTCAAAGCACACAGTTTAATACATAATGATGAGTCCATTAAATAACCGCTCATTAGTGTGTTCATTAAATATATTTCTGCGGTGTGGTTTTATAGCGATCTCAATATTACCGGCTTTGTTATCGAACTGAACAAGGATAATTAATTATCCATTGAACATAATTTGGGCGGGTCGAGTCCTCCTGTGCCCGACTGCCGTTGATTTGGAATTGATGTCCGCTTGTTACTCATTACTCAGAAATTTGAATATTCTTGAATAAAAATTAAAGGCACCTTTTACAGGAACTCATTAAATGGCATTAATCCGCAAAAAACGCTTTAACGTTAGTGCCTCTACCTAACTTCTGAACAAACTTTGAAAAGCTGGTTCCCCTAATTTTCATACTCAGTGTGTAAAGCTCAGCAAAAAAGGATTCCCGGAACAAAAACTAGCGTAAATCTTCAGCTGTTTAATTAGAACAAAAGTTCGTCAGCGTTTTTAAATTAGCAAATTCCTTTATAAGGATTGTAGAGGCTATCAAAGGAAATAATAAATTGTTTTCCACCCGCCACCCGGCAAGTTTTGTCTGCTTTCAAGACGAAAGGCATCTTTATCGCTGAAAAACTTTTTCTTCCTTGTGTAGAGTCTCGCAGACCCCTTTTAATGAAACTTAAACGGGTCCGTTTTCTGCAATTTAGATAAGTATCCTACTTGCTATTTAATTAAATACAGTTTTTACTACGAGATATGAGCTGATGTTTTGTAGATCAATATTTAGTTTTTAAGAGTAATAGCAATGACTCAAAGTCCTTTAAATAATTAATAGTAACAAAAACTTTAGTAAAATAACCCTAATTTTAATTTGTTTAAGCTGTAATTTTCCTTGTTAAAAAATATCTTGTTTGTATTAGTTTTTACAAAATTAAAATGACTCTCAGCAGCATAAATGTAGATAGGTAGGTAGAGATAAACCATTCTAAAAGTGCACGCCGAGTGTAGGTACCTATGACGTTTTGTGGAGGGGACATGCATTCATTACGGATATAAGCGGGTTAACTACTAACCTTATTTGTGTTGGAAGAACACCAACGATTCATCCCTTACATCCGTAATGAACTCGTCAATATGCGATAGTTTTTATAGTAAAAGTGGCGTGCATTTTTAAAATGGTTCTCTCTACTAGATATTTTACAATGAAACATATTTAAAGTTTCGGCATTATGTAGGTACATTTCCCTGTTATGAGTGCTGTAGGGAAACAGAGGGCTGAGTCTATTTGACGTTAGTAACGAGACGTGATCGTGCGTGACGTATGGGATTTGCGTAGTTCCCTATCCGCACGATAGAGGCGCTGTACCGAATTGTATGGAAAAGGGAGACGTCACGACCAACGTCAAATAGACTCGCCCCTCAGTAAGTTAGCGACTGTAAACTTTTATATTTACTAGAATGTTTTACTCGCGTAGTCTCCCGCTCGAGTTGTTTTCTGAGATATTTATAATCAGCAACTTTCCCCGACTTAGTGTCGCCGACGAAATATCCTTTTAATGGCCGCCGGAGTGTTGGGTCGTCTGCAATTTAGATTAGTCCTTTAATTAAATTAACATTATGATCCCTATCTCAGCGGAGCAGGTGGTCGACATTATTGCCCCGTTGGAACTCGTTTCTTTGCCATTCTTTTGAGATTTTAATTGTTCTCTCTGAATTCTTTATTACTTTCGCGCAATTTAGTTGGGCGTTGCTTTGTCGCGTCCGGCTACAGTTTCCTTAGTTTGTCAACATTTTAAAATAAAAAATAGGTATTTAATTACCCTCTACTGTTTTTCATTTCTTCAGCAGTAAAGTCAAAGAAATACGTCATGATTTCATAAGGTTGTAAATTTTTTGCTGCCTGATTAGTAAGTTAAATAATATAGACTTGTGAAAAGCTAGGAATTTCTTGCTCTTGACGTGAATGAAGTTATAATTAATAAAATATCCGCAAATACTGATTTAACGGTCTCCAAATTGAATAAAAGTCGGTGAAGTTAATTATAAAAGTCCACTTTTTCTGTTAAAGGCAGTTCTATAATTCGATCAGAATTCTCAGATTCTATGAGCTCGAGAATATTACGTTAAATATTGGAAGTTAAGTCAGTGATTTCAATTAACTCCGTATACTTGCGTCTTTTGTACTTTTTCGTTTCCAGTCTGTTTGCGTTCGTTTTATCTATTTTTCTTTCTAGAGCCACAGTCTACAGTCTTCCAGCGAACGCAGGTCAACCGAAAAATTAGAAATATCTCTATTTGAGCTGATCGGTTTCCGTTGCAGAGCGATTGTTGATACTTTCGAGAAAATCAGTTTGGAATTCGGCTTCACTTTATAGTTTTGATTGGCTTCATCCATTTATCATTTCACATTTATCTTATTCAATACTAGGCGATCGCCTCGCGGTTTCACTCGCGTAGTTCCCGTTCCCGTGGGAATTCTGGGATAAAATATAGCCTATGTCACTCCCTGAAAAGTAAGCTTCCCAACGGTGAAAAAAATTTCAAATCGGTCCAGTAGTTTCGGAGCCTGCCTATTCAATACAAACAAACAAACAAATAAATCTTTCTTCTTTATAATATTAGTATAGATACTTACAGTTGAGCTACCAGTAGATTGTTTGCAACAGTCTGCCGTTATCTCAATTGCTTTAATTGTAAATACTAATTGTAATTTATTTCTATTAGTTGATTGTAATTTTCTTGTGAATAAAGATATTTAAAAAAAACATATACTTGCGAAAATAAATAGTCCAACTTCATTCAGTTCATGTTTCGCAAGTCTTTGAATAATTCTAACCAAGCTGCTACATCAAAATACCGCTGTATGTGGACGTCCACCCTCTTACTTTTAGGCCAAATGCCGGAAACTCCGCCGGCCGTCGATCGCCGAGGTCGACGGAAAACTTGTGAATTATTACCACTGACATTGATGTCCGAAGAAAAATTGCTCTCCCCAAGTTTCGGGCTCAATTTCAAACTTTTTTATTTGACAGGGAAAGTTGCGTTAGTTTTTACGAAACAACTTAGAACTCGAAACTCTTTTTAAATGAAAGCTATATAGAAATGCATGAAACATAAAAAAAAACTCACGATATGCTCTACTTAAATAAAAATATAGAGTAGCTTTTTTAAAAACATCCAAAAATTAAACTGGCAAACCTACGGGCAACATCCCCTCGGCTGAAACACAAAACTCGCATAGGTAACCAGAATAACAAAGACCGAACCCTGGTTTTCTTTTTACGGACATCCGACGCAGAAAATGTAGAAAACAAAATGAATTGCCAAAGTTCAGGTAAAAGTGGTCAGTCGGAAAGTTAACCACCGATTTTCTATTCAGCAGACCCCGAACCGAGTTGTTTCAATCAAGAAAGGAAATAGGAATAAAACAATACATACACTTCACCGTTTAAATGTACTGAGTACCTTTATTTTAAACAATAAGGTTTTTGTACATAGTTACAAATTGATGCTAATGCTTACTGAGGTTTCCTAAGCCTTTAGCTTTAGCTAAATGAAGTCGACTTAAAGTCTCCGTCATACCGAATATCGGAGATCGTTTTTTGTGATTCCTTTCATTTCTTAATTTTAAACATTTTTAAACAAATTCATTTGCTCATAAACCTTTAAATATTGAAGAGCATAAATTTTATTTATTTATTGTTAAAGAACCTGAGTTTTTTTAAGAGTCGGACAGGGCAATGGCCTACCGCCCGCCCCTCTTTCTACTCATCTCTGTTTCTCTTAATCGATGACCTTTCAATAGAGTTTTTATATCTTAGCTGGCTTCCGTATTTCTGACAATAGTGGGCCACAGATCTATTAATTGAACGCGAAATACAATCAAAACAAAGCAACAAAGTGGGTTACTCCTTTACCAATTTCAATCAAGCGGGTAGGTGGAAAATAGAACCCATTTTAATGGAACAACATCAACATCTACAAATGTCACTTGTTTTTTTTACTACCCGGGGTTGTATTACTTTGACATGTGTATTTTTTGCCTCTGTGGCATTGTAGCTCTCGGATGTACTGATTTTGATTTAGTTTTTTTGTTTGAAAGGCGATTGAGTATTTTTTGTTGTGGTGAATATTAATGTAGCTGTTCTAATGTGATCATGTTTAATTTTAAAGTAAAATCCTCGGGAAAAGTCGATCTTTCGTGAAATAAGCTTGTTAAAAATTCAACATCCACTTCGTTGCCATGTTGTGAAAATGATACACAGCATGCTGAATTCGTTTGGAACAGCCTGTATCAGGCTTATATGTGATGGAATCAATTTGATTAACCCACGTGTTTGATGGATTTGCATTTTATAAATGTTTTATCTGGATGGAGTTTATTATTTTGTAGAGAGTGCTATTATGAGTGGTTTTATTTACTTACTTTTAAAAACTAGCTGCATGCGCACCAAAGTCAATAATTTTCGTAAATTTTAATATGTATATTCGACATTTTAATTACCAGTTTTTCGTGAAACGCTTTCCTTATACATATATAAAGAGACGAAGTTGCGTTCAAAGTTGGAAAAACAAACACATTCACATAGCAAACATAAACTGTGTTCCGTAGATATTATGAGGTTGCGCGTTATAACTTAGGATGTAGGGAAGGTACACACGATGTGATAAATTCGCAGTGCCCCGGGCGCATCCGCTTCAATCGGCTCGATGCACGTTCACGCTGGCGATCGATCGTATGAATACACCTTTATTTTTCATTTTATTTATAGCCACTGCCACCTATAACATTTTATGCGCAGCTTGTTAAGCAAACACGGATAAAATTGGATCACAAAGGTAAAAATTCTGACCGAGTTTATAGGTCGCAGTGTCGGTTTTAAAACATGGCCATGTTTCGTTAAAGGTATCGAAAAAAAAATCCTATCAGAAATTTTATAATTACCATCGTCAATGGATCGACATCCGATAGAGAACCAAAGTTATCGACATAGCTCAAAGAATTAGCAAGCTGAAGTGGCAGTGGGCCGGACATATCTCGCGAAGAACCGACAACCGCTGGGGTAAACGAACTCTTGAGTGGAGACCACGACTCGGCAAACGTAGTGTAGGACGCCCTCCGGCCAGGTGGGATGACTATCTGCGAAAGACTGCAGGCAGATGCTGGATGCGGCAAGCTGAAGACAGGGCGCTATGGCGCTCATTAGGGGAGGCCTATGTCCAGCAGTGGACTAATATAGGCTGATGATGATGAATGGATCGATAAAATTTTTATTACATTGTCAGTAAACGCAGACTGACATGCTTGTGCTCTCACATTAACGAACTTCCCGTCGGTATTACTATTAACAAGTGTCCAATCAATCGACTTTATTCAATCAAGTTGGCGCGAGTGAGTCGACACAAGGTTGATTTATGAGGACGTACGTGGACGTAGTCCTACTATAATATTTTAAAGCCGAAAGTTTGTGAAATCTCAATTTTTGTTAGCTCCAAAACTACTGAACAAGTTATGATGAAATTTGGCGTTAATTTAGAACATGTCTTATCTTAGATAATAGACTACTTAATATACCGAAGATACGCGTGCGAAACCGCGGGTATAAGCTTTTAATTTAATACTTTCATTTTCACTTATCAATCTTATTTAATAATAAATAAGATATCGTAGTCAACTTACGATGAATAAACTAGCCACAAATAAGTATTACATATTCAAATCCATACAAACAGAACTTAAAACCTATTAAAAGTTAAAATTAAAATAATATTGAGAAAATGCAATTCAAATAAAGTCTAAGCTGTTTTCTCATAAATTGAGGTCATGACTCATGTCATGACTCATTTCACGACTTTTCTCTAATGCTACGGCTCCACCTGCGTTAGGACGCACGTTAATTAACGCGCGAATTTGGGCATCACGCAGATGTGGCCAAGGTATATCGTGTCATATTGACGACGCTAAAAATGCACCTTGGCTATTAGTACCCAAAGTGCATTTTAGCGCCTTAATTAACGCGTTAATGGACGTTAACACAAACGTCAACGATAATGCAGGAGGAGCCGTAGCATAACTCTCATGGTCTCATGGCCATCCACACCTATCTCAAAAAACCACCCTGTATATATTTTTTTTTAATATTTTCTAAAGTACATAAGTAGGTACTAAAAAAGTTGGTAAAGTAGAAACTTAGAAAACTTATAAACGCTTGTAACGTCAAAACGAATGCCTCAAGAAAATTGGATACACCACTAAAACATTCTCACCGTTCCCCCAGAGCCAAGTAAAATATTTTATTTTCCACAGTCACATTAATGTCAGCGCAGATACTATCATCCTCCCTGGACAGATCAGATGTTCATCTCACTTTCATAGTTGAGAAAGCGTATTACAGGGATAACAACAACGCCCCACTTTAGGTCAACTCGAGGCAAATTGACGATAAGTTAATATTTCACTCTTGTCTAAGATTGTGTTAGTGATTAAGCAAAGTAATAAATTGTTTTTTTGTATATTAGGTATTCTGGATTTGGATAAAAAGTTGAATGGATTGGTTGATTGTCTCACCATACATAAGCTATGATAGAAGATAGATATGAGATAGAGGAGAATGAGAAAGAAAAAAGAAAGGTCACACACTTAGAGCCTCATCACACTGACGATTTGCGAGTGATTTCAAAGAGAAGCGAGTGCGCAGTGTGATCAAAAATATTTACTTACTTTATTTCTTTAGACCTTTTCACGACTCTTGGACAAGTCACAAAAGTCAAATTACATAAGACTCTTATACCAATTGTACTATGTACTTTGGTCAACAACTGTGGAGTGTATTCTATTTATAGTTTCATATTTTTCCATGGTACCCACTTGTGTAGACAAGGCACTTGTTTTTGTAAAAATGTTGACAAAACATCATAAAACAAAAACTAAAATAAACCACGCGTAACATTGTTAGGTATCGGGAAAAACTAACATTCCGCGGAGTGTTGCCAGCTATTCGCTCTCTCCCGTCTGAGTATGGAACATAACTCAATAGCGAGGCGTAGGGATTCGGGGGCAACCGACCGGAAAATGGTGGGACATGGTGGGGCATTTTCAAACTGACCGGACGTGGCCTAGCCGTGTGAAATATACGAGGTGGGCCAGACTCTGACACTTATATCTCGCTCAATGTTTTATAGCCGTCTTTTTCGGAATACTGATTTCATCATAATATTAATATGTTAGGGAAGCAAGTTACTGACCTAAGCTAATCAACTAAGATGTTAAAAATTTTCAAATGTCTAAACAAGTTGTAATATAATTTTAGTACGTACTTCGCGGATGTGTCGATAAATTTAAGGTACAGGTATTCTGTTTACATATAAGTAGGTAAGTATAATTTGTATTCGTGACAAATTTTGTTAAGGTAGACCGAGACAGATATCTAAGCTAAATAACACAAGATAACTAGGAATACAATCAAAAACAAAATCTAGCTTTGAATTCAAAAGCTAAAATAAAAAGCTAAGGCCAAATAAATACAACGTACCTTAATATTGTAACTCCCCGATCCCAAACTAAAATCAACCCTTAATCTGTGATGGAATCTAGCAAGAAACTTTTATTAAAAATCGACGCTGTAAAAATATAGCGGTATCTATGAAACTTGAAATTCCCGTGCATTGGACCAGAAAATAGTCGACATAAAGGTCCGGCATTCTAGCACTGACCGGGCTTGAAGCTGCGATAAAATATAATATTTATAAGGGTGGAATACATACCTCCCGACTAAACCTAACGTAGCTACAGCTACGGTACAAATTAGAATTTTGCATTCCAAACTATCTCAATACACTTGCACCTTGTCATTATTAAAACTTAGGTACATTCGTAGAGAACCCTAATCTTGAATCATCGCTATTTATTACGAGCAAACGAATAGTTTAAATCTTCGAAAAGTCCCGTCCAATTCGATAAAAAGTCCATTAAATAATTCGAATGATGGTAATTAAAATTACAATAAAAATAACTCGGACGCCTAAATTAAACACGCAACAAGATGGCGTCGCCTAATGCCGGAGTTGCCAGCTATCAATCTCCATTTCCAGCACTCGGCAAATAGCGTCGCCATTACTGACTCAGTTTTATTTCATTAAATACACTGGACGAATTAATATGCCGCATAAAATACTGAGGAACTGAAAGATCTCCTTAACAAAGAAGGCACAGATTTGCTTAGTTGAAAGGAAAGATAATTTCTTGAACTCGTTCGTAAATTCTTGGAAAATCAACGTTGTTTATTAAGGGCTCTGGAAAATACTCACCTGCCCACAATATCAATAACTAACCTACGGTCTGTTTTGTTTCAGGTGCGAACACTATTCGTGAGCGGGCTGCCGATGGACGCGAAGCCACGAGAGTTATATCTTCTATTTCGAGCATATGAGGTAATATTCCAAAACTAAGACACAGATATTGCTCTATCTTCTGTACAAACACCATAAAACGTCCCCTTTCAGCCATATCGAGTTCGTACAATACACTTAATATTGACAAGGAAAATATAAAAGGTATAAAACAGCATCGGTTCCGGCACGCGACGAGACTAGAAGTTCTCGATTCGGATTACAGCGCCGTAAATATCAAATGTCATGCTCCGATTCGTAATATTCGGATTGAATCGATTTTGTCTGTCGATAAGGGGGATTACACTTGATCCGGCTGGTACGGACGGCGCCGCAAACATAAAGGTGCTCGAAGTTATACCGAGGGAACGCCGATCGCGTGCTACGCCCGTGCCAGGCCCCGTGTAGAACCATTTTTCAGTTCGCCGTATAATCTGAATTTCACTATGACACGGATGACACGACGGGCAATTTGGGTAATTTTCCCTCTGCGTACAAAGTCTATAAAACTTCCCTCTAATGTGTGTAAGTTAGCTGAAACGGATTGTTTAGATAACGTTAAATAACCATTATGTTTCGTTTGTAGGGCTACGAAGGCTCCCTGTTGAAGGTTACCAGCAAGAACGGCAAAACGGCTTCGGTGAGTTCATGCGGAAACTATAATTTAATTTATTCTCAGTGCTCCTAAAGATACTGAAATGATGTAATATAAACATTGAAATGTTCACAGCCGGTCGGCTTTGTTACGTTCCACACTCGCGCCGGCGCCGAGGCGGCCAAGCAGGATCTTCAGGTTGGTATCCCTACTCAGTCATTTATATCCACAATAACCAAGTGCAAGTATTGATATCAACAAATATACAGATATAGATGTATAATTGAGTTTGATCCAATATTTTTCAATAAACGCTCTCCTATATTATGGTTCAGTGAATTGGAACAAATTCAATAAATGATTCGTATAGAATTTCATCGAATTTGAAAATAATGTGTTCGATTGGGAATATATCCATATAGCTAAAAACACAGTATATAAGTGAATACAGATCACGTACGCATATATCGCCTAATTAACTTGACTGGCTTCGATACACAGTACGTAAGGTTACTTATACAACAGTGCAATTCAATATCTCAATCAACTGAGATACTTCTATCGGTTGACAAGCTATTGTAAATACTAAACATGTAAACGCACGGTGTTACTAAACCTCTTCTCATCACATGCCTCAACACAGCCAACGAGCACTATAGTAATACTCTCATTGTAGACTTGGAATAACATTTCCTGACTCGAGTAACCGCATCGTAAGTTATGCTAAACCCATGCACATATCGAACGGCCGAGTCGGGCCGCGAAGCCGGCGCCGCGGCCCCGTGCGTGCGGCTGCGATACGGTGTAAATAAGCAATGCATGTCACTGTTTGACAGGTTTTTGATGTCACAACCCGAGCACTGTGTTCCGTCACCCTAGCAGGCGCAGGCGCGGACCTAAGACATTCAAATACATTCAATCCTGTTCAATCAGAACCAAAAACCTACTCAATTTTCTCAAACACTATGCTCTCGGGGTTCAGTTCAGTTCTTATAATTTGTTTAATCTTTACCGTCGCCCATGGCCCGCAATCTCCGCGGAGGGCGCCCCGCCACCGCGTGAGCATTGCCGTCCGATCTTTCCATCGTCATTATATCGGAGCGCCGCACCGCTCGCGGCTGTTCACAGCAGGGTGTCCGGTTCGACCCCGACATGCCACAAACGATTCGGCTGGAGTTCGCTAAAAGCAACACGAAGGTCAGCAAGCCGAAGCCGGCAGTTGCCACAGCCGCGCCAGCTGCACACCCCGCATTGATGCACCCACTCACTGGACGTAAGTACCGCCAACGCACACACGCCCAGCGCGCGCTCGACGTACCCACACTTACCCACACACGACAACCGCCTCACGACCCTCCGACCGAGACCTTAAAGCGTCCTGTACACAATGGAAACCTGGTCGACTCCGTCCGATCCCTCCTTAGTTTCATTGTTTACCAGCAAATTAAACTTGCCCAAATCCCCGTAACGCTAGTGTGTAAATGTATATTGATATAGGTACCTACAAGTGTAAAAGCCATCCCTTTTGTGTCATAGTTTCTCTTGCGAGTCCAGCGTTATTGGAATTCCGTTACGTTTTCAGCAAGCTTGCAACTCTGCGTCAAAAGATTACACGTTCAACAATTTCATAGTTTACAGGACGCTTTTCACAACTTTGCTGCCCAAACAGCTGGTGATAATAGGTGGGTGGGTGAAACTTTAGTGGGAGGCTTCGTCGAGCGAACGCGTAGGGCAAAGTATCTGTGATCGCTTACACGTACCACGCAAGGCCTAGCTCCGCGAAGCTATCGATCTCTCGGGCTCTCTACCACTCTTGTCTATTACATGTTTTCATGATAACACAGTACCTACATCTTGGGCTTATCCAGTTGGGAATTTAATATTGAAACAGTCAGAATTTGCACCCGGCTACGCCAAGCTTTCAAACTAACGACAAGTGAAATGAAACGACGATCGTGACCGTGAAAACATGTCAGAAGCACATTGTAAATAATACTAGCTACAGATGACACACGATGCGGCTAGGGAGTGTTCGGAGTGTAACGTGTGTTCGTGTTCAGACCTAGCGAGCCCGTTCTTCCCGGGCGGGGGCGAGCTGTGGCACCACCCGCTGGCGTACGGCGGCGAGCTGCCGACGCTCTCGCACGGGCTGGTGCACCCCGCCATCCACCCACAGATGGCGCCAGTGCGCTCTTATCTCTGACTAGCTGCCGCCGACAGGCCACACCACGTAAGTACCTTTACCCACACTACAAGCACACTTGGCTATGGCACCTGTCCCACCGCCGACGAGAAAGCGACTAGCTATCGACTATTTCATCGCTAAAGGAGCCTATAATCAATGTCAACCAATTAAAAAGAGTCGTTGATCAATTATTAGCTTCCAGCGAAAACTCTCTTCACTAGTTTGTCGCAACGACAAGCATCATTGGCTATACTCACCTGGCATATTTAATTCGTAACATCAACTGGGTATCCACACTCAACAAACGCATCCGATTTCTCTCCAACTAGTTTCTAAATAGATAGATCAAGCTAATATAATAATAGATAATAATACTAGAATATAATAATAGAGTGCGAGGCTTACGCACTATAATAACAAAAACCTTAGATAGATGCATTATAACATACTAAATCTACTCGCTACGCATCGGCAGTGAGACAGCTGGGCTATACACATTGTATTCGTGTGTACAATTTTCGCCGCTTGTTGGTAAATTTTGTTTTTGTTTTATTCGTTATCAAGAACTCACGAATACATCTGAATAGACCAGCAGGTGCCTATAGACAATTAACTAACACTTTGACCCCTCCCCAGTTCTCCTACCAGTCTCCGCTGACGCTGGGCGCGTGCGTGCTGCCTGCGCCTGCGCTGGGCTCGCCGGGCGCGCACCCGCCGCCCCCTGCCGGCCACGGCCACGGCCACCCCGCGCCGCCCTGCTCCACGCTCTTCGTGGCCAACCTCGGCCAGTACGTCTCCGAGCATGAACTCAAGGAGATATTCAGCAGGTGAGGCTTATCAACTGTCTCCTCATCAACCCCCTAGCATGGCAAGTTTTCGTCTGGACTAGAATAGAGACATTCAAATTATCTACGCACACGGTGACGATTTCAGGAGTGGGGGGCACTGGCGACTTGTAATACAGGTTTTTTAAGCCTAACCAAGCACCAGCCCCTCACAAAACATGTCAATAAATTTATTAATAATAAATATTAATAATAAATATTATATACACAAATATTCGTAAAGCCTTTTGTAAGTGGAAATAAATATCTTGTTTCTTTATTATTTGATGTCATTTTTCTGTCTATTCTACCCTAGACAAAAACCGCTGTAGGCTAAGCCTACAGCACGTAATTCCACTACTAAACATGCCTTCTCCAACCGATGGGGGTTTTACATGTTACCAGACTTGGCAGGTGGATTAATGATTTCAGTACCTAAAATTTTGAAAAAAGTTGCTGTTCTTCCCCTGGCAAGTTTCTTTAGTCGGCTCTTACGACCACGAGCTGAAATGTAGGGGTCGATTATACGCTGCGACTGCTACGACAGCTGTCGGCTGTCTACATAATCCGAAAATATAATAAACTTTTTCCGATCGTTTGATCTGAAGGCCCTTGTTCATGATCCGATAAATCTTTTGTGTTCTTAAAATATTTTACGACGACCTTCAATCAGAAATAACGTAAAATTCATTAATGTTTTCGTTTGTTATGGAATGGTTTGGATGATACATCTTAAAAATAAGACTTTGAATCTATTACTGATGTAAATAAAAGGCCAAAAATACAAGTACAAAGGCCCTCAATTTCAGTTATTTTGAGTAAAAGGTGAAATAATATCAAATTCTTGGATGAGCCGTAGCCATAATGCTACGCTTCGTAGCCAAATCCATTGTCTCTACGAGAAGAAATAAGAAACTTAAGTTGTTACTTGGATCAATCGTGCAGTCAGCTTATACTTTTGACTGTCAACACTAGTTTCAAACAAAACATTTTCAGTCAAAAACCTTCACAATGTTATGAGCATGATCACGCACAACAAAAATGAACTCTACAGCCTAGTTTACAAGAGGAAAAAAGCAAAATTGTTCTATTTCCCAGTGCATGTCGCACAAAAAAATCAGTGTCGACTGTTAAAAATGTTGGATGGAATTTTAAATTTTATGTTTTACTTTTATTTATTCGGTCTCTCACACAAACGACAAGTTTAATTGGATTTATGATTGGTGTTTGTGGGGGAGACTGCCTGCATCCGTACCACCAAGCATGACATATTACACACGATAGCCGTACTGAGCACCTTAACACCACACGTCGACGTAATCACTCTATGTATTGTCCACACCTGTAAGTGACCGATAAATGTTGCACTTTTTTATTTCGTTCAACTGTTTTTGCACAAACTACGAACAACGCGAGAACTCAATACGAAGCCACGGTAAAACAATAGCCGTAAAGTAATAATTGTCAAACAAATTGGTTTCCGAAACGTAATAAATAATAATAGACCTATATAATGATTAAATGGGGCAGCGTCAGCACGCAAAAGCAACATTAAATTAATTGAAAGCATAAAATAAATCTATGTCAGCCATTGTAGTCTGTTTGTAGAATCTTTTATATAGTGAACGTCTAACAATAACTGAGGGTATTTGACCCTTAGTTATTCAAATAGCACTTACCTACTGTGATCGATCATTTTATTGATTACAATTACTTGAAGTTATATTGTTGACAGAAATCGAATGGAAAATCAAAATTTAAATTTTATATTATTAAAATACTCGGGGAATATAAAAGATTAAGATATTCATATTAAAACTAAAAATGCCCTAAATTTAAATTAACAACTGCATATTATTACTTATAGCTAAAAAAAACGACCTTTTTGTAAAATGACTGGCAACAGAAACAACAACAAAATGTGTCAAATCACGGCCGTTTGGTTGCTTCAACGTAACAAAAGTAGCTGATATAACCAACCAAATAGATACGCGCGAAATACTTAGCCAACGTAAAAACATGTCACACTGGGGGTACGGACAGAGGAGTAGCAAATGTATTCCGCGCAGCTGCCCGGGGTACACACGGCTGCGATTGCTGAGCGGCAGCAACGGCGGCAGCAGCGGGCCCGTTGCCTTCGTGGAGTTCGCCAGCGCTGCGGACGCCGCTGCTGCCCTGGCTCGGCTGCAAGGCGCGCTGCTGCTCAGCTCGGAGGGCGCGCTGCACCTCGAATACGCGAGGCACGGCAAGGTGGCCCACAACGGATGGATTCTCGCACATGAAGTATGCACGTGCACGTTACTTTTTTTGCTGCATTCTGGGCGTTTTTGTTTAGAGCTCTCTCTTCATAACTAGCCCTCGTATGGGGCAGATTTCTTTATTGTACTTTACTTTTCTGTGTGTATCATAAAGTCCTCTTTCTTTAGGACTTCGTTAATCAAAAACAGCACGCAGTGATAATAATCCCATGTTGCTGATGCTGTAAGAACTTTCTGCATCTCAATTTAAAATTTGGATTAAATTTTCTTAGATCGAGCATTGTGTTTCGCATATTATACGGTCAACAATGGATAAAAACGCCCAATTTGAAAGCTACATCTAATGTCGTCTGGAAAATTCTCAGGGAATATTTAAATTTTCATGAACTCTAATAATTGCAACGCACTATGCGTTGCCTCTAGCTTGCAAGACGGCATTAGGTACAGTAACAGTTTTTTTTTGTTTTTATTAGTTAATACAGTGTCACTAAGATTGGCATTTTATAAATCGTCATGTCTCACAACGCAGCTCACAATGCACCTTGCACAACGTGTCACGCCTTAGTATCAATAGGTAACAATGAAAATAAACCTTATTTCCTTTGAAAGGTTTAAAGTACATGATTGTTTTTTTTTATTAACAGGGAGCCAAAAACGGAGAAGAGGGCGAACAACATTAGTTCGTTCGTGGCTCTCGGCACTTGACAAGCAGCTAACTGAGGGACGCGCAATCTTGATCCTCTGTACCGCATCGGAGCGCAACCGACAGGAGACGGAGTATGCTGTCACTGTGACGCATACCAATGACACTTCTCAAGGATCAAGATTCATTAGCATTGTAACGCGAAATGACATTGGTATAAAACACGGAAATACTCTGTCTCCTCCTTTTGTTTAGTTAACCGACTGTGGAAGGAGAGTGGTGTTAACCTTATACCAAATTTAGCAAGAGTTACGTATTATTAACATTCCAGGTTTATTGTTTACGTTGATAATTTCTTAATTATTATTAATTTTCCTATTTAATGTGAACATTAATTATTTAATATTATTCATTTATTGTGTATTATAAGATTTATTTACAACTAACTTATTGAACGAGAAAAAATGTGTAATTATTTTTACAAGGCCGATGTATACAGAGACGATTTGTTATGAATCTAGTATAATATCAGAAGAATAAACATTTAGGATAATGTCTCATTCGAGTAAGCTAAAAACCAAAGGTGCCCTTCATAGAAAGATTACGTTTTGTTAAATAATATATCAAGTTGATTATGTAATGAAGTTGTACTGTAATAATAACGACACTTTTGTTTTAGCCACGGTAATGTTAGCGTATTAAATGAATTTCACTTATATTTCAAATTATATTTATCTACTTTCTTAGTAATTTTATGAAGTTCTCTCACTCGTTAAAGCTGGCACACCTGTGTTGGTCTTGCGGTATTGTTTCGATGTTGGTAGAGCGCGGCACTGGCGGTCGTAGGCCGCGCTCGGAGCACCCGACGGAGGCGGCCCTCAGAAGACCGCTGCAGAGTGCGTACATCACTGAACGTCACAAATCGCATCGTATTTAATTATTTCTATCTCTAATCTATTAGGTGTTACACCAAAATTTCTTGTGCCTTGTGAAAAGTTTTCCTAAAATTTTCTATAACTATTCCAAAATTTGTGATTACATTTTACCCTTGATTGTTTGTATGTTGGTTTGTTTCTGTGATGGTTTGCAGTTTCCAGATTGCGATGCGACATCGAGACCCGTTCAGTCTTGTTGCGAGAATTTAGCCTTGGCCTTATGACAGTAAATAATTTTAATGTAATCAATATAATAATTATTATGAATAGTGATTAATAACTCGGCGATCCCAGCGCTGAGACGCTGAATAGAAACAATTATTCTACTACCTATCTGCATGCTTTGACGAGCTTTTTGAGAATAATCTAATTTAAACTTAGTAGTTACTTTTGTGTAATCGTTAGGCGAATAATAATATTAGATAAGGGTATTTATTGTAGAGAAGAGCATAGTTGCATTACTATAACATGAAAGTTATTCATACATAATAATGAAACAATGTAATTAAATTTAAATTTACTGAAACTAGGATAATCAGAAGAAAGATTAATATATTTTTTATTTTTAGCTAGTTGACTATCGCATACAGACTACCTACTTAGTTACCTTCGTGTTCTGCGCGGGGCAATCAGAAGTACAGTAGAGACAGTGCGACATAGCAATAAACCAAAAATGAAAACT
Organism: Eupithecia subfuscata; assembly: GCA_963564075.1. Lineage (NCBI taxonomy): Eukaryota > Metazoa > Arthropoda > Insecta > Lepidoptera > Geometridae > Eupithecia > Eupithecia subfuscata. The sequence continues at coordinate 9,315,150 of OY751109.1, read as the reverse complement.
TAATGTTATTTATAGGTATTTAGTGACGTATTCTGCTGATGTAAACATGTAAAAATTATAGAAAAAAAAGTAAAAAAAAAATCCCCGCTTAGGCTATAAAGATAAGGTTTTGGATATTTGGGTTAACTTATAATCTTGACGCGACAGAATCTGTTGAGGTACTCGAGCGACCATTATTTATCGGTGGCCGATGATATCGCATGTGAATTCTTATGAAATCTCTTAGTCAATATAAATAGAAATTTCGTCAATTTTTGACTTAGCAAAATTTTATACGTTGTTTATAGAAATTGTAACTATCAGAGTGAACCGAGCGCTTTCACGGCGCATAGACCAAAGATAAATGAATTATACATAATTTTAATACTAACCTCGAACCGTACCAAACTTTATATTTTGTAGGACATTGTTTCTTTTGTGGTATTCAATTCAATAGTTTATGAAAGTTTGTTATCTTTTACAAGAGATGTGAGGGTTAGGGATATGAAGCCTAAAAAAGGTGTAAAAGGTAACAAATCACAATCGTAATGATAGGTAAATACACAGCACTTTCTTTAAACACTTATTTTCTAATATTATTTATTTGAATCAACTTTTATTAAGTGTATCACACTACTTCGTTCGAACTCGTAAATTCGATAACATATGTCTAATAGATTTATCAGAAACATTTTTTTTTATTGCACACAAGTTAAACGACACTTCAAAATTCCAAATATTATAGTCTGTTAAATATACAATTGTTTATTCGTAATTAATTGTCAGTTTTATCTAATAATTAAGCTAAGTCAATGTTTACTTATTTAATTCGATAATAATGCTAATTTGTATGTAAGTAAATGTGTAATGTGTAGTAGTGATCTCCCATACCCCCGGCGTGCGGCGTCCTCGATCGCTTATCAAAATATACAACGAAAGGTTTATTTTTCTTTTCAGTTGTTGCTAAACACAGTATCTGGTGTATTGAAAGGCAGACGACGAACAATGTAAAGCTCTCTTCTGAAATGCAAGTAATACGTTAACTTTGAAGGCACCGGATAACTGTAACATTTTGTTTTGCGCGAATAGTTTACGTCCGCCATTTCGTGCGCTGCTGCTTGTCAAGATGGCGCGTGCACGGGCTGGCGGGCTGTCGCGTGCGAGGGACGCCGTTGCCGCCATGATTCCGTCCAACAACCGTAGATAGCGAGTAAGAGACGTCCAGTGGCTGCGGACACGGCTACGTCACCTTTTGCGGGACTACTCGATACATATCATCGTGTAATATTTAATGTGTAATTAGAAGTAAAGAGCGGTTTCATAGAGACGTTATTTCTGTATTCTCGTCTATTACTATACTTATGTAATATTATCTATAATTGGCTAAAGTCACGCTAAGTGCATCCCCATTTTTGTTTTCGACATTTTGTGCTTCGCCCTTTGCTGCGTTCCCTTGTTCTTAATGTATTTTTCGCTTGAAATGTCGATTAATTTATAAATTAACGAACTAATATAATATTAATGAGATATCGAAAACCTGAAAAGCGATATTTTGATAACGTTTACTGTGAAATCGTGTAGATGGTTGGATCGTCGTCGCCAGTAGCGACGAGTCATCGGCCCGCATGTGATAGGGTAGAGTAGGGCTAGGGGTGTAGCGACGCCTTGCAACTTAGGTTAAGTGAAGCGGTATCACACAAACGCCGTGCATCGGAAACATATCAATTCTGTGCCCCTAATAAATTTAATTAAAATAAATATTCTAAGAGATACAATATGAATATAAATAATGAAGACAAAATAATCGTTTGGAGTATAAAATACCTGCTAAGTGTTGTTTTGTATTGATGAGTAGAGTACCGGTTGTGTTTCGCGATCCGTTATCGTCTGGTGGTCGCATCACGCATCGCATCGCATAGTGCCCGAGTAGTGTCGCGCAAGTTTCCATTTATTTACTTATCGCTATAGTGGTTTAATATTAATTTTATTGTTATCTGTACCTAGACTTATTTTCAATTTATGTATGGCTTGATTACCAAATTTATTTTTAACGTTTCGCTTCGGTTTCAGTATTAAATGACAATGTTTAATTTCGTGACAAGGTTTAGTGCGTCGATGCAAACTTATTTGTATATGAAGCAAAATATTAAAACATACAAAACTACTTATATAGTTAGTAGGTAATTAATTGTTAGATTTGTGTGACTTGGATTATTTAATGCTTTTAGAGCAGAGGTAAAGTGTTATTGTGGTTTAAGAAAAAACATAATGACATTGTAAAAATAGTGATAAATTTAGCTTAATTATATCATTATTACAACTTTTATAGATGTTCATTACTTTTCTTTTCTTACTTCATTGAGTATTGTGGCATTGGAGACGTCATTGTTAATTCAAATAAAATTGAGTTCATCCTCAAATATGATGTTTTAATTCATGGATCCTATAGTTAAGTACCCTCTATATATATCAAGAACAATAGGTACGTAGTGACATTAATAATACAAGAATAAACTACGGCGAAAATGAACTTGCGCTCTCAATTCACTTACCTGCAGTGAAAATTTCTCATATTATCAAAAAGGAAAGTTCTGAGTTAACCATACGAATTTCTAGATGACCTAGTTTTCCTAACTGGAATAACACGGCTCTGTTTGTATAATTGCGTAATATCAAACTCGATAAAAACGAACTAGCTCATCTGGTTATCAGTAAAGTGATTCAGTCTGGTTCCTGTTTTCATTGGTCTCGTATGAGTTCGAGAATATTTCATTTTGAAGACGAGATATTTTAAAAATATAATGCTTATAAAAGCTAAAACTTCCTAAAAGGATAAAGCAAATAGTACATCAATTTATAATTCGAAAAAGCTATTTTACGGACCTCAAGTAAAAGTTGATAATTATTACTACTAAAAAGCTGTATCTTGCAAATCTTCCAGCTCTTTTATATAAATTAGTTAGGACCACCTGAAACAACTTAACGAAAAGTATATAAGTTTAAAATGCTTGCTCAACTGTAGTTAAAATAGCTAAAGTTGCACCACTTAAAGTGGTGGAGTTCTCAGCCTTTTCACACCAGAGGCTTAACTTTATATAACTTTATTACTCTGAATCGTACCCTGCTTTACCTAAAATAACCTACAATTGCGCAAGAAAAATAACCGGATAAGGATTTACAAACAGGCGCTCATTTATAAACTAGGTTGATTCTCATCAGCCGTAAAGAGTGGCACAAGAGTTTGCAGGCCTTGGCCCACCAGTGAGTGAAGACAGGTTGATGATGATGATATTTATCAGGTTCTTGAGGAGATCATAGGTGAGTAGCTTTGGTGTGAAGTGTAACGACGGTGACGTTATTATTGGGTTCGTATGAAAGCTTCAGTGCAGCGTCGGTGGACGAAAAGAACCAGCTTCAGTTTCAACAGAATAAGGTAGTACAATTTTTTTTATCGAAGTATGATTTAATTTTTTTCCTCATTGTGGTTCGTCATAAGTTTGCTTTTATTTAGTTATAAAAATAAAGAGTTACATTTCTTAAGATAGCTGTTGCTATTTACTTGTGTTGACTGTACAATTTGATCCAAATAGGCGCGGTAGTGTCGTTCATTTGGCAACGACACTACTGGTAGTGCGGCTGGTAGTGCCGTTGCCAGAAAATGAAAAACTTTGAGTTGGTTTATGAAAAGGAAAAATGTTTAGACTAAAATATGGCAGCTGAAGAATCTCCGCTTTTCATAATAATACAATAAATCAGAATACGCCTCTACAGAAACGTTTCCTGGAAAAGTCTTGGAAATTAAATATTGAATTCCGTAAGCACAAAAGCTCTGAATAGGGCTTTTACCTATTTATAAACAATCTTAACGAGGAGGAAAATATTTACAAACTGGTCACTGTTTCGTTTAGAGAAAAGGGTAACTGAATGAGAAATTGAATCTACAATTTATGCTCCTACCTCGATACTTAGGTAGTTCTACGACTATCTTGTTTAGGTGACGTTTAATTTGGATACAAATTGGTTCATTGGTATGTTACAATTCATTGGTTCGCCAGTACAAAGAAGCTGGCGTTAAATATAGGGTATTGTTTCAGAATAGCATAAACACACTGGCAGAATTAATAAGAGCCTATTTAAAAACATTTTGAAAACCACTATAAGGACACTGAACACTAGATTTAGATATATAAATAGGTATGAGGTAAACTAAAAGAGTAAAGGTTTTCAATGAAGTTGAATCTACCTGATTCAGACACTTTAGATTTAAAAGAACCCTAGAACCGAGCCCTAACCGTTTTAATTAAAATTGAAAATTTTAATTTGATTGATGAGCCGTAATTTGAATTTACAAGCCAACCTCCCTATGGTCGAGTTCCCACTTCCAAAAAATAAGGCTCCAGGGGTACAGAAGGGAGTTTTTTATGACAAGAAACTGCAAGCAATATCAAACATTTTATTGCAAAACTTCTGGTCGCATATGGCGCACGGCTGTAAAAGCTTTATACAAATTATACGCAATGTATGCTTGCAGTCACTTGCCTTATATTAAGCTGGCTACTTTACGATGCACGCCTGACATTATATTCTTTTGGCGCGGCTACAAAAATTTCGAAATTCAGAGTTTCAAATGTTTTTCATTTGATTGATAAAACAAAAGAAAGCTAAGCTATCTACAGTTCTGTTAATCTTCTATTTGCCGATATACTCGTAGCCCAGTAACTTTGTACATAAGAGCTTCCGTCAAATCCGGTAGTTCTGATTTTTTGCAGACTTGTTTATGATGTTGGCCCTATGAATAATCCAAGTTTGTGACTTCAAGCGGCAAACGCAACTTTGTCAAAATCTAAAAAACCGCGACAATTTCGGATTTTTTTCAGATTTTGCGATTATAACCCTAAAGGATTAGGTTTTTGTTAGTACCTCTTGAGGACGTTTTTAAAGTAGACTAAATTTGCTACAATATGAAACTAGAACTGTCTCTGTAGACCCAATAGTTTCCGAGATAAAGTTTTTCAAAATTCATCATTTTTCGAACTTCGCAATTTCTAAAATATCTACCAAAATTCGGACGTAAAAAACGAAGCTGCGATTTTTCGCGGCCAAAACTTTCTCGGTTTTTTCGATTTTTGCCAAAGTTGCGTTCGGCGCTCGAGGTCACAAACTTGGATTATTCATTGGGCCAACATCATAAACAAGTCTGCAAAAAATCAGAACTACCGGATTTGACGTTAAGTACCCCGTACTTTCAAGCGACAAGGTTACTTAACTAATAAGTCAACATAGACAATTACCGTTTCTCAGAATGACACACCAACCAAAATTACAAATTCATAGGTACCTCTTTATTCAGAAGAAAATTACTATCAAATAATAGAAGTAAATTTGAATTAAATAGGTACCTACCTACCTACATTGTTTATGAGAAATTTACGTGTCAAGAATTCGGTCGCATTATTTTCAGAGTCTTCAGCACACGAAACATATTCCAGATGCTTTGAATGTTGCCACATGAAAGAGGACTGCGTTTTTATTTCGATCTTTTCGTGGAAAATATGTTGATCATCTACACATGCGTTTTTATTTTTGATTTTCATGAATAAGGTAAAGAGAATTTTCAATTACCAATGAGAACTAGTTAAGAATCAATATAATTCATAACAAACAAAGAAATAACGTCGAATATGACACCTGGGTGGGTACTATAATTAGCTAAGTATCAATATGTAATTTGGGGTCTTACATATTTCTGTATGTGAAGTACGAAAGTAAGTACCTGTATCAACCCAATCGATCTGGACGACCTCGATGGCGCAGCTGGCGAAGGTTCACCTGCGACGCAGGAGGTTGCGGGTTCGATTCCCGCCTCAGGACAAATATTTGTACGATCTGCTGATATTTGTTCAGGGAGTTCTGGATGTTTTTCTATGTAGCGTATTGTATTATGTATATCAGTTATCTAGTACCCATAACACAAGCTCTGCTTAGCTTGGGGCTAGATAATGCTGTGGGAATTGTCCAGCATTATTTATTTATTATTAACCCAATCACTCACTGGCTCTGCGGCGCGCCCCTAGCACCAGCTCTACAATGTGCTTTATGGGCAAAGAAAGTGTTAATACCAATATGTCACACGAATTCATAAATCCTGGTGACATGACGCTTTAACTTCCACTAAGGAAAGTACCTACACAAGCAAAAGGTTAACTTACCGAAGTTTATATCAGGTAAAGATGGGTACCAACCTATTTCAAATGCCATGCAAAGTTCAAATCGCTTTGCTTATAGAAAAACTACCACATTAATAGTCAACGTATCGTAAAAAAGGGTCAGGGTGAATGTGAAACGGAATCGAGATCGTCTTGAATATTTTATAACAGCGATCTTGTAAGCGCGAGTTGTAGAATTCATGTCTTTACAAGGCTTAGAAGGTTGAGGTGGTTGATCGACATCGTTATGTTTTTTACAATATTTTGAGAATAAAACGCACTGAATCTAGTGAATTTATTTGTGAAAAGATACAGATATTCTTCTATCGAAGTTTTAGGATTACAAAGCAGAAATACAAAGTCATGCCAACAATGTAGCTTTTGTTCCTCGTTAAAGCTGGATGAAGTACAAAATCATCGCTGACTCCTAACCTAAACAAGAACGCCTGATCTACATAACGAATTGTATCCGGGAAGATTGCTCCTACTAAATTTAAAGACGTTTAGCCGAAATGTTTCAAGTTCGTAAATCTTTATTTGCATGTCGAGTGAACATGCGGGTTTTGGTAGAGGCCGGGCTTGTTGGGCCCCCGAGTTTTTATCTCCTGTTGACATGAAGGAAAAAGTTCTGGGGTTTGCATCGTTAAACATTTATTTTAGACTTAAAGCTAGTCTGCCAGAGCCCTCACTTCTCAATAAAAAAATCTACTTAATAAGAGCGAGGAACTTAATGCGATGCCTAACCTAACCTACGAGTAAGGCCGTTTTCTGATTAGTTGGTAAGGTTTCGGTACGACATCAGCACGCTCGGTATACGCGGTACTAAAGCCTTACCGACTAATCAGAAAACGGCCTAAAAGTCATTTACTGTACACAAATCATGTTCAATAAATTATAATAAACTCTGCACCTCACATAGGTTCATAACAAAAATCCCAGTGTTATTTAGGACCTCAATTATTATTCTTTATCTCTGACAATCTGCCTGCTGGAGTAGGATCCAAATAATTACCAGCTAACTGGATTAAAGGTTTTGAAACTAGCTCCGTAATAAATCATAGTAGCAACTACATCAAAAGGGATGTCTAGCAACACGTCATAACGCCAAACTACGACCCAATTACAGCCACTAATTACGAGCCACTGTGTGAACACTACCACCTGTGGGCGCTAGTTTAGTGTGGGCTGGTACCTGAATAAGACATTACACTGGAACAACTAAAATTGCTTTATTATTGAAGTCTCTTTAGCTACTGAACTTTACTAGATATAATTATGTCTTCGGTCGGAGCTTATTATGGTTGAGAAATCAAAAATCAGCAACCGTTTATTCTGGACATGTCCGACTGAATTTATGGGTTTGCATGATAAAATATCTCGGTATACATATGTAGGTCTATCCTACAAACGTAGAGCAGTGACTTATATAAGTTGACGTAACTATTAAAATATATTGAGCATTTAAATTTTACAGTTTTAACTGTAAATAGCTAGTTATAGATTCATCTATTGATTTATATTTTGCATTTATTATTCATCGTTATAATTCGTAGATGGAAAAGACAGAATCACGTAAAAGACTTATCTACCTTCTAATAATTATATTGTATTTGTAAAATTTGCGGTTCCTATTTTTATCTAGAAAACGATCGAGAGGAACACTGGAGCTGCAGAGAAATGCGACTACCAATTTTTAAATTCATAGCCAGCCGAGTCAGCGGCAGCAACACAAATCAAGTCGAAACGAAAAAAATCGCAACGTTAGGATGCGGTCGGTGAAAATCGAGGTTAACTCGAGCTTTGTTTACATGCTGGCTGTTTCAGCTGAGCCGAGTGCATTGAACGTTTATTTTGCAAATCATTAGCCGGTTTATGAATCAGCTTTATTAAAAAAATAGCGTTTTGAAACGCTGAAAACAGTCAGTAGTACACAGGGCGTTCACTCCGCTAATAGGTCCAAGAACCTTTTTGCGTTCCACAAGAACAAGATTTATCTGGGAATTAAAACGAAACTGAAAATGTTAACAAGATCAAGGAGCAAGATTTTAGCAAGAACTGCGTTGAGATTAAAATATTTAAAATTCCACTGCATTGCCAGGAGTGTTGCCAGGGGAAGAAAAAGGTAACGTGAAATAACAAAGTTCAAGATCCTAAGAGCAGCCGGCGCCGCCGCGGTGCGGGTGAAATGTGGTAGGGTAAGCATACGAATATCAAGTAGCAAGTGGAAGTAGCACGAAGTGGTGCCGGCTCGTAATGGCCGGGCGTGACGTCACGTTTGGACACACCACCGCCTCGCTTTGTATCATGAATTACATTACACCTTCCATATGCTAAATTGGTACGCTACCCTTTAATTTTTTATGCTTGGGAGTACAAGCCAAGAATGCGCGACGACGCAAGAAAGAGATGTTTGAAATAACACATGTTTTGCTGTTGCTTCGAAGATTTCGCCGTAGTACTTATGAGATTGTACCTTCCTTACCTTATTCCTTTTATTCAAGTGAGTCTAATTGTCTCGATTGTTGATAAAATGATAAAGTATTGTGACTTCTTGGAAAAAGCGCCTTGGAATACTTCTGATAAGCTTCTTATTAGGTACTCGTTAGGCAACTAAATCATAGTACCTAAGTAGGTATACTAGTTTATCGGGAAAAACATCTCACATATTAAAGCTTTCGCGATTTTTTTACGTAATTAATGATTATTTTTCGGGTATTTATCACGTACCTACCTAAGTCGTCCGTGTCACCCCGTGACCACGATCGCTGTAACGCGGTGGAAAGGTAGGGTAAATTATAACAAAAGGTACGCGGATAAAACTCGATAAATAATCATTAATTACCTCGCATATTTCTTTTCAATAGGAAAATATGCCAAACCATAGTTTTGTTTTAATTACCAAAAATATATGTGGATTTTGTTATTGAATAAATAAATAAATAAATAGCCCGTTAAAGTTCCGCGTGACGTCATCCCTTGCGACACTTTTTAGCAAAGTGTGACGTTACTCCCAAACTATGACGCGCTGTATTATTTTTTTTGGTAAATAGACAAAAGAAAAAATATGTATCCAAATATCTTCTGATAATCTAACTGACGGACTAAATAGAATATTTTTTTACCCATGACACTATTTACATACTTGTGTTTACACGTTAGGTAATATTTTCATTCTGTACTGGTTCTTGCTAATTCCGATTCCCATGTGGCGATGACGGGAGCTTTTATTTTTTGGTACTTCGCTGTTGTGAAAGTAGAGCTAGGAAGGATCAAGAAAGCGGCACAAGTTTAGTATGTTGACATTTCAGTCAGAAAATTGGAGCTACATTTTTCAATTTGAACCAGTCCTGTGAATTTACGCGAGTGCTTAAGTTGAGGTTAGGCGGAAATCTATATTATTTTTGTGACCAATGCATTACCGCCTTTATCTCTTATAGTCTTAGGTAATTTGTGAACTTCCTCTTCCTGCGTCAATCATTGAAAAAGACTGACTAAATATTTACTGGTATTGATATGGACCTTTAGATTGTTTGCAACCGTCTGCAGTTAGCTCAATAGTTTCAATTGTAAATACTAGTTCTAATTTGTTTGTATTATTTGATTCCCTGGTGCGCAGGTTGCGGGCTGGTCCCAACACCGTCCTGGCAATGATAGGCGCTGGACTGCCCGTACACAAGGCACTGCTGTGAGCGACACATGCCCGCCAATCTAATTAGATTTTAAGTTCCTTTATAATGAAGTGCCAAACCTACCTTTATATGAGTTATTTAATGTCATCATCATCATCAGCCTTTATTAGTCCACTGCTGGACATAGGTCTCTCCAAATGAGCGCCATAGCGCCCTGTCTTCAGCTTGCCGCATCCAGCATCTGCCTGCAGTCTTTCGCAGATCGTCATCCCACCTGGCCGGAGGGCGTCCTACACTACGTTTGCCGAGTCGTGATCTCCACTCAAGAACACGTTTACCCCAGCGGTGGTCGGTTCTTCGCGAGATATGGCCGGCCCACTGCCACTTCAGCTTGCTAATTCTTTGAGCTATGTCGTTAACTTTGGTTCTATGTCGGATGTAAGTACTCGTTATTTAATGTGCTCGAAATAAATGATTTCTATTTATATATTAATTTAAAAGTCTCTTTAAATTCCATATAAATGTCAACTCTAGTCTTTCGATGGCCGTGCGACCAGCAGCCAACGAGTACGCAATCGGCCCTCCCTAATTACTGCCAGTAAAAACTAATTGCAAGCGACTGAGCCCCGTTCTCTCGCCTCTGCGGTAAACACTCCCGATATCACTATTATTTAATTCACTGTAAACGGTTTTTCGTGATAGAATTCTAATAATTCAAAATATTGGGGATTGCAAAATTTGGAGATTAGAAACAAACGCCTTTTCTTTTTTCATATTAGTAGTTTTAGGATTCATTTTTTTATCGTTTTAGGAAAATGGGAAGTATTAGCACACATACACACATTCTACTGCTAATTATGTCTCGCCCAAACAAGTATGATATAGCCATAATCTAAGAAATCCAATAATATCGCAAAAATTTTCGACTTTGACGGGACTTGAACCCGCATCCTTCCCTCAGTACAGGAATGTGCTAACCAACTACGCCACGAGGTCAAGTGACGTAGAAGTCGAAAATCTTTGGGACTTCCTACGGTCTCTAGCGCCGTTTTTGAGATATTATTTGATTTCTTAGAAATTACCCTGGGGTTACGCACTATAATAACAAAAAACCATAGCCATAATCGTTTCGCAGGCGAGACTGGGCGAGTAGCGTGTTGCAAGGTAGGTATTACTATCTAATTAAAACGTAGAAATCGTTCAAGGTGAGTGTTTCTGAAAACACTTTATGAAGGGCATCATAATATTTATCGTAAAGCAATTCCATTTGTTTTGAGAAACAACATCAAAGGAAAGATGTCTTACCACGAATTTGCTAAATAATTCTTCTCGATGTTTACTCATAGCTTCTTGTCTTTCTTAGAAATTGTTGTGCTAAAATATTTTGTTGTAAGAACCATCTACGAAATTCTCGGTTACACATGAAATGTGACTGCCACGGGGGGTCAAAGGAGCGTCCGAGTTATGTTGGATTTGGACGCGACAAGTAGTACAATTAAATCTTTATAAATAAATCAAAGTCGTGATAGTTATACCATTTATAACTCAAGAACGGCTGGACCGATTTCAAAGATCTTTGTTTTGTTGAATTTGTCTCAGTCCGGAATAGGAGAATAACCATCAAACAATTAGGGCTCCGCGCAAAAATGTAAATTTCTGCGCTGGCGAAGCCGCGGGCACAGCTAGTTAATAAATAAATAAAATAAATACAAATGCTTTACATCTGAGTCCGGCTGTCTGTCTTTCAGGTACACATTTTTCCATCTCGCAATCTTTTACGTTGTGATGTCGTCCAAAACATTCCCAATTTCCGCGTATTTTTCCAAAATATGAACAAAGGGATCTCGGCTTTCAGAGATAATTTAATCCTGCGGTAGATTGTAAAAGTGGCCGTCGTAACTCATAACCAGGTGCCTGGATTTACGCCCAATATGTTGTAAAAATCCATGTTTTATTACAGTCATTCGCAAAACTGGGTTTTATGTGGGCTTGTGTTAGTTCCTAAAATGTAGAAATGATATCAAGTTTTAGATTTATAAGTTTATTCGTGACGACGACGTCATTTTGCACTGCAGAATAAAGCTGTCCAAAAAGCGATCTTCATAGTATTAGAAATGTTATAGATTATTTGGCTCAGATTTGACTAAATAATCGAAAACGGTAATAACTAACATTTTTGTCCCTCCGAGCTGGGCCTAACAATACTGTACTGTATGCAGGTAGTTCCAACCAAAATCTAATTACCCACAAGTTGTGGGTAGATTCTGTACTTCTTCCTGTGTGCCATACCGGACTATACGATAGCCAAGCAACGTGTCCTTTTATATTTTCCTCACCCTTTTCCCGTAAAAAGTACTAAATACCTCAAATACCTAACATCAATCTGCCTTAGATAGTTTAACCCAGAAATTAAAATTTTCTTACCCAACAACCGTTAACGAGTTAGTACGTAGCAGCGTAGCTCTTCGTAGCTCTTCGTAGCTCTTCGTAGCACTTCGTAGTACTCCGTAGCTAAGCCTATACATACAATGTACATAAGCATAATGTAAAGCAAGTGCTTAACTCGCTTGTGTTTGTCTTGCAGTTCCTATCAAGTTAGGCGACCGACAATGTTGTCGGTTGGCTAAAGTGTTAACCCCATTTTTTGCTTATTTTATTTGGAATAGTGCTATTAAAAAAAATATTGGTGAACGTGTCCCTCTAACTTACTTGTACAAAACCAGCTGATCAATACCATACGTTTCAAAACAATAAAAATCTTCCTTCACTATTAAAATTAAGTTTCTATTGTGTTATGAAAACCATGCCTTCGATGAAAACCCTAAAACACATCACTCGGTCCCTGCCCACATTAGGATTACCTTTAACAACTTCTACTCTGCAAAACATAACTAAGCCTGACAAATACCCGGCCTGCCTTTCATACCGCCTGTTTTGAATTATGTATAGGTGGGCAACTCCGGATTACCACACAAATTAAATTACAGACGACAGGGTGCCGAATTTGTTGGCGATACAAATAATGCTGGCTCGTCGAGATAAAACAGTTTGGTTTTCATTAAAGTAGATTTATCTCTACTATAATAACTTAATAGTGTTCGCGTTTTATTTAGGTATTTTTATAATGCCGTGTTTGTCCAGGATTGTTGAAATCGGAAGCAAAAGCTCAGAATGCGCCTACTAAAAAACCTTGAGATACTTATCGCTTCACTTAAACCATCACAATTTGATTAGGTCTAGTGAATCTTATAAATTTATGTTTATTATACCTTAAATCGTATGCAATTAATGCAATCTTCTCAAGTTTTTAAATAAGCCAAGAAACAGGTCAAAAGTTATGTTTACAAGCACTAAATTAAATCTACACTAGTCCTCTGTAATATTATATTTTATTATGTTAATTAAGACATTTTGAAATGGAAACTGAAATCTGATAGGTCTATTGATTTACCTACCTAACAACACCAATGGCGTTAACAAGCCAATGTAGGTGAAATTCATGAAAAATTTATAAGTTCTTGCACCAGCTCTACACAAGTGTTTTCATAAATTAATCAGCATCCTTTTCATGGATATTGCCAGTGTAACCGTGGCGCTAAATCTCGCCCACCTGGATAATAAATTACGCCTCTCAGCGGGGGGCGACCGGTGCAAACTCATTATTATCGAATATTCAATTAAATTCCCGATTATTTACCTAATACCTGGCTGGGTGGAGTGTTGGTAATTTAATAATATAATTTTACGTTGAATCGTTTGCGACTCTCTTTCGTTTGAAGGGTCGTTTTATCCATGTTTTATCTACTAGTAAATCCAGACGCTATCACTAAAGATTACTTCATCCGTGAGACGCACGCAAATCGGTAGATATTTCTAAAATCTTAGCAAGTAGTAGCAAGCATTCAAAAGCATACAAAGGAAAAGTTCTCTACGGGTTTGAATATAATCGGTTGGTAACAATGAGGCATCTGGACCTCAAAGCAATAATAACTGGGTAAGTTATAAAAACACGCGGGTAATGAATAGCTCCTACGTGCAGGTGCTGGCTGGAGGCAACCATTAGGATCTTTAAACAGAGTCGCGTGACAACCGTGTCAAATTTCATGTGACTGATAATTTCCCCGGCAGCGCACATAAAAAGCCTTTTAACGGTAAATACCCGTATTGCGTGCACCGCGGCCGCGCGGTTTCGTGATCGAAAAATGTGGTATTATTTAAGGTTATTTTTTAATAATCAACTTGTAAAAAAAGATTTTACGACCGATATTAACGAAATGATTTTGCTAATGTGTCTACCTATTTATTGCATAAATATAAGTTTAGTTCCTACGATGAACAATTTCCTAATTGATGACTAACGCTGCTATTATTTCATCATGCAAGTTTTAGCATGGTACCAGGGAATTAGAACTTTCTCTCCAATAACGAACCGTTTATCGTTAAAATTAGTTCCACAAGTTCGCTTCTTCCATGCCTGTCACTCATACCACGGAGAATACAAAACTATGATGAGTCATACTTAAGGCTGCACAAGTCGTCCGGTCCAACTCATCAGTGGGCGCAGCCTAAATGTATGCCATCTCACCTGATATAATAGACATTTCCACGCGCTTGATGAAATGCACATAAATTTATTCGTAAAAAGGCCGCGTAAAAAAATGGGAACAGACTTTTAGCACAAGGGTTATTATAGAAAAACTATTGAGAGTATCTTTTCAAAATAAATTTATTTCAACTTTTGAATAACTAAACTATGTCGGTACGGGCTTTATTTTAGTGTTTTCTTTCTCCGTGTGTTATTTATTTTCGCCCAAAGTTGAGCTAAAATCGGTGTTGAAATACGAAAGTTTAGAAGCTCGTATTTATTTGATTTTTACTTTTTTTACGGTTTCGGGTGTGTACAAACATAGATAATGACGAGATAAATTGATATTATCCTTAGTTTTGGATGATCAACATCAAACAGCGTAGTAGTTACCCTTCCACGTTTGTATAGAGAGATCAGCGACTCGTTTAGCCTTAAGGTTGGTTACATGTCTGGGATGTATTCTCTTCGTCCGGATATCTTACATTTAAGCAGAAAGACAGTCAACATCGTTTTCAATATGAAACTACACAGTAAAACATCCAGAAACAGACAAATGCAAGCAAAAAGACGCACCTTTTTTAAACAAGCAAGCGTGCGAGTTTGCCCGTTGTACCAGCACCTTGCGCACGCCTAAAAATGTAAGCCCAAAGTCACGTTTCCGCCATAAAAATGTGGAAAAACATAATTTACGGCCTGCTTTTCCGACTTAATTTTTTTATTCGGGCACTAATCCTCTTGCGTACATGCAATATGGCCAGATTAAAAAATCAGCGCAGTTTCGGCTTATTTAGTTCTGTTGTGAGTGCTTTTTATGGTTAATTTAACGTTATTGATGAGCTTTTTGGAATAATAAAGAGCTAACGATTATTTATAATTCAGGTAATAATTAGGCTGTCGCTTTATGAAAGAAAATTTATATCATATTAAAATCAGTTGGATAAAAGTCAATCGCGTAGCCACGGTAAAGTCAGTGTTAGTATCTACTACTTTTGATACATACTTTTAATAAAGTTTGGGTCAAAATTATCAGGCCTACACAATGACTGTCAACTACTGTGTTGCTTTACAATGTTCCTGAAATAGTAGGTGACATTGTAAGAATTTATAAAACATCCCATAAATTTACAACTTAGGACCCGTAACCTTCCACTCAGAACGGGAAACTACTACGCGGAAGGTTCAAGTCCCGTTGAGGTAGTTAAGTTTGGGGAAATTTTCCCAGAGTGAACACTAAAAAGATTAAATTTATATTATACACTACAAATGTATATTAAACTAGTTTATGCCCGCGGCTTCGCATGCATTTTTTCTATCGAAACGTTTAAAGGTGATTTCTATACCACGGGAACTGATTTATGGGATAAAAAGTAGCCTATGTTTGATTCCAGGATTAGAATTATCTGTATACAAAATTTCAGCCTGATGAGTTCAGTAGTTTTGGCGTGAAGAGGTAACAAACATCCATCCATCTATCCATCCATCCATCCAAACTTTCGCATTTATAATATTAGTGTGAAGTGTGATTATATTTAACGTACAACAACAACGGAACGAATATTTACAACAAAAGTATTTCATATTATAACAAATTTGATGACTTAGACACCTACTCTTTACGTCGTGGGATGCCGCTTTAAACATACTCTACAAATTTACCCAAATCAAACGAGTAACCAGTTTAGATTAAAGCTGAGAGTAAGTTACACATTTACTGTATTGAGACACATTGAGACAAATTGGGGAGGAGGGTTGTTGCTTCTCCAAATTCCCAAATGCTTTCAATTTGTGCACGAGCATGTACATGTAGAGCTTTGGTAAGCAAGCTGTTATATCAAACTCCTGTTTTTCTGACTGTGGTATAGAATAAATTTATCTTTGGTTTCGTGAAACCTGCACATTTGAATCCAATAATTTTATTTTAACGCAGCCAAAGTTTGAGTGTTTTTATAAACCTGTAAGTAATAAAAACCTTGGTTTCCCTTCCATAGAATAAAATTGAAAACCTATTTGTACATACACCGTAAATTTAATATCTAGGGCTGGAGCAAAACGATCGTAAGTTTTTCAGTTGTGTGTCGCGTAAGGCCGTTTTCTGATTACTCGGTAAGGTTTCGGTACAACATCAGCACGCTCGGATGTCGACGCTTACTGCACCGCCTACGGTTTCAAACTTGTCTGCAAACAATTACGAAGAGCCGCTTGTGACGTAGTGAAATAATGTCGTCTTCGGCCCTTTTCATATGCATACGGCGTATGAGACCGTGCCGTACCGCCGCCCGTTTTAATCCACTATTAAAATGGTTTCGACGTGGCAATCATCTTGTATACCTATTGACTTGTATTATACATAAACTCGTTCACATGAACACGAGCGCAACACGACATGGCGAGCGCGGGGAATGCGATTCGTATTGGGAAAAGTCTATATACTTTTTATTACAAATAAGTAAGTATATTCACTATTCTTGGAAAAAGGAGTAGGGCTTTACATTTTTCGTTCCATCTATACTAATATTATAAAGAGGAAAGGTTTGATTTTTTGTTTGTTTGTTTGTTTGTATGAATTGAATAGGCTCCGAAACTACTGGACCGATTTGAAAAATTCTTTCACCGTTAGGAAGCTTACTTTTCAGGGAGTGACATAGGCTATATTTTATCCCAGAATTCCCACGGGAACGGGAACTACGCGGGTGAAACCGCGAGGCGATCGTCTAGTTTAATAATAAAAACGACAGACGTGCCATCTTCAGTCTGGTAGGCACCTCGATAATACTGCGATTGCCGCCGCCGCCGTCGGGCAACCGTACGTAATCAGTGTACATGTGAAAGTGCTTGCACGGTACGGCAGCGTGTTGTTTTATCGGCACGCTGCCGTATGCTCTTTTCACCCGTACGCATGTGAAAAGGGCCTTAGGTTCTGACAGACAACAGAACGTTCAAAAATAGGATCGACTATAGCCTTTGTGACTCAACAAAAATTCTACCAAGTCCGCAAAATTCTCAAATGCTTGTTCCCGGCAAAATGTATTGTCCGGTGTAGAAATTCCATTCCTAAATATTGCACACACCATGCTGTGTAGCCGGCCCCGAGTTCATAATAACTTTTGGAATCTCGCACCTCGCACCGGCCGCGGGACACCCTGTATAGGCTGTGTTCTAATAATGGAGCTCCTCTCTTGTTAACCTGGTTTGACCTGGATTTATCGGCACTTGTATACGAGTCAATTTCATTGTTTCACGATGGGCAAACTTTACTACTGAATATAAACCTGTCAGTCGACCAGATTTTAGCTAACATTTTCAAACAACCTACCCTAAACTCAGTTAACGCTCTGAACTGACGTCATATTGTATAGAAATTTACTCATTAGAGCTGACTTTAGATTTTTGTTTTTTGAATTTGGGTCTGAATTAGAAGAACATAACCAATGCAACATCTTGAATTCCACCAAATTTTGAGTTATTATAGTACCTACCTGCAGAAAGCCTGTATGACGAGAGTTACCTGTAAATCGAGTCAGTCTTGAATTTTACACTCACAGTAAATTGCACGAACGTGACTCCTGCGCTGGATATTTATGTACCTATCCAAGGCAAAATGACCATGTTTGCCAGTGATACAAAATTGTCATAATAATATTTAATGTAAATTAGTTATTATTTATCGACTCTTTGTTGGGTTTTCCAATTTTCTCCTGTCTTTTACTCACAAAATTTAAAGCACGTCCCAAGAAAATTAAGCAGGTAAGCACCGATGTTGTTTTTTCTCGTATTTTATTCATGGCTGGCCTACACCGGATCGTTTTACGAGCTTCGATTTGCAAGTGTCTGGTTCGATTCTTGATGCAAATGCTCGGGTTTACTGCCAGACAATAAAACTGTACGCTTTCATAATATATTTTCTTATAACCCCACCGCGTTTGCCAAGTTTATGTTCGATGCGCAATTGTTTTCAGATGACACGTTACCACAGGCTGCGGCCATGACAGAAGGAATTACATTTGTAGGTTGCAGGAATACAAGTAGCCTAGCTTTCCTATATCCTAATTTAAAAAAAAATACAGATAAAAAGTCGACTTTGTGATTCGCTCAAACGATCTTGATTTAATAAATATACTACGGGCCACCCCTATCAAAAACATCTCTGAAGGCAATGAAAATATGCAAAATAGGAAGATAAAAATTATAAGATAAATTCAAGTTAAGTACCTAGTACAAACTTATAAGTATGTAGCTTTATCACCAAGTAGGTACGTTAAATTCGAGCCAAGACATAGGTTCCCCATTTCTAGTTCATTACAGTATTCAAAGTTAGTCCTGCGCAGCCGAGGAGCCGGCTGTGCATGCAAGTTCACCGCATACGGCCGCTAACGGGTAATGCGCCCAATGAGAACGATATTTTGAGATAGCAGTTTGCACCACGTTGGGCGCCATTTATTCCCGCCTACTGAACCAGCAAACTAGTTTGTGTTTAACCGCTTACCAAGTAAAGCGGCATTTCATGAATTCTAAAGACAACATAAACTCATATAAGGACACCACGCCTGCCATTTCCATATGACAATTTGAATAGCGCACGAAAGGAGAAAAAGATGCATCAGAAATAGCGTGTATATTTTATTCACGAGCCGCCAGCAGCGAGGCTATCAGACATGTCCAAACTTCGCTGAGTGCAGCTTGCTTTATTTCCGTTTGACCTGTCCCGTTCGACTCTATTCCTGGAATAGCACGACCCCAGACATGTTCATTTCGCCGACAAGCCGAATGCAACTCCTGACAGCGACGGCCGAGCGAGCTGCGCCGACACGGCTATGCACTCGCAAAATTTGAATATTTAATTGCGATTATTTTAGCGCAGCTCCGACTAATTTATAAAGCAAATTGACAGCTCTAGTGTTTCCCGCGCTACTGCTAATGGAAAAGGTTTATTCCCCGATATTTTGCAGCAAAATGAATCAATTGCATTTTAAATTCGATGTATTTGCATATAGCATGGCGGTGGGCTACTTTACGATTGCAGTCCGGTTTCCTATTCTTTGTTTAGCGTTATTTTGTGCATTTGGAAGTGGGGCCGCACGTGATACGACCTGGTACGGCTCCTTTCATGAAATATTTCCGTTTGACATTGTGCCATTTGAATCGAATATGCACTCTTTTCTGAAGTTAAGAAAATAGTGTGGCGAATTCCTATAAAAGTTTGGCGATAAACCAAAAACTTTCACTTGTTATATATTGCAGTTAAATAATAAACCTATTACTTCCGACAAAAAGGGACAACTTTGCATAACGAGATATCAGACCGTGTCCCTTATTCAGTAGTCACTATTTATACTGAAGTGGAGGATTTTGTCCAAATATTCGTTCTTGGATGTGCCACAGGAGGGACATATAAAACGACGGAGCCAGCTCTAACTTAAACCTAACTTAGATGTAGAGCCTCGCGGGATTTGCGCTGGAAACCCAGGGCTGACATTAACCCGGGGAAACAAGTCCATTGCGCAAAATATGTGCTGAAATCATCTTGTAAAACGATTTAACTTACGACCTATTGATTTCGCTATACATGAACTCGATAAAATAAGCTGGAACACTCGCATTAACGAATAAAACTGAGGTTCCTTTCCCACGTATAAAAGTACGTAGTAACCTCACTTTTACTACTCATATGAGTAGGTACAAAATAAAGTCAATGACGAAAGTCTGTAAATAAATAATTGTCACTGAAATTGTTGGAAACACTTCGAAGTTTATGTCGTCCGAATGTCACTCAGATGTCTCAAGTTCCGTGAACGGTAGGTACTTGTCGAGATAACACTGGCACTAGGTACATTAAGTAATCTACAAACTTTGATTGATAGGCGAGGGAGATTAAGGTGGTTCAGGTTTGTTTGGAGAATAAGATGAATTCTATGGAAACCATCAGCCTTTCTGGCGCTACGTAGAGCTTATACAAAAAGAGTAAAAATATAAATTGATCATTTGAAAGTTACCTGTGCCTTGCAACTTTTATTAAACCATCCAATCGATCAAAAATGTTACTCCCTCGCAATATATGACCTATTGGTTTTTGGCTTTCAGGCAAGGTTTTACATATTCACAGAAGGGCTTACCAAAACGCCCGTGTTTCCCATACAAGTTCCAATTCACATGAACCATTGTGTTTGAATAAACATTTCAATCGAGAGGTTTTCATTCGCGGGGGCCGGTCGACCGGATCCAGGCATTCAACTCTTTTTCACACACCACTGACTGCCGATGAATAGTCGTACTTATAATGGAATACACCTGTATGACTGTTAACAATGGTAAATCTCCTACCTAACGTAATATCTTCTCTTCTTATGTCTTCAATACGGATGTAAGTGGGTTAACTACGAACCTTATTGTGTTGGATGAACACCAACGTTCTTATGTCTTGTCTTTTTAGATCTTGAATCAATGCACCGACACGTCGGTGCAATACAAAATACAACAACGGAATAAATGATTCTAAATGATTTTAGCTAAGTAGATGCTTTAAGTCGACCTTTTTTGATTAAGTCGACTTAAGTCGCTTTAAGTCGACCTTTTTTGATGTCACTGTTTTAACTTTTATTTATTTGTACCAACTTTCCATGTAATTTTTGTGACACAAAATAAATACTTTTTACTTTACTTTACTTACTTTACTTTACTTTAAGTAAAACCACCAAAATTTTCTTCTAAAAAACTTAAACTTACCAAATCGCAGGATTTTTGCTCAAAGTTTGTTTAGGTAATATTAAGCGACGGTACATATTTAAGGGAAAAAAGAATTCCTAGCTTATTAAACAAGCAAGCTAGAAATATAAGAATACTTATTAAATATTTAATAATTAAATAGGTATCTAACAAACCTGTATACCAGGATAATTAACGAGCTAATAACAGAGCGACCTCCACAGACATAAATAGAAAAGAAATTCAACAAACGGCTACTAATGAAAAGCAAAGTTGGATAGTGTTCGTTGCTCGTACTTCCGGTCAATAAGTGCGCACTCCGCTCTCCAGCACACTTAATTTCCTCGTTCTTCCGGTTTGCGACTTCTTTTGTAATTGAGTAACTGGCTTTTGATAGTTTAATGAAAGCTTTTTGTCTTCGTTTTGATTTTAGCACGGAGTAAAGCATTTTTTAAGGCACTCGCGGTAGGTAGCCGTGTGGGTCTAAACTACTGTCACAGATAACATCATCCTACTAATAATAACAAGGCGAAAGTTTGTGCTTTTGTGCCATTGTGAAGATGTATAGCCGAAGACAAAACCCAAAACTGCTGAATAGATCGGACTGAAATTTGCACGCATAGAGTGAGTGAGAAACTGCAATAACATAAGCTACTTTATATTCTAAAAACGCGTCTGAAGCCGCGGGGAGAAGCTATTAACTAATAAATAAATAATGCTGGACAATCCACATAACATCATCTAGCCCCAAGCTAAGCACCAGCTAATAATACTTTACGGTACCTACTCTGAAATAACCTTCTTTTAACTCATGTTGTAGGTAAGTTCCTTATTAACAAAGTTCTAGATAGCAACACACAATACTACGCCGCTACGTACGAGCCTCGTAACCATGGCTACGAATATCAAAATACAAACGACCTTCTTTCCACATTGTTTCCACAAAACATGTTTAAGTAAGTAGATACCTAAATCAATATGGCCAACAACTTTGCCCTAATTCTATCAAACCATTGCTCCATAAAAGAACAGGTAGGTTTTAAATAAATTACAATTTCAGAAAACGTACAAATTTTCAGACTCGTTTCACTGATTCTGCAACCCACAAGCCGCCCACCTAATAGGTACCTAAACAACGCCCGACCACTAAAACATTGAATAATAATGCTACAGTGAGCAAAAACAAAATATCTATCACAAAGATTCTTCAAAATCAATTGGGAATTCCACCCCTTGTATATCCCAACAGGAAAATTCCATTTTCCAAACACGAAACTGGGTACAGACGGCACAAACCTAAATACCTTGTAAGTAAACGAAGCGCAATAAGTAAATAGCGTTTTCTGCTTTGAGGAAATTGCAAAACAAACGACCTGTAAAAAACTCGAGACAACTTTTAACGGATCTTGTTGACATTTGATACATTATTGGGTTTTTGGATCCTTTGGATGAGAAATATTCTATTGATTTATCACTATGCGAAGTGTTTAGTGGGAGAATTACGCCGTAAAATTAACGAAGTGACAGGAGACTCCCGCCCCGGGTCGTTCTTGGTGCAGTGGATTGCCATCGCTATTCAGCGGGGTAATGCTGCAAGATTATGGGCACCTTTGCACCGGGAATGGTCAGGGGCGGGTGATTTAATGACTAATTTTTAAGTTGTATACTCAATACATAAATAGAACTTTAAGACATTTACATAATATTATTAAATTACGGATTTATCACTTCATAGAAATAATAATGTAGAAAATGTTTCAAATAAATCTAAACGATCAGTAATAGGTACTTAAATACCTTTTTGGTGTCGAACGTTAAATAATGTTTTTTTTTTCAATTATTTTTTAAGACATTATCTGTACCTAGTTGTAATTATCATGAGAAGCCTTGTTTCCTAAAATACAGCTTCGGCTAGTTCGTTGGATCCTGCCGGTTAAATTCATACTTTGTGCAAACAAAGATTTGTTTTGGTTATCATCTAAGTAAGTGCCTCTCTAGATCTTATCTAGATACCTGATCATAAAAAACTTTATCGAAGGGTGGTAAAAACCGACCTCTATCGATTCCGTAAAACGGATATCTTATCTTATATGACACATCTGTGATATGGTGCCTAGCTACAAAAATAACCATCGCATAACACCTCCACCACTGGATAAAAATCCGTTGACGAAGACACAACTCTTGTTCAAGTAAGCGTACCTAGATACTAAAAATGTAAGTTAAGGCGCATACCTACCCAACCCAAATCATTTTATCTTATTAATAAATGTTAGACGAACGAATTTTTTTAAAATCGATTCGAGTAAGAATAAGAGAGTCGGGTATGCGCCTTAAAAACAAAAATCTTGTAAGTACTTAAACATAAAAGTCTAAGGTTTTTTGTTATTATAGTGCGTAACCCCACACTTAGGGTAAGTTCTAATAAATCAAATAGTATCGCAAAAATTTTCGACTTCGACGGGACTTGAACCCTGTGGTGTAGCTAACGGCGCTAGAGACCGTAGGAAGTCCCAAAGATTTTCGACACCTACGTCACTTGACCTCGTGGTGTAGTTGGTTAGCACATTGCCGTACTGAGGGAAGGATGCGGGTTCAAATCTCGTCGAAGTCGAAAATTTTTGCGATAGTATTAGATTTCTAAAAGTCTCAAGTCTGGTTTCTCTTTATCTACCGGTGTAGAGTTGGTAGGACCGATGTGGCGCGGCGGGCGAAGGTCCGCCTCCGACGCAGGTTGAGGGTTCGATTCCCGCCTTAGGACAAATTTATTTGTACGATCTGCAAATATTTGTTCCGGTGTTCTGGTTATTTTCTATGTAGGTATAATAAAAAAAAATCTGTCTATGTAATGTATTGTAGTAAGTTTGTCAATCATCTGGTACCCATAACACAAGCTCTGCTTAGCTTGCGGCTACATGATGCTGCGTGGATTGTCCAGCAATGTTGTTTTTCAAGATTATCATAATATGGGGGGTCTAAAGCCGCTAAACTCAAGTGGGGTGGGACTGGGCTGGACATGTGTGCCGTATGTCAGACCAGCAGTGGGCGAAGATCGCCACCGACTGGGTCCCGGATGGACGATGGCCACGTGGAAGGCCTAGACGGAGATGGCGGGATGAGGACGCCTTTAACAAGACGTGGGCCCTTCTTGCAGGAAACCGTGAGGAGGAGAGGGAGGCCTTTGGCCTGCAGTGGGACACATCAGGCTGACAAATAAATAATATCATAGGAACACCTATTTTCTGTGCAGCTATTTGCATCTTGATTAGAGCATTTTAATGATGTTTATCTACACTTCCTAGTGATTTTTTTTACATTTCTTCCACTGGTGCATAATAAAAGACTAGTGGATAAAAAGTGAAGAGAATCAATTTAACACTTTATTACTTATTCCAAAACAATTTGGTTTAAAATTGGCATGTATATGTGTCACCTACCACCTGTTACCACGCCCCACAGTGGTTCGAATGTATGGAGAGGGTCGGACATAGGAATGATAATTTTTTTTTTGTCAAAATATGAAAATTTGATGATGCTATGCGTGTTCTACTAATAATTCTCTACTAATGTCTTTCTTACCATTTTTGCTGTAAGTGCCACGTTTATTGAATAAATTGAGAAAACGTTGTTTTTTTTCATTGTTTTGTATGGAAACGAATATTAGAAAATTAATATCTTCACATTTTTGGGATGCGGTTGTTTTTATATTAATCTACTCGTACACAGCTTCGATAACCACCTTGACACATGGCACGCGCAACGCACAACAGAAAAGATATAGGGTGTTATATTTTTAAAGTAACGAAATCATAACATTTTGGTACTGATATTCGTAATCTAACTATACGCAACTTCGATTACCAACAGACAGATGGCGTGCGCGATGCACAACAGAACAAGATACAGGATGTTATATTTTTAGATAGCAAAATCATAACATTTTGGTACTGATTTTCGTGATCTAATCATACACAACTTCAATTACCTACATGCAGATGGCGTGCGCGATGCATAAATGGTGTTATATTTTTAAGGTAAAAGAAAATAACTAGTTTATTATTCGCTAAACTTGATATTATTGAAAAAAAATCGATATTTTGTTGTCTAAATATTTATTTGTAGAGGGATTACAACAGCGAGATTAGATAATGATGTATATTTACAAAGCAATAATATCCACCCGTTAAACATAATCATAGAAACAATACAAAACATTTTATTGTCCACAAGAAACATAGTTAACAAAGTCGTAAGGACAATTTATAACAGATGGGCATGCAAAGATCGATATAATAAACATATGAAATTCATACCTACCTACCTATTTAACTTAAACATAAACGCAACATTCAAAAAATCTATTTACAAGTCGTATACCTATTGGGATACATTTATTTACAAATATATTATGGACATTGCGTACAATGGGCGTACAAATCTACTTATTGAACTTAAAAACATAGTCTGGCTTAGCTACCGGAATACATTTATTTACAAAATTAATAACTGAAGAGTTATCTGGTGCCTAGTCTTCGTCACTATCTATGTCAGCCGATTCTGAATTTATTTCTGCTAGTTCATTAGCATCAAGAAATTCAAAATGGCTATTGTCTGACTCAACTAGGTTGTAAAAATCATTAAAAGTTGATTTTTTTACAAGTTAGTTGAATTTTGGACGGATGGTTGAGAGAAGGGGATCGGAGGATAGCAGAAGATTCTGCAAAATATCTTCGTTGCATGAAATACTGCTACATTTTCTTGAGTGACCCTGTCTATAATTTCGGAAATCTTTATTCCTAACTTCTGAGGCTTCTTCAGATAAAAATTCTATTGGAACAATTGCTAAATTTTCTACTACGGCTGGTCCGTGTACAAGTAATTTGTGAAGATGGTATCATAATGCCATCTAGGCATTATGATACCATCATGGGTACAATTCCACGTAAAGTTTAGCAGTATCATTGCAATAGTCACGAAACGATGTTTTTCTCTCCGGAAAAGACACATTGTAAATGACACAAATTTTTGTTAAAATGTTTATATCTAAACCTGTTAATTCTGCAGACTTGTCAGGATTTTCGAAAAAACGTCTAGCAGAGTTTCTGTTATTGGTTGTACCACTACCTTGTTTAACAACATCTAATAACAGCCCAGTTTCTTTCCTAAAAGCCTCTTGGATCCTTATTTTCCTTTCATTTACTCGTGTCTTAGCTTCATTTTCTGTCGCTTGCCACTTTTTATTTCTAGCTTACATTAAATATGCAGCATACATTCCATAGACCGAATCCATGCATGAAGTGAACTCAAACCGTACTTAAACATCTCTTCTTCCACGGGTTTGCTCCACACATTCTCAAGATCATTCATTTCAGATGGACGTGCTTTGCAAAAATCACACACAGCTGCTGATGTGTCCGATATAAAGGAATTAATTTTTTCATCTATCATCCACCGTCAATAATAACTTATGTGTAACACTTGCATTTTCAGTAGTGGTAGCATTTAAACAATTAAGTACTTAAATTCAGTTTCTTTCATAAACCTAAACATAATAGGTCGACAAAGAGATGTTGAAGGTGGTCGCTTTTTGATACTTCATTTGGATTTTCCATTAAATATTTCATTGTATCGGCTTTCAGTTGAAAACACTATTTCACCAGTGCTAGAGGATGCACGAAGTTCTTCAGTACGTCTTCTTTTCTGACGATTACTGAGGTCTTCAAAAGGTTTACGAGGGCTAGGATCTAAGACCGGTAGAAGTAGACGCATCAGATGTGTTGTGAAAACTATGCGATTAATAATAATAATAATAATAATAAATCGTTTATTTCTCAAGGTCTTACATATAACATAAATTATAGGGAAAGTACATTTGTGTTTTAGACCTATTTCTCCATTTGATTCTCCAGATTAATGCTCTTCTATAGCTTTTTCAGCAATAAACTTTCCTTCACTTCTACCAGATGCTACCCATCTTGAATAAATACGATACCACAGATTTTGACACCACTTATTAAAACTTTTTTATTTGTGTTTTCGAGACACCCTACTATCCGGGGCTATTATTCATAATAATTAGTTCAAATAACATTCCAGGTACCAACTTATCTTTTTATAAAGGGTTGTGTGCAAGTAGGTATAGTACCTACTTGCACTCAACCCTATATTAAGCCTATTAGTCAGAACCATTACCAGATAGGCAAGCATACAGCAGGTAATAAATAAGTCATAAGCTTATTGTTCTTAAGTAAATCGGTACTTAACAAAAAGGATTTTAAGTCAATACCTGAACTTGAATATTTTATTTAACGAATAATAAAATAGTTATTTTCTGTTGCCTTAAAAATATAACACCATTTATGCATCGCGCACGCCATCTGTATGTAGGTAATTGAAGTTGTGTATGATTAGATCCCGAAAATTAGTACCAAAATGTTGTGATTTTGTTATCTAAAAATATAACACCCTGTATCTTGTTCTGTTGTGCATCGCGCACGCCATCTGTCTGTTGGTAATCGAAGTTGCGTATAGTTAGATTACGAATATCAGTACCAAAATGTTACGATTTCGTTACTTTAAAATATAACACCCTATATCTTTTCTGTTGGGCGTTTCGCGTGCCATGTGTCAAGGTAGTTATTGAAGCTGTGTGCGAGTAGATTATTATAAAAAAAACCGCATCCCAAAAACATAGGGCAATGTGAAGATATGAATTTTCTAATATTCATTTCCATACAAAACAATGAAAAAAAACAACGTTTTCTCAATTTATTCAATAAAGGTGGCACTTACATCAAAAATGGTGAGAAAGACATTAGTAGAGAATTATTAGTAGAACACGATAGCATCATAAAATTTTCATATTTTGACAAAAAAAATTGTTATTCCTATGTCCGACCCTTTCCATACATTCGAACCACTGTGCGCCCTGCTTGGGTGGGTACCACTTGTGTCTTTTATACATTGCCTAGATACTAAGATCTACAAATGTATACCTATGAGAGAAGCGAGCAGAAGCTAGTTTTTATAAAAAATATTGTTTATTTCAGACACGTTGTTGTCCATATAAAAAGACACAGTTACAACATTTTAATACACACTGTTAAAATGTAAAACTTTTTGACAAGGGCAGGAATGCACTCAGTGCCAGATGTATGTTGCAAGCGTTAGTGAGTTTTAGTTTTAATGAAGGAATTCCTTTTATACAGCAATGCCGCCACCACCACCTCACGGACATCCACCACCGCATCATGGCGGACCACCGTGCCACCCAGGACCCCCAGGGCCTCCAGGACCCCCCGGACCTCCAGGACATCCACCGCCCCCACATCATCCACACCCACCACCTCCACACCATTAATGATGACTAACTACTGTATAATAAATTTTATGTAAAATGAAAGAGAACCCAGTGCTTAGACAAACCTAACATGGCCTTTATGGCACTGCCAACGTTGTAACGTATTTATAATGAATAAATGATCTATCTATCTAACACTACACTACACTTTACCTATAATCCAACCAATTTATATAAATAAATTTTACAGGTACTAGGCTTGTTGAAAAAATATCGATATTATTTTTTCGATGTATCGATATTTTTGAGCGATATTTAATGTTTCGATATATCGATGTATCGATATAAAATTCCTAGTATCGAATTTGAATAGGTACTTACCAGTACCTATTAAAATCGATATTATACTTAATTTTTTTATATATACATTTTTTATGCTTTTTTTCGTTTTTGTTCGACTCGATTGCTCAATGCTTTTTAATTTGGTACTTAAGTTGGTAACTCTGACTACTGTCTTGTCTTGTCTGTCAATGTCAATTTCAACTGTCCGTCTCCGCAAGGCTGACTCATAACCTCAACGCGCTCGTATTTCCGCATTTTCTGCACTCGAGTACATACCTAGTTGAACTAGGTACTCAAGTGATTAATAAATAATAAATATTTTTATTCGTTGTTCGTGATTTTTTAAAAATGATGTATTTATCTAGTAATGTTGATTAGTATTTATCTACTAATGTAAGATGCGATATAGAGCGCCAATATTCTGTGTCAAACCATACCGATACATCGATATTTTTTAATAAAAATATCAATATCGATTTTAATATTTTTATAAATATCGAAATGTCGATATAACGATATTTTTATTCACTTCTGACATCCCTAACACCACGGTACCCGTGGTCTAAATTAGTGTTTCTTGGCATCAGTCAGAAGCCTTTGACAGTACCTACCTTTAAAGATTTTGGGCCTAACATCGGCTACCAAACTGTTATTTTTTTCTAATTTCTAAGAATTCGAATAATATCGCAAAAATTTGTTATTTTTTTCTTCAAAAAATCGCCGCAAATAGAAATATACAAATAAAAATGCATAATGTCCTAAAGCGTCAGCTTTCTGAGATATTCAAATATGAAAAAAGAAATATTAGAGAAATAGGTATTATCGTTTGTCTACTATCATTCTTTTTAATTTTTTAATTTTAATTTACCGCGCGCGATAAAAGTTATATTATTTGATTATGGTACTCTTATACAAATAAAAAATTTCCTATTACATAATGTCCTAAATCGTCAGGTTTCTCAGATATTCGTAAATAAAAATAATATTGGAGCAATAGGTAGGTATTTTCATCTATATTATCATTCTAAGTCTTCTTTATTATAATATATTCTCTGCTTTTACTAAGGTTAAAATATTGTCAACCAACGCGACCAATCAATCATAATCATCAGGTGTCTTTTATCAATTTTGTGAAATGGCTGGGGATTAGTAATTTGATAAAACATGGAACTCTTTGATAAGTTATTGCTACGATAAAAACTAAACCAACTAACACATCACTTAAAATTTACGACGAGAACGACACTTCTGTATCATAACATAAATTAATCGTTCACAATTTATTTGAGTGCTGAAATCAGCTGGAATAAATATTTAAGGTAAGTTTTCTTTTACCTTTGTGTAAATATTTTCGCTTTCAGAACTATAGTCAGTATAGTATGGTGTCATGTTAGCATGTTGTCCTTGGGCTTGATATACAAAAGCAAAACAAAGCTTTCGAGTCTTTTATCATCAGATCTTTAACTGAGTTGAGCGTCGCGAAAGTCAAAAAGAATAAAACCACGTATGAAAGCTGTTATTGACGACCTCTGTGGCGCAGCGGGCAAAGGCCTGACGCAGGAGGTTCCGGGTTCGATTCCCGCCTCGGGACAAAATGTTTGTACGATCTGCAGACATTTGTCCAGGGCGTTCTGGATATTTTCTATGTATAATAAAAATATCTATCTATGTAGTGTATTGTATTATGTATATCAGTTATCTAGTACCCATAACACAAGCTCTGCTTAGCTTGGGGCTAGATAATGCTGTGTGAATGGTCCAGCATTATTTATTTATTTCATCCATAAAACTAAGTTATTGAACATTGTTGTTGCAGCCATGCCGCCACCTCATGCCCAACCCTGCGGACCCTACTGTGCCACGGGCCCTGGATCTTGCCTACCACACTGCTACTACTACAACTTGCACGGCCAACCACCGCCGCCGCACTATCAACCGCCTCCTCCTCATTACCACCCATACCCACCGCCCCTACAAGATGGTCCGTTCCCACCGCCCCCGCACTATCCACCACCCCCACACAATTATCCTCACTACCCACCACCCCCGAACCAACCTCGATAAGAATGTTCAGTTGAATTCTTCGTACTTTTTTATGTAATATAACGTTTATATAATGTTAATAATACGTAAATGTCCATTAGGTATCATGGATATCACATAAATAGGTATCCTTTTTAACTTTTTATCTTATCGGGTCATCATCGAGTGCATGCAAATTTTATACATAAATACAAATTTTTAAATATTGCTTGTAAGTAAATAAAGTTCAGTATCAGTAATTACTCAAATAAACTTTCGTCGTTTTATTTTGCCGCCTATTAATTTTTTTATGTATAATCGAAAGGGTTAAGAGTAACAAAATATATACGGAGAACATGAATAGGTACACAAACAAAACGTTATAGACATAATGTTCACCTCTCTTTATTTTCAGGTAGACAATAGGTTGGCATTTAGTCCACTACAGGAACATGTAAAATAATTGAAGGTTTATTACGAAAATACACGGCTACGTTTGAAGTATGCCAGGGGAAAAGGCAGGCTTTTCCCCTGTCGTGAGACGATGCAGGCTGACAATAACAACCATGAATAAAGGGAAATTCAAATGACGCGACCAATGAGTCACTTTTCCATGTCATGTACTTTATCATTATCGTGAAATGGCTGATAATACGTGGAACTCATAGATTACTAATCTACGCTTTGATAAATACAAAAACAACGGACAGACCACAATCACTTAAAATATGTCCGATGGTCAAAGCACAGGTGTTGTTATAAATTGATTTATTAAAAGTAATTGATATATAAAAGTTCAATAAATTGAAGAACAATAAGGTGAGTTTTACTGGCTGCTTAATTTATTTTTTATTTGTATATTGAAATTGTGCTCGATATTGTTTTGAATCAACTGTTAGTTAAATTGTAATTTCTGTTACTACTCTCGGTTCTACAATTCAATATATTTTATGTTTCTCTTTGTTTACAAATAATCTAGGATTTTAGGTCCAAGTATAAAGTCAGACTTTATCCTAAAAATACAAACATAACTACATGGCATAAGGTAAATATAAAATAATAATACATTATAATAAAAATTGGTTGGTAATGAAAAATAAACTAGATTTTTTGAATCGCGGGCCAAATGTTTGTCCGATATGCAAATAAGTCATCTGGTGCCCAAACGAAATCTACTTACTTTGAGGCTAGGTGATGTGTGAAATATCCAACATAATTTATTATTATTCATTTATAATTTTGGTTTTCAGTTATGCCACCCCCACACGCTCGTCCCTGCGGGCCTCGCTGCGGCACCGGCCCTGGTTTCTGCCTACCACACTGCTACTTCCGAGCCTTATTCCCAGCGCCGCCGCATCACCATCACCCACCACCGCCCCCGCATCATCACCCGCCACCGCCCCCGCATCATCATCACCATCACCCACCGCCCCCACCTCATCATGGCCCACCTCATCACCACGGCGGCCCACCGCACCATCACGGACCACCTCACCACCATGGACCACCCCATCACTTCGGCCCACATCGGCATTTCTAGTGATGGCATCAAGAGTTTGAAAATAACAAATTCTTAGTTTTTTAGATATTATAGAAAACCAATATAGACTGACATTTTCTGCTTTGTACGTACCAGGAATGTCGCGGCGTGTTTACAAGTTATAGGTATTGTCTACCTATTTCATTTTGCTATAAGGTACTACTTTTGTATCAATAGGTGTAGTTTTTTATCTTATCCAATAAATTAAATGGGTATTAGGTTATTTATACGATCCCTTTTAGATTGTCGATAATATAATATGTTGAAAACTTCTTTGATTTATCTATATTTTTTACATAAAATTAATAAAGTCTCCACTTTAACTTGTGCTTTCTTTTTCATACAAAAATTGTAGTTATTAATAACTACAATTTTTGTATGTATCGAATTCTAAGCTCGGTACTCGGTAGGTCAGTAGGTATTTAATCTCAATATAATATCAGCAAGCCGGCCTGTCGTCGGACCCTCAAGAGTGAGCCGTTGTGCGAACAACTCGACAAAACACCCAAGCACATAAAGATTAATGTTTTTGGGCGATCGGAATTACGGAAATGCTGGTAATTATTTTCGCAGTTTCCTATTCAGGCCATGGAAGGAAATGCGAAACCAAACAGCGTTCTTATTAAGAAAGTTTTTCTTCATAACAAGATTACGTAGGTACCAGATGTGTGGGATAGTGTTTGGTACAAATATTAGAAAACAGCGGCAGTTACATGTACAAGTTTTGGTCCTTCATTTTATTATATTTTTAGTGACATTATCAAGTACTCGAAACTTCCAAGTGATGTCATTGTTTTCGCAGTAAATCTTGATGACGCACTGGCAATCTGTACATATATAAAAAAAAAATGCTGGACAATTCACACAGCATTATCTAGCCCCAAGGTAAGCAAAGCTTGTGTTATGGGTACTAGATATCTGATATACATAATAATATACGAGTACATAGATAGATATTTTTATTATGCATAGAAAACGACCAGAACACCCTGAACAAATATCTGCAGATCGTACAAATATTTGTCCCGAGGCGGGAATCGAACCCGCAACCTTCTGCGTCGCAGGCGGACCTTCGCCCACCGCGCCACAGAGGTCGTCATAAGTACCTAACCGCATATATACCTACCATATAAGTACCTAATAGAATAACTTGGGTAAGCAAACTACATCTAACATACTTAATCCGAATTGAAGAGGGTCTTTGCTAAAACCGCCAACCGACGAAATAAGTAAAGTATACAAGAACCAAGATTGTGTCTCACATTAGTGTTCAGTTTATTAGCAAAACATTGGCATCAAAAATTACACCCCAAAGTGTTTTTCTCCCTAAGCAATATATTTTCGCAAAAAGTGAGACGAAAGGACCATAAATATAGCATTCGCACAGTTCGTTACGCAGCCAGGAATGGAGTTCCAACGTTGTACAAGGATAAATACATTCATTTCACGTCAATACTGACATAGGCGCCAAGAATTAGACGTATGTTTACGTAAACTACCTTCAGTAAGTATGTACATAGACTCATTTTAATTAGATTTTAGGCCTTTTGAATCGAATACGATAAAAAATAAAGAATTCGTAAGTAAACTAAGAGATAAAGGCAGCGAAATTTGGTTTGACGCTTACCATACCTAATTTGAAGCTAATTTGTCATCTTTTAAATGTTGTAAGGTTTTTCTACTTCAGCTCTATTTGATTAAATTCTGAAACCATAAATTAAGTTAAGTGCATTAGTGAATCAACCATTGGTAGAAGAGGTGTTTAAATGTTTATTTGGCCATATATCGCCATCAATCCAGAGGGGCGTGTAAATGGTTAAAACGTGGCATTGCCTTTGGACAAGCGGGTACTTCCGTAAGTTATGGTTATAGCGGCCGTCCGATCGCATCCGGTGGCGCTGCGATCGCCTTCATCCGGATCCGGTACACGATGCCGTTTTGGGAATGGTACTTATATTTTTTTAAATATTCCTATGTTTCATCCATTCATTGTGATTTGGAAATTAAACGGGAAGGGAGTAAAATTTTTAATTTAGATTTAGCGTATTTTTTTCAGTTCTGTCTAAAGATACTAAAATACGGGAAAGTCGCAACAGCATCCTGAGGACTATGGCACAGGGACTATCATCTCCACACTGGAAGTACTTTGTGGTGAGGATGATCAAAGAAGGAAAATACTTCCTGCATTGGTTATCCTCAGCTCAGCTGGTTCCTATCACAGTTCTCATTTATGTTTTTTTTTTCTTTTCTGTTATTTTTTCTATTTCTATTTTTACTGTCATGTGTCTTTTAAAATGATTTTTTGATTCTATGGAATAAGTAGTGTCTGAAATAAAACGTTTTTATTTTACTTTATTTTAAACCAAATTATATGTCTGTCCTACAAGCAGTCTGTAATAATGACGTCCACAAAAACAAGTTTACACAACAATGTTGGACTATTGTAAATAAGGGTTTTTTTGAAAAATATAGTAGGCAGACAAGGCTTCCTCCTCAGGGTGGATATGTAAAAATGCTTTGTCATGCATACATTTCTCTTTGATGAGCTCGCAGCGCCCGCCCCTTAAATAATAAAATAGTGCCCCCGGCTTCGAGACTTATCAATATTTTACTACGTTATTTTCAAAGTAGGACTCGAATAAACACGGGTAATTACTAGTAGTAATTACTAATGGAACAAACACATATTTGAGTACATTAAAAGGTATTTTTCTTTTGTTTTATATTGTGTTTAAAATGTAAGTAGTACATACAGCAATTGGGTACCCACTTCTAGGCCTTCACGTAGGGAATCAACGATCAATAATAAATAATGCTGAACAAAATCACACAGCATCATCTAGCCCCGATTGAAGTCCCAATAGCTTTTTGACAACAAGACAGTTGTCAAAACGCTATGTGCTCGTTATTGTCACATAAACGCGTGTAACCTCTTACAGTGTAACTAGCTTACACTGCTGCAGAATTAGCTCTAGGGTAAGGTAGAATTTCAAAGTGGAGAGAAAAAAAGGTAAAAAGTATAGTGCAACATTCTTTCTCGTCCACAGTTCCGCACTTAATTAAAAACTCAACAACAGGTTGCATCCCACTGCATTCGAGGCAAAGAAACAAGCAACTCTAATGGTAAACTCAACAATACCTATTCAGAACCTCTTATTACAAAGCATAGAGTAGGTGGTACAGGGTTGCCAGCTCACTGAGAAAGTGCATTTATATGACGTTTATTCGTCTGAGGATTGCGAGAATCGGAAGTCTGTCGTTGAATTTATTGAACGGACTGATTTTAAATCAATTTGTTTGAATCAGAATATTTGTCGAAGTTCTTACGTACTTTTAAAGCAATCCTACTCTCTCGAGGAATCTGTTTTTCCGGATTGTATATAAAACCCGGAAATGAGGTCACGTTTAAAAAGCAATTCGAACATAGAATTAACTACCTGAATATTCAGAACATGTTTAGCTCAATATGCATAGTCCCGCCCGAGGTAAAAAATCTCTTATTCCCAGCAGCACTTTATCACGAGTAGTCTGGCATAATGGCGTCAACCGTGCAACCATTCCCCCCGAAAAAGCTTCGTTTCAATTTGTGAATCAAACACATAAACGAAATTAAAATAGCGTAACCGCACCGAGTAGAAATTTATTAAGCTTGTAAGTAACAACAAAGGGAATCCGGTGCGTTATTGCGGCTCGTTTCGATGCAAAATGCCCGCTCGTTGAAATATGCGACACGAAATGAAATCATAAATTCTGGTAAATACGAAGCAAGCCAAGCCACGCGCCTTGCAATAGTGTCTCTGGCCTCCATCTGCGAGAAAGTATCGTTGCAATATTTGCTTTCATTAGAGCTTACGAAACATTTGGATGGTGGTACCTATTGCTAGGAATGAGCACATAGATACTTACTCTGATTTCATTAAGAAACTAAGGAACTCATGACTGTACTATGCATAACATTGTCTAGTTTTACTGATCATGAAATACTTTCAAATGTTTGTGGTGCATCATTATCTTCATCATCATCAGCCTATATTAGTCCACTGCTGGACATAGGCCTCCCCTAATGAGCGCCATAGCGCCCTGTCTTCAGTTTGCCGCATCCAACATCTGCCTGCAGTCTTTCGCAGATCGTCATCCCACCTAGCCGGAGGGCGTCCTACACTACGTTTGCCGAGTCGTGGTCTCCACTCAAGAACACGTTTACCCCAGCGGTTGTCGGTTCTTCGCGAGATATGGCCGGCCCACTGCCACTTCAGCTTGCTAATTCTTTGAGCTATGTCGATAACTTTGGTTCTCTGTTGTGGTGCATACCGACATTAAAATCCTTCTATTTTAACAGACGTTAACGAAAAGAGGAGGTTCCTAAAACAGCACGTATTTTTGAGGGTTTGGTTACCTAGTGATTTTACTTACTTATCTTGATTTACAATACTAATGGTTATGAAAGGCACTGGAGGAGCTGCGTGGAGCTGCTAGCACTGAAATGCATAGGTAGTGAAGTAAATGTGGTCGGAGTGACGTACATAATTGTCGGGCAGTGATATGCGTCTGTTACCGCAGCAGCGGTCTCGCATCGACCGACGACGTCCGGAATTCGGACAATTTCCTAAGTAGTTAGTTAATCAACTATTTAGGGACTGCTTCGGTATCCTACAGGAAGTATTTGGATATTAAGATTTCAAAAACGACCCAAACGTCAGGGTTTTGTTCAAGAACCTTTGCAGAGCCTATTAAGTAGACCCAGTTCAGTAAATTACGTAGTAACATTGAGCGCACATGAAGAAGATTTAAAGTCGCATCTAGGCTCGGCTAATTTAGCATTCTAATGCTAAAAGAATTGTTGAAATCGGTCCAGTAGCTTTTGAGTTTATTCGTTACGAACATACAAAAATACAAATCTTTTTTCCTTACAATGTTAATATTATAGCTTCTAATTATAGATTGTTTGAATTGGTTTTTTAATAGTCAGGAAAATTATTTTTCCACATTAATAGGATTTACGCGCATAAAACTGCGACAGACAGCTCTAAGAAATTGATAGGCATGAAACGAAGACACTGCCCCTTCTGTCTGTTTCTTCGCTTTAGGTACCAAGCAACGGATTTCGATACGGTACCTACCTATCTGATGTCGTATTAGCTATTTTATTGAAACGTTTTGTTTTTTAGTTTTCCACAAGTTTATTGCTCAATCTTCCTCCTCATCGTTGGCGGCGCCCCGCCGGCTCCCTTGCGCAGGTTCTTCCTCTTGACGCGGCCCGGACGGCCGCCACCGAAGGGCGACTTCAGGGAGAAGTCAATGTGCTTGCCGGAATCCAGCCGGAAGATAAAGGAAGGAATGTTCACAACTTGTTTGCGGACACGGATATGCCTCTGCCTGATGAGGATGCGGGCGTGATGGAGACAAACCTTCCGTTATATATCTAAACGAATAGTACCTACCTCTCTTATGTACATACGAGTATTATTACCCGAGTACCACGCATTTGAAGCCGCAGATAGAAGTTTAGGTAAGTACATAATAACCGAAGAATATGAATTTCTAAAAAAACTGTTTGCAGGTGCTTACGTCTTAAACTAAATTTTCATGCAAAATTTCAACTTCGTAACTCTTATAGTTCCTGAGATTTCGTGATATGTCAGTGAGTCGCCTAAATTTGACCTTAAGGTGTGAATTTCAAAAAAACCCAAAACACTTGTCTGTTTATTTTAAGTCATCTTTCTACGCTACAAATTTTAAAGGGCCAACAGTTACGGTTCTGAAGTTATTATAAAAATGACCTTTGACCCCCTTAGAATACGAATTTCCAAAAATACGTTCTAAGCGGGTGCCTACGTCTTGAAAGGAACCTCCATGCAATATTTTAGCTTCGTAGCTCTTCCAGTTCCTGAGATTTCATGATATGTCAGTGAGTCGCCTAACTTTGAGTCCACACCATTGACCTTTAGGGTGTGAATAGATTACTATCCTTACCAGCTTTTTCAGATTTTCACTTAATTATTCATATCATTTATTGTCATTTTATCCATTGTGTACCCACTAAGACTACTTACACCTAAGAACAATACCTGCATGCATAAAATCACAATAAATGATATGAATAATTACGTGAAAATCTGAAAAAGCTGGTAAGTATCGGACGCTGTTTGGGCTTTGCATTCCGTTTTTCTTACCAAATTTTAAAACCACTTTTATTTATTTATTGTACTACCAACGACAGATAAACCGTAAATTAATTTATAGAGATCTAAGTAGATTCATAATTTATATAATTTATATAATTATACATATTTTGGAATTTTTTAAACATTACATCTTGATTTTAAAGTAGGGAACATAATAATATCGAAATACATCAAAAAAATATTGGTAAAAGTTACCACTGGTAATAAAGATTATAAGCTTTATCAGCTTCTGCCCGCGGCTTCGCACGCGTTGTTTCTATGGAAACGTTCAAAGGTAATTTCTATCCCATGGGAACAGATTTATGGGAAAAAAAGTAGCCTATGTTTGATTCCAGGCATAGAGCTACACCGGTGCAAAATTTCAGCTCAATCTGTTCAGTAGTTTTGGCGTGAAGACGTAACAAACATCCATCCATCTATCCATATATCCATCCATCCAAACTTTCGCATTTATAATATTAGTGTGATTGGAAAACTACCTATTTAAGTTTATTTATTTATGTAACAATTTAGTCAGGTATCACAGGAACTTTGCGGAAGTTGTCATATTATTTCCGTATTGACGAAACGTGTTTGTGAAGGTTGACATCAAACGCTAGGAGGAACGAATATTTTAAGGAAACTGGGGTATCCGAAAGAAAATATCTAAGGAAAACATTTTTTTATTTTTTATTGTAGACAGAGGGAAACTGAACTATTTTTTCAAGCTGGAGATATTTTTATTACGCGGACCATACAAGTTGCGAATGTGGTTGTTCGTCTGGTCTGTCCAATTTTGAACTTTGGGTTAGTTCTTTTTATACCTACTCAAAGTTTGAACTACCTATGAACGTTAGGTACTGAAGCAACATAAACACATCTACAAGGTTCAAATTGCACGTTTAACGTAGATAATGAAGGTTATCTCCGACTTTTACAGGACTACTGACAGACAGACTACTACTACATGCAAGAAAGCAGCGTAAAGCCAAATGCATAGTTTCAACTATACCATTCATATTACAGTGCAGATCTTAGTTTCCCCCACGTAGAATTAAAATTACTTTTACAAATTAGGAGAAGTCACTGAAGCAAGAGAAACACACCTTCAATATTATTTGTTTTCTTTTATGAATTGTGCTTCGTGTGTACGTGACGCGTTGGTACCGACGGAAGATCAGCGTTGCGATAGCTATGCGTAATGGCTATGCGTAATCTATATATATAAAAATGAAACCCGTTTTCCTTGGTCACGGCATCACGCGTGAACGGCTGGACCGATTTCGCTATTTCTTTCTTTGTTGTGTTTGTTATTGTCAGGAGAAGGTTCTGATGAAAGAAAAAAATAAGAAAGTTGGAAACATAAATTTCCACGGGGGCGAAGCCGCGGGGCGCAGCTAGTGGTAACATAATGCTGAGTCGGACGCCTTTTCATAGCAATAAGCTCTCTTATTTGTTAGTTATTTTTATGTAGTTTTTATGGTGTAGGTACCTAGTTTTAACTATAAGTAAGTTACATAGAGTTAAAACTAGGTACATAATATTATGCTATGAATAAAGATTTCTTTCTTCTTTCAATATTTTGGACTTGTTTAACCTATTGAAGGTTATTCCTCACATTAATATCATGCAAGGCAGCGGCTTGCCCGTCCGCCTGTACGCGGCTACAAATGCGAATCTAATGCCTCTATAAATCGTTTTCCCCCTCTCCTGCGCATACCTATCCCCCTCCATTGAAACTCTTCGGGTTGAACCACAGCGCTGCCATGACTGATAGCATAGTCATAGGAATCCTTTGGATTTTCTTTTGAAACTTGCTTTTTAAGCCAAAAAAATGGGGATTATCCGTGTAATATATATAATTGCGTATTAATCTATGTGTCAGTCTGTGACATCGTAGCTCCTAACCAATGAACCAATTTTTGATTTGCCGTACCCTTAGAAGCAGTAGTTTGGTTGGTGCTGGATTGGTATTAACTATATTAAATTCATTTATCCTTCGTTTTTCTAAGAAAGATTCCTAAAAGACATAAAGAACAGAAGAAGAAATTCTCGGTAACTTTTTCGCTTATGTGAACGGTGTAGGCCAGATAAATTGGTTCAACCAAAAGTGCCCGTGCTCCTTAGTAGCAGAACGTACTGAGAATTAGTATCGATTAGGAAATGGAAATTTCAATTGAAACGATTCGATATCCGTTCTACAATTCAGATTCGATATTTTTATTCCATTACGCATATCGAGATCTTTGTAACGTAGATGATTGTAGTGGATTTCAATTCTCACCGAGTATTATTAAAATACCTACATCTCTACAAAATGCTACGCGAAATTCTACGAGGTGCTATGAGGATTTTTGTAGACATTAATTTAGGTTTTG
The DNA here is from genome assembly GCA_963564075.1 of Eupithecia subfuscata. Lineage (NCBI taxonomy): Eukaryota > Metazoa > Arthropoda > Insecta > Lepidoptera > Geometridae > Eupithecia > Eupithecia subfuscata. Next base: position 9,274,303 of record OY751109.1, on the reverse strand, counting down.
ATGTTCGTCTGCGCTTACAATAAAGGGTCTACGAGATTTCGTAGACCACGCTACGAGGGTCTACTCTACGAAATGTCTACGCATGGTCTACGTGACTTTTATAAGCCTTTGTTTGTTCTCTAGTGAGAAAGTACGTAACGTTTATAACAATAGTCGCTTCTTAATACATAAGTACTCCTGATTCTAACTATATGGGTCAGTTAAGGTTTAATTAATATTTAGTTATTTAAGTACTTACATCCTCGTTAAGACTTTAGTTCTGCGATATATCTGCGATTTAGACGACCTCTGTGGCGCAGCGGGCGAAGGTCCGCCTGCGACGCAGGAGGTTGCGGGGTCGATTCCCGCCTCGGGACAAATGTTTGTACGATCTGCAGACATTTGTCCAGGGCGTTCTGGATGTTTTCTATGTATAATAAAAATATCTATCTATCTATGTAGTGTATTTTATTAAGTATATCAGTTATCTAACCCATAACACAAGCTCTGCTTAGCTTGGGGCTAGATAATGCTGTGTGAATTGTCCAGCAATATTTATTTATTTATTTTGAATCAGGAGGTTACCTTCGCAGTCGGGTACAAATAAGGATTTCAGGAGCGGTCTCGAAACGAGGAACTACTCCCTCGCACTCCGCATACATATTACTCAGAGACAGAGTGCGCTTTCTACCAAATTAAATTTTGATGGCTCTTCGCATAACGTGGGGTAAGCAGATTTTTTGTGAGATTTTTTTATAAACTCACTTCTGAAATTGAATTTTATAAAGCAGTATTCGTCAACGTAATGTTGCATGAAGGTCAAAACAGTGTCTTTTAAATATTATTGAAAATGATAGTCGGCAAAAGTAATCTATACTTGTTACAGTTGTCATTTATATTTTGGTGTGGTTATCTCATTGTTTGCTGTAAATATTACTGTGAATTTAAAACTAAGTAACAATAAACCTAAAGATTTTAGCGAACATCGTAGAATTATAATTAACTAGCTGCCGCCCGCGGCTTCGCACGCGTTGTTTCTATGGAAACGTTTAAAGGTGATTTCTATCCCACGGGAACTGATTTATGGGATAAAAAGTAGCCTATGTTTTATTCCAGGCCTAGAATTATCTGCATGCAAAATTTCAGCCCGATCCATTCAGTAGTTTTGGCGTGAAGAAGTAACAAACATCCATCCATCTATACATCCATCCAAACTTTCGCATTTATAATATTATTGTGATGTGATGTGATTGGCCACAAGAAACTACGGAAACTAAGGACGTTTGAGTAACATAATTTAGAGTAAAAAAATAACTGAAACGTCATTGCATCCAAAGCGAAGTTTCCAGGAAATATAATAAATCTCATTTAAGCTTTCAGTCAGAGATTAAAACGTAATTACTGCCTGTTTATTTCGAGTTAAGACTTGGAAGTAAGCAGCTGGCAGCTGCGCCGGGCCAGAACTAACAAGTTTCGCAGGAATTAGTGGAGACAAGAGCAGATTGCCCATAGAACGTTGGCATACCAACTTCTAGACTGAGGTAGGTTTAACACCGACATTTCCGAGTATTCTATTCTACACATATTTGACCCAAATGAATTGAACTGACCTTCTATACAGTGGTCAGTACGTAGGTATCGCATTATGATAAAAAGCTAGGAAATACATATACTGTTTAAGAGGCATTGGAAAGCAGAATCCATGAATTTTGTGGTAAGCGTTGAAAACTTTCTACATGTAAACCTGTTAATACGCTAAATACTGAGGTAACTTGTGATTTTAAAAGCACAAAGGTTATCAAGAAGCCAACCATAGTAAAAATTATATGACTCTACCATGTAACCTATCTAATTTTGTGCATTGAAGTCCAGAGGCTAGCAAGATGCTGGAAACGGCGTGCACAACATTGCAGCGATGTGTACTCCCACAAACAGGCACAACTTTCTGGGAAGGTACAGTTGAAGTACTGATTGTTATTCCATCTGTGGCTCAGTGATATCTGCAACTGTTGGAGTCAGCTGATGTTGCGGTGGAGCCCAAAAGGCAGTAAGATAATATACAGAGTCTTGCTTGATTGTACACACATTTCGATCACAATTAACATGTACTTATGACTTAATTCAATCGTGATATCTGGACATGTTGTTTACTTAGTACAAAGATTTAGCAATTTTGAACAAAAACTTGGAGCGAAATATGGAGTGGCGGAATGCGAGTGAGGGATACAAATATTTGCTGGAATATTGTATTTTTAGTCGTCTGTTTTCCCCTCCTCAAGAGGTAAACATAAAAAACCTCATCTTAATATCACACTTACCTACAATTCAGTCAGGGAAGTTGTTGTTACCGACTAAATAAATTGTCGGATTTTAAAGGCTTTTCGCGTTACCGTGATCAATGGGTAGGCTCCGCAGTTTGTAATGGGGGATTTGCTTCACCTCGCTTCCCCCTGAACGGAGCATAATATGCTCTCTCTCTTTCGCCAAGTCAGAAGGCTATTTTTGAAAGTATCGTTAGCTTATGCTGTCAATTCTTGTTAGCGAATGGTTACGGAGGATTTTAAGTTAGGAGCGGTCGGAAGAAGGTAGATTCAAGTATTTTATTGCAGATTGTCACATTCCTGTGATAGAAAATTCAGAAAAGTTTTATCAAAGATGAATATAAAATAATATTTTGAAGACCATGAAAATATTGTATACTGGTAGGTGTAGGTATCTTATATTGTCGTCGACTTCGAAATATTATTTCATGAATTTTTATGTACCTACGTCCTTTTGTTTAATTGTCATTTAAAGTTACGACTTACTTAATCACTTTAACCAAACTTAGTTTTAAGGGTTCCTCATAAGGAAAAAATCACTTTGTTGTCTGTTTGTCTGTCTGTCTGTCAATCTGTCAACAACCTTTCCTCAAGAACGCGTGGAGGTATAGAGTTCAAATGAACATCAAATACTCAAGTCCGTAACCTCTTGGAGCCTCGATATAAATAAAACTTCTAAGTTAACGCAATCAAAACTTACAGCCGTTTATGTCCGAATAATTTGAAGTGAAGGGAATCACACGCACACAAAACCTACAGGGTAGGTACTTCCCGTAGAACGAGAATCATGAGTTTTGGCAAGAAGCAAAATCTTACGTTTTTGTTATTATAGTGCGTAAGCCTCGCACTCTGGATAATTTCTAATTTCTAAGAAATCAAATAATATCGCAATTTTTTTTCTTAGAAATTAGAAATTATCCAGAATGCGAGGCTTACGCACTATAATAACAAAAACGTTAGATTTAGAGCAACGCGACACCTCTCGTCAAAACGAACTAAACGTAACTTTAGTCTTTGAACAGGATTGGATAAACTTCAATGTTTCCCCTGTAGGTGGAGCTAACGGCGCTTGAGTCCGTAGAAAGTCGCAAAGATTTTCTACTCCCACGTCACTTGACTTCGTGGTGTAGTTTGTTATCACATTCCCGTACTGAGGGGAGGACGCGGGTTCGAGTCCCGTCGAAGTCGAAAATTTTTGCGATATTATTTGATTTCTTAGAAATTAAGCAAGGTCTTATAAGTGAAGGTCAAAAATCCGAAAACTGTAAGTTTGTAGTTTATTCACAAAAAAATACTTTTAATTCTTGCTATGGACTGAAACCTACAGGCTACCTACTTCTTGTTGACCTAGAATCATGATATTTGGCAAGAAACAAGGTCTTACAATTAGACGGAACCCTTAGTGCTCGAGTCCGACTCGCACTTGACGTTTTATTACTATTCAAATCAAATCAAATCAAATCAAATTTATTTATTGCATGAAATACATGTTAAAGAAGTTGTTATTATAATGTCATGGCATGTCACAATGTATTCTGCCCTATTGGGCGTGCAATGTCTTAAAATTTTAAATATAAAATAAATGCTAATACAATTCTAAAGAAAATAATACATAAAATTCACAGACAAATAAAGAAATAATAATAATAATACAGTGTCAACGTTATATACCTACAATTTATCCGTCATAAATTCATTAAAGGAGTAATAGCATTTTTTTGTCAAGCATAGCTAAAGCTCTGATCTTATACTTGATAGACACTTCAGCTTTATCACTTACCTGCTACATCTCATAAGGTAGTAAACCATCATTGAACATCCAACAATAAACACCGACCAGAACCAAAACCGACCCGCCTCCAGCACAAGTTAGTCCTAAAACAGCATCGCTAAGTTAATTAGCGAGTTCGCCTGGAAATACAAAGCTATTAAAAATTCAGATGTTAGAGTGCAAATCGGTGTCGATGCAGCTTCTGCATTTAACCTGTCGCGGCTGGACAGGTGACCTGCACTCTTGCAAGGCCTGTCTGCTCCTCAAATAGACTGTAGTGCAAGAGACGGGGGCTTGGCGATACAACATCTGATTATGACGTATTCAGAGATCTTTCTCGTATTGTTTCCAATTATGTTTCTTGTCACGATTGTTCGTCGAATATTTTTCATATAATTTGTTAAGTGGTAGGTTTGTTAGACAAATCAAAGTTTTTACTGATTTATGTGGGCTGAACTCATAATTTGCTCACGCTGTGACACCCTTTATTTAGAAAAACACTAGACTTAAGACCACTTTATTTTGTTATTCAGTATGTGATGTGATTATTCTGTTCGTAAATAAATAAATGTTATTAATTGTGGGTTATTCGTTCGTTACTTACATAAGTAACACGATCTCATTGGCGGGTATCGGGTACCGAGCTCTAAAAATAGACATGATTAAATCAAGGTATTCGCTGTGATAATCGAAGCATGAGGTAGATTTTAGGTTTCACTAATGATAACCAACAAATGGCGATTTAATTTCCAACCATCAACAATATCAATTGATCCATCAGCATAGTTAATACAATAGGAGAGTCCCCTTGTTTGTCATTGTATTACGTACAGCCAAGCAATGACATTATCAGACAATCAACGGACAGTAACCCCAACAATAAAACAACACAAAGGAAAGTTAATAAATATATCTGAATTAAAACAATAACAAAGTAAAGGTAATTAAGTACCTACTGCACTAACAAACTTCGATACATGATAAAATTTTAATTATCAAATTGCATATTCACAACGAAAATAATAAATGAATGTAATGATGAAAAGGTGACGTTAAAATCATAATAATTTTATTTGCTCTCCGACCAAGGCCTCTTTTTAATTCGAGTAATGATCAAGTGATCCAGTAGAAAAATTGTGTCTCTCCTTTTAAGGTCCACGCGTAACCGAGTTACAAAATAACATGACGACAGCCGCCATAAGAAACTACTGGTTGGACCCCTACAATGATGCGGAGCATTTCAAATTAAATACCACAATAACCTTATGGCATCATAGCGCATCAGCATTGCCATACAGCGTGGCAATACAGCCAGCGTCTTGGGGACGCTTCCGACTGGTATTGATATGGATCAGTTGAGCTACCTGTAGACTGTTTGCAACAGTCTGCAGTTCGCTCAATTGTTTCAAATGTAAATACTAGTATAATTTTCTTTGTGAATAAAGGCATAAAATACCTTAAGGCATCAACCCCCAAAATCGGTATATGGGCCGCTATTTCGATGTGTTAAGTAAACTTGAGCAAAAAGTGTACCTTATTTAAATTTCAGCCAAATCATTTTTAAAACTACCAGTGTCAGGATCAAATCTCCCCTAATAAACGGAGACATTTATTAATAGCATTCAATCATTAATATTAAAAGCGGCTCATCCCGTCTCGGTACGATCTCTTGCACTATAAACGATAGAATCCAGACTAAACTGAAAATAGCGACCTGTAAATGTGAAAATTGATTTTGACACGTAGCTCTATATCGGAACTGAAATTCAGAGTGCCTACTGTATTATTCAGAGACCATCCAGTTAAGCTGCCAGACTTCTTAAAATATGGCACTATAATATTTCTGGAGCTATTCTTCAAAAGGCTATTATGTTTTTACGATTCATTTGTGTTGTGCTTTGATCAAATTATTTATAATTTATGGTAAGGAGCACTTTCAGTGCCCACGATGTGTCGTGGGCACTAACTACTTAACTACATGATTATCGTTCTTCTGGATGAATATTTAACCTACCTCCTGAATCCTAAGGATCACTTTTTAAAAACAACAAAAATGTCTTCTCCAGTTGAATATTTTGTGAAAGTTCTGTCCAAGACGCAACGGAGAAATGTTGCTTTCATTGGTTTGTTGTGCGAGGCTGACGTGCCTTTCCAAACTTCGTCTTCAAGGAATGCTCGATACACTGTCGAATTTATAACCCAACTTTGCCTTTTATGTAAGAACATGATTTGGTTTGCGGGTAGAACTTTCTGGGCAGACATCAAACGGAGTACTTTAGTAACTAAGTACCTACTTAGAAGGGCGTCAGGCAAATATTTAGTAAAGGGAAATACTTTTGATAGGTGGGTAAGTATAGCTGGTTTATTTATTTGGTAAACCATTCGTTTATAAGCGGAAGTAAATTAGGACCTTTTTACTTAGAACTCAGAACTATGTATTTGTTAAAAGTACCATAACACATTTCCTATTAAATTTGTTTTAAGAATTTTGCTACTATGCATTGCGCCACGCCTTGAGTAATCTTTAGCAAGTTTTTGACACTTTATCGCTAATGGAGGTAAAAAATATGCCCCAAGAAACCAACGTAGCCTTTTCAATACTTTATTGCTCAATTCCATTGTCCAAGCTAAGCCTGAATCGAAGCCAGTAAATCCGTACCGGGGTTCTGAATTTATATAATTAATTACTGGTCGATAATGCCTTGGCCGTGTTATGGTGCCCCAGAGCGTCGTGAGCGCCCGCGTTCGTACAATGGGGCCCCATTGATCCAGACTAGGTAGTAAGTTTGAATGACATTTCTACGATATAATAGAGGGTCCTGCTCGATAAATTTAGTTATAGATGGAGTTTTAAGCGCGTTGTCAGGTTTAATATTTATGTAGGTTCCTAATGTATAGATAGGTAAGGATAGTAGAGTTCCCAAGTAGGCACCTACATTCTAAAGCTACATTCTACATGCATGACAATTGATAACTTTAAAACAATAATTTTTGATATTTTCATTTGTTCCGAGCCAATAATAAAATACCAAAGCTTTTCAGACTTATAGGAATATTTTAACTAAGCAGATTTCCCGTTTAATATTTCAAAATTAACGTCTAATCGATCAATCAGTGTCGGACTTGAGGGGATAGGTTGAGTGGCGTCTACGATTGAAAACCTTCTTCTTCCTGATATTTTAATATTCACCATAATAGGTAAGTATAATATCGCTTGCCCGGGGGAACAAAGTCGTAAAGCACTATTACGACTGTTTTTTTGTTTTCTCGTTTTTGACATTTTTAGGTCATCACCTGAATCTGGACAAAAATACAGTTATAGTACATCTACTATAACTGTATTTTTTTCCAGATTTATTGCAAAACATTTTATTTAAGAAAACACGCGGATGTCTTTATTCTACGGATATTGTTCTGTACAAAATGTCAGTACTACTCGTTTGAATAATTTTACTTTCCGGAAATAAAACGCAAAAATAATGAAGATAATTTTAGTTTATATTGTAATTCTACAAAATAATCATAAAAGTTAATACAACAGTTTTGAGTGAAAAGCCCAGGACACGATGTTCATAACATTTCCGCGAAAAGAGTGGTAATAACTTATTACGTTCTAGCCATTCATCATTATTACCGTCGCAATGTGCGGTTACTGTATCGTTCGTAATTCAATCAATCAATCAATCAAAAACGTTTATTTGCAACTAAAACATAAATTATAAACCGTTACTTAACTAATAAAGAATACCAAATGACAATATACGATATAAGTAATAAACGTAATACTATCAAACTTAGTTTTAGCTACCAAATGGTCGCAACTCAACTTATGCAGGCGTTAAAACCTACGCTGGTTTTCTGCTGGGGCCTATGGGACCGAGGATTTTTTTTTTCAGCCATAACTGTCCCACTGCTGGGCAAAAGCCTCTCTTTTCTCGACCGAGGAATTACAAATTAATATTTCTAGGAAAGCGAAGTTAGAAAGAAGTAATTATGTTCAACCTCCTCAACCTCAACAGCCTGTATTGGTCCACCTGGACGCAGGCCTCCCCCTGATAAGCGCCTTGTTGGCTTTTATCTCTTGGGGGTAATGCCCATAAACCCCAGACTGGGCATGCGGGTTGGGGATCGCAGTTCGGTGGTAGATTTATTCTGCAGGGGCGCTGCTGCCCGCCCCCGGTGGATATCCTTTAGTCGCCTCTTACGACACCCGCGGGATGAGTTAAGGTGGTGCAAATTCTAAGCCGGCAGCTAATTATGTTCATTTTTTTTTATTGCATATATTCAAACAGTGGAACAGTAAAATGCTCTTCAGTCAAATTAGAAAAAATACTATAAAGTACATTTCGTTAATATTTGCCTATTAGCACTAAATATATAGGTAACAATAATGTTTATATCGTCAAATAGGAAAAAAATTGCTTTTAGGTATATATAATTCATATATTTAATTATTTTATTCGTACCTAGGCGTCTAGAGATAATAGAATAACCTTCTTTTATTTTCCTGACAAAAACAGATTTTGCTATTACGACTTTATTCTCTGGGGCAAGCGATATATAATACAGACATTAAAATAACACAGGGTAAGTGATTAGAAGCACATCCTGTTTTACTTATAAGTAAATAACGGACTACACTATTAGCATCGAACTAAATAAATATAATTTAATATTAGTCTAGCGAGCCGATAGGAACTAATGTTGATGTGTAAAATCACGAAAAATCACTCCCCCAGAACAGCTAATCACCGCGGGGGCACTAGTAGACTAACAACACCCTCCTACCCTCCAAGGACCAGTCAAATCGTATGGATATAAAATTGTGTAAAATTAAAATAGATGTATTTATTCATGAACAATGTTGTCAGGTGGTCCTAAAACATGAGTTCGTATTATGTCACAGCCAAATAAAAGTCACACATTTACCACTTTTCATAGATACCAAAACCGAGTAAACACGAAACATAACGTGACTTTATTGTATTACAACGCAAAGAGAAGCGTACCCTTTCATAAAAAGAGCTCAAATATTTACATTATGTGCACATTTAAACAGGAATTAAAAGGTGGGAACAGAAAACGGGCCCCGAGCGTGGCTACATGCTCTATCTACATCGCAAGGAAATTAACTGGCGACGGTACCGACGCCACCCCGGAGTATACAATATTTTACTTCTACTCGAGGTGCTTAGCTGCCATAACTGACCCTGGCAGCGAGCACCTAGTATAATTCACAGGTTGCATGAGAGATAAGTTGCGCATATAAGGTGTACCTACGCTTCCATAGTTTATAGTAAGTATCCGTGGAATAAAAAGAAAATAGAACTATGACAAGCAAGAAGTACCTCTGCCTATTTTAATTGGAGCCGAATCCTCTTAAATAGGAGAGGGTAGAGTGGTGGGTTCATTATGCCTTATGGTGAGGATATTATAGTATTCCAAACTAAATCTTGAATTTGATTACGTAAAACTTAGTTCAGGTCATTCTAAAGCCTTAAACTGACCGGTTTTTTTTTTATTATTAATTATTATTTTGTTTAAATCAAGTGCATATTATTCTACTCATAATTAATATTGTAAAATTTTATTTTATTAAGGAAATAAAGAAGAGGCTTTATTATTATTATTATTAAACTGACCGGTTTTACGGGGCGTAGTTTACCACTCCCAGCGAGCATGATATGTTACGCCGTGTGCTAAAATCCTTCTCATTGTTCCTTGTGAGCTCCTTCTTTCCCCATACTGACTGCACGAACACTCGTTGCGTAACAATCTACATTAGGTAACCCGCGTAACGCCAGTAACAACCTTTAGGTTCAAAAGAATACGCGAAACGAGTACCAACAACCGCGCTGATACCTAATTCTACAACAGAACTTCACAGCCGTACTGTCCAAATACATCAATGTACTAACAGAGGGATTAGGTCGAAAATCAATAGCTTGGGGAATGATATAACTATCAGGAGGATTAATTGATCGAGTGGCCCTGGAACTTACCCCAATTTGCTGGAAATGAAAGACGTTGCATGTATCTTGGTATGGGATTGTGTTTTGTTGGACGGGATTTAGTTGTAGAAGACAACTACATAGTTTAGATTCTGTTACTGAGTAACTGAATAGTGTTCGGAAACAGTGTTTATATCAAATATATAACTTAATAGACTGTAAACCTACAAATGTTCGGTCAATTTCTTTTATTAAAATAATTGTTGTACTTGTATGTATGTTAGTGTATGTTAGATAGATTCCTATAAATGTTACGGAATTGAAACAAGACCCCAAAAAAACTACGAGAACAACAGGACGTTTTCAACGCCCGTACCTACTTAATACTGGCTATTTTACTTACCTCATCATCAATTTCACTTCGTCAATTTGGACATACATAAAAATAAATCTAATAAACTTATACGTGATAACAGGTTAGGTAATATTGGATCACATAGAGTGCAAGTAATGACATATAGCGCGGGTATTGACAAGTCTGCAGGGAAATCAACCGTGCCACACTAGCGGTGCCGATCCTGACTTGGTACACTGTACGCTGTGTGTATTGTATTGTATAGCTATACGTATTGTATTGTATTGTCATATAGTTTGGCCAGGCAAGCCAGGTATGGCCAATAGAAGGTACGGTTTCAAATTGTAGAATTAATTTTTGTTGATTGTAGATTGGTTGCAACAGTTTGCAGTTAGCAGTTAGCTCAATTGTTTCAAATGTAAATACTAGTTCTTTTTTGTTTCTATTATTAAATTGTTATTTTCTATGTAAGTAAATTTGAATATATTTTGTTCATTTTAATTTAATTTGAAGACCCCAGGGCCATAGCGTTTTAAAATTCTAAACTGATACTCACAAACAAATTATCGTTTTGGTTAAGTACAAAACTAAATAAATTAATAATGCTGAACAATCGACAACACATCATCTAGTCGCAAAGGCAACAGAGCTTGTGTTATGGGAACTAGATAATTGATAACTATATTTACTTAATACAACAGATAGATATTTTTAATAATACATACCTAGGTATACCACCAAGATCCGAAACTAATATCTGCAGATCGCATAATATGTCCAGCGGCAGTAATCGAACCCGCAACATTCTGCATCGTAGGCGGACCTTCGCCCGCTACGCCACTGGGGTCGTCTGGTTATTGCAACACAGACCTTTTTATTTGTGGTACATGTTGGGCGGTGTATATAAAAACAGCATGTTTCAACCGACTCCACTTCCGTTCGGTCTTAAACTGGTACAGACTCGTTTTGCAAGCAAAGGCTGGGCAACAACTATTCAGTTGTAGCTCAAAAGCACCAAGTCTGTTCAGGACGGCTGTCGGCGATAGAATGAATCCGGGAGCCGTTGATCGAGTGTTGCCTGGCTCGTCGTGCGTCACCCACTGTGTTGCCAGGCTGATATACAATTTTACCCAGTTATGTTTAATGGTTATTATTTACCTAACAGCTCGGCCATCGGACCGTCAACGAGTGCCTTCGTTGCTTATAAATATTAACATTTAAGTAAACATTAATTTATTTTCCAAACAATCATTGATTTTTCAATTTGAACTTTATCTATCCTTGCGGACAAAATATATATTTCATCAAAAAAAAAAAAACAAAAGGTAACGAATAAAAGACCATATTCTTACAAACGTATGCCAAAGAGATTTAAATCAAAGAGCACGATCCAGCTAACAAAGCTTAGAATCCCTTTTGTTCACATTTAGGTACGGCAACCATTTATTTATTTATTAGATTCGAAATATTTCTAATAATATCTCTCTCTAATGAGCCCGTCAAATAATAACAATATATAATAATAACAAAAATAAGTCTTGGATTTAATTGTCTCACGATCGCTCGAACAGCTCTCTTCTGCATCCTAAACGCTCGCTCCCAGTCAGCAGCTCTGCCCCACAGCTCCACGCCATATTGAAGGGGCGAGTGAACGGATGCAAAGTAACAGCTTCTGGTCATCCCTTCTTCAAGAGTAGCCGATAAACGCCATAAAGCGAAGCAAGCCCTTCCCACTCTCTCGCAGAGTCTGTCGATGTGTAGCTCCCACGTTAGGCTTTGGTTGTTAAGTTCGTCACTGCATTCCTTCTCATTTCTTAGCTTTGGTTGCAAAGCTTATCACTTCATTTGCTTATAGTAAAACTATTAGTGAGAATTACTATTTTCATCAACTTATTGCTTTTCACTGAGCGAAACATGCCCACAATAAGTAGATCATCACTCAGGCTGTTAACTGCTTCTCGCTGGGCGGCATGCCCACAATTAACAATCTGTCATGCCATTTGGTTAATCTTACGCTAGAAATAACTCACGCGCAACATAACCCAATTGCTTTTTATTATTTATAATACCCAGACTGTTAATTGCTTTTCATTGGGCGGCACATCATTGTGCCTGGCATGCCCACAATTAACAACCCATCATGTAATATCATTTGGTTACCCTACGTTAAAATTATTTCACGCGTAAAATAACCAAATTGTTCCCTTTTTCACTGAGTCTATTAACTGCTTCTCGTTGGGCAGCACATCGTTGTGCATGCCCACAGTTAACAAGCTGTTAGTCAATTATATTAGTTTCACCTGACTTAAAATAACCTATCGTTTTTTTTCACTCTGACTGTTAACTGAGACTCTTTGGGCGGCGCATCATTGTGCCCCGCATGTCCACAGTTAACAACCAGCGGACTAAGTTCGAATTAAACGTGGACAGCATTATTAAGTTTATTATCATGAAATGCATTGCATACCTGACTATTAAATTGTGTGTCAATAAGATGTCATTGTTATCTTCTGCTAAACTATTAGCAAAACGTTTACGTATAATATCCAATAGAATATCATGATCAGTGCAGCAATAATAATGATTTTCATTGTCAATGTACCTACAGCTACAACTTTCAACATCATTGTTTAAATTTACATTAACTACCCTATATTGGATTAGGGAGTTCAAATAGACCCAAAAATAAAATTTGATAGGCCTAAGTCTAGTAAATTGTTACTAAAATTATTTTTGTAAGACATTGCACGACTTCAAGTTATCTAAAAAAAAAAGACTAGAAAGTCCCGTTCGACCTATTCGAAGATACTGTAGTATAAAAGCATAATTATCCACCGCCGCTCCATAACGACATATCAACCAATCGAGGATAGCCTAGTTTGCCTTCAATTTCCCTTCCCGCTCACACACTGGTCAAGATTCCTTAAACCAACACAACTATCCAAAAAGCGCGATTTGGCTGCAGGTAGGAGAACCTTTACACAAGTAAATGAGAAAAGTCGTCGTCACTAGTAAATTAGAAAAATCGTCTTCTAGTATATTACATTTTATAGGTGTTGTAAACCTAGGTGTGTATTTTACCTTTAATTTTATTTATTTGAGTATGGTATTAACTCTGTTTATTTTTAATTGAACCTACTACAGTCCTAAATTCATTTGAAAAATCGTAAGTAGTTTACTTTGGAAACTCAATTTATTTTATTATGCCAGCAGTAACTAATTCTCTGATCACGGTCACTGACGACCCGTGTTTCAATTGCGTCTGTTAGTAGGTAAATATAAATACCTTTTCTATTATCCTATTCGATCCTACTCGATTTTATTCGATTATGTTCGATTCCATTCGATTCCATTCTATTTTATTCTATTTAGTTTATTATAGACCTAAACAACTTACGAGTACTTATATCGTTTTCACCGTTTAAACTCTAATTAACACGTAGGGTGTAACAGTATAATAATATCGTACTAAATAATTTACCTACCGAAAACCTACTCGTACTCAAAGCATAATCAGGCATAAATATGTATGTAATTGATACTCTGCGTATTAACGCATTCGCTGCCCAGCTTCGGCGGTGCGACCCGCAGGGGCGCGCCCCGCCGCCGCCACTACACGAGGGTCGAGTCGAGAGGCTCGTCTGCGTCTCGGGCCATGAAAATGTTAGTTTAAAGATCTACGTGGGAATCTTCCCACAATATTTAGTTTAAGCGTTTGATTTAAGTATATTATTTATTGTTCATTTTATATCATCTACACTAGGTACATTATATATTTACACATTCACACACTGTTGACTTATATGAAAAGTGTGGTTCTCCCGTTCATACTTGCTTAGCGTTCGTACTCTTACATCCTGTTCATACTCTCTACTCCTCTAATCCTACATGTTTACTTCACATTTCTTTTCGCTACCCTCAATGATTTCTATTCGATATTTTATTGCTTCATTTATATGCATTATTTACACGTAAGAAGTTTGGTTAAGGTTGCATGTGCGTCGCGGGCATCAAAAGTGTTAGATTAAGGAGCTGCCATAAATTGTTTTTGTTTCAATTCTTAGTTTTAATTTCTTGTTAAAAAAAATTAGTAGATTGCGAAGACTTATCTTAGGTTTTGCCTTCCAGTCGTCCATTGCAATAAATAATAGTTTGGATGATCAAAGAAATGACTTAAACCGTAAAAAAAACACTAGAATTTGTGTTTTGTTTTTATAGGTAGGTACCTTCCTACGCTTTCTACGTAGTTTAAATCGGAATTCCTACAAAGGCTCATTATTATTTTACATATAAATTAAAGTACTTAATGCTTGTCATGCCTCAGGCCCCGAACAACCATCCGGAAATCGAACAAATACTTGCCGCGCCGCGGGAATCGAACCCGCATGTTCTCACAAAAGTTCCATTTTGGAAACCACCGCGAGCACGGCTTCGTGCAGGGCCGTCTTAGGCCATGCCGGGGCCCCGGGCCACACAACAATTTGGGGCCCTGTTTGAACGTATAACTAGTAGTTCTACGAATAGTAGACGTCGCGAACACTAACTTTTTTCAACAATTAATTTACATAATACTTAAATATTTTGATACCTAGGTAGGTACCTATATAATGAGAACTTCTGTGGTTCTGGGTTCATACTTTAACCCCCCCCCCCCCCCATTTCCGAAGATTGCATAGCGACCCATCTGAAATGTACCTAGGTACCTACCTATGTAGCGTTTGTGGATATGGATCTATTATTTTACAGGAAAAATATACCTTGAGAAGTTTGTAAAACTAACACCTTTTCAAAAGTTCTTGTACATGTTCTAGTAGTTCAATGATGTTCTAGCAGTTCTACGAACAGTAGACCTCGCAAGCACTAACTTTTTTTTCAACATATTAGTAACTTATATTATATTATGTACTAAAGTTATATAAAACGGGATATTTAGGTATATGTACCTACCATGTTTTTAGGCGGTGACTCCTTGCAAATCGCCATGCTAGTGTGAAAGCATCTTATCACGGAGCAAAAGTGCCCTCTTATCAGAATAAGCACCAGCATAGGTAGGCGCCAGCCTTCCTTTAATGGCGCTAAACTTGTCATAAGTATTATAGGTACCTAATATCTATGTAATTATCGGTGCCTCTTACTTTTGGACGCGTTGTAAGAAAAATCCTATGGGCAGGTAGGTACCTACCTAAATATTGGTTTACGCTAGTGCGGTGTGCATTGGGCAACTTACCAACCTTAGGTGGTAGGTAAGTAGGTAAGGGTAATTGTTTAGTAGGTATAATTATATACCTGGCTCAAAACTAATGAAATGATTTCCTTAGGTACCTACCTTTGAAATAATGCCCACCGTGCAGGAATAGGCGTCTGTTTATCCTGAACGGATTCAATCTTGTTTGTGGGTAGGGTAGGTGAGGTAGGTAAGGTGCACTTGGAAAGGTAGGTAGGTATTACAGATCACTTCACTTGCAATACGATTGTTGTCGGAATTTTTGAACGAAATGTTGCACAAACACATCAACCATTAGACCAATTGTCCATACAAAGTACCTACCTAAGTTACGTTCCTCATAGGCGTGTGTCGTTCGTTCATTCACAAAGATCCATATCAGTCACGACCCGTTAAGAAAATGATCCGGTTCATATGATCCGTTCATTTGAATGATTGTTTTTGCCGGCGGATCTTTTCGATTTTGTGACTGACTGATCTGAGCCTGTGCGAGATCGGTTCGTTTCGTTGCGTGTCGTCGCGTCGTTTTGTTACTGACTGATTTGGTTCTGTGGTGGATCTTTTCGAATTCTCGGTCTAGGTATATCATTCATGATGATCCAATTATCATTAAATTATGGTAGGTACATAGAGTAAAAACTCGCTGCTGGGTAGGTAGATATTTATTGACCTGAATTGAGATAGGTACTTACCTACTTATAACGTCTCAAGTTAGATTCTTCTAGTAGGTAGGTACCTATATCTTCGTTAGTATATCTTCCTCACAGGAGGTAGAAAGATGTGTAAATACTTATCTACCTATCTTGCGTGCCTCCAACAACCGTAGGTACCTACAATAACACCTTCGTTCGTCTGATGCTTTTTTTATAAATTTTATCTTCCTAAAGGATCCCAAGGCTACTAAAAAATGGATTGATTGATGCGACGACTTTGAGGAAAGCTACTTTAGAAATAATACCTAAGGACTACCTACCTACCTAGGTAGGTACTTACCAAAACTTTACAAAGCTTATCCGACTATTGCTAGACCATTTCAATCAGCTTTCATTTCACTTTGATTTAATACCTACCTACCTATGCTTGATATTTTTATGAACTTGTGCAAGCGGGTTTCCTTGTTGGTAAATAATTTACATAGAGGTACCTACTTACCTAACCTACCTAGGTAGTAGGTACGTACAGTAGGTACCTACCTACATACCTACTTAGATGCCCAAGTACTTACATGTACCTACCTACTCGAAAAATAATAGCCTCCTCTCTCGGGCTATCGGGTAAATCGATTATGATTAAGTATTATTCGTCTGTCAGTATAAAATCGATTTGGTTGCTAACTGGTTTTCGTATGGAATGTAAATAGGTATTTTGGTAAATAGTTAAAACATTTATTTGTAAGGAAGGTTTTTAAAGTTTCAAGTAAATTGGAACAAAAGTATCAAGTATCAGTAGTAATATTTTTACTATTATAGGAAGAAAACAGTTGTGTACAACACGCAGAAATCAACTTGGCACCTGGTGCCAAGTAAACTTCTAGGCACGAGGTGCCTAGTTAACTTCTGCGTGTTATACCTACGTAATGTTTGGTAAGGAATAAAGGAATGAATACCTAAGTACCAAACTGCGACAACAGACTCTATTACGTTACCTTAAGGTATCTACTTTTAATCAGGCTGTGAGTAGATGATACAAGCCACAGAATGTGTCCTATCCTACTCGCACGCACCACTTACGGCCTCGCGAGAGCAAGACGCAGCGGATCTTTGCGTTATGTCGCGGCGCGCGTCTCAGTCGTTCACAATGAACCGAACGTAGAAATGAACGGGTCTTTTCGTCGAGACTGTTCGGAACAATCACGAGCGGCCCGTGATCCGGATCATATGAGCCGTTCGTTCATGAACGACACAATCCTAGTTCCTCAGAAAAGCTCGAAATTCTGTACCTAGTATCAATAGATGGCGTTGATCCATCAGCCCAAAGTTTTTGTTATTTTATTCTTTAACCGACGACGACGGTGTATGCGGCCGCGCTATTTCATATAATTCTCGAAGTGTTACATACAAAGATGTTCTAATAGGTGGCGCTGTACTGTAAATGCTCTCTTGCATATTACTGCATTTTGCGAAGCTATTTTGCTCGTCATGCCGAAAATCCTCATCAGATCTTTACCAAATTTTTATAAGAACAGTATAAAGTTATTACCTTTCAATTAAAAGTACAATCATCAAAATCAGATCTCCTAAAGCGGAGATATTCCAAATTAGCCTTTTTGCCTTATTGTGGAAGAAGTACGCCTTTAATCAAAAAATCCCGACGACAATAAAATTCTCTAAAATCATAGAATCTGTACACAAAGTTTCATACCGATCGGTTGTAAAATACGACCTGTAGAGGAGTACGGACATACTGACAAAAACGCCATTTTGGCCAGACCTGAAACGAAGACTTTCGTTCACTAACGTTCACGACGTCAATAAAACCAGCCAAGTGCGAGCCGACGCGCACACGGGGGGTTAAATAGGAGCACAACATACCTACTAATAGAAAGAACGGTGAGCGAAGCAAGCCACGAATTTTTTGTGACAATAGGTGCGGCGGGGGTGGCGAGCTATCTCAAGAGTAGATTGATAACTTCTATTTAGCGCCCCTTGCCACCTGGGATTCACACACACGAGTGACCGCTCCACACGCTCTACTCTAGGGTTTCACATAAAGGCCACAAAACTCAAATACTAATTGTCTGATATAGTGGAGGTATGTTTATGTGGAGTGATTCTTCTTTAAATATTATCTGGCTGTGTGAGCGAGTAGTCGTTTTCACCCCCTGGTGCTTGGTGGAATGGCGGCAAAACACGGAACTATACATATACATATTTCCTGCCTGGGAAGTGGCAATGCCACGTTTTCTGTGAAACTCTACAATATCACTATTAATAGTAATGCTAAACAATTCACATAATATCATAAGCTAGCCCTAAGCTAAGCAGAGCTTGTGTGTGGTGTGTGTAGCTTGTGTGCATTGGATTCTCACTGCTCAGGGTTGCCAGAAAATCGCTCAGTTGTCGGTCTTTTGGGGGCCCCCTGACGATGGGGGCCCTGGGCCCGTGCCCCGTGTGCCCTTATGATAAAGACGGTATTGGCTTCGTGTCATGGTTTTATTAACAGAAAAATAGAAAGTGAATGATCTTTTGCCACCAAAAATACCTATAAATCTTGGAACTACTTATCGAGGTTTTGGTCATCTACAAATCTACAATTAGGTAGGTGAGCATTGTTTCAAGACTATGATCGAGTTTATTTAAATATTATATTTTCTCTAGCAAATATTTCATGAATACGCTGCAATCAAAGGTGCATTCGTGCATTGGTATGTAGGTAGGTAGGTCTAGAGAGAGATAGGTAGCTAGTTGTGTTCATGGGTTTGCAAACTGAGCATGGATATAATATGACGTTGGCATGGCACCTATCCGTTTAGACTACAAAGTTCTCAGCGTAAGTAGCCAAACGTTCTTTATTATCAAGTGAAGTAACAAATATTTTAAGTAAACTGCTTTGTTTGTGATTAGCATTTTCACCGACAACTCAACCTGAAACTCGTTGCTATCTTGTTC
This sequence comes from Eupithecia subfuscata, assembly GCA_963564075.1. Lineage (NCBI taxonomy): Eukaryota > Metazoa > Arthropoda > Insecta > Lepidoptera > Geometridae > Eupithecia > Eupithecia subfuscata. The sequence goes on along the minus strand of OY751109.1, from coordinate 9,255,094 downwards.
GGTTCAAGTGCACTCTGATGCATACCTATGCAACATAGGTTCTACGCACAGAAATATATCTAGATATGTTTCTGTGGTACTACGACTCGGAAACGGATCGTAAAACTAAAAAAAAATATTACAGCTCCATGATTTCATTTCATGCTTAACTTAGAATTAGTGCCTACGTAGATATATCAAATTTGTCCCTATTCCTTACTATGCTAGGTACCTACTGTAGTTATTCTGAGCGTAGATATTGCGTAGGTACCTGTAGAATGTATTCGTTCCGAAGGTTGGGTAATTTATAAGGTGGTCAGATCACTAGCAGTAAATATCGAGGTCTTTATTCTACCCCATACCTACATAAAGCCATGAAATCTTCATCACCGTACACCTATCTACATCGGTTAGTACATAACGGAGCTAATCAGAATTTAATAAATGGGTTGGTATTCTTTGGTATCACGATTCGGTGAGGCCCACCAGATTTGGTTAGGGTAAAATCTAAATATTTTTGTAGTCCATTGAAGAAGTGAGGCATGACATGGATCAAAGCCTATCAACGGATTTTGACATAGGTACATAATATCTATATCTAGGTACTAATAAAGTACACCTTCAAATACATTCCGATTCGATTCACGAAGTTCACTATAGTGCCGATTACGACAACGGCTTCGAATGTGAGGCGCAACTAGCCTCTCGCTGCGACGTGCTGTTCTAGTTACGCCTGCTTTGGCGCTTCGATTCTTCCTACTATATCAACGGTTGCGTGAAGGATTTCGAGTAGAATTACACGACTTACCTCGCTTCTCGTTGCATCGTCCATCGTTCGCTGGACGCTTCTCAGCACAGCCATCACGATCACATTACGTCAGCATCTATGGTACCTGGCTGGCTGTGTTCGTCGCGGCTCCGTCGATTGCTACGGCGCTTTGGCGCCTTATGGCGACGGTGTTCTCTGCTACGGTGGTGGTCACGCTAACTGCTTCCATCATTCGCTGTTAAAAATTATCAAGCATCAATGTTCTTCAAGGCATATTTCCATTTCATCTGACAAGTTAATGCGATCATGGATCACTGATAACCAAAATCCAAACAAAAGTTTATAAATTTCTCTTGGGGTTACAAAAAACACGTTGAAAAGGAAATCCAGCCAGTTAAATTGCTGAGCCCGCGTTCAAGCTATCATAGAGTAGGCGACTAGGCGGGTACCTATGTATCTTGGCCAAACGCGGCCACGATCACAGATTCGGTAGGTACCTACCTACTTACTTAACGGTGAACCCGCTACATGTTATCGAGCAATCGCTATTTAGTGTACTTTAACAAATTGTCATTTGTGTATTAATCAGAATTAACCAGGCACGTACCGGCGTTACCAGGGAGTACCCTGGCCAAATGCCTACACAAATACCGATCACTTGCAAATCATTCCGCCAACACTGTCAGGGAGTAGATACCCTGACCACGTGCTAACAAACAGGCTTTCAAACTAAACAAAAATGCAGGTAGGTATCTAGTAAAATCACTAAGTACGTGACGACATTACCAGGGAGGGCATGCCCTGGCCGAATGCCTGCACAAACCCGCACTTCTAAATCAATCTGTTAACACTATCGGAGTTATGTACCCCGATTACGTGTTAACAAGTCAACCCTCAACACCTTGTGGGCAGGGTGATAACAAGATAAAGAGCAGAAATTACGAATAATTATAAGAAATCTTCACTTTACGTACCTTGCTATCGGAATCCCTCTTCTGAAGTTGTTGGGCGGTGTATATAAAAACAGCATGTTTCAACCGACTCCACTTCCGTTCGGTCTTAAACTGGTACAGACTCGTTTTGCAAGCAAAGGCTGGGCAACAACTATTCAGTTGTAGCTCAAAAGCACCAAGTCTGTTCAGGACGGCTGTCGGCGATAGAATGAATCCGGGAGCCGTTGATCGAGTGTTGCCTGGCTCGTCGTGCGTCACCCACTGTGTTGCCAGGCTGATATACAATTTTACCCAGTTATGTTTAATGGTTATTATTTACCTAACATACATAATTGTTTCGTAGCATAATTATGTGCTACGATATTCGTAGCACTTCTACGAGATTATGTTATGTATGTGTAAATGAATATATTTATTTTGAGTGGAATAATTTATTATGTTTTGACTATGATTGTTAATTAATTATCTGATAGTTAACTTCGATTGTATTATCCTTGATTATTTTCATTATTAATTATTTTTACGATTTGATTCACTGCGATTTAATATTTGCACGCCTGCTTGCGAGTTGAATACATTTGACAACTCTCTAGTCATAAGATCCAACATGTACCTGTAATAATGTATTAGGCAAATAAATGATTTTGATTTGATTTATGATTTTACTAGCTGCGCCCCGCGGCTTCGCCCCCGTGGAAATTTATGTTTCCAACTTTCTTAATTTTTTCTTTCATAAGAACCTTCTCCTGACAATAACAAACACAACAAAGAAAGATTTAGCGAAATCGGTCCAGGCGTTGTTGAGTTATGCGCTTACCAACACATTTTGCGATTCATTTTTATATTATAGATGAGAAGAACAGTGTTACATAGTCCATAGTTACTGAATAGAACCTATGCTTTATCTTATCTGACTACACATTTGATTTAATTAGGCCAGAAAAAAAGTAATTTTGGTAGGAAGGTGACATAATATTAGCGACTTTTCACCTTCCCCCTTCTTGGTAAATGTATTTGGTCCGTATTCTTTCAACTTGACACCGCCTCCCCTTAATACCGTGGAGGATTGTACTAAGAGCTTTTGAAACACAATACTTACTTACTGAAGTTATGTAAAAATCTAGCATTACTCCGGGAGTGTAATTATCTTAAGAGGCGTTGTTTACAGCTTTAGGATATTACTTTGTAATTTGTTTTTTAGCCAACGGAATAGCAAGTTTACCTACTTTCTATTTACGATCTTTGATAATAGTTGCTGGTCATGTGTCATGACTAGTATTGAGGTACCTACTTGTCACCATGGATACAATACAATGGTTACTACGATTCCCCTACCAGCTCTACATCTAGAGCTCAATATCAGTGCCGATATGTATAACCATGTCAATTTCCGGTCTTGAAACTAAGCAAGGTTTATTTGAAACTATCGGTTAAATCAAAGTGAGTTAGTAGGCCGGTGGAATTAACCAAGAATCCGTTTTAGGGCTGCGGTCAAAGTGACAAGTCCCGGGACAACTTAATAGTAGAACAGATTATGTAATAGTGGCTATTAAACCGATCTGTACTTAGTACAATTAGTTACATATCAATAACATTAAGGCAGGCAACTATTCGTAGTATAGAACTACGAATAGTTGCCTTCGTAGCTGCTACGGATTTTGTAGAATTTTAGGCGAAAATTTTTTTTTACACCCTTGAACTGCGGCTACATTGGCATAGAAACGTGGTGTTTCTTATAAATTTAGAAAGTTTCACACTTTCCAAAAACAATGACGAGAAAGCACCCCGCTTTGACGCCATCATTTTCATGATACATAAAAATAAACAGCTAATTCCGTGAATTCATAATCAGCAGATAAATTATTCCGCTGCATAAACAAGGACGGTCAAGTTAAACTGGGTCCGTAACTCCAGCCATGGGCGGGGTCCCTTGGGGTAATTAACGCAGCTATTGCTCCCGCCGAGGTCATTTCGTCCCGAATTGACCGCAGATGGGTTAAATCTACCTACCAACTATGTTACAGCTACCAAAGGAAAGTGGAGTTGGAAATTGAGGAGCCCAATTCTATATTCTACTTTTCGGGGACTAGTTGCAATGAAAAAAGAGGTAGGTAACACGAATTGTTATACGTAATACAAACAAAGCAGAAGTGACTGATGAGAAACCAATAAAAGTTATCCCGTGAAAGCCTATTCTCGAAAAATGATAATAGACCCTAAATTATGTGTTATGCTATGCGTATTGGCAAAGAAATGCTTTTTATATCTGATACTGAGCTCGTGGTGAAAAAGCATTTCTTTATACCATGATGAAGTTCTATATACCATGATTAGGTATGGTTCATGATAGATTCTATCAATATGAAATAAGTATATAGATATTCAATGGTTAAACAGCAACGTGCATTAATTAAACCCGTGCACTCGGGTCACCAGCGACCAAAACAAAATCACAGGCCGACGACGGGCGGCGACGTTTTTAATTTGGAATCCATCAGGCCCACATAAACCGGCCTGGGGATTTCCAATAACAGTTTACGAGGACTCGACACAATGAGTCATCAGTTACACAAAGCCGGTGATTCAAGCAGGACGTCGCCGTGTTACCCGGATATAGCTGGTTTACCCGATACATAGGTGCAGCTCGACCGTATCTCTCTTTGCGATTGAGATCTCGTCATTTATGTTTCTATAGAGCAGATCGCTCACTAAAAGTTATATGAAAAATCCGTGTAGTAATTTTTCTTTCAGACAAGTCGATGATATGATGACACAAAATTAATGTATCTTTTAAAGGGCAATGTATAAAGAACCGTACCTATAACAAAACTCCTAGTAAGTTGCAAAAATTATCAGTAAATAAATTCAAACAAATTGTCAAAACCTTGCTGTGCAAAAAGGCTTAGGTACTATAAAATATCTAGAGCATAAAAAAGCTTGGGACGGGTTTCGCTTCAACTCGAAAAATAACAACTAACAGGCTAAAGGTTTCTTCGTCGCTTCTTTACTTTAGTCTACATACCGAAGCGACAGAAATCATAAAATATCACTTTATTTCCTTGTGTATATTTCACTGTGTATGTGACTAGTTCTATAATTTGACCTTTTCTAAGTGTAGGTACTCATACATTTATTGTATTTATGGAAATAAAGAGTTTTTGATTTAATTTTAAATTTTTAAAAACTCACAGAAAGCTTAAAGGTTTTTAAGAATTCCAACAAATCTTGGAAGAAGTCGTTGGTTAGATTGATAGTTGTAAGTTTATGTTGTTGTTGGTGTTTATGTTTATGTAAAGTGGGCTATTCAAAATCAGACAAAATAGAAATGCATTTGCACTACATCATCCGCTAGATATGCATAAACACAGACACGAACGATCAGAGCTCTACTCCACATCACATGGCTTTGAAACCGTCGCTCACGTCAAGTGCTTATCTCTCGTAGCGGGCCACTGCAATCCACACCTACACTACACTAGACCCCCACACCTACATAATGACATTCGTCATTAAGATAGGATTACCGGACGTCCTGTGTGTTCTATTAATAGCTAGCAATTATACTAGGATTGTCAATTAAATCAGGAGAAAGCTGTATAATCCGAGCGCTGGACACAATTATTCATCAGTGAAACAAAGCCCGTAATCCGGGCCTTCGTATTGACCAGTTTGGTGCGACGCCAACGCGTCCCCCCGCGCTTGTGTGTGCCCACCCTTATTAACTATTCAATAACCCTAATGACATACCTACGCAATCGAAGAATAGGTACTTTAAAAATTAATTTTGTTGATTACTATTGCCTCGTCGATAAGATCTTCTAGATTAGAGGATTTTAGGAACCCAAAATGGCATAGGTACCCAAAATGATACGTTTTCACTTAAAATGTTTGGCTCCACCCGTTGCTCTACGCACTACAATGAACGTTGGTACCTATAACTTTCTTATCCAATCCCATCTAACAATTTTTCACGAGTCAAATAGTTGCAATTCCATTTATGTACCTATAATCCATCTCGAAGCGGATAAATAAAAAATAACCTGAAGTCTAGCAGTTTGAAAGGCTTTCTAGTAAATGGCCTTAAAAATATTTCATTTCTGGAATTGTTTCGAGCCAGGAATAGCGCCAAGTGACAGTTAAACTGATGTGTTCTGCTTCGGAGGTTGGAGGGTACATTTATTAAAACGTCCAAGTTAAAACGGGACTAGACGGATTCATTCCCGTAATAATAACGCCTCGAACACGGGGTATGAGCCAAGGCACTATTCGAACTATGTTGGTTCTATATACCATGATTATGATTCATGTTGCTCGTGGTCTGGATCCGATCATGTTATCATAGAATACCTACAACCTAACTAGCCCAATAAATTATAGATCCATCGGATATCCGGTCTATTCCTGAACATCACTTATCCGGATGCTGAATAATGAACAAGAGACAATTAGATGGTAATTTAGCCATGTCACAGTAGATACAGTATTGTTTCAATGAATTTTCAAGTGCCATGCAGAGGCCAAAATGTATAATTGTTTTTGCTACCTGCAATGCTATCCTCTGAATGATTTATCATCACATCACACTAATAATAAATGCAAAAGTTTAGATGCTTGGATGTTTAGACGTTTACAGATGAAATTTTGTTACCTCTTCACACTAAAACTACAGAAAGGATCAGCTGAATTTTGGGCATAAAGGTATGCAAGTATCAAAAAATCTATCCTACTATCCTATCCTACTTCCTACTAATATTATAAAGCCGAAGGTTTGCGACAACGGAATTTTTGTTAGGTACCTAGGATCTCCCAAAACTACTGAACAGAGCAAGATGAAATTTGGCTTTTTTAGATAATAGGCTACTTATTATATCGAAAATACGGGTGCGAAGCCGCGGGCAGAAGCTAGTACATAATATGTAGCTCTAGATTTAAAATAACGTGTAGGTATAAGTAGGTTACTTTTTATCGGCAGCGCACATATTATGCGCGCCACAAGCATAAAGCTTGTGATTTGTAAATTCGAGAAAAGCAAAAAGGTAGGTATCCTATCTGTGTGTTCGTACGGGTACTATAAAGTGTGTTGTATTATAATATCTGTGTGTACGGGTATGCATAAACGGTTTTATTGAACTGTAGGAAAAGAAATAGTGTCTAGAAATAGTAGAGCATTTTTCAAACATGCTTCAGAAGAATTGTATCGAACTTAAACTATGCACATGTGGTTGATAGTCTGTAAACTCCGCCCAACAGTACGTTGTGCCCTCACCTTCCTTCCTGGTACGTGACCAGACTTGGAAGAAATTCGATTGCCCGCGCCGCTACCTCGCCTGATCATCCCGAATCAATTTGAGATTAGATCTAAATTTCATATGAAATTGCTGTTTTAACGGAGTACGTTTGGATTGGCTTTGGGATTATAAAAGGTGATTTTTGGGATATCGGGAATGGCGAGATAGGTTGAGTGTTAATGAATTGGTATTTGGTAGGTATTGTTGTTCAATCGAAGATTTGTTCTGTACCTATTCGTAGGTTCAGGTACCTACCTATTATGTACTGCTTTTAACTTTTTCTAACCCCTCTACATCGATCGAGGTTGATCGATACCCTAAGTTTGACCTGCGTGTACTGTGGGTATTTGTATCTGTGGCGACCAAGGACTACGGATCGTAGGATTCTTTACTTTGGGGCTATGATCTAAGACCAAGTTGGGGCCCAAACACAAAAATTTTGTTTTCTTGAAATGTGAATGATCGAGTGTCCTACGCTTTGCTTGAAGAAATCTACTTTTAAGTCTAATGCTGGAATTGTTCATGAGTGAATTACATCTTTACCTGTTACTATAATTCGAATTTCATTAAATTGGAATTGGGTGCAGCTTCTAATACTATGATGGTTCAATTCAAAGTTGTCAAAGTTATCGGGGGGTGTTCTAATTTTTTGTAAAATGTACCTACTACTTGTTTTGTTCGGTACCTACTGTACTAAAACTGATTTCAGATGCAAAACAAGTACTTACCTGCTAGGTACTTTGCATCTAGGTGTAGATGGAAGATACCGTTAAGAGAACATGATGAAGTGCGTGCCTGCTACCGAGATTGATGCTTATCTCAAATTTCAATTTGACGCAAGTTATCCTAACCGACATCAGAGCAACCCGTGTCCGACACTACAATATCAACTTGCTATTAATTTAACAGAGGGTCCCAATATGCATTAATATCCCAGGCAGCTGTTTCAAATTAACCCTATAACTGTTTAATTAATTTTCGACCTCAGTTTAGTGATAAGATAGATAGTTGGTAAACAGGATTTGTGGTAGCGGATGATAGTCTACATACCCGCACAGTTTAGACATTACTACCATCCCGCCCTAGCTTCGCACCACGGCTTCGCACGGTTAGCAGTTTAATTTATATTTTCTAGGAATAATTCCGTAACGTTTTTTGTGAAGTTTTCTTTTTCCGAAAAAACGCGGTTAGAAACTAGTTCTTTATACACATAAACCTACATAAATCACTCCGTCCCGTCCATTAGTGAAACCGTATGAAAATCCGTTCGGTAAGGTTTTTGTTATTAAAGTGCGTTAGCCTCACGCTCTGGCTAATTTCTAAAAATTAAAATTACGCGGGTTCAAGTCCCGTCGAAGTCGAAAATTGACTACCTCTGTGGCGCAGCGGGCGAAGGTCCGCCTGCGACGCAGGAGGTTGCGGGTTCGATTCCCGCCTCGGGACAAATGTTTGTACGATCTGTAGATATTTGTTCAGGGTGTTCTGGATGTTTTCTATGTTACAGGTAGTAAAAAAATGTAGTGTATTGTATTACGTACCTATATCAGTTATCTAATACCTACCCATAACACAAGCTCTGCCTAGCTTGGGGCTAGATAATGCTGTGTGAATTTTTCAGCGTTATTATTATTAATTGTTGCGATATAATTTGATTTCTTAGAAATCCGTTCGGAAGTTTTTTTTTTTTTTTTTTTTTTTTTCCGTTCGAAAATTTTCGCGATCAGATAAGCGCCGGGCGGACTTTGTTGTACCTATGTATTATGCCAAACCCAAGTTTTTTTTTACTATGACAGATCACAAAAAACGCAGGACCAAAACCTCAATAAAGCTTACCACACCAGGTATCCTTTTATTCTTTTCCCTCTACGTTTTGTATTTTCCCTAAGGGTAAATAAGTATTTTTTGTGGCCGCGAAAATTAGTCATCCGCATCCACTAAGAGCCACGGGCGTGAACGCAAATCCGATTTGAGTAATGAAACAGGACTAATTAAAAAGTCGGGAGAAAAATCGTGGGGTAACTGTGTCTAGTCAAGAAGCCGTTTATTTGCTCACAGAGATTTATTTCTTTACAAATAGGGTTTTGAATAATGTTTGGAGTACCTACTTAATATAATTAAGGGCATGTTTTACGCCAGTTTCTATCTTAAGTGGTTTAGTAAGAGATTTTTTTTGAAAATAACTCATTCGAAAAATTTATTAGGTAGGTACAGTAAAATAAATAACTTCGTAGTTAATAAAACTAATATTGGTTGGTAAAAACAATCTTATTTTTGTTTTGTATGGTAGACAATTTGTGCTTGATTAATTGTTTCAGATAGGTATATAATAATATTACATTATTTATTGTAGATTTAGCTTAGAATAACCAAATTATTTTTGCTCAAAAAGAACGCATACAGTCTACGAAAAAAAAGTAATACTTCCAAAAAATATCATTAACAATCTCGATCGAACGAAATAATACGCACTCATCACATAGATCCATGTCATACAAATATTCATACAGCAAATATACATACAGCAAATATACATACGTAAATATTCATAATAATTAATTATACAATGTAAATTAACTTACGTAAATAACAAACACTGTTTTGTAAACTACAAAAATTATAATAAGTAATAATAACGTATTATTGGGGAACTGCCTAAAATCTAAGTGAATGTATAAACTTACTTGAACATAACAAACAAAATGATTCTATTTTTACTTAAATTACATGTATGAAAGAAAATTATGATTACATATTAAGTATTAAATGAAAATAGGACAGTATGAACTATGTGATATATCGTGGATATATCTAACGCAAACACGAACGATTAGTAATCTATGTTTAAATGGAATAAACTATCATTCGAACACTTAAAACCCTGAAACTACTCAATATCAACACATCAAATAAATCCGTCTTTACATTTGAATCCCAGACTTTAATTCGGTCAGATTCGTGACAATACCAGAATCGTCAATATCATTGAATATCACACCTTGAAGTATCTCAACAAATCCATACGCTTATAAAATAAGTTAGTACGTTATGAACTTTGTGAAACTTATGTAGGTAAGTCAAAGTCAAGATGTTTTGTTAACCCTAAGAGTTAGGTCGGTAACTCGCGATGGTCGTTGTTTCACATGGATGTAGGGGACCAGAAGTTCATTTCCCGTAGCTCGGATGGCTTGGGACGTATGGTCGGCTTGGCTGGCCTCGTCTCTTTGGGCGCTGCGACGTGTAATATTGACTTGGGCTCCTTACCTTTAGGGGCTGGCCCGAGGTTCTCAACTGATTCGGCCAGGATGCCACCTGTGGAAGAGACAGAGTATTTAAATATTTATTTTCGACAGGTATACTGTAGCACCTATTTTGAAACGTAACAACTTAATAAATAGAAATTAACTCAAAAGGACAAGGATCAAAATTCACCCACGTCCTACAACAAAGAAAAGTATTTCAAAATAAAACGTCAAGTGCGAGTCGGACTCGCGCACTAAGGGTTCCGTTTTGTAAGATCTTGTTTCTTGCCAAATATCATGTTTCTTGGTCAACATGAAGTAGGTACCCTGTAGATTTTTGTCGAGGGAGAGAATCAAAGTTAGTTTTTGGTGAATAAAATTCAAATTTCAAATTTACGGTTATAGGATTTCTTCCATTAGTGCGAGTGCTAGACCTTCTTGCCAAATTTTATGATTCTAATTTCATCCCTACTTACAAACTTTCGCGTTTATAATATTAGTAGGACGTCAACGGGAAGTAAGTACCCTATAGGTTTTGGTCCATGGCGAGAATCAAAAATATTTTTTTTGTAATAAACATCGATCAAAAATTTCCGGCCGGCGCCCCTTAGATGCACAATGCGCGCCCTGAAAACGTCAGTATCAAAAGGTATCCCATTTGGCATTTTGGGATACCTTTTCAACTAGTGTCATTTTAGCTCTCGGACCGAAAGCATGGTCAAGTGCTCTTATAAAAAATGCAATAATCGACCGACCATGCAACAGAAAATGGATGGAATTTCTTATTTTCAGTAAGTTTTAATGTAATTTTTACCTGTGTATTGTGATATGAGCCAATTGAGCCTTATATACTTGAGAAATCAGCATTAAATATTGTTGTTGGGTTTGCCTATGTAAAAATATTTATTTTGTTCTAAGTTGATGAATGGAGCGGCTATTGTTTCTAATTTTTTTTTTATTTATTTGTGTTAAGATGTAAGTGATAAAAAAAAATTCATGAAAAGACATTTAAAATAACTGGTTGAGGTTTATAAAATAACTAGCTGACCCGCCCTCAATTTTATTTGCGTGGACTCTCTAATAAAAGAAAGACTACAAAAAGTATTAGATTTAATGAACTTAGTATTTAATTTTTATCCTTATAAAAAAACAGTGTATAAATTATTTATAGGTTCTAAAAAAAGAGGTAAATTTATTTATAGGTTTTAAGGTACCTTCCTACCTACTTACAAAATAAAATAAAATAAATTCAACTCCACTAATCTCTTGTTCCGCATGCAAAAAACTTGACAGGCTCTGCGCAAACTGTCTGCGTCAAAACAAAACGTGGACACTTTTCAGTGTCATTCTTGCAAGGTTCTAGGTATCTACGGGGGAGGCCGCATACTTGATCGATGGTAATAAACTACAAATTTACTGTTTTCGGATTTTTTCTTTTATTTGTGCTATAAGGCCTTGCTTATTGCCAAATTTCATAAATCTAGGTCTACGGGAAGTACTCTATAGATTTTGTGTGCATATGATTCCCTTGGAAGTTTCAAAATATTCGGACATAAACGGCTGTAACTTTTGAGTGCGTTGACTTAGAAGTTTTATTTACATCACGGCTTCAAGAGGTTACGGACTTGAGTATTTGACGTTAATTTCAACTCGATACGTCCACGCGTTCCTGAGAAAGAGGGTTGACAGACGGACAACAAAGTGATCCGATAAGCGTTCCTTTTTTCCTTTTGAGGTACGGAACCCTAAAATTATTAAAAGGAGTATAAAAAGATGGCATACTTCCAAACTCCATCCTTACACTCCAACATATAAAAAATTGCTTTGAAAACTCGTTCAGGGGCATTATTATGGACTTTTATCATTTTTTTGGAAAACTTTTCTGTGTTTGTAGGACGTGAGTTAATTTTGTATGAACCGTGATCTTGTTCTTTGCAATAACAAAGGCTTATGTCACACGATGGGTAATAGTCGATAAGCATCACACTAATACCTACTAAAAATGCTAAAGTTTGAATGAATGGATGGATGTTTGTTAGTTCTTCACGACAAAACTACTGATCGGATCGGGCTGAAATTTTACATATATGTAGGTCTTAACCTGGAATAACACATAAGTAACATCAGTTCCCACAGGGTAGAAATAACCTAAACGCGTCCGAAGCCGCGGGCAAAAAGTGAGAAAGTGTTAAATCTGCCTAACTATGCAAGTATGCAACGACCATATTTTATCTTTCCTTAAACAGATTATGCATTAGTATTAAGTTCCGAGTGTGTCTATTAATTTACGTCAGATGAATCAACAAGCGAATGTATTCCACAAACATGTTTTCAAACAACAATTATTATTATACTTTTGCAATATTACGTTAGATCATGATAAGATAATACAATAACACTTAACATTATTCATTACGCATGTTAGTTACTAAAATTGTTTTTAAAACATCTTTGGTCGTTATTGTTCGTATCAATACATCTATTGTTAATTCACATGCACAATGCATGTCGTTTTACTAGTCGTTTCCCAAGATTATTGTACCTACACGTGAGAAACTGCACAAGCTATTTGATTCCTATTATGTATTTTATAGCTGTTTTGTGGTTTTTAAAGCTATAATTATATCTTTTGCAGCCACGGATTAAAACAATAGCCGGACAAAGCTATTTGAAATTTAACAAGACTTCTTACTAAATAGAACCAGCCGGAAATATGGTATGCCGCAAATCTTAAAAAAAATTCTATGAACCCCATGATAAAACTTACTACTTTTAAAGTATTTGATAATAATTTTTGCTTAGAATTTTTAATTTTGAAGTTACTACGTAAGAAACCGTTTACTCAATAACAGGTAAAGAACCCATTAACGTGATAGAAATGACCATCTAAAATATAATCGAAGATTACAAAAGCATATTTATCTTGTGAACAATGTTAGAACATTCAATAATAAATAATACATAATCTTATTTGTTTACAGTCTTGATTTCGCAGAACCGACTTTGTTTTGTTGTGAGCCTTACCTACTCAATATGCATAATCCAGTCCGTGGTTGCTTCAAGGGTATGGGCTTGTTTTGTTTGCTATTCGATGTAGTGAGAATCGCAAATAACATTGTTATATCCAGAACTTGTTTACTTTACGTGGACGGATGCGTGGGTACCTAATGTTAGAGCCACCACCATGATTCAATCAAGCCGTTAAGCAAACATTTTTGTAATCAAAAGGGTGTGAAATAAAACGATACTCGGTTCCAGAAACCTAATTTTTTTTTTTCTAAATTAAGAAATCAAGTACAAAAACGAAGAAATTTGCGTGGAAAATATTTTAAGACACAAATATTTTACGTATTATTGTAGCAAATCGCAGAATTCAGCATTATTTAGGCATTATTTCATTCGTTTTTGTCCGTTTTTTAATCTTAATTTTGGCTGCGCGTGTGCAACTATGAGTTGTTAAAGTTTTTGTTTTTAGTAGTTACATTCCTGTTACCTTGTTGTTTTCTGTGCTCAGTATGAGTAAAGTTTTCATAAACAAATGTCTTTGTTTACCTAAAATATCTTGGATTCTAATAGACTACAATAGAATGGAGTATAACCACAGATTAGATAACGTTACTTGGTATAACTCCAAAGATGTAGTTACCTTGCAATCTGGTTTCTAAAGCGTCTTCTTCGCATAACGTAGACGTAGAGGTGGTTAGATCTTTCTTGTAACCAAGCAGCGCTATTGACAGCCACGACCGGTTGTGGTCGGCGTTCTCCACCGGCTCGAACGGCGATGTGAAGTAACTGAAAATAACAATTGAAAAAACATTAGGCACATTCTAAGGTTTTTTGTTATTATAGTGCGTAACCCCACACTAAGGGTAATTTCTAAGAAATCAAATAATATCGCAAAAATTTTCGACTTCGACGGGACTTGAACCCGCATCCTTCCTTCAGTACAGGAATGTGCTAACCAACTACACCACGAGGTCAAGTGACGTGGGAGTCGAAAATCTCAGCGACTTCCTACGGTCTCTAGCGCCGTTAGCTCCACCAACAGGGGAAACATTGAAGTTTATCCAATCCTGTTCAAAGACTAAAGTTACATTTAGTTCGTTTGACGAGAGGTGTCGCGTAGCTTAATTCTAAGGTTTTTTGTTATTATAGTGCGTAACGCCACATTAAAGTTATTAGGCACATTTTTCTACAGACTTTGTCGCACATGCGATTATGACGCCCTGCTAGCTTAAGATGCGCGCCACGACCAAATTTTTTTCAGTTTTGTCTCGCCCTTTTTGGTAATATTTTGAAACAAAAGCACGACAAAACGGGCGACAAACGGTTGTCGCGGTGCGTATCGTAGTCTCGCTGGTGATTTAAACAAAACAAAACAATGTACAACGTTCTAGCTTCGTCCGAAACAGGCTGTGCTAGGCCGCTGCTGCAGTGACCTATATCTCTTTAACTAAATGACCAAATACTACTTCTAAGCGATTCGTTGCGGACAATCAAAATGTGGTTAACATTGTCTATAGAATTACATAGTAGGCAATTGGTTGCATTTCTTCATTAAATTTTATAACTTATTGCCTGGGATGTGTCCGGATCGAAGTAGTAATACTGTTTCGCGATTCAAAATGTTATTGTTAATCCAAGGAGAACAGGCACATATTGCCTAAATTTTGATGAAATCTGCATAAAATAAAACAATGAAGGCCATTAATCGTACGCATTAACCAACTAGAAGTCTCGGACAAGGTTCTCGAAAGAAATCCATTCCAAATGTCAAGGGAATCCAAGCAAGTTGTGTCGCAACTATTTCAATGTCATGTTCAAGTCAAGAATTATTTATTTACGTTTTCTTTCTGCTATACACAGCTTGCTGCTTTTTGCAGTCGAATCGGTCATTGACCTCATAGTAATAATTGCAAGAATAAGCAATGCGCGAAATAATCGACATTTTGATATAAGTGTTTAAGCCATTTTATGTTCTGAGTTGCCCTAACGTAAAAAACGTGTGAGTGGGTGTGTTTTTAATTGAAAAGGGGTCTTCACCTAATGCTGCTGAGACAGTAACTATTTTGTGACTCAAGCATCAAGCATCGTTTTCCCTCTTTTTTTCTTATATTGTACTAGCTTCTGCTCACGGCTTCGCACGCGTATTTTCGATATAATGTAGCATTAGTATTATCTAGTAGTTGGGCTTTGCTCTAAACGTACGCCAAATTTCATCTCGATCTGTTCAGTAGTTTTGGAGGTCCTAGGTAACAAAATTTCAGATTTCACAAACTTTCGGCTTTATAATATTAATAGGATTCACGTCACACAATACATCAACAACCAATCACCAGTCCACAGCTGGGCATATTGTGCCTCAACTGATAAACTTTATCAGCTCTTATCATTAGGCCATAATCCCCACGTTGGACATGCGGGTTAAAGATCGCAGTTCATTGGTGAATGTTTTGCAGGAGGCGCTGCTGCCCACCCCGTGGATATATCTTATTCACCCGCGGGAAGAATTGGGGTGGTACAAATTCTAAGCCAGCACTACACGGCCATTTAATTGTATTAGTTTTTTGGTTATAGTTGCAAAAAAGTCCTTTCTTATTCGTATTCTTACCGGTTAGAATCCATTTTCCTTCGGCTGGTAGGACTAGAGCGTGGCGATGCTGGCAGACTTTTGGAGCCGCGTCTGGTCGCGTGGTTGCGGTGATAGGCCTCCGAAGTGCTGGCGTCTTCCTCGGGCGAGGCGACGGTGAAACCGCGGGGGGAGCGGTTTGATATCATCTGATGCGCCACCTGTGGCAAATAAAGCATTTTTCGTCAAGTACTATGTCGTTCCCAGGAATAGAATCAGGTTAAGTTCTAGTCAAATGACACCATTTACTAGTAAGGCCATTCCGTATTATTACTGGGCGTAGGGGAGGCCACTGAGTATAATAGCAATAGAAGGTTTTAAAATTAGAAAAAGCCTACAATAGAATAGAAGTTAAATATGTGCGTCAGATCAAGGAGAAAGCTGCTGTCATGTCGTATAAAGAAGTAAAAGACACCGCATTGGAAAGAGAAAAGTGGAGGAAATTGCATTATTGGACCGACAAGAGCTAGGCTCTTTAATTTGTAATAGAAGTTTTTAGTAATATAGGCAGGCATGCATTTTGGCAAACGGGGGACGACTAAGAACATCTTGGCTTCAACAGAGGAATGGTAGATTGAGCATGGCAGAAAACTTTTAGCGAGAGGCACATAAAAACAAATAATAGACACACTAAAACCAGAACTTTGTTCTTTTTTAAATAAACATTTTAATTTTTTTTTCACATACCGGCCGCACGTGATATAGTTATGTTATCATATCACTGTTATAATAAGTAAGTCCAGAGGAATATTGATGAAGTATTGAGATCACGACACGAGGGTTCGAAGAAACACATTTGCGATTGTTTTTAACAGTTTGTGGGTTGATTTCTTTGTTCGTTGTGTTGATTATTACGAATGGAAACTTGTAATAAACAAATAACATTATATTCATCAACATGTAAGTACTATATCTAAGTAGGTATGAAGTTTTTGCTTTTTGATATCACGAGCAGACCTTCACCACTCTAATTAACTACTAAACCCGATTCTATGCGACACTGAACGACTTCCTAGAACGATAATAAAACACGGTCGAAGCGATATGCACTAATTAGTTGACTGCAATGAACAACACTTAGCTTACTACTTTTTGCCAACTTTAGTTAGCAAGAATGACTCATGATCATGATAGAAAAGGACAATATTTTGATACAAGCAAAGCAATTTTAAGAATGACTCATAGTGGACAAGTAAAAGAACAACAATACAAGTAGGTACTTAAAATTACTTACGGCTGTTTAAATTGAACACAACCAACGGAAATCAGAAACATATTCAGAAATGACGGCTTTCAGTTGAGAGAAGGGTAACATTGAACGAAACCGCCAGTTTTCTACAACCGTTAACTTGACACACCCACAATTGCATATCTACAAACCAGTTTTCGACTAGAACATTGGCATTTAGGAACAACCACAAACTTTATGTACATGTATTATGTTATGATCGCTGGCTGATGCAATTATTCAAAATTTAAAATCATGAGCTAAGTTTACAAAATAATAGGAATCGTGACATTACAGATATCGTTATTCTGCAAAGAGATAAAAAGACCCCCCAACAGGTTATCAACTGTTAGGTATAATGAATAAAGGCGTGGCTCATTTTGAGCGTTAAAGTCGTCTTCAACAATTAATAATATGAATACTTACCGCAAAACTAGGATATTTAATGGTAATAATTATAATAACATTAATTTTACATTAGCCTGTCCCACAAACTGCAAGTTAAGCGCGTAAATTGTGCGTCATCATAATTCAAAATTATACAATAAGTACCTAAAACGGTTTTGAAAAAGCGCGATGCGTACTAACCCTCAAATACGATCTTTAACATCGCAAAAACATGATTAATTTATTTTTTATATAAAACTAGCTGCGCCCCGCGGCTTCGCCCCCGTGGAAATTTATGTTTCCAACTTTCTTAATTTTTTCTTTTATAAGAACCTTCTCCTGACAATAACAAAGACAACAAAGAAAGAATTAGCGAAATCGGTCCAGCCGTTCACGCGTGATGCCGTGACCAAGGAAAACGGGTTTCATTTTTATATATATAGACTAGCTGATGTCAGCATCTTCGCGCGCGTTTTTCTGTATAAAAAGTAGCCTGTATGTTATTCCAGTTCCTTTACTTCTATTCGTGAAAAATTTCAGCCCGATCCATTCAGTAGTTTTGGCGTTGTCTTTGCCCAAATATCTCACAACGGCAAAGCTGTCCCCTTTATAATACCTATTAGTAGTATTTTGTTTGATTCCGCTAATCGCCTGCAGTCTGGGCACATATCATTGTCTGACCGCCCGTTGCGACCTTGGACGGTATCGCATTGGTAGTTTAACCCGTATCACTTGCATCAGCCAGGTGTGGGTCGTAAGCTTGATTTGTATAGATTTTAACGATTGAAGAGTAACCATAGAGCAAAGTAAGCATAGAGCAAAGTAAGCATAGAGAACGGGTTCGAACTTCCTCTTTCAATGCATCACACTAATACTAAGGCGCGTATTATGAAACTATGCTTAGTTATCAATAAATGCTTGAGTAAAGTTTTTGCCATAGAAAATCGTTACTCAACTCAAGCATAGATCGATGGCTGAGCAAGCTTTTATAACACGGACCTAAGTGAAATTTTAGGATGGATAGATATTATTGACACCTAAACCACTCGGATTTATATTTTTCATAGATTACACCAGGAATAGCATAAACTATTTTTTCTCCAGACACTTGCGAAGTCGCTCGTTGAAGCTAGTGTAGGTATATTTTTATAAAACACAAACATAAGCTGAAAACTGTAAATGGTATTCAATTGTATCAACTTGTATACCAACCTTGACAATGGATGTTGCGCAGGCCGCTCCTTCGCCTTTAAACCCATCGTCTATGCCAGCTGCTTTCGGCTTCGAGGATACTGGATTCACTGAAACACAAATACACTTAGTTAATAGAAAACTTTTGTTATGTGTAGCTATGGTAACCATTATAATCGATTGAATGGAAAAGAGATTTAAGATTAAGACTGAGGAACTGATTTTATTTGCTACATTTCCGTATACTTAGTTATATAGAGTTCTGTTATGTTAGTTACAGTTTATGAAGAAATCAATTCGTTGAGAGTTGTGTGTGCTTCTATATCCATCAGTCAACCTCTCTACTTCAAAAGTAATAAGAAAGGTCAAATAAAGAATAGGAATAACCTGTTTTATTCGATTACACTGTAAGTTCCTGGTTATCTCGTCTTGGCATCAAGACAATTATCGGTTCGGTGGACAGAGGCGTAGGTAAAACAAACATTATTAAGATTTTGTACGAGACTTAGTTGCGAGTACAAAGGCATTCCGCAAGCTCGAGCCATTCTATAAATTCAATGCCAAACAATTGAAATTCTAAAATATCTCGGTGCTTACCCGCTGTGTTGATTGGCGCAATGCCGTGCAGCACTTCTTGGCAAGGCTTAGTGTGTTTAGACCAGTCTTTTTCCTTCACAATGTTGTAGACACTCGCCGCAGTCACCTCTTTGTTGTCTGTGAACACTTTGTTCAAGTCCCGCTGTTGGTTGGGTTTCACGAACAAACTATCTGTCTTCGGATAGCGGATGTGGAAGAAGGAGTCTTCAGGCGCCGGCGGGGATCCCGCAAACGGTTCGAACTCTCTGTTGACAATAGAAGTAGGTAATCGGTTAATCGCAATACTGAGCCATATTGCACTGGTACGTGACTCGTACAAACAACAACGTAACACGGTTATTTGCGAACCGTAATGGCAAAGGACAAAGACCAAACGCGTCTTCGGAGCAAGAAACCTTTCGGTCGGATATATCTTCGTCATTTAAAGGGGCACTCACGTGAAAACGCTGTTAAACTGAGCGACCATACTCCTTTTCCTGAACATCTTGCGGAATGTGATTTAATATTCGACTAAAACTGCTTTGAATAAGACAGATGCACTTGCAAGCCGGTTATTTATAACTCAAGAACTCTACGCAATTATTCAGAAGAATCGATAGATGGCGCTCACTTCTATTTCGTATTGTTTAGAGCGAACTGAAAACGTTTTAACGTAGGTCTTGATTTTATACAACGCAGGGAATATAAAAGAGTTATCTTATCACGATAACTAGGATTTGAAAACATGTTTAAATAAACAATCTAGAGGTATGACGTCACTCACGACAGGCCAATGGAGACGTTGCAATCGCTCACTCCCACTTCTAGAAGTCACACGACAAGACAATCCTATAGATACCAACCAACGTAGAGGTTAAAGACACCGGTAATAGCTACTCAGTTTGGCACGCGCCGTACACTCAAGTAGACGAAATCATGTAAAATTAGATTTTAGAATGTCGTCAAATAGTGAGAATGAGATTTTCCTGTTAACAATTGAAACAGGCATGAAAACGAGACGGGTAGGTACCAGCATGACGCATTCAGACTACGTTGGTAGTAAATATCAATGGAATAATCCACAATAATAGCCCGGTCAAAACAAGAAAAACAAGAATACCTAAGGACTGCAAGCGCTTTATGGTAGACGAGCTGTTAGAATGTTCGTACTTATATCATCCATTATCTGTCTTAGATAGGTAGGTAGAAGGTACTAAAGTAAACCTTTCTCTGAAGAAGGCTTCTTCAAATCACCTAACCAATCGTTGAGAGAGAAACATACTTAGCGATAGAAATTGTTAGACCTACAAACACTTCAATTTATCTTTCCATTGTACAAAATGCACAAAGCATTTGTTAACTTGTTTGTCTGTCTGAAATTGTAACCTATATTATAATCATCACATCACACACACTACACATACACACACAAATATGCATGTTACAGCCTATGCCAGTCCACAGCTGGACCTCTGATAAGAGCTATTTCAAGGCGCTTATCACTTACCTATAGCATTACTGAAAATTAAAAGTCGGGAAAGATAAACTTATAGGTACGTGTGGGCTTTAAAATGGGTATGTACTAAGTACCTATCTACGTAATCGTGCGTGAAGAATAATATTTACAAGAAAATTATCAGCTTGTTGCCTAGGGCAAACAGGTTTGCAATAGATAAGAAAAACATAACAAAGCACGTTTTACAACGGTTACAAAAACATCAATATTTTTTTGGTCAATATACAGTAGGTTTCATGGAATCAAGAATCAAAATATCTTTATTTCGTTATTGTATATGTAGAAAGGGTCAACTTCTTAAAATTAAATAATTGATCCACTAACAAACTATTTCTCTTTACAATTTTTTTACTTAAATGCAGATAAAGGGCTTCAAATTCAAAGGTTGCACGATTCTCAATAAATCTAATAAAATATTTCAATCAGTGTTGTCACACTGATGTTACCTTTGTATTTAACCCAGAAAAGTTATAAATGCCAATGTAACTTCTTAAACTAGTATGTTATTGTAGATTGTATGTTATTGTAGATATATTACACTATTACATAACTTTCGCTGTTTAGTTGTATAAGATTCAAATCAAATTAAAAACTCTTTTTTCCATGAATACAATAAATGTACACTTAGAAAAGATCAAATTAAAAATTAAACACTGACCCGTGTCAGTGTATAATTTTTTAATAAACACTGACACGATTTTTGATTTCTGTCTCTGCGGTATGTAGACTAAAGTATAGAAACGACGAAGAAACCTTTAGCCTGTTAGTTGTTTTTTGAAGCAAAACCCGTCCCAAGCTTTTTTATCCTCTTGCTAGATAATCTAATATGTATATTATGGTAAGCCTTCTTGCACAGGAAGGTTTTGACAATTTGTTTGAATTTATTTACTGATGTTTTTGCAACTCACTGGGAGTTTTGTTGTAGAAGCGTATACTTGCCCTTTGAAAGATACATTAATTTTGTGTAGCATAGTTGTGGGCACAGCGAGTTTATGTTCATTTCTAGTATTAGATCGCTCTTTTTAGTGAACCGGTTGATATTTTATGAATGTACAACAAGTTTTTCCTTCAAAAAAACATGGCTTAGGGGCACAATCGGTGAGAACTATATTTAGATGTTTAATTACCTACTACCTAACATGGAGACTTCAGGACTGACATACCGTACCTAATAAGAGCGCAAAAAATGGGATACGTGAATGATAATAATCAATCGTATTAATTACTAGCTTCCACTTGCGGTTACGCACGAGGCCTCCCACACCTTCTTCCAGGATAAAAGTAGCTTCCAGGTATAGAATTGCATCGATGCAAAATTTCAGCCCGGTCCGTTCAGCAGTTTCGGCATGATTTTTGTGGAGAAAAAGGAATATCTTTTACTTGGTTATAGATACCTGCAGCTACTTTATTAAATATGTACCTGAACTTATTTTTAAAGAAAAAATCGCGCGGTTATTGTAAAAAAAACAACACACCATCCGTTCGTCACTGCGGCACAGTCGCGACTGTCTGCATGCTGAGCGCATGCCGAGATCGAGGCACGTAGGTATAGCTCGCGTTTCGTCCATTTGTATGAAGTCGGATTACTGTATAGGATAATATTACCGTGGTTTCGGTACTAAACATCTAAACTTTCGCATTAATTATTATGTGTGATGTTGTTGAAATGTGGTGGCCTCAGGATTCTTGTGAAACTTAAATACCTAACACAGACAGTGTCAGATTGAAATCATTGATTAACATTAGGGATTACATCAGAAGTAAGAATTCAATTGAATTCTTTTAAATTATTTTCTACTGTTTAGATTAGACCACCACCCTTGTTGCTATCAGCGACGATTAAAGACCTATTTATCACACAACAAAAGCTTAATCACGAGCATCAATCATTTCTATCAATACCGATTGTCTGACGTCATAATAACCTTGCAAAGAAAGTATAAAACAGCTACAATCGGAAAGGGCAAAAGACAAAACAATCACCTCACTCGCACACATAAATTTCCTGCACGTGATTGTTTACCGTTTTAATGATATGGCTGCAATGATCTAGCCTTGTTCAGATGTTGTATGGAATAATTATGAAAATTTATTTGTTTATGGACGCGTAAAAAATGCGAGCACGAGACGAAAGTGATTAAGATCTGGATATGTCTGGCACGTTTTTGTAAAGCAGTAAATGTAAATTTGAAATCTGGAAAAACCCGACTGCGTTACAAGTGGAATAAGAGACATATCGCAGTCACTGCCTCGGCAGCGCGCCGTCGAGGCTGGACAGTGACTGCAGGATCTATCCCACCAGGGTCTGTCCCCATTCTCCTCCTCGAGATCCTGGTGGGCATGTGCGTCGTGGGCAATGAAAGTGTTAGGTTGCGGCGAGATTAAGTAACATGTTATACATGGTGGCTTTTTGTGATCGGCGTGGATGGCAAAATCCGAAACTATGAGAGTTTAAAAAAATTATCGTGAAAGGACTCATGAGCTCAATTTATGAGGACATAAAAACTGGATACTTACCTAGGTACCTACTTATTTTTAAAGTTTTTTTACGAAATTTTTCATAGAAGTTTCGAAATTCATTAGGAATAGATGTTTAATCGAGGATAAACTATTGAAATACAGGCTAAGTATGCTGGCTAGCGGCAAGCACACCTGTTGTTTGAAAAAGTTTACCAAAATAAAATTTTCACATAGTGCTTGGCTTGCATGGTGCAAGGGGGTAGTATACAAATTTGTAAAAAATTGCCATTTCTTTTCATTTTCATTAATGAAAGATTGATCCGTATCAGCAACCAAATTGGTTGGTGCAAAAATACAGGTTGTCATATATTTTGAAAAATCAATCTTTTCGATTTACTGTAGCAGTAAGTTAAAGATTGAAAAAAAATCTAGATATGCAGTTTTTATTTTATGCAGTTTTCATGACTCCTTTCACTCTAATGGATTTGGCCATCCACTTCCATCTCAAAAAGCCACCTGTATAACTTAAGTTCACATTATTAAAAATGTTTAATTATTATAACACATCCAAATTGTAACAGTGTTTTTAATCTGATGCACCTTTAGTTGAAATCGTTAGATCGATAAATGATAATTCAAATTAAAATTAGTTAGTGTCCCATTTTCACACTTTGGGTACGGAACCCTAAAAATGAACACCACATAAGATTCATTTAATTTAATGATTTTTTCCTAAAATGGTTTTTGCACGGTTTATTAGCCTCATTGAACTTTTATTTCTGGTACATCTTCAGTGACACTTGAAATATTATTGACACTTGAAATATTATTGACACTTGAAAGAGGATTGACATAAGAATCATCCAAAATCTGCCCATGATGTTGGTCTCTAGAGCGCCACACAGGAAATAACATTAATGCTGATAGTGATTGATAACACAATACACTACTTTGCATTGGGCAGTCAGGTAAAAAACAGAAGTTGATTCAGAACTAGAATTAATAATCCAGTGAACGCATAAGAAGATGGATGTATGTAAATAAATAAAATAAAATGAGGTTTATTTATCTAATTATGGATGTTACCTTTGCTTTTTATGGAAAATTACAATCTTGATTCATATAACTGTAGAAGTTCTTATCAGATTAAATATTTATCAGCAGCAATTGCAGACAAAACCGTTTCCGGTGCTAGAACCGTAAGGACGTGCTGTCAATTGCTCTCGGAATTTTAATTAAAAAACGTGTGAAAAACAAGTGCGCCAGTGCTAAAACATAACGATTGTTTTCCAAGAACGTCTAAAACTAATCTTCGCTAAAAATCTCGACGTAAAGTGGACAATAAAGTGAAATACGACAGGGCAAAAATTAACCGAAAC
Source organism: Eupithecia subfuscata (assembly GCA_963564075.1). Taxonomy (NCBI): domain Eukaryota; kingdom Metazoa; phylum Arthropoda; class Insecta; order Lepidoptera; family Geometridae; genus Eupithecia; species Eupithecia subfuscata. The sequence continues at coordinate 9,230,500 of OY751109.1, read as the reverse complement.
GAATTTTGAGGTTATAACCAGTTGCCAAAAAAAAAAAAATACACAATTGACGAATTGACACTTCGACGTACAGTTCCGGCCAGATTTCGAAGTACATTGCTTGTTCGGGCGATTCAATAACAAGACGAAGCGCGTTCCATTCCAAGCGTGATTTACATTGGTGAACGGCACGTTCATTTACCATTATGAGTACTCAACTGTCAGGTGAAATGTCACTGCTCCTAGACAAGATGAAAGAAGAATTATCTAAACAAACAATACAAATAACAGAAAACGTTACAAAAACAGTACTAAAAGTAGTGGACGAGAAGATACAACCAATAATAGCGGAAAACGAAAGACTTACACGTGAAGTGGAAAAACTGAACAAGAAGCTCCAGACTTTGGACATAAACGCTAGGAAAAACAACATTATTCTACATGGAATCCCAGAACCTAGTACCGAAAAATACGACGATCTAACCGCATTGGTAATAAAAACAATAACGGATTTGGATGTACCACTCGAAAACGGTGAAGTAAATAAAGCACAACGTCTCGGGAAAAAAGTGGAAAATGGGAAAATAAGACCTATTCTGCTCTCAATAACAACGCTACAGAGAAAAATCCAAATCCTTAGAAACAAAAACAAAATGAAAGAGAACACATACATTACCAATGACTACTCTAAGGACACCATAGAAAATCGTAAAACAAGAGCAAGTAACTTTCGTGAAAATGAAAAAAGAAAAAGAACCTCGGAGACACCAAGCCCAAAAGAAACAACCAGCGGCAACACTAGCAAGAAAATCCAACGAACGGACGCATTTCAAATTATGCGTGAGCGAGCGTACTCCATGTCCGACAAAAACACCTACCTCAATCACTAACCGGAAACGAAATACCACACAATCAAAAAAAACCACAACAACAGCAAACAATTACACATTCCCCAACCCGGCTGGTCCCCGTGGGGAATTAGACCAACACCCTCCAATAAAAATAAATCAACAACAACATGATGATGAAAACAACATCGAACAAACTCTACCCAAGCAAAAGATTACCATTGAGACTCCAACAAACAAACATACGAGAATATACATAGCTTCTCTAAATGTACTAACACTAAGATCAGAAGAAAACTTATCAGAATTATCACTGGCATTACAAAACACCAACTGGGATATCCTCGGCCTGAGCGAAGTCCGAAGAATGGGAGAAAGCATTGTCGCACATCCAGACTTCATATTCTACCACAAAGGGGAAACCCCTGGAAAACATGGTGTGGGTTTTTTAGTCAAAAAATATCTAGCAAAGCACATAAATGGATTTTATGGAATATCAGAGCGCACAGCATTGTTGAACTTAAAACTACCAGACTACAAAGACCCATGGACAATTATCCAGATTTATTCACCCACAGAACAAGCAGAGACCGAAACAATTAGCCAATTTTACCAGGATTTGAACAAAACTTTACAGACACATGCTCACAAAAATACCATTGTGATGGGAGACTTCAATGGACAAATCGGAGAACGTCAATGGGATGAAGATGCAATTATAGGACCCTATACATACAGTTCAAAACCTAGAAGCAGAAACGGAAAAATGCTCATGGACTTTGCAATGGAAAATAACCTGACCATACTAAACACCATATTCAAGAAAAATAAAAGTAGAATGTGGACATGGTTGTCACCTGATGGCAAGTCAAAAAACCAAATTGATTTTATAATGACCAATAAACCTAAATGCTTCCCAAACATCAATGTTATCAATAATCTAAATTTCAACACCAACCACCGCATGGTCAGAGCTGAACTGAGTTCATCCCAACCCAAGAACCCCAGACCAAAAATAAATCCTGAAATCATAAAACCTAACAAATATCTAATAGAAGAAATAGCCAATTCATTAAACTCAAAACTCAAAGCATACAAAGAAGAAACAAAACATGCAGGCGTACAGGAAAAATACAATTGGTTAGAACGTACAATCACAAACACTAGTAAAGAGCATAGCACCATAAAAGAAAATCCCAACAACTGGATGTCCAAAAAAACTACCAATCTCCTTGACCAAAGAGCAGCTCTATTAAGTGCGAAAACTACAGATAACAATAGAAAGAAAATAGCAAAAATTAGCAAAGAATTAAAAGAAAACATCAGGAAAGACAGGAGACAACGGCGGATGGAAACAATAGAGAGACATATTAGACAGACAGGAGGAATAAAAAAGGCGTACAAAGAATTAACAAATAAAAAAGAATGGATTGTAAAGATGGAAAACAGCAGCGGGACTGAGAAGATAGGTAGACAGGAAATACTCAGGATCGCTACAGATTACTACACTGAACTATACAAAAACAACACAAATGAAAGAGAAGTAGACCTACCAGATAATGAAATTGTACCATACATCATGCAGAAAGAAACGGAAAAAGCTATTGATACCCAGAAAAAAGATAAAGCTCCAGGACCAGACGGCATAAGTAATGAAATACTAAAGCAAACTAAAGTAGCAATGACACCTATACTCACAGAAATTTTCAACAACGTGATCAATACAGAAATCATCCCAAAACAATGGACTGAATCCAATATAATCCTCCTGTTCAAGAAAGGGAATCATTGCAATATTGGAAACTACCGGCCCATCAGTCTTATGTCCAATATTTATAAGACCTTTGCAAAGATAATTTTAAAACGAATAGAAAATAAATTAGACGAGCAACAACCAATAGAACAGGCAGGATTCCGCAAGGACTTTTCGGTACTAGACCACATCCACACTGTAAGGCAAATTATAGAAAAATACGCTGAATATCAGCTTACATATTACATCGCTTTTATTGATTATAGTAAAGCGTTCGATTCTCTGATACACTCAAAAATTTGGAAAGCCTTAAAGGAACAGGGTATAGAACACAAATATATAAGAATTATAAAAAATATTTACAGACACAGTTCGGCATGTATACAACTAGAAAAGAAGGGAAATAGGTTTCAAATACAAAAAGGCGTTAGACAGGGGGACCCTCTCTCGCCAACACTCTTTCTGGCTGTACTAGAGATGATCTTCAGAAATCTTGAATGGAGAGACATGGGTATAACCATCAATGGCCGCAGGCTAACACACCTACGATTCGCGGACGATATTGTATTATTTGCAAAAACACCAGATGATCTAAGTAAGATGATTAATAATCTAGCATCAGAATGTGCAAAGGCCGGATTGAAGTTAAACCCAGAGAAAACAAAAATAATGACCAATGGCAACAAAGATCCTATAACAGTGGAACAGACTCAAATCTCCTATGCTGAAGAATATATATATCTCGGTCAACTGATGTCTCCAGAAGACAATATAAACAAAGAAGTCGAAAGAAGAATTGCGAACAGCTGGAAAAAATACTGGAGCCTAAAAGAAGTAATGAAAGACAAGAACCTACACATTTCAACAAAAAGCAAACTATTTAATACATGCATCTTACCTGTATTGGCATATGGGAGCGAAACATGGGCCTTAACAAGAAACGCATCAAACAAACTCTCCACATGCCAACATGCCATGGAAAGAAGTATGATAGGGATCAAAAGAATAGACAAAGTAAGAAATAGCAACATAAGAAACAAGACTAAGGTACAGGATATAACTCTGAAAATAAGAAGACAAAAGTGGAAATGGACAGGCCACATGATCAGAGGAAAAGACAAATGGAGTAAAATCACCACACAATGGTACCCAAGGGATGGGAAAAGAAAGAGAGGCAGACCACAGAGAAGATGGGATGACGATATAAAACAAGTTGCAGGAACTACATGGGGTAGAGTGGCCATAGAAAGGCCAGAATGGAGAAGACTGGAGGAGGCCTTTGCCACCTGGCAAACGGACACACAGAGATGGAGGAAAAGAGATATATATGAACCACAAAGTGAAAGTGTCTTGTCCGAATAAAGGCTTATTATTATTAATTGCAGACAAGTGAATGATATTTATATCCACGCAATGATCCTTTCCTTTTACATTTGCATGCGATTCTTGGTTTTCAAAATATTAATGCTTACAAATGTTTGCTACACAGACAATAACTTAGTACCTGCCTATGTATTATAAAGATTCAAAGATTAGAAAATAAAGATTAAGAAGAAGAAGAGAACATGGTAGTGGCAATGCAGCCAGCGTCTTGGGGACGCTTCCGACTGGTGTTGATATGGATCAGTTGAACTACCTGTAGACTGTTTGCAACAGTCAGCTCAATTGTTTCAATTGTAAATACTAGTATAATTTCATTATGAATTATGCTTAAAAAATTCTATCATTCAACCATTTATATTAGCCTGAATAAAATTTTTGAGCATTGAACTTTTGATGTGAAACCTTACGTATAAGTACCTGAATAATCTAATCATGCATGACATACCTTGTTGGCTTGGTCTTCATCCAAACAGGAAGCGAAAATCCATCCTTAATTTCAGGGTCACTGGATGCCATTCTAACGGAGTAAAATCAGAGCAAAATAATTTATGGCTTTATAACTTCTTTGATGTAAAATTCGTGACTGAATGGTGTTATCTCGAGCAAATTGATAAGATTGTTCAACTGAATGACAACATTATAAACATAGATGGAAAATGGAAGGTTTACCAAAAACTTTTGATAAATTAAATTAACGGATAACAAATAAGATGGGGATTTAAAGTTTGAGTCTGCTCAAGACACTCGGGATTCAATAGAAATCAGGGATATCATTATTGAAGTCATCTGAAACAATAAATTAATAAAATAAATATTTAGTGCTGGACAATTCACACAACATCATCTAGCCCACAGCTAAGCAGAGCTAAAATAATGAGCAGTTTGATTAAAAGTCCTACATGATTAAGAAATGGTGATGAATTCGTTTTGATCACTTTCATTTCATACTTTGAAATGTTTGAAAATGAATGCAAATGATTGAGAATTAACTTGAGGGTCAATAGCAAAATGTTGAATAACCTATCTACCTGCGTAATGGTTTTTGGCACAACCACCGATGGGAGTAGTAATTCCGAAGCTTAATTAACCACTGCACAAAAACGTGACCAACTGCAGGGGCAGTTCGTAGGTAATCAGTTTTGCACATCGTATTTTCCACTTTAAAGGTACTTGTTTGCGGAAAGTGGGTTTGCATTGCAGGTTTTCAATGAGGCCAGCATTTGTTAATACATACATACATAATACACAGTCGAATACGATAGAATTTAATACTACTTACAGTAACGTTTACAGGAGAAGATGAAAGCACCATTGTAAATAAATCCAAAGAAACAAAATTGGATTGGAAATACGCAGTCCACGCGATCCAACCAAACCAACCAGAGAGTATTCAATTCATTCATCAACCAACTAACAACCAACCAACCATCAACCATAGATTAGTAGAGAGTACTCTATGTTATTTAGATTTCTGTGGTACGATCCAACCATTCCAACCACACCACAACCAATAATGGCCGTAGTGTTACCCTACGGCCACATTACAAGGCGAAGATTCGTCTTCGCGTTGTCGCGACAAAACTTCATGTTCGTTCTACGACGAAGTGTTGGCCACATTGGAAAAAAAATTCGCAACGTCGCGATAATCTAGAACGTCGCGATAATTTATATTACGGAAAAAGAGGATAAGGCGGTTACGCTCATGGCGTCATCATAATTCATATGTTTTTTGTGATTAGGTTCTTTAGGATTCCACAAAACTGGCTCAGCTTCGTAATTTTTGATAAATTACAAAATTCGATCATTTGTCCACTCCATAGGTCACTTCGTAGGTTAATAATAATAACACAAATCAGCCACAATACGTGCACACCGCTCGGCGTCTCACTGTCAACAAAGCGCGCGCGAAGTGTAGCCAACCGCACGAACTTTTGTCGCGACAAAACCCTTTGATGTCCGGCAGTTTACCGACAGCGTCGCGAATGGCATTTGTTGTCGCGATGATGCTTCGCGACAGAACGAACTTCTTGGCCAGACTTATCGAGAACGCGCAAATCTTCGCGTTATCTCGATAGTGCGGCCGTAACTACGATCAGATCACCAATCCGTCTGACAAGCGTGATAATTAAGAGCAAAGCCCCCTTGTCTGGGGTAGGCATGATCAGGGGACATGTGTAATGAGAACTTTAAAGTGTTCCTAGGACCGCGACTAGGACGAGCGAAGCGAGACGAGACGAACGAGGGCGTGCCACCAAAGAGAAAATAGAATCAGCCAAGCGAGAGTCGGCGCTCTTGGCCGATTCTATTTTCTCTCACAGTCCATTCACACAAGAAAGGTTTCTAATCAAAAATAGATACATTGTGAACTCATTTCAGACATTAAACTAACTTTAAGTACGAGCACACAATAGTTTTAGGAAATTAATTTTAATGAAGGTTTGAAATCATTGAAAGGAAAATGCAATTAAAATTGACGAATTCTTAAGAAAATGTCATGGCTATGACTATTAGATTTTATATAGGTCACGGCAAAATCTACCCTAGAGTCGTCTGTGTATGGAAATCGATGCTAAATACTTATGAAATTATACAAGATGTTTGGTATTGCGACTGACTCGGTATTGTTTGGGTTTGGGTGCTGCATCCCCTTGTTTTCGGAAGTGGTCTTGTCACACCTGTATAACTAACTCCTAAGCACGGACCCGTTTTAGCGGGATAAAAATAGACTTCAACAAAACATTTTCATAACGATGCAGAGAACAACATGGTATCAATAAAAAAATTAATTTGAATTTGAATTTGAAGCTGCAATACTTAACTGTAGAACACACTGTAGAACTGTAGGTTGCCCAGACTCTCATGAGACTGGTGCCTCAGGAGAACTAGCACACAGACACATTCATACTACACACTAATAAACCCAAATATTTATATAATTAGTACCTATGCTAAAGTGTGAATCCACCTACGTTAAGCCCGCTTTCCCTTAACCCCTCGGTGACCACCCACCCGAGGGGAGTAGATTTAAAATCAGCGCTGCATGTTTCTTACATTCAGCACAGCTGAATCTACTCCCTTTGCCTATGATTAGTTATTTAATTTTTGTGTATAATTCTAGTTTAGGATAAGTAATTGTTAGGCAATAAATGAAAAAAAAAACAGTTCGAAAATTCTTGCAGGACGACCAAAATGCAAAACAATTATAAAGTGATAATCACTTGGCTTAGGCCCGTGAGCTTCATAAATCACCGGAGTATTCCGAAAAAACAGACTTGTAAAAAATAAATAAATAATGATGGACAATGCAGACAACATTGGTAATAGGTTTAGGTAGTTTAGTTTATGTGTATACCCCAGTTAGTCCAGTCAAAAATTTTTATTGATAAAAAAAATATTTTTGTTCCCCGCTCTTAGTTTAGGTTCTGAAAAAATTGCAACCAACAGATTGACGATTATTTTTTCCTGTTTACTTCCGTTACAGTGATTATGGTTACCAACTGCAGCACACAAAATCGCGGCTCGCTCCGCTCGCCGATATTACTGTTGTTTTGTGCTCTATGTTTTGACCAGCGCAGAGGCAACGTTACCTATTTTAGTGGTCTGGCTGATCCGCTATTTTCAATTTGTATCAATCCATCCACCACAATAAAAAGCACAAAAATGTAACGAATAATCTGCAAGGTCACTTTGTCAACCAGCGCAAAAATTAGTAGACAGCAAAGTTTTCGCGTTTTGATCCGGTCGCTGATAACATTTATTTCTTCGGTTTGATTATGGTCCAAAGCTTCAGGTCACTTTGCCAAATTTTCTCAACAATTGCTCAAAATCTAACAAAAACCAAAAATTGTCGCAGCTCGCTCAGCTTGCGGGCTCATCCCACGTTTGAGGTCAGTTTGCCAAACACACCAAATATCTAACAAAACCACTAAATTATCTCAGCACGCTCTGCTTGCCTCTAGTAACATTCTGCTGTTTCGATAAGCTTCTGGCTTGCTCTAGTCCGGGACTCCTCCTCAGTTTCAGGTGAGTTTGCAACTGCAAAATATCTAATACCAAACATCTCACACATAAAGCCAGATCATACAAATTTTCGCGGCTCGCTTCGCTCGCGGTTGATTCTATATGAGGTCCGGTCTGCATATTTAGTTGTTATTCGATAAACTTAAAAATTGTTCTTAGCTTAGAACTTTTAAATCCATCATGGTTATTAACTTAATATATAATAAATATCCCGTTGTAAATGACTTCAGTGTTCATAGCTTATTAATTAGCTTCCTTGTATTGTATGGAGGCATGCCTCACCAATTTAATGCTGCTGCTCATTCCACTCGCTGATATTTATTTTTTATTAGTTTTTTAACATATTTCTAAGCACCGCAAACTTCCAAAATTTTCAAAGCTCGCTCCACTCACTGTTATTTATCTTCTGAACCAGTTTGTGACCAACCCAAATAGTAACAAAAATTTCAGTTATATCTTTTTCGGTGTCTTTTGTATACCAAATTTTCTCCCTTGCTCCGCTCGCCCCTATTTATATTCATAGGACCGCAAAGTTTCTAAAATTTTCAGGGCTTGCTTCGCTCGCTATCATTTATTTTGTCATAGATACCTATCAATAACAAAATAAGTGATAGCGAGCGAGAATAAGCATTCTTGCTTACTTTTCCGCCCCAAATTTTAGAGATTTTTTCTGTTGGGAATTGAGGGAAGGGATGTCATGTACACTGCAAAAAATATAACGGAACCATAACATTTTTGTTGTCCTTCTCCATATTTGGTCTAGTGCTCGTTCAAAATCACTTTCCCCGCCACCACGAAAAATTGACAAAAACGTAAATTTTTCAAATTGGGAAAAGGGTTGGGCATGGACCTATATCGGTTTGGGTAATAGGTTCCTTGGAAACAGTGTTGCCGTTCAGCTAAATAAGAAGTCCCTAGCCAGTATTAAAAATTCCTCTAGATATGGAAAAAATCGTTCCCTAAAAATCCGCTAGAAGTCGCTAACCTACCTCATCTATTGCGACCTCAGTAACGCTCAAACCGAAATGCTTTAGGTAGTAGTTGTGGTTCTATTCCTCCGTAGTTGTTTGTTCTATTCCTACTCTTTGACGACCTCTGTGGCGCAGAGGGCGAAGGTCCGCATGCGACGCAGGATGGGCTCAGTACTTGATAACGATATCCTTAAAAGGGACATTATACTACCTACATAGAAAAACATCTATGTTTTTTCTAAGGGTTTTCTATGTGTATTTTTTATTACACAAAGAAAACACACGGAAGAAATATCTTCAGATCGTACAAACATTTGTCCCAATGCGGGAACTGAATCAGCAAACTCCTGCGTCACGCAGGAGGTTGCGAATTCGATATGTGTAATAAATAAAACGTCAAGTGCGAGTCGGACTCGCGCACTAAGGGTTCCGTTTAATTGTAAGACCTTGTTTCTTGCCAAATTTTATGATTCTACGTCAACGGGAAGTACCCTATAGGTTTTGGTCCAACTTATTCACTAAAAAAAAAAAATACTTTTAATGCTCGAAAGTAATTTTTTTTGTGAAATAATTACAAATTTATATTTTTCAGATTTTTCCCTTTACTTGTGCTATAAGACCTTGCTGCTCACCAAATTTCATGATTCTAGGTCTACGGGAATTACCCTTATAGGTTTTATGTGTATGTGATTCCCTTGGAAATTTCAAAATATTCGGACTTAAACGGCTGTAACTTTTGAGTGCGTTGACTTAGAAGTTTTATTTATATCGCGGCTTCAAGAGGTTACGGACTTGAGTATTTGACGTTAATTTTAACTCGATACGTCCACGCGTTTCTGAGGAAAGAGGGTTGACAGACGGACAGACAGACAGGCGGACAACAAAGTGATCCTATAAGGGTTCCTTTTTCGTTTTGAGGTACGGAACTCTAAAGATATAATTATCTATGTAGTATAATGTACCTATTAAGTACTTATATCAGTCATCTAGTACCCATAACACAAGCTCTGCTTAGTTTCGGGCTAGATGATGCTGTGATCCATGTGTGATGTCCAACCTTATTTATTGCTAGATGGTGATGTACCTACCCCAATCTACTTTTTCTATGAATAGAATATACGACGTATAGACGTCGTCTAGAATTTGTCAAAAAATGTTATTGACTTTTCTATTTCGTAAATAGGGAGCCACACCGACCAAATGCAAGACAATTATTCACACATTTTTGTTGTAATCAACAATTGGGTCATCAGCAGCTTAATATCCCGACTGAACTAAAAAAGCGGCCGCCTGTCACTCTCAGTTTCTGTTCATACACTCATGTACAATGAAAAAGGCAAAATAAAAAAGGATTCCTACGTACGTAATTCTCGGTTTCACTCAATCTTGATAGCAGTGAGCGAGATAAACAGAACAAACCTTGCACAGAATGCTCATAATTTGGGAAATCCCGAGTCCCTGCTTTTATAAATATATAATATTATTCTAATTAATTTGATTCATTAAGTTAATCAATTCAGTATCTTTTGTTTTGAAAAAAAGACGGTTGCCCTTCTAGCGTCATATTGACCTGCCTAAAAGTCGTTAGAAGTCGCCAAAAACTTTTTTCTCGCTAAATTTAGAATTTTGCCCGCTAAACACCCACAAAATCCCCTAGTTCTAGCGACAAAGTCGCTAGAACGGCAACACTGCTTGGAAAAGTAATCGTAGTGTGAACAATAACTAAAAAGAAAGAAGATGACACGCCCTCAGTACTGACAACAAAACAATTGTGAAACGTCACGAGTTCATGCAATGTGAATGAATGAAACAAATAAATGACAATGAATGAATTCATTCTTTCTTTCTTGATTTGATTGATTTGTATTTTTTTTTTGCTTTGCTTTCGTGAGTGAAAAAGGCAAAAAACAAAATTTATTTTACGTCTTAAAATTTTGAAAATAGCACAGATTAGACTGACTTTGGAAATAGTTATTTTTATTCGTTTTCAACATGGCTGATGAAGAACCAACTGATTTGGACTGGGTGCGATTACGTCAAGAAATGGGTAGTACACACCATGTTGAGACATCGAAGGAAAAATTTCTTAGAAAAATATATGAAAACCCATTTGTTCCTTTAGGTTTGTAATCTTTTACCGTCCTAAAATGCCATCGTTATCCACGCAAATGTATAATTGAAACTTTGCACATTGTGCATGCGTAAATCGTTTTTCATGGTAGGCAGATGGTACAGAGCGACGTTCATCAATGTTACCCAGTCCCTGATTGAAATTTTCTAAAGTATTTTTTAAAACTTATCTCTAGGTAAAAAGATAGGTAATACGCTGTTTTATGAAAAACTAGTTTATGCCCGTGGCTTCGCACTTGTGTTTCTATGTTTAACGTTTAAAGGTGATTTCTATCCCATGGGAACTGATTTATTGGATAAAATGTAGCCTATGTTAGATTCCAGGATTAGAATTACCTGTATGCTAAATTTCAGCCTGATCCGTTGAGTAGTTTTGGCGTGAAGGGGTAATTTAATAAACATCCATCCATCCATCCATACATCAAATACCACAGAAATCTAAATACTAAGGCACCTTATTATTTAGAAATCTAAATACTAAGGCACCTTATTATTTAGATTTCTGTTGTGCATTTTTTAGATTTCTGTGGGGATTACTTATTGATGATGCTACTGTACTAAGTCCCTGTATTTTTCTCTTAATAAATTTAAGCCTACCTTAGGTTTAAATCCTGTCCTAGTGTTGGGTAAAATCCAATTCAATAATAAAAATTATGTAATATTTTCAGGATGCTTGGCAACCGCTGGTGCTCTGTCCTATGGCCTGTGGAGTTTTAGGCAGGGCAGGAAAAGAATGTCTCAGAAGATGATGCGATTGAGAATAGTTGCCCAAGGCTTCACTATTGCGGCACTTGTTGCGGGAGTTATCATGGCAAAGCCTATCAAATAATAAAAAAGAACAATTTGAATGCCTGCTTCAATTTTAGCAGTAGGTACATAGATTACAATGTAAATATATCCTAAATTATCTACCTCTCTCAATGTTATTCGAGTAAATTTTTATGATGCAACTTCTACATTTATCTTTACTTAATTTTAAAACCAACTATCAAACTTCTGGCTTCGATTGAGCACACATTGTGCATACAAAAAAATCAGGGGGCAAGAGTGCATAAATGCTAAGTTTAGTTTCTAGCACTATGGCAAAGTACCTATTACTTCAAACTAAAACTAAATAAACCCTACTACAGGTGTTTATCTTATTTAGGCATCTTGTGGATGGAGGAAATCACCGAAGAGGCAAGGGTTTCATTAGTACATAATCGCTCCACTAATAAATTCTGGACTTGATATGAATGTACCTAGCATGAATCTTTAAAGAGTAAACAAACGTAGGTATCTAGTCTTTTCTTAAGCATTTCATTTATTTTTTGCCTTGTATTTTGAGCATCTATTATACAGTCATTAAATTAAACAGTGTTTTTTATGGTTTCAAAGATCGGTTTCCAAACCCTTATGTCTCGCTATGTCTGTCCTTTTTCCCCTCCTTAATAACTCTGCAACTACCGCAGCTATCAACTTGAAATTTTTATAATAATACATTTCGTGCGCCTCCTGTACAGATTAAATGAAAAAAGGAAAATCTAAATGAAGATTTTCCATACAAATTAAGATGTCGAAATTTTATAAGATACCTACAGGGTCATGTGGGTTATCAAATGAAACGTATTTTGTACATTTCTAAATAGTTGTTGAAATTTCTGTATATTTCATACTTTTCGAAATATTTTGAAAAAAGTCGAAAAAATACCCATTCCCCCCCTTATCTCCGAAGATTGAATATGGAATGCTACTCCCGAGATCTTCCCAAGCCTACGTCACTGCCCAATTGTCACAAAAATGGGAGGAGGTTACGTTCATTTGCCGGTGACTATCAAACTTTTATTGACGCCGCCGCCGCCGGTGAATCACACGCGTTTCGGATACATCTTTAAAATAAAATGGGCGGTTACTCTATCCGTAACTGTAAGTGTGAAGGGCGGTAAAATAAGGTTATTTAAATTCCCGAAAAGAGAACCTGTGGCTGAAAAATGTTCCTGCGACTGCGATTAGATAAATATCATTTCAAGGGAAAAATTGATTTATCCATGTGCAGAGCTCATTTTACCGTTGCTCAAATTATGGAAACTAAGTCTGAAAAATTTCATGCAAAACCTAAAACCTAGATCTCGAATCTCCCAAAACGAATAAATTTGAGAGCCACCGTAGCGGGTATGACGTACACTTGGGAAAACCCACGTGACCGCTGTTTCTCGGAGTAGCATACCTTGTTTATTTGTACCATGGTTACGCCTACGGGCCAGCCAGCATAAAGAGCTTATTAGACCATCCTAAAAATCGGATCCTAGATATCGCTATATTAGGCGCCCGCCCGCCGCGCCGCCGGAGGAGAAATAGCCGCGTTTGTCGAGCAACTAATTCGTAGAATAGAAAGAAAATAAAAAGTATTTCTCACATCTATTCTACAATAGCGCTTCTACTTTGTCTGGATATAAAATAAAAATGCGGATTTCGTGACATTTGATCCAACCAGCACCAGTATGAATGGATTCATTGCTGTACATTGTGGTAAATAAAGTGTTTTAGTTGTAGGTAAGATTTACCTAGCGTTTGTCCTTACAGGCTTCTTTCACGTCTGTTCACTGACTTTTTTTCAGGCGCCGGCTATCACAGCGATTCTCTAAAGAAGGAGTACAAAAAGACTTGTAACCAAGCATGCAGGAAAGCAGTAGAAGCTTTGCACCAAGGTGGTAATGCTGTTGAAGCTGTAGAGAAGGCTATTGTTGGTAAATAATATTCGACTAAGCATTTTATACATCTGTGGCATTATAGAAAATTATTTTTCTCTGAATGTCTCACCACACTTATGATTTTAGAATTGGAGAACAGTCCACTAACCAATGCAGGCTTTGGATCAAATCTCAGCTGGAATGGATCAGTTGAATGTGATGCTTCTATCATGAATGGACAGACATTACATTTCGGAGCTTGTGGGGCAGTGTCAAATGTGTTCAACCCTATTACTTTAGCCAAGCACTTGTGCCTAAAGCAATGTGATAATCTATCTCTGGGAAGAGTTCCTCCTTGCATACTGACTGGGCAAGGAGCTCGATCATGGGCTGAAAGAATGGGCTTGGAAGTTGTAGACAGTGTGAAAATGGTATCTTCCCGAGCTTTTCGAAACTACAAGCACTGTAAGCGGAAATTGAAACGCTACTCTATACAAAATGATGTCAAGTTCAGCCCTTTAGATACCGTTGGTGCCATATGTGTTGATTCTAATGGAGTGGTAGCTTCAGGAGCTAGTTCAGGCGGAGTCTCTTTGAAGCATGAAGGAAGAGTAGGGCAAGCTGCATCCTATGGCAGTGGTGTTTGGGCAGTGATGAGTAGAGATGGTACAAAGCCATCTATAGCAGCATGTACATCTGGATGTGGAGAGCATTTAATTCGCACACAACTTGCCAAATGCACAGCAGAAAGCTTACTTGACTCTTCACCAACCCTAGGTCTGGATAAGTGCTTGAAAGACAACTTTTTACAATCACCATTTTTATGGGATGTTCCTGAAAGATTAGGTGGAACATTAGCACTGAAATTTGACTCACTGACTGGTGATGGAGAACTGCTTTGGGGGCACACCACTAAGACAATGTGTATTGGTTACACCTCAACAGAAAATGAAAGACCAAAGGTATATAAATATTTTCAAACTTATGCGATCTAAACACAATTATTAGTATTATTTAACGGGTATTTGCGGGATGACTGTTATCCTGTGACCATGACAGTGTGTAAACCTGTCTGAAACCTGTTAAATAATACTAATAATCAAATAAAGGGAATAGCATGAAATATATACCATATTTCATGCTATTCCCTTTATTTGATCTGTTTGAAGCTATGTTTGAATTTAGTGGTAATCTAAGATCCTTACTTTTTTCCAGTGTATTATATCACATTTACCACCAAAAGTAGAGCAAGGAGTAAAAGCTGTTGTATCAGGGTATCCATTTAAGGTGCCACTTCAAACATATCCAGTATTACAATGGGAAGTCAAGACTGAATCAAGTACCAATGGATCTCTATTTAATGAACTTGGTATGCTATAAACTTCCACTAAGATAATTCAAATAATTTGTGATTGATTGTGTTTAATGCGTTCCATAAATGATTTGCCCCATCATGGTTTTTTCTTTCCAACTACTCTTACTAAAGCCACAGACCAGTTTATATCTTGATATAGACTGGTCTGTGCTAAAGCCCAGTGATAGATACCCAGTTCATGGCTTGCTCCATTATAACAGGAAAATATATTATGTGGACTTATGGATTTCAAGACCACCCTATTTAATAAAGGTTGGAACTAAGTTTAGTGTTATCAGGATTTTATTAAATAAACTGTATGTACCATTATCAAGTTTTACATGTTCTTAATTATAAATTCGGTGAGAGGCTAACTATTGAAACAGTGCTGAACCTATTAATAATAAATTAAATTTTTCTGAACACAGAGTCTATAAGATAATTATAATCTAGTATAGAATGGAATAGAGTATACATAATTTGAAGTAGTTAAAATGTGTTAAGTACACACTTATTGAGCTGCAGACTTGAGTTAATAAATTAAGACTGAAGTAAACCACAATGATAATTCATACATAATATAAATAATATCTAAGTTAGTTTTAGTTATTGCCAATCAAGCACACAATTAGTCAAATCATAAGCACCAGTTATCAATCACAAACTGTTTATGCAAACATAGTTTTTTGGCTAAACTGGTTTTACCAAACTAAAACCTAAAACACAATTTTGTCACTGGAAGGCATTTTATTTCCTTTAAGACGCTTCATTTGGTAACAATTTACCATCATCACAGATATAAGGTTTTTGTCTATAAAACTCAGTAGGTTAGTTAGTAGCTAACAAATTATTTTGAAGTTAACTATTGAAAAGGTCATGGAAAGGAATAGACGGTTCCAGAAACTTAAAACTAAGTATGTTAGGTTTTTTTATGTCATAAGATATAATTATTGATCTAGCTAAGTAGATAATACATTGTAGGCAGTTTTTTTTTTAATTGAGTTTTATAATAGAACTAAACATTATATCAATTTTTGTAGCGAGTTTCTTATTAATTATGCATTTTTTGTAAACAGAAACAACTTTAATTGAAAGAATAAATAGAGTATTTACACTGGTTCATTACTGAAAATAGTAATTAGATGTTAAAATTTAACTTAATAAATCTCAAACAATACAATAGGTATTGTACGAACCTATGTAGGTACCTTAAAAGTATGTATATTTGTACGTACGAAAACTATGCTTAAAAATAAACGTAAACTTATTCGGACCTAAAATTCGTATAATTAATTGTCACAGAAACACTGGCAAGGCACAATACCTTCCTCTTAAGTCACGCAAACAGAACCTGCTTAACAAATAATTATGCTTATTAATTTACAAATCAAATAAATGTAGCCTCACGAGCAATATCAAGAGAGTTATAATATCAATAACAAGAGAGATAACAAAATTAAATCGTCTTTGATGATGGATACTGATGGTAAGTAAATGTTTTTATATTTCAAGCTACAATATTTAAAAGCTCGACAAATCTATGCACACGCAGATGACATGTAGCGGTAAATTGTAAAAATAAATGCCAAGGTAATACTGAATTAGTCTTTATCACAACATCTAAACCAATATTTCTCCATAAAGTTAAAAAACTTACTGAAATGTTTATTCATCACATTGATGATGATTTCGAATATCGTAGACTCGAAATCAAAGGCATTCTCGAAAACGATTTCGAAACTCGTTTTTCGGGAATATTGAAGGCAATCTCATCAGTCTGTTCACACATTCTCACATTTTCCTTACACTTGTCCACTCTTACATACCTACTCTTAAATTATACGCACCCGTACTCATACCATATTGCCGATTCTTTTGAGTTGTCGTTTTTCTCAGGACGGTTATTAACTCTCAAATCATTCCTTGATTCATCTCTATCTTGAACATTCTCGTCGACATTCCGCGGCGGCTCATTCCTGTCACTGGTTGATCTGTCGTTGATATTCTGGCACGCACCGTCCCCGATAACAGTGGAAATTCTGTTGTAAACTAAGTAGGTAGGAGGATTCTCTTTGATAGGTGTGCTTTGTGGTTTGGTGTTAAGGTTGACATTTGGATCGTCATCTGCAACGTACACTGTGCGCCGAGAACCAGCCGTACCGAAGACAGGAGTTGGTGTTGATGCTGTAATTAATGAGTATGATTATTGTTCATCATAATAAGATACTTTATTTTAACCGACTTTAAAAAAGGCTCAGTGTTCGGCTGTTTGCTGACTTTTTGGACCGATTTTGATGATTCTTTCACTAATAAAATGAGTCCCATTAGAAAAATATTCCCCAGGGATTAGTATTTCGGTTCCATTCTCACCTCGGGACAAATTTTTGTACGTGAATTGTCCAGCATTATTTTTTATTTTTTCAAAAAACTTAAAAATAGTGAAAAAAAATTATATTTACACTGTCAAAAATTAAATATGAAGTCAGTTTTTTTTTTTTCAAAACGATCAAATTATTTTTAACTTACCTTGTGGCAGTCCTGTGTCGTTTTCAAGTCCTTGAAAGCTGTTCCGATGTGAGGATGGAGGGGCTGCCTTATGTGGCCGTCTTCTAAGCGAGGCTCTGATCAAAGCATCATCGCCCCCTCCGCTGTGGATCGAAGCTGCAGAAAGTCGCCTGACGAAATTACTCTCAGTAGTCAATCTTGAAGAATCTAAACTAGGTATAGAACCACTAATATCCATGTTATCAGATTTCTTCAACAGTTTATCATCGAATCTCCTACTAAAACTAGAATCGGAGCTGTGCCTAGGCGATTCGACGCTAGGGTTAGATGAACCTTGGTCTTCCGAATTCTTTGAAAGCTTCTCTAGATCTTGACTGCCGGGATCCGACTCTCCAGATTCCGAACCAGCTAGAGTCAGTTGCGATTTGGACCGACTAGCATCTTCGATCCTCTTGTTGTTTCTAGAGGGTACTTTGTTAATCAAATCTGTACCGGCTTTGCGTACTCTTTTTACAAATGATGCGCCAAATCCACGCCTTTTCGTTGTACAGTTATCTAGTTTCTTATAATGCTCCATAATTTTTTCTTCTAATTTTTCTTTTTGTCGGCACAGTGCGTTTACTCTGTCAGCAAACATTTTTTCTTCCTCGTGATAATGTTGTTTATCTTTCAGAGAATGCGCAAGTAGTTCGTGATATTGAGTAAGCAGTTGCGACACATGGTCCATCAAGGACCGCCTGTCAGCATCCAAACTCTTATTCATTTGAATCAACATCTCGCAATGCTGATTTGTCTTGTTTATTTCGAGTTCCATACTGGTAATCACTTCTACTTTTGTGTTTATTTCGCCGGACATTTCAGTGTTTCTTAGTTTTAGTTGCGCCACTTCGCTCCTGAGATTTCTGTATTCATCCTGCATATTTCTGTATTCATTTTTGAGCCTGTCGCTTGCGGTAAATAGATTCCTAAAGTCATCTTTGAGCTTTGAATGTTCGGCTCGAAGATTGGTTAGGTTTCGCGATTCCACTTTGAGATCTTCTCGCTCTTTTTCAAAATCGGCTACTTTTTTCTCGTATGTTGCTACGTTTTCTTTCAACTCCCTATTTTCAAGTTTTAAGTCTCTTAGAGAAACTTTGATAGGTTCCCTTTCGCTTAGCAACTCCTCGTACTCAGTATTCAACTGTTCATGTAAGGTTTTTAGAGCAACTTGATCTCGCATAAGATTATCTTGTTTGTCTTTCAAAACTTCCAGTTGCTTTATAATTTCTTCTTTCTCAGCTGCAAGTTGGCTGTTTGCTAAATGCAGAGTCATTTGTTGGGACATGAGAGAACCATTTTGTGAATTTAGTGTGGCAATGTTAACTTGTAGTTTAGCGTTTTCAGCTTGACTGTTTTCAAGAGATGCCTGTAATGCAGCCATGTCTGCAGTTAGCTGTTCTATTTGAGGATTAATTGAAGTGTCCTCTTGTTTAAGTATATCTTCATGCGTACATTCACAGGGAACCATTTTCAAAAGGTTAGCTTTAGCGGCGATTTCACTTATAAGTACATCGTGATCTGTGTTAGAAATTATTTTGTCGAGCAATTCTTCGACATTCACTTCTTTAGTTACAATTTCAAAAGCATCGATCCCAAGTTTCTCCATGCTGTATCGTAACTTATCGAATTTGACTTTTTCTGCTATCAAATCTTTTTGTAATGTTTGAACTGTTTCAGAGTCGACTTTCTTTTGCGATTTGAGTTCTTGGGTTTTTTGTTCAAGTTCTTTGAATCTGCTGGTAATACTTTGATTGATTTCGAGTTCTTTCGATAGTCTTTCAAGCTCCTTCTTTTTAAGTTCAATTTCCGTAGTTAGTTTATCAAGAGACACGTCTTTTTCTTCCACGGCTTCACGAAGTTTATTAACTTCTCTTTGTAGGTTATGTGTGTCTCTTTCACTGTAAGTCAATTTAGTTTTGAGTTCTTCTGTTTGAATGATTAGCCCTGTAACTTTGTCTGCCTCTGGTTTCAACAAGTTTAGTTCCTTTGTCCTAGAATCTAATGTTTTCTCTAGATCATCGGCCCTACGTTGAATAGAATCACATAGCATTTGTATTCGTTGCTTATCTTTGGTTAACGATTCTAAATGTTTTTCAAAGTCCTGTAACTTGTTTTTCTCCGATTCTCTATCTATTGCTTGCCTGTCGATGAAAGTTTTTTTGCTGTCTAGAGAGTCTTGTAGTTTTCTGTTTTCTTCTAATGCGTTTTTGAATACCTCTTCTAGTTCAGAATTCTGTTGCATAACCCTGTTACAATTTTCGTGTAGCTGTTCGCATTTCAGAGTGAGTCGTTTCTTTTCTTTTTCTAACTCTAATACTTTGTCAGTGCTCTCCAAAACTGATTGTTCTCTCAAACTATCGATTGTGGATAGAAGTCTTTTGTTTTCTAGTTCTAATTTCAGTGCCCTAGCTTGTGCGTTGCTCGTCAGTTGTTCAGACAAACTGTTTTCGCCTGATTCTAAAGTGCTTTCGCATTCATTGTCTGTATCTAAATTACTATTATTGCTTTCACTGAGAACTGATTTTGTGATATATTGTAAATGATTATTTTCTTCAATAAGCTCCTGTATCCTTTGCTGTTCTGCGTCTCTCTCCTAGAATAAAGAATTTCAAATATATCACAATTTTACATAGCCTTATCACCATCATCAACCACTACTCCACTGCTGGACTTAGGTTTCCCCTAATAAGCGCCACGGGTGTGTTCAGTTTGCCGCATTCAGCATCAGCCAGCAGTCTTTCGCAAATCTTAATTCCACCTTAACATGGACACAGGGCGTCCTAAACTACGCTTACAGGGTCACAGTCTCGCAACTACTATCACATCACAAATCATACACACTAAAGGCGGATGTTAGTATGTATGTATGTTTGTTACTCCTTCACGCTCAACGGCTGAAAGGATTTGGATGAAATTCGGTACTAGGATAGCTTATATCTTGGCTTAACACATACGCTACTTTTAATTCGAAAACGAGCTGTGTTTCCGTGGTTTGATGATCAAATTTTGTGTACAAACTTAAAACACCCTGGAGCGAAGCTAGTTTGTTATATTTTGTTAAAAAAAGTCGAAATTCAAGATTAGGTAGTACATTAGACTATCTCTTACTAAAGCTATGTCATTAGCCTTCATCTTCAGTTTGATCATAGCTGCCTCGAGCGTCAAGCATTGCTCGGCCCCCTTCCAAGTCCGCTGCAGCTGCTCCTAGAGCGCGTCACGCATTTCCATCAGAGCCTTGTTATCTTCTCTTAGCTCTGACACTCGCGTCTTGTACTACAACTTTAGACACTATCACTTACCAAAGCGATGTCATTAGCCTCCCTTTTCAGTTTGATCATAGCTGCCTCGAGCGTCAAGCATTGCTCGGCCCTCTTCCTAGCCCGCTGAAGCTGCTCCTCGAGCGCGTCACGCGTTTCCATCAGAGCCTTATTATCCTCTCTTAGCTCTGACACTCGCGTCTTGTAGTACTCTGCGTCGGCTAATCGGTCACGGTACCGCTGCATTTCTTGTTCTAACCTGAAATGAAATTGTTTTAATGAGAAAGGGCTATTTCTTGCCGTGTTAAACCATGTATTGGATCATAAAAAAATTTATAACAAAAGCTCATTTGACCATAAAAGACGCTATCATAGACTAACTTTCGTTAGCCTTTAGGATTGTGCGGATACTCCTATTATTCGATTGATCCATTAAAAAAACTGGCAACCAAAATGCTAACCGCATGGTTAAAGGCTAAACGAGTCGCTCATCTTTTCATACAAACGTGGAAGGGTAACTGTTTGATGTTGACCATCCAAAACTAAGGACAGCATCAATTTATCTCGTCAATAAGTATGTTTGTATACACGCAAAACCGTAAAAAGTATATCAGTATTTGAAAAAAAAAACAAGCTACTAAACTTTCGTATTTCAACACTGACTTTAGTCCAACTTTGGACGAAAATAAATAATATAGGTACAGAGAACGAAAACTCTAAAATAAAGCCGGATCGAAATAGTTTAGTTACTCAAAAGTTTAATTTGAAAATAAGTTCTCATAAAATACATTTCTATAAAATATTAAACCTTGTGATGAAAGTCTGTTCGCATTTTTTACGCGGCTGTTTACGAAAAAATCGCTGTACATTTCAACCTAGCGCGCGGTTGACATACCCGCGCGCTAGGTTGAAATGTACAGCGATTTGTCAGGTGAGATAGCATATACATTTAGGCCGCGCCCTGATGTGTTCGCCCCGAGGACTTGTGTAGCCGCAATAATAAGACGCAACCTTTTTATCATACACACACCTGGGCTTTTGATGTCATAGATTGGCACTATTAATATTATAAATGCAAAACTTTTCGATATTTGATACCTCTTCGCGTCAAAACTACTGAACGATCGGGAAATTTGCACAGCTGTAGTTCCGGGCCTGGATTAACATATTTTTATCGCGGAAAAAGGCGTACGAAGCTAGTTTTTAAGCGGAGAGAGTTATGTAGCGGACAGAGATGGGGGTAAATAGTCGGAGCTTAAGACGTGTACCTACTTAGAAGTAGGTAGGTACCTACATAGAAAGAAGTGAAGAGAACTAGAGTATTTAGTGGGGAGAGGGAGTAGCGGACAGAGATAGGGGTAAATAATCTAGCGATGAAGTAATTAGAAGTACATAGTGAGAAGTGAAGAGAACTATTTTTGCTACGAGAGTAGGTATTTAGTAGGGACTCTCCCTCCGCGGGCAGAAGCTAGTTTTTAATAAAGAAAGGTAATAATTTCCGATAGATGATTTTCTATATCTATAAGGTTATACCTATCACATCGTTCCGCTTTCTCCCTAAGAGCGTCGACTTCATCTCGATAGCCTGTCGCTTTCCGCGCCTCATTGAACCACTCCTGGCTGTCAGCGCGCAGTTTTGTCAGAACTTGCTTCGTGTGCTCCAACTCTTCACGGCATTCTGATAGCTGCTCGGATTTCTCTTCCCTGGAAAAATGTTAACGGAAACTGTTAGGAAAATGTGTGGAGAAAATGACAGGTAAGAACAAAAATAAGAACTAAAGGTCAGGACATGTTTTCACATAATGTACTTAGAATGTTGAAGCCATGCGACACGACTCAGTCGCGCGATCTATGTTACGATCTACATTTTTCGGTTTATGAGCGATCTACTTTGATTAGTTCAAAAAGTCTCTATATTAGTTTTTCGTTTTATGAGAAATTCTAATTCTAAATATCCGACGTGTCCATGAGTGAATAAAGAGAAGTAGCGAATAAAGTAGGTTATGGAAATTTTATGTAAAATGCAATATTAAAAATTTTCATATTCCCCATGTCCACTGCTTCACATGCCTCCCTCAAACAAGAATGGTTTTTCCACCAATGGAAGAATGGTTTCAGCGGACTGGTGATAACATTTGTGTTAAAAATACACTAAAGGAAGATGCTGCCCTTTCTCTGGTACGTTCTCTAGTCGGCTTTTACTTTCACGGTTTGAGTTGGGGGTTGATTCATACGTCACGATGATCACGGCATTTTTATAATGCTGGGTGTTCATAGAGGGGGGGGGTGCCATTTTAATGTGAGACACTTACAACTCCTGCCGCTGCTTTCTTAACCGGGCCTTCCAATCAGCAAGCTCTACGGCCAAATGCTGGCTGTCCCCATTGCTCTGACTGATGTTCTGAGTAGACCGACTCTTAGCGTTCTTATTCTCACTGTCATTCTCGCAAAGGCCTTCGTGGAGTACAAGGGAGGCCCAGTTTTGCAGATAGTGGTCCCTTTCTTTGGCGAGGCGTCGCATGTGGTTGAACATCGTGGGTGATTGAAATAGATCGGCTGCGTCTGGTGTTAGGACTACTGTTTGCATGTCTGTGACCTAAAAAGAAACATATTTTTAAGGTAATGTATATTCTATAATGGATTGTGTATAAAACAAAAATTTATTTTATTTTTTATGTAACACAATAATCACTATCTTCTTAAACTTTCGCGATTTGATAACATAGTTAATGATTATATCGGGTATTTATATGACCACGATCGCTGTAACGCGGTAGAAACGTAGGGGAAATAAAACAAAAGGTACGCGATAAATACCCGATATAATCATTAACTATCACTATCTTCAACACACTAGTCTCGAGTCTACGGCTGGACATACATAGGCTTCCCCTAATGAGTACCCAGCGCCCTGTCTTCCGCTTGCCGCACCCAGGATCTGCCAGCAGTCTTTCGCAAATCGTCCTTTCACCTGGCCACTGGTCATCCTACACTAAGTTTACCGAGTCACAGTCTCCACTTAAGAACACGTTTAACGCTGGATGGTAACACCCGCTGGATGGTTGTCACTCCATAAGAAAGTATTTTAAGGTATACAGATAAAGAAAACAGCTACACAAAAAAATAAGAGCAGGGACAGCAAAAAAGTAAATCGCCCTGCTTAAGTTAAGGTATAAATGTCTGTACCACGGTAATATTATCCTATAAATATTACCGTGTCTGTACCGCGCTGGCGCTAGATTTAAGCGACATCTACACAGTAAAGACTCGGGCGTACAACACAAAATGCAACGCGAATGCAAAGTTAGCGCACTATACTGGTTTGATTCACATGAGTTTAATAAGATTACCCGAATAACAACATCATTTCAAAAGTAAAAGTGACTCAAGCCACTTAAGATGCAAGTTTCAACTCATTAATCCATTACGCAAGATATTATAACATCCTTGTTTACATTATTTTTTATGTCATCTCTTAAATCTTGCAAAAAAGCTATGAATATTTTAATTTTAACCCCTCATGGGAAACCTAAGTAGGGCCTATAATATAAATTTACTTTCCAAGCAGATTATGAAGAAAAACCGTAAAGTTGCTGAGACAAGTCAAGGTTGTGTTACATAATATAGGTACTTGTGTTTGTCAACCACTTGTTAAGGTTAACTAGCTTGGTTAACCAAGGACAAACCATGCTTATTTATACAGACAGATGTAAATTCATTTATACTTCTAACTAGCTTCTGCCCTGCAGCTTCGTACGCGTATTTTCGGTACCTATAATGAAGTAGCCTATTATCTAAGTTAGGCTATGTTCGAAATGTACGCCAAAATTTCATCTGGATCTGTTCAGTAGTTTTGGAGATCTTAGGTATCTAAGTAAAATTCACATTTCTCAAACTTTCGTCTTTTTAATAAAAGTCCCAGGACTTACATGTTTTTTCATCATGATTAATTCAAAGTGGGTTTGGAAAAAAAACTATTGTTGGCTCTCAAGTTCTGTTCTGTATTTGCACATAATGGATACATTATGTGCTTTGAATGAACCATATAATTTTGCCCTAACAATCAATTTAAATATACCTAAATAATTTTACTTCTGTAAGTTACACATCCTATTGGGCATTGAAATTTGTTGAACGAATGTCATCAAAGGTATGGATTTTCGTTATGCAGCGAGGATCTAACCCACACCAACCTATGGCTCTGCAAATTACGTCATGAAGGCCGCCAATAGATATTCCCTTCATACTTGGTTGTTTAAATTGCCACTTATCTCTAAGTTCATATCATTTGTTCCACTTGGCCGATCCCTGTCTTACCTGCAGGAAGGAGGGTTGCGTGTTATACTGGCGTGACTACCTTCATGCAGTTACATTCTGCTTGTTTTGAGTAACTTACTTTATGTCACATAAAGTTTTTATATATAAACAGACCCTGTTATCTACGTAGCAGTTTGGTGGCAGAGGGTCGTTAGTGATGTGACAATGTTTTCCATTATTATTCAATCCTTTGTTTTCGGTGTCCTATGGAGTAATACATTTAATTGCATATCTTACAATATTTATTCATGTTCGTTTTATACTTATCTAGCTTTTGCTGCCATTACTAAAAAAAAACTAACAGAATAAACTTTTCATATTTCAATTTTTATTGTAATTGACATTATGTATGACATAATTATATATTTAATGGCAATGGTGATAGTTTCATATCTTTTTAACATTTTTTTTATTCTTAATAAGGATTATAATGTCAAAAACTCCGCTACCACTATACAATTTAAGAAAAATGGAAATTATGTTTAATATTTGAACTATAGTTTTTAAAATATTTCGAGCTGTGGATTGGGACGAGTGAAAAGGTGCCTTTTCTTTATACATCACTAACAACTTACCTCACTGTCTGCCACCAATCTGCTACATAGATAGCAGGGTCTAATTATAAATAAAATGTACGTAAGCTTTAAAAAGATTCTAACATGTTTTATTAGCCAATTGCCTAAAATTTAATTTTATGTGACCTAAAAATGCCTTGTCTGAAACTATCTCAGCCAAGTCAAATTAAGTTCAACTCAATTTACTACTATAATGTAATTTTTAATAATGCATTATTCATATTCATCCATCATCCCACCCTAATTTAATTAAATCATGTGTTTTGGGAACTCAACAATTTCAGTTGTTACAAATCTTCAATCATACCTGTTTGATACACTCCACAATATTATGCTGCAGCTCCAAATCAAGCTCCTTTATTCTTGTAATAAACAGCTCTTTGTTTGGACACTGAACAGCTGCACCAAGGAGTAAAAGAATCAACAGCTTCATTGTCTCAAGTCCTTCCCTTGTGTCCGGAGCCTTTCCCAGACAAATACATTCAGGCACCACCAGCAGTGTCATACCAAGCTCTTCTTCATACAACGCCTTGACATTTTTGATTATAGCATCAAAGTTCTTCACTCTACCCAGGATTAAGGCTTGGTCTTCTAACCCTGTGAGCTTTGTTATGTGGAATGATGGTTCTGGATCTATTTGCAGGTAGACTTGGTGCAAGATGTCCCCATTGTATAGAGATGGGTACCCATTTACACATTCTGGGTTGGGTATACATGATTTAAGCTGAAAAATCATCAATAGCTTTAAACAAATATATGATAAGTAATAGGTATTATGATTTTATAAAAATAAAATAAAGATTCTATTTATTTATTTATGTAATTTATGGAATGTTCTATTGAAATCATCATTTGAATAGGTAGTAAATTTCCAGTAACATAAGATATTTTCTAATGTACCTAATGAAAGCTAAGTTCACATGCTTACATTTCCCTTTCTACAGTGAACTGAACTATGTTGTGTACTTAAGAACAATAGATGAAATATCTGAGAAGAGTATGATTTAATTGTTGGTTCTATAGCTCTCTCTAGAAGCTTATTTCCCATAAAACTATAAAATGCTATAATTAGAAGCCCAATTTTGTCTATTTTAAAACTGATGCTGCCTGCTGTGTACATGATGGTCCAAACTGTTTAGTTGATTGCTAGGACCTTATAAATAAACTTATATGTGTAACAGTGTTAGGATAAATTATTAATAAAGGTAACTATTCAAAAAATATCGGTACATATTTCAAAATAAGCTAAAAAAAAATATTGAGTGCGTACCTACTGCAAGCTTTCTTTCTTTTTCAAATAATTATCAAACAACTTGATAATATGCTGGCTCGCAGTCATGAGCCTTTCATGGTAATAGATAGACATAGGAATACGCGAGTGCAATCATACGGAACATCTTGATATTTTGTCTCACGGTTCACGCAAGTAATAAAAACAAAGACACGGATGGCTGTGCACTCACCCACGAAACTAGAGGCCCGTTCAAGAAGTCCTCGATTTCGGTACCAGATGCGGCCATAATTATTATGCGCTAGGACAAACGCAATCTATCCTGTCGAAAGCTTTTTGTAAGCATGGCATTGAGTTAAACACACAGCAGTAAATAAACGAAACTCCGAATAAAATTGGAATGCAATGCACAATGAAAAGGAAACCACCACGACTCTTTACTTTTTTGATTTGATTGATTGTATTGTTTGACATAACTGACAGCAATCGACTTGAACGTGACATGACAAGACATTAAATGAAAGTATTGTTTTTCTAAGGTGTTGGTACTGAAGTGCAGTCACTTTTTAGTCTGTGGTGCTTGCAACGTCTGAATGACATGAATGCAAATGTCAAATTGAGTGAACTGAAAGTTTCTTTGTTTTCGTTTTGTTTGTTTGTCTTTCTTCGGCTTGTGTGGCTATTGCTATTGCAAGAATATTGAATTTTTCAGATTGGATTCAGATGCGTTTGCGCTTTGTTGTGAGTAGGGATGTTAATTCGGTTGGCGTTGTAATTAAAAACTAAGTTTAACTACGAATATGGCAGCTTGTGAACCGCGAAAACCCGAGTGTTCTAAGGACAACATTTCCACGAACTCTATCGATGAGGGTTTGCCACGAGAACTCAGCCAGTTGAGTCTTTCAAGTGCCACAAGTCAGGATGAACTCTTCAGTGATAAAGGGCACTCCGATAGCACTCTCAAAAACATATTCGGGTACTTCCAGGCTCAGAAACTTTGCGATGTAGCTCTGATTGCCGGAGGATGCAGGTTCGTTTGTTACCAATCAGTCAATTATTTTGCTTCAGTGTTTTTTAAGACGACGAGCCGGTATATTTTCTTGCCGTTAGATTTAATATCGGAGAACAAAGAAGTGTATTGTCCATAGATAGATAATATAGTCCACCTGTGAAAGGTATGAAGTGCAACACCTGCCATACAAAAGATGTCCTTGTGAGAGTTCATGAACTGTACTTTCCAAAGTTAGTTTGTTGCAATTTATAAGGTAAACCTGTTTAGAACAAAGGCCAGGTACAGCAAAGAATACTTCAAAATAATTATCCGATATTAATTTGATGAAAGTCCCCCTACTACCTACCTATCTATGATGTTACTATTTTAATAATATTTTGTGTATTTTTTATATGAATTGTGTTTGGTTGTGTATTTTTACTGTCCAAGTGTTGTTCCATTGTATAGATACAATATTCTATTGTATAAGATATGTAATGGTTTAGGCTAAGTGGTTCATCTGATATCTCTATGGTCAAATAAATAAATAATCATTGTTCAATTTAATATACATACCCAATTAAAGATTGGAACTGGCATGCATCACATCACAGAGTTGTCTTATAAAATACCTGTAGGATAAAGCATTTCTTAAAAAATGTATCAAATTATTGGTTTTTAGATATTTATTACACTTGACGTATATTAGTATAGTATAACAGTCATCTAGTACCCATAACACAAGCTCTGCTTAGGTGGGGGCTAGATGATGATGTGTAAATTGTCCAGCATTATTGATATAATTTATTTAGTCTTATAATAATTATAAACCTATTGGTTAAAGCATTTCTTATAAATTCAAGAAATTATTGTTTTATAGATATTTATTACAATTATCTTATATTAATAAAAGAGTTGTGCTATCATTGTCTTCTTAGAAAATTAAATACCTAATCCAATAAGAAGGCTAACCAAGACTTTGGCTTTCTCTACCAACTTTAATTTTGCCTCTATGTAAAGAAGGTAACATCCATTTTTGTTTCAAATAACCATCAAAACTAATTATTTATTCCAGAATTCCAGCTCACAAAGTTCTATTAGCATCATGCAGTGAATACTTCTCAGCGATGTTCACAGGCTCGTTGAGAGAAGCTCAGCTCACAGAAATAACACTTGAACGAATAGACGCACAAGCTCTTCAGTCTCTGGTCAATTATTGTTATACTGGAACCATTGGTGAGTTTTAAACTTAAACATTGACAATGATGTTATTAGATTTCATCATGGTGAAGATTTTAAACATTATTCTTTTACACAATGCAACAAAGCAGGTTGATTGTTTATTGTTGTTGTGAGTTTCAATTTTTTTGTGGGGTAAATTTTTTCTGCCTGTTACAAGGAATAAAACTAATAGAAAAGTTATTTGCTACAAAACAAAGAAATAAATAGAAATAAATACAGTACCATTTATAGTTCCTACCTGTATTCTTTTACAACAATACCTCTTATTAATTATCCTTAATCAGTTTTAATTTTAATACAGAGCTAAGAGAAGAAACAGTGGAGGTTCTGCTATCCACTGCAAGCTTACTACAGTTAAACTCTGTCACAAAGGCTTGTTGTACATTCCTAACAAAGCAGCTGGATCCTTGCAACTGTCTCGGCATAGCGCTCTTTGCTGAGCAACAGTCTTGCATGGACCTGCATAAGGCTGCCTTGAAATACACATATCAACATTTCATGCAGGTAATGTGCTCTAATTAATGACTCTGTAATAGTTTTGTTTGGAAAGAGACTCTGTTTTCAAATCTGCATAAATTATACAAAACCAAACTATTAAACAGGCATTAAAAACGCTATTATAACAAACTGTAACACAAGTATAACAAACTGGAGGAAAGTTTTTGATATATTTTTCGTAAAACATTTTGACATAAAAATAGGTGATGGCGCTTGTTTCGCCTTGATATAATTCGTTTTAAAGAACAGAAAACGTGAAAGTATAAAAATTCTTAACTTGTAGGTAGTAAAACATCAAGAGTTCCTAGCTCTGCAAGCGGAACAACTAGCCAGCCTGCTTAAATCTGACGATCTGAATGTGATCACTGAAGAAAATGTATTCGAGAGCCTTATGACCTGGGTACAACATGACAGCGACAAGAGAGAAAACCATTTACCCACACTGCTTATGTTGATAAAGCTGCCACTTCTTTCATCAGAGGTAAGAATTGTTTTAATTTATCATCTTTTTTAAATGTATTCTGTTACTGTGCACTAGGGTTGCCACCCGTACTTTATAATAAAGTATTGTACTATATTTCGGGCTTACGTACTTTATACTTTATGAGCACAATAAAGTACGCCAAAATACTTTATTGGAGTTTTCAAGTTTTTTTTAATGTTCACTGCACTGTACTAAACGTTAAAGTTTTTGAGTGTAACAGAACGAATTGCATCGTGTTATTCTATAAATCACATTGCGTTTGAACGCAACATAAAACGTCATTATGGCAAAAATCAACTTCATTTTTTTTACCACCACAAATAACTCTGCTTTTTTGCTCTTTTCGTTTTGGACAGTTTCCACTAAAATCTTAAAAAAATTGGCGATAATATCTTTTAGCTTTGTTTGCTCGCCGTTTTGGCCAACACCCACTCTAAATTCTAAACAACATCAAATTATTAGTAGGTAGGTACTCTATTTTTACATGGCGCGTTTCAGGTAAATATTATTCTATTTGCTCGAAAAAAAGGTGACAACCCTACTGTGCACGCTGAGGCGTCCTATATTATAGAGTCACATAGATTTAAGAACCATATTAATTGTTACTAACTTGCGTTGTGTGAACTCATGTTGGATGCCCTTTTAATAAATAAATAAATGATGATGCAGGGTAATGGGCACCATTACGGTGCTGAGCTGGTGCTTGGAAAATATTTCTAATGAACCCTTACGCTTTCCAATAATATGCATTAGAAAGGAACGAACTTAAAAAGCCTATGTAGAGTTCACCCTGTTCAGCTATTTTTTGTCTAAAATTCTTTGTGACATCCATAGTAATGAATTTAATTCGAAAGTAATTCTTTCTGTGTCTTCTCTTCTCAAAACTAAATGGCTAATATCCTGGCGACGGACATAGGCTAACCTCAGGCGCGGTCGCAGCCCAAGACTTTGGGGGGGGTCACGCTTGGTGCGGGCGGTAGCTACAAATTCACTTGCAGACGGTTGCAGGCCCCACCCAAAACAGGTAAACATTTTCGGAGAGCGGAGCGAGCCGCGAAAAATTTACCTTTTTGATAATTTTTCGTGGTGGCGGGCAAAGTGATTTTGAACGGGTATCAAGCACTAGACCACATAATTTAGAGAAGGACAAAATACTATCGGCAAGCGGAGCGAGCCGCAAAAATCTTATTTAATTGCAGTGTTTTGCATATTGACCGAAAAATGACATCCCTTCCCTCAACTCCCAACAATAGTAGGTATGTTTAAGTTATAGCGAGCGAGGCGACCCTCGCAATTGTCGAGATTTTTTCTGATGTTTGAAGAAAAGTAAGCAAGAGTACTTGCTATGCTACTACTCTTGCTTACTCTCGCTCGCTATCATAATGATGGAGAGCGAAGCAAGCCCCGAAAATCTTAGAAACTTTGCGGTAGTACCTAAATATAAAGCTACGAATATAAATAAGGGCGAACAGGGCAAGGGACATCAACAAAAAAGAAATCGAAAAAGATGTAACGGCGAGCGGAGCGAGCCACCGAAATTTTTGTTACTTTTTCGGGTGGTTACCCGCCGATAGTATTTTCTCCTTCTCTGTATTGGTTAATACAGAGAAGGAGAAAATACTATCAGCGACCGGAGCGAGCCGCAAAAATATAATAGTTCCGTTATATTTTCTGCAGTTTTTTGCATATTGACCGCAAACATAACATCGCCTCCCCAACTCCCAACAATAGTAACTTTAAGTAACCTCAAAATTTTTTAAGGTTTTTTTCTGATGTTTGTTGACAAAATAAATGATAGTGAGCGAAGCAAACCCCGAAAATTTTAAAGACTGTGGTGGTGGATATAAAGCTTTGAATATAAATAGGGGCGAGTCGAGCAAGGGAAATAAACTAAACTTACGTAAGTAACTTACTTAAGTAAGTAGGTAAACCAAAATTAGGAATCCAAAAAGAGACCGAAAAAGAGGTAACGGCGAGCGGAGCGAGCCGCCGAAATTTTTGTTACTTTTTCGGGTGGTCACAAACTGGTTCAGAAAATAAATAACAGCGATTGGAGCGAGCTCTGAAAATTTTGAAAGTTTGCGGCGGCTAAGAAATATGTTGAAAACCTAAAAAATATATATATCAGTAAGTGCAATGAGCCGCAGCCTTTTTTAAAATTGGTGAGGTCCATGCAAGACAAGGAAGGTAACTAATGAGCTATGAACAATTTTTAAGTTCGTCGAATAACCACCAAATATAAGGACAACAGACCAGACTCCATATGGAATCAACGGCGAGCGAAGCGAGCCGCGAAATTTTTTATGATCTGGCTGTGCGTGTGAGTTGTTAGGTATTAGATATTTTGCAGTTGCACCTAAAACGGAGGAGTCCCGCACTAGAGCAAGCCAGAAGCTTATCGAAACAGAAGAATGCTATCAGAGGCTAGCAGAGCTTCCTGCGACAATTTTTGGTTTTTGTTAGATATTGCGCAATTTTTTAGAAAATTTGGCAAAGTGACATAATGCGGGGCGGGGGTCGAGCTTTGGAACACAGTTAGAAGTTAGAAAGAAAAGTTAGTAGTTAGAAACAAATGTTATCAGCGAGCGGATCAAAACGCGAAAATTTTGCTGTCTACGAATTTTTTGCGCTAGTTGACAAATTGACCTCGGAGATAATTAATTGAGTAACAATTTTGTGCTTTTTATTGTGGTGGTTGGATTGATACAAACTGACATTAACGGACCAGCCAGACCACTAAAAATAGGTAACGTTAACTCTGCGCTGATCAAAACACAAAACAACAGTAATATCGGCGAGCGGAGCGAGCCGCGATTTTTATTTTGCTGCAGTTGGTAACCATATTCAATGTAACGGAAGTAAATAGGAAAAAAATAATCATCAAACTATGGATTGCAATTTTTTAAGTCCCTAAACTAAGATTTTGGGGGGGGTCATGACCCCCGTGACCCCCCCCCTGGGACCGCGCCTGGCTAACCTTTTTATCCCGGTGAAGTGTGTGCGCAGCCGTGTGCAGAAGCTAGTAATATTATAAATAATGGTGGCATTCCTTTGTTATAATCTCATAATTTTGCTTTTGTGTACCTATCTATTTATATTTTTCTTTGTCATATAATTAAATTCCTCAAATATTCCACCGCGTCCGAAACTCCAGAGGGCAAGTTTTGCTCTATTTTCTCTGAGGGGTGATTCACCCTTCCTGTTGAGTCAGAACCGCATAAGTACAATGTCTGCTTTATGTTATTATTATTACTGAAACAAACCAAAAGTTTTTCGATCTAAAATAACATTCTCTCCTTTATTTGCTGAACACAGAGAAAAATTATCGTAATAAACTAAGATGTTTGTTTGTGTTGATTTAATAGAACAAAGACGAAATCAGAGCGATGATTTGATTAGAAGTTGCGATCACTCATGTTTTTGTCTATGCAGTCAGTTGTAGAGGAAATAAATAAATAATACTGGTCATTTTGCGCAGCATCATCTAGCGCCAAAATAAACAGAGCTTGTGTTCAGAGCTACAGTGTACCAGCTTGTGCTCGTAATGACGGGCAGTACCTACAGTTTCAGTGATTAACTAAAACCTAACCCGTTATAGGTATAGATAGGTACCTACTTATACACCCTAGACTCGGAACAGATATCTGCAGATCGTAGATTCGGCATCAATAACGTTTATTTCATGGGCTTACTTTGTATTTTTCATTGATAAATATGTTAATCTCTTCTTTAAAGTAAGCAAAAAAATCGAAACCACAACCTTCTGAGTCACAGCATATCCTCCTCTTGCAAAAAATTATATGACAAGCTAGCAAATAACACGCAATATCTCCGAATCCAAGGGAGATAGACCCATCATGTGGGGTGTCTACGTGATCAGCAGAAGGAGCACTACAGCTTGGCTCCGAGGGAATTTCAAACCGTCATAATCCGGAACCACGCAAGACAGACCGCCGTTGTCGGTCTCTAAAAATATTGTTAGGGGCTTAATACTAGTTCTAATATTTCTTATGACAATACTTTTATTTCGCAGTATCTGATAGACAAGGTGGAACACGCTTGTGGTAACGTCCCGGAATGCCAGCCGTTGATAATGGAGGCCGTGAAGTGGCACCTTCTGCCAGAGCGAAGGTCTCTGCTGTTCTCGCACAGAACACGGCCCAGGACGTCTACTATAGGCCGGCTTCTGGCTATTGGGGGCATGGATGGTTACAAGGTATACACGGGGCCTACCCGGAGAACGAAAATCAAATTTTCTGATTCCATTTCGTGCAAAACCAATTCTTACCTATGTCGCTTGCAATGGATTTGCTTTTGCTTGAAAACTAATTAGAAACTTCGATTTTTGGTTTCCGTGTAGGCCCACTGCTATAATACACTATTGTATAAAATAACAGCTGTCGCCAAAAAGCTTAATGCCATAATGACCCTTCTTTACAAACCCCGAGCTAAAATTTTTTCATACTTACGTGTTCAGATCAGAACACATTATAATAATTATAATTAATAAAGTATAATAGGTAATAATAACTTTTCTCGGGTTGGTCTTACTTACGGGTAAGTATTAATTTTATTTATTTGGGAAACAAAAAGCTTATGTTTAGGTGACAATAAATTCTTAAACTAGAAAAAATGAAGATATGAAAGATTTTCATCTTTTTCCGACGTTTCGTCTGATTTATTACGGAAATAAGCAAATAAACGCAATAAATATATCACAAAAGTCCATAAGACCCAAGAAATGTCTTGGGCACCTTTGACAAGAGTCTCACGTGGAAGACGCGCTTCGACAAACTATGAGACATTATTCACACAACCCTGATACAGCACAGAAAGTCGGCACGCGCGTATTACCTGTATTGAATACTGCAAAAGTCCGGCACTAGCTCCGAAATCAATATTTTTACCTAAGTACGTGTTAAACTAGGCTGATACAAAATTAAATAAAAATGTATTAGAAAAGTTACCTATCACTTATTATTTTTATTTAATTGAATTTTGTATTGTACTTAACCCACTACCCACTTCCTTATAGTAAACAGCAATGAAATAGGCTGATGCTTTGCTTTAGGGTGCCTCTTAGCTATCTTGGACAGAACTGTGATAGGATTTACTTTGCCATCGTCGATTCGCTTCTTTAGTACCTATGGTGTGTGTGTGGAGCTTTGGGGCGTGCATATAAATCTCGATAAGGGCCTTTTGAGAGCCTTTAGAGATCGATAGTGCCTTGCCTTTTATAGTACTTAAGCCTTATCAAATATAAAATTGCTTTATTTCCTTTAGTTAGATCTTACAGGACTCTTGGACACGTCAAAAATTTCAAATAACATAAATAAAACTAGGAAATAAAGTGATCACTTTGATTTTTTGTTCACTTCAATCTTTTTAAGGTGACTCTTGGACACGTCAAAAATTTCAAATAATATAAATAAAACTAGGAAATAAAGTGATCACTTTGATTTTTTGTTCACTTCAATCTTTTTAAGGTAGGTAAAGTAAAGAAGCGAACAAAACATACGTTGTTAGTTTTCGAGTTGGAGCAAAGCTCGTCCCAAGCTTTTTTATTATCTAGGTTATCTTTTATCCTCTTAAATAATCTAATTTATGTGTAAAACTCAACAGGGTGCAAGCAATATGGAAATGTATGATCCGCGAACCAACACGTGGACGCCGTTTATGAGAATGGGTGCTCGGAGGCTGCAGTTTGGTGTTGCAGTGCTGCACAACAAACTGGTCGTCGTGGGGGGAAGAGATGGACTGAAAACTTTGAATACCGTATGTATACTGTATATTATGTAATACCGTGTGACATAATTCGCGCGTAATCAGAAGGGGATGGTACCTTCGTCAAAGTAAAATGTACGAAAATGACCAGTTGAGAGCGAGGTAGCGTTGGCAAATGAGTTCTAAACCATAAACAAGATCTGTCAAGTGCGAGTGTAACTCGCGCGGCGAGGGTTTCGAACGTTTATCAATTATACAAAAATGAACTAAAGGTATCGGTAAGAGACATCGCTATTTGATGAATACCTAAAAATAGTAGGTACTAAACTACATTTTAGATGGATCGCTCTGCATAGCTACTTCGGAGATTAGGTCAGTTTTTTTACTTTTTTCAAAATATTTCGAAAAATATGTAACTTACAGAAATTCAAAAACTGTTTTGAAATGAACAAACCGATACCTTTCATTTGATATTCCACTCGGTGAGGCAGCCCCCCCTTTGAAAAATGTTCCCCTCCTATTTGACCATTTTTAAAAAAGTGTTCGTTTTACTTCTGTATATTTTTCCTGCAAAATATAGATCCATATCCACAAACGCTCCGTACATTTTGTATGGATCGCTCTGCAATCTTCGGAGATAAGGGGGGGATTGTGTATTTTTTCGTCTTTTTTCAAAATATTTCAAAAAGTATGAAACATAGAGAAATTTCAAAAACTATTTTGTAATGTACAAACTGATACCTTTCATTTGATAACCCACATGACCCTGTAGGTATCTTTTAAAATTTTTACATCTCCATTCGTATGGAAAATTTTCCTTTTTTTTCTTAAAATCAGTATAGGCGCAATAAATGTATGTATTATTATTTTCAATTTCAAGTTGATAGCTGCGGTAGGTAGTTACTGAGTTATTAAGAAGGGAAAAAGGACAGACAAAACGAGACCATAAGGTTTCGAAACCGATCTTATCTCGAAACCCTAAAAAGGTTCTTAAAAAAAGTCTATAGACTGAAAGCAGGTGATTAGGCGCGGGATCTACGCCATTTGAATTTCAACTTTAACTTCTTATTTCTTGGCTCGCTGTGCCTGTGCTGCCTGCCACAACTCTGCCAGTGTCCATCTCGAAAGAGTCAAACTTTAGATAAGAAGTTTCTTAAATTCAAATGGCATAGACCGTGACGATAGCAGTTGACTTTAGTTTTACATGACATTTCCGCCGGCCTTCACCATCTAATAAGAGCTTTTATTTGCTTTAAAAATGATGCCATTCCTTTAATTTCAACCGATTAACGACGAACGGTAAATTGTTGTTTGCGAAAAAAATAGACACCATTATGAATCAAAAACGTCATTCCATTCAGTAATCTCGCGAGCATAGGCGCGAGTTTGGAGATACTACCGACTGCGCACGTGGTTCGAAAAGGTTCCATCCAATTCTGAGTGCACGCGTTTTATACGAGTAGGTATGTAATATACATACGGTATATAAAGCTTTCGCTAGATTCTTGCCTGTAGTACTTATAACCACGAGTTTTACACAGCACTATCTAGCCAGATAAGGCTGTGTGAACAGGACAATTAATATTTCTGGATATTTCACTCATCACTGTTTAGCCTAAATGGTGATGTTTCAAATATCCAGCAATATTGCTTTATTTATGATGCGTTCACCTCCTTTTTTTTAAAAGGTCTATCAAAAATCGCTTAGTATGTTTTTTATAGATGACCATTCAAAGCCAGATGAACACAAGCCATTCAAAGCCAAATGAGCACAACATTCGATTTATGTTTGTTTATAAATCAATCCCTACCGGCTGCGCCAACCACTTTTGTCTTTCTAGGCGGAATGCTTCGACCTACAAACGCACACTTGGAACACAATAGCGCCTATGAACACGCACCGGCACGGGCTCGGCGTGGCGGTACTGGGTGACGGACCTAACGCGCCGGTGTACGCGGTCGGCGGACACGATGGCTGGATCTATTTGAACTCCGTGGAAAGGTAAGTTTCCGTTATTCATTCACCGTTTCATACATCGATCAACTTAAAATGTGCGCGTTCCAACAAATAGACATAGACTAGCGCGACATCCCAAGCAATAGTAGGCGTTCCCCACGGCTATAATTGTACCATACTATGGAAGTAGCTGAAATAAACTAGTCTAGAAGTATCCACGTCTATAAGATGACTATTTTTTTTGTCTGCATATGCTGCAGAATCAAGTCTCTTCGACAGCTTGTCTTAGTAGGTGTGGAAAAGTCTGCATTAGTTATATTTTTTAAGTGTTACCCACTAGCGCGTAAAAATCTGCGCTATATAGTGTACCAGACCCGGGGTTTTTTCATATATATTTCATTAAATATATTTTCTTTAATTCTTTATTGCACACACAAGTTAAATCGAGAGTTTTCTTACAGCAAACCTATGATGGTTATAAAGAGAATTTATGAAACTATTGTGGATAGATAATGTGTAACACAAGACAGAAAATCATGAATAATAACTTGTTTGTTACAGATGGGACGCATGCTCACGCACGTGGACAATAGTGGCAGCCATGAGCGGCGCGCGCAGCACGTGCGGCGTAGCCGAGCTGCGCGGGCGGCTGTACGCGGCCGGCGGGCGCGACGGCGGCGCCTGTCTGCGCTCCGTCGAGTGCTACGACCCCGCGACCAACCACTGGACCAACTGCGCGCCCATGACACGGCGCCGCGGCGGAGTCAGCGTATGTACCCGCCCGTATCACTTCTATATAATTACTTATAGTGGAGGCGGGGATTTCGATATTTAGTAATGAAGTTCTAGAACTTTTAATGCGCCATTTTCAGGAATGGAATCAGGTGGTCAAGCTAACGTCATCTGTACTGATTACCTATAGCAAGGTTTTCGACTGAATTGACTATGTTCTACGTTCACTAGATCAGTGGGCGCTTCTTAAGTTTGGAATAGGTGTCAGACTGTCACACTGAACGGATTTGCTTATTTGCCGAAACTATCGAGAATGCCACAAGGTTCACACCCTCACAGACACACACACACCCTCACACGTCACGTTTTAACAAAAATTATGCAAGGATGGAAACGTTCATTCGTTAAGGCTTGAGTTATGTTTCGTATCGCCTTGAAATGTATTCATTTGTGCACACTGCACAGCCATACCCACTGTTAATGTATTTATGTGATTTCTATTTTCACGTAACAATACCATTTATATTTCTGCCTCAGGTGTGTGCCGCCGGAGGCTTCCTCTACGCGCTAGGCGGACACGAGGCCCCGGCCAACTCTATCGCAGGCCGTCTAGCGTGCGTCG
Source organism: Eupithecia subfuscata (assembly GCA_963564075.1). Lineage (NCBI taxonomy): Eukaryota > Metazoa > Arthropoda > Insecta > Lepidoptera > Geometridae > Eupithecia > Eupithecia subfuscata. The sequence continues at coordinate 9,191,219 of OY751109.1, read as the reverse complement.
AGCGATACGACCCCGTGGCTGACTCGTGGACGCTACTAGCGCGGCTCTCGTACGGACGGGACGCGATCGGCTCCTGTCTATTGGGCGATAGGATAGTCGCTGTTGGTAAGTATACGTACATACATAGTCGGTCGTCTAGCGTGTGTCGAGCGATACGACTCCGTGGCTGACTCGTGGACGCTACTAGCGCGGCTCTCGTACGGACGGGACGCGATCGGCTCCTGTCTATTGGGCGATAGGATAGTCGCTGTTGGTAAGTATACGTACATACATAGTCCGTCGTCTAGCGTGTGTCGAGGGATACGACCCCGTGGCTGACTCGTGGACGCTACTAGCGCGGCTCTCGTACGGACGGGACGCGATCGGCTCCTGTCTACTGGGCGATAGGATAGTCGCTAGTCGGTCGTCTAGCGTGTGTCGAGCGATACGACCCCGTGGCTGACTCGTGGACGCTACTAGCGCGGCTCTCGTACGGACGGGACGCGATCGGCTCCTGTCTACTGGGCGATAGGATAGTCGCTGTTGGTAAGTATAGGTACATACATAGTCGGTCGTCTAGCGTGTGTCGAGCGATACGACCCCGTGGCTGACTCGTGGACGCTACTAGCGCGGCTCTCGTACGGACGGGACGCGATCGGCCCCTGTCTACTGGGCGATAGGATAGTCGCTGTTGGTAAGTATAGGTACATACATAGTCGGTCGTCTAGCGTGTGTCGAGCGATACGACTCCGTGGCTGACTCGTGGACGCTACTAGCGCGGCTCTCGTACGGACGGGACGCGATCGGCTCCTGTCTACTGGGCGATAGGATAGTCGCTGTTGGTAAGTATACATTTCGGCCTATTATATGAGTCGAAAGACTACAGGCAGATGCTGGATGCTGCAAGCTGATGATCTGGCGCTATGGCGCTCATTAGGGGAGTCCTATGTCTAACTGTGGGCTAGCTGCTTGGTGATGATGATGATGATTTTAGGTAATTGGTACAACAGTAGGTAAGTGTTAATTATTGTGTTTTTATTGTTCAGTAATTAACTATTACAGTCTCATTATCGCTGTTCATATCGATTAATTAGTATAATAAACTGCCTATCGTCACTTATTATTATTTACGTTTGTTTTAGGGTTCCGTACCTCAAAAGGAAAAAAGGAACCCTTATAGGATCACTTTGTTGTTCGTCTGTCTGTCTGTCTGTCAACCCTCTTTTCTCAGAAACGCGTGGACGTATCGAGTTGAAATTAACGTCAAATACTCAAGTCCGTAACCTCTTGAATCCGCAGAAATAAAACTTCTAAGTTAACGCACTCAAAAGTTACAGCCGTTTATGTCCGACTATTTTGAAATTTCCAAGGGAACCACATGCACACAAAACCTATGGAGTACTTCCCGTAGACCTAGAATCATGAAACTTGGTGTGCTCACAACAAAGCAAGGTCTAATAGCACAAGTAAAGGGAAAAATCAGAAAACCATAAATTTGTAATTTATCCTCAAAAAAATACTTTTAATTCTTGCTATAAACCAAAACCTATAGGGTACTTCCCATTTACCTATAATCATAAAATTTGGTAATAAGCAAAAGCATATAGCACAAATAACGAGAAAAATCCGTAAATTTGTAGTTTATTAACAAAAAAAAAATAATTTTTGATTCTCTCCCTCGACCAAAATATATAGGGTACCTACTTCATGTTGACCTAGAATCATGAATGATATTGGGCAAGAAACAAGGTCTTACAACTAAACGGAACCCTTAGTGCGCGAGTCCGACTCGCACTTGACGTTTTATTTGTTATGTGTTTAATTTAGATTGGAGCCTACCTATATTGGAGCCCATTCATAATATCAGATTTTAATTCCAGGTGGATTCGACGGCGTCCAATATCTATCCATTGTCGAAGTTTACGACTCGGAATCGAATTGCTGGCGAAAACTAGCGCCACTTAGCACCGGCCGGGCGGGCGCCGCGGTGGTGGCTGTACCTCCCCCGAAAAACGTCTTCTGATACACAAATAACGATCTCACGACTTACGTCACTACGTCTCAGGCGTATTTCGACCCTAGTACTAAGACTGTAATGTTCTATATTGGACGTACTGGGAATTGACTAAACCGACGTAAGATTAGACTATTGTCTAAAGAAGCGCAAAATTTGGGTGACTTCATAACAAAGTTTTTGTGAGTTGTGTGAACTTGTGTGCTGAATCTATTGCAGTTCATTAGGACATTGATTATGATGGACCTTTTTAGACCTTGTGCGATGTCAGTTGACTAAACGTAGACCTACCTTAGTATGGACTAGAAATTTGTGTAAATAATTATCTTTGTATCCGTACCAAAGTTTTCTGCGATGGCCCAACTATATTATTATACTTAAAACAGAATTATCTGTACTTACTGTAGTTTTTAGTAAACGTACAATCTCGAATATTGAAGTTTTTCGGGCATGTATCGAGGTGAGACAATGACTCCATTTAAAGGCTAGTCGTGCAGGGAAAGGTGGAGGGTAAAAGACCGAGGGGTAGATCGCCTATGAGATGGACCGATCAGATAAAATCTGCCGTAGGTGTCCCCCTGCATGAATGTTCCAGAATGACCACCAACAGGGAGAGATGGCGATATATCGTGAGGCGAGCGATATCAGCCCATACAACAAAAGACTCGTCATGACGACCACCACCGTTCTGCCAAGAACGCTACGAATGAGAAGACTGTAGTTTTGAATTGCAGATGATGATGATGGTTCCGCGCCGAAACCGTCGGCGGTGAGGCCTGCAGTTCTGGATTATGTATGATTTCACGGTGTGAGCGAGATGATTTTCGAGCCCTAGGTTCGAGTGTCCGGCCAACACCTATATACCTACTTAAACAAACTACGGCATACATAATACCTACATAAACCGTGTTTTGTTTACTTTATTCTGAGACTAAACTAGATTTTAGCAACTGAGGTTTGATCTATATCCGTGTAAAGCCTGTTTACTTTACTTTATCAGATCGACCCAGAGCGGCGGCTGTAAATTTAGCTTGGACTTCGCGCGCTCTGCAGTAGGTATTCCGCAGAGAACTTGGGTATCTTCGTGACAGTAGAATTACCGCCCCGCCAGGTGGATTCCGCTGTCGCTCTGGGTAGCGCATACCGCGCAGGTAGGTCTGAACAGGCGTTTAGAGTGCGATCCTTGAGTGTCTTTCTTTCCGTTCTTGTAGTCTTGGGCCAGTCGCAAAACTTTTAAAGTAGAGGCTTGTAGTCAATACCAGTGTAAAAATAATTGTGTTAATTCATAATAGAGTTCACATTCCTAATCTCATAGGGCATCTATTTTTAGAAAGACTGTTTGTAAAATTATTCCATTTTCGAATTTATTTTATTTTTCTTCGTATAATCATAGAATGTAATATTTACTTAGTTATTTTATACTCATTGGAATGTAGAAGTTAGTCTGAAAAAGGTATTATTTTTTGAGGCAAGCACGTTTGAGTAAAATAATTATTGATGAATTTTACACCGTGTACCATTTGCCTTATTTTACTAAACGAAAAATATTTAAATACTAAGTGGCACTTATCATAAAGTAATCTTCCTTAGCATAAACACTCCCCATAAGGTTGGCGCTCACACTTCCAACACCACTACCACACAAAACAAAAATGAGCATTCAAATATGGACTTTAACTATTATTCTAAAGATGCATTTTATATTGACGGCATCAAATATCAGATACCTAGCCACTTGTTTGAAACTTGTGGGAAGCCATTTATCACTGTAAAATGTATTTAAAGATTCGAGTTTTAGCCTATTTTTGTGTAGTGCGATAGCGGTGTTGAATGTTTGTGGTCAGGCCTTTTTAATAATCTGTTAACTTAAGACAATAGGCGGTACTACAAAAACCAACGTAAACACTGGTCTAACAAGCGTTTAGCTAAACAGTGTCTAAACAGTTAGACATGAGTTTAACACGAGTTTAACTCTCGTTTAAACTATATAAGCCGTGAGTAACTGTAAACCGTCGTAAAACGCAGTTTTGTGGTAACGCTTTTGTTAAACACACGCTCAACAGATGTCTAATCTTATCTCACACTCTTGACATAAGCCATGAGTGAGAAATACAAATGTTCTAAGCTAGCAGACTATTATGAATAAGGGGGAAGCAATATCATTTATGGTGTCTATAACTCACCTTTTAATTGTACTTACTTAGTTCGATCAGTGGTATATTTGATCTCATTGAAGAATTGTAGTTTATTTTATAAAGGCACATATATTTAGACTAAGCAGATGTAGGTATATTTTAGAAACCAGCTAGATAAAATAGATTTTAATTATGGTTCTATAGAAACACATCATATAGGTACCTAGCGAACTTAAATAAATGAAATTATTGATAAACTTTTTTTAAAAATATTATATCATTCGCCCAATTTTTCTATATAATAAGGTATATTTAGACATCAATTATGATAAGTTTTTGTATAAAGCTGTACATCCACCGGACCCTAAAGCCAGGTAAGGGAACGTTCAAAATTTGTAAAAATGGGTCACGCAGTATGGGTACGTTCCCCAAATAAGCCTGTGTCTGCTTAAGGCGCATACCCGACCCAAATCAGCGCCACCACCGTGGCCAAAAAGAGCAACTTCGCATCTCTGCCTACACGAAATAAAACTTTTACAGAGGCATTAACAATAAGCTTGTGACAGGTATCACAAACAGCAAAATCTATTTTTGAAAATGCCTTCGTTTAACATAATAATAAGATAAACTAGGTGGTGGTGATTTGGGTCGGGTATGCGCCTTATATGGATGTGCAGCATACAATATCTCATTAATGTAATCTTTGTATTTTCCTCTTGATTGTGATGAAGTAATTGTCAATTAGTTAATTGTGACTTTAGTATAGCATTTCAAAATCCCCAAAACAGGTAAACAGAATATTTAAAATTCCAAAGTGCTTTTAATTTAGTTGTGTCAATCAATACAAAAAAATCTCGAAGTCCCACACCACTATGGAGCTCGGTACTAAAGACCTTTTATGCTGGCCTTTTATTGAGTCTACTAAACTTGGTCAGACAAAACATTTTTATGTAATTGGCCTGTTTTTCAGTATTATAATCATAGTCAATACCTGGTAATTTAACCTCTATCACACCTACAAAGTTATTTTCATGGAAAGTCAGATTGGGGACCAACCTGTGATGTTAGTGCTAGAGAATTGCTAGGTAACTACGGATTGTGGTGATAGAATGGCGAAAATAATGACTATTTGTTCCTAAGAATGTCTCTCTCTCTCTGACTTAGGTTTTTATGTAATACACAATACAATAACATTTCTTTGAATACTCTGGACATTAGTGGACATGGACTAAAATCAAATGGATTTAAGATTGCACATTGCGCGCCATTTTGTTGGAAAGTGTAAGCACAAAAATCAAGTTATTGTTTATTTACAAATATACGCAATTAATTAAGAAACTGGCTTGGAGGAACCAAATACTTAGTAAAAACCTACAAATCAAAACATAAGTAATTTCAATAGACCGCAGGGATCCTGAGATCTCAACTAAATTATGTGTGAGTCATGAAAGTGCATTGTGCACTTTCATGATTTTTTATTGTATTATATATTTTTTCTCAATCGTGTTTTCACATTAAAGATATCAAAGAAATAATGCTGAAGTTTATGTAAATGTGCCGTGTAGTGCCGGTTTAGAATTTGCACCCAACCCCTCCCGCGGGTGTCGTAAGAGGCTAAGGGATGTCTACCGGGGTCGGGCAGCAGCGTCCCCTACAGAACAATTCTACCACCGAACTGCGATCCCAAACCCGCATGCCCAGCGTGGGGATTTATACCTACCCCCAATAGATAAAAGCTAAGAAGGCACTTATCATGGCGAGGCCTGCGTCCAGCAATGGACCAATACAGGCTGTTGAGGCTGAGGTTCTGTAACCTAAATCGAATTTTTTACCATGGGAATCCCGTGAGTACCGAGATCTAGACCTAGTTTGACAGCCATTCACGCTATTTTCGCACCTTACCTAAATAATGATAGAAGGGATTCATTACCAGTAGGTAGTTTTTCTGTGTTCTCTGCTAAAATACTTAATAATACTACAAATTAAGACCCACAGAAGATAACTGAAAACTATATTTTAAGCAATAAACCATTTTATACCAAACTGTGTTTAATTCATCTTGGTAAGTTATTACTAGTCTATTGAGGGGCAAGTTTGGTGCGAGTGGAAATAAAATTCATTCGGAAATTTTAGTGTTTTATTCCTGTAAATGTTACCACAGATGTTTGTGACAAACAATAATAATTATTATAATAAAATACTTTAGTTAGTGCCAAAAATAAGCAGACAAGAATTAAGTGATGAACAGAACCTAGCATGTCTATAATTAAAAATACGAAACGAAAGCATCATTGCGAACTAAGATATTACTTATTATTTAGGTACTTTTAAAGTAAGCTATGGTGTAAAAGTTCATTAGAATTAGATAGGATTAAGATTCATCATCACTGCCGGCGGGAGCCCTAGCTTTGGGGCCTCCTGCCCTCTTTGCCATAATGATTTGATCAACCTTCAGTATGGTGGCAGCCGCTCCTACGGCGTATTTGAGACCCCAATGCTTCAGGACAAACAAATCGAGAATGTTCTTCTCGTTGGCGTCTAAAGTTCCAGCGCTCTCAGATTCAATGTCGAAACCAACATTTTTGTTCCCAGCCTGAAAGACAAATTGAACTTATTATAAAGCTTGCAATGCTGTCATGAGACAGACATTGGCAAAATTGTGACAAACCAGATGCAGAAGCCATCAAACAAGAAGTTGAAGTTGAATAATCTATCTGAACACAAACATGAATGTAAAATTACGCAAGACAATCCAAATTACTGGTGTAAGTAGTTGAAGATAACTTTAGAATAATTTGCCAACTTCATAGTCGAAGGTAATAATAAAATGGCTGACTTGGCTCTTCTCAGGATCTCAACACTTTACGGCGGCGTAAGTATTACGACACGAGAGAGAGACCATAATTAAAATGTCTAAGGAAAATGTTCTAAAGAGATTATCCATAAGTTTTTGAGAAATTTTGATCCCCATTTACAGATTTACAAAAAAGTGTACAGTTAGCAAGAAAATTGCCATTTTACACCAACGTTTTTTGATGGTAATCGATCCAGTTCTTAAACTTACTGATCGAAGAGTTGTATCGGACCAACTGAGGTTGGATTACTCGCAAAAACTTTTCCTTGAGTTACTTTTTGTCGAGGTAATATCCTAGTCCAAAGTAAATAATATTACTTTGGACTAGGATATTACCTCAACAAAACTTTTCATAAAGAATCCAAAGCCAGCAACCTCGCTGATATTTGTATCAGCGAACCTGGATAGGTTGATTGGTACAAATATTTAGTAGAAAAAAAAAGAACTAAAATATAATCTTTTTAAATACCAATCAAAATTTCATACAAAGTAAGTGTGTAAAATGCCCATTTTTTTGCTTACTGGTAATTTGTTCTTAAATCTGAGAATTGAAATAAAACTTTCTCTAAAAATATGGAAACTGATTCATGGGAAAAGTAGCCAATGTCCAGGCCTTGAAATACCGGTATGTCCCAATCCATTTAGTAGTTTTGGCTTGAATAATAATATTCTATTGAAAAATATTCTATTATAAATGAGAAAGTTTGGATGTTTGTTCCATATTCAAACTTTCGCATTTATAATATTATTGAGACTATGATATTCAAAAAATCCTAAAGGAGTTAGGTACCTACCTTGTGTGCTTTGTAGATGGCGTTGACGACTTCAGTTGCGTTGGCGCCGGTGTTGTCAGCCAAAGCGCGCGGGATAGCCTCAAGGGCCACTGCGAATTTCCTCACAGCGTATTGTTCTAGGCCTGGAAGGGTGTCAGCATATTGCAACAGGCTCTGTGCCAACTCAATTTCCACTGCACCTGCACCAGGCAGGAATCTACAAGAAGAATATCAGAATATTAGACAAATTTTTAATAATTTATAGCATTTTTTAATTTAAGTTACATTAAAATAAACCAACTTGTACTTCTACCTAGTACCTAGTTCTAAAATGTATGTTTATCTATGTATGTTTATCTTATAACAAGATCTAATTGCAAAAGTTACAGTTCATCAAAACCCCATCACTAGACACTACTTCTATGTGGGTGCTCTAAATGGGAATACTTTCTTCTAACCGCATATTCCATCAATTTGGTTAAATTTTCAACAGTCAAATACTGACGCGAGACTAGAATTACTAATAAATTATCACCTTCCATCTCTTGCAATGCCCTTGAAGGTGTTGACACCATCATCAATAGCCCTCTCAATATCATCCATGTAGTTATCAGTGGCGCCTCTAATGATGACGGTTGAAATGCGAGACTCGGTGGTCTCCATACGGAAAACCACTACTCGCGTGTCTCCGACCTCCTCAACCGTGATGACATCACAGTAGCCAAGCTCATCTGATGTGGGAGTGGTCAGTCTAGGTAAAACCTGCAAATGATTTGTTGAATGTTACAATGGTTTTTATTAGGTAAAAGTAGAATAAATGACCATACAGTCAACTATATAAATAATACTCACAGTGGCATTGACTGTTCTGGCCAGGCGGCGCAAGTCGAATTTGGAGTTGAGTCGGACCGCCATCAAACCATACTTGTTGAGGAAATGCAAAGCCATGTCACCAAATTTAGCGCCAGCAACAATAACCTTCACACCCGAATCAGCAATATCTTTGATTTGTTTCTCTAGCAGGGACTCTTCTCCCCTGCTGAAGTTAAGGAGTTCATTTGCAGACTTGATGAGTACTGTGCCTTTGGTCTCAGTCTGGGTGATGTCGATTGGGCAGTTGAAGACAGCAACTTTGGCTTTTGATGCAGATGTGACGTCACCTTCCACTTCACGTTTGAACACCATGCCAGATAGAACTTCTGATTGTAAAATACCAGCTCCAGGGATCTGTTCAAGATAAGGGTTTGGATGAGTAAATTCAGTTGAATGAAACATGCATGTCAAATGTTGTATTCAGTGTTTAGTTTCATTAATTTTAATAAATTGTAATACAGTAGTATTCCAAATAATAATAATATTAATAAATACAAACCTTGCAGATCCTGACATTATCTACATTGAATGTGGTCTTCTCAGGAAGAACGCCAACGCAAGCCTTAGCAACAAGGCCAGCAATAAAGTCTTCATATCCATATTGCTTTGACATGATTGCAGGAGTGATTCCTTTGGTGATCTCCGACACATTTTTAGGGTCTTTGAGTTCTTGGCAAACAAGGCTGGGTAGGATTTCAATACATTTATCTAATGCCATTTCGTACCCATCAGCAATTTCGCTTGTTGTCACTCCCAATCTCAAGAGCTCTTCTGCAGATTCTAAAAGGGCCCCAGAAAGAACAATGACAAAGTTTGTTCCATCTCCAACCTCGGCATCTTGCATCTGACTGGCTAGCACCATTAATTTGGCAGCTGGGTGTTCAACATCCAATTCTCGGATTATAGTGCCAGCATCACTGGTTACAAACTGCTTGTCGATGTGATTGATGATCATCTTATTCATTCCATTCGGTCCATAGGCAGATCTGACACTTTGTGAGAATTGTTTGCAAGCATTTATGTTACGGTACACAGCTTCTTCCAATCCTGAGAACATCTGAAAGCACAAGTTACAATGACTCTTCCTACTTATTGTAGTAGGTAGAGTCATTGTCATACCTTTTCTAAGTGTACATTTATTTTGTTTATGGAAATAAAGAGTTTTTGGTTTTGATTTCAATTGCGTAAATTGTTGAAGTTGAAGGAATGAATTTTGAATCAACGACTCTGTGACTTTTTCTCTATTCTACCCTAGACTACAATCCCTGTGCTAGGCCTACTGGGTAATAATTAAGCATAGTTTCTAATTCTAATTCTAATTCTAAGTGGGGGAACTGGGATCTGCACTGACATCTCGCTTAGGAGTGTATTGTGCATTGTCCCCCTGCCTAACCAGGCCCTAACCAGCCCAGCTCCTTGAAGTACCGGAGCAGGACTTTTGGCGATTGACAGCTTCGTTTCAGCTTTTCTGTGGGTGAGGACGGGTTAGATCCCTCTAAGAGAGTCTTCAATCCCGTTACCCTTCTGGCCTCCTCTGTGGCCGTGCAGTGAACCACTACATGTTCCACAGTCTCTTCTTCCTGGAAGCAGCCGCGACATAGGCTACTGTCTGTGGCTCCAGTCTTGAGCAGATGATGGTTCAGTTCACAGTGTCCTGTGATGATGCCCACCATCGTTCTCAGGTCCTCGCGGCTCATCTTGAGCAACGTGTTTGTGGTTTTCCTATCTTTGGAGGGGAAAATTGATTTAGTATGTTTGCAGTCTGTTCGACGCTCCCATAATTTTTGGTGTTCTTTTTCTGAGTTTAGTTTTCGTTTGTGTTTTACTTCCGCTGTGGGCGGATTTGAGAGACTGATGTCCTGTTTTGTTGGGGTCTGTCTCGCTCCTTCTTTTGCTAGTTTGTCTGCTTTTATGTTGCCTGGACAGGATCGACTCTCCGTCCACTCTATGCTGACTTTGTTATGTTCAGAGAGACTTTGTGGAGCGTTGTGACATTCCACAATTGATTTTGATCTCGTGTCTGTCCTATTGAGTGCGTTTATTAATGCAGCGCTGTCTGTTTTGAAGACCAGCTGCAACTGGCAGGTCGACTCTTTGATAGTTGTCTCCCTAAGCATATGATTTGCCGCCAGTTGGAGTGCCAGTGCTTCAGCCTGAAAGGCCGTGGTGGCAGAGTTTAGTGGTTGTGCTCTAGAGAGTCTAATTTCGGGACAGGAGTAGCCGCAGCCAGCTCTTGTCTTATTCTTGGCCCCGTCAGTGTAGATGTGATATGTGGTAACGTCATGTGAGGTGTTCGCTGCTGCGTTCTCTTCATGCGTTGTTAAGTAGGTCTTACCGGTTAAGTAGGTAGACGCTATTCTGTCAGTACCATTTGCTGCCTCTGGAATTGCAGCAATTGCTTTACTTAGTATCCTACAGTGGGTTGTTAGGCCTGAATCGCCTTTCCATTGGTTTGTTGATTTGATTCTTAGGGACGCCGCCATTGCTTCCTGCTGTATGTGAACATGCCCCCTGCATGTTCACATACAGCAGGAAGCAATGGCGGTAGCCCTAGAATTATATCCAGTGCTGCAGATGGGGTTGATTTCCTACATCCGCAGATGAGTGTGCAGGCCAGTCTTTGCACTTGCTGCAGTTTGTTAATGGTGGTGACTAAGTTTGTTCTGGGCCACCATACTATTGCACCGTATGTTAGCACCGGGCGTACCATGACTGTATACAGCCACAGACACAGCTTGGGCTTTAGGCCCCAGTCCTTGCCTACCGCTCGGGTGCATTGCCATAATACGTTTGTGGCTTTTGTTATGATATGGTCTAGTTGTTTGCCCCATAGTAGTTTACTGTCTAGCCATATGCCGAGGTATTTGACCTCCTTGCTCAGAGTCAGTGTTGTACCTAGCAGTGAGGGTAGTTCTAGTCTTGGTAGTTTGGTCTTGCGAGTGAAGAGTACTAGTTCGGTTTTGTTCGGGTTTACTGACAGACTGTGCTTGGTGCACCATGTTTCCACAATCCGCAGCGCCTTTTGCATCTTTTCGCAGAGAAAGCATAGTTTACAGTTAATAAAAAAAACTACAAATTTTTTCCATAAATTTGATGTTTCTCATAATAACTATGCACTCACAATTACACAGACCACAAAGTTTATGTTGTGTGACATCACCACTTTCAAGGTCTATCTTTCGCACGGGCGCGAAGCCGGGGTGGGTCGCTAGTTGGTAAATATCACTTTCCTATTTTATTGTACTAGCGCATTTTTGCTTCCGTGCCCAAGTTCATAGAGCTCATAAAGAGTTGCGCGGACTCTACCTACTTATTGGAAGGAACCAGGTTTTCTGTACACATTCGTTATTGCATTGTTTTGAGCAATTTGAGCTTAGGTGGTCGGGTTAGGCACGTTCTGATGATACTTGCAAGAGCCCATTGGGCTCATCTTTTGAGAATGTCATTCTCAAAAGATGAGGGATCAGTCACTACTTGAGAGTCGCTAAATATTGATATTTAGTGCGATAATTTGCAAATAACTTAATATTTACATAAAAGCTAGTAATATTAATGTAAAATATTTGTATTTGTCGCAATACGAAAAGAGATAAAGACAAAAGAAAAAACATTAGGCCGCCGGCCGAGGCGCACATGATAGATGTGGTTAGAAATATTTTGTTGGCTCGTGGAACTTACCCGTGCTCCATCCTTCATCATTTGGGGTACACCCGGAGCTTTAGGTATATGGAGAGCCATTTCTCGGGCGTGTTTTGCTGGTTTTATTGAAAATCTTTAACAAAATCGGAACAATCCGCGTGAGGAACGAAAAGACAAAAGAAATAGAATGAAGAATGAAAGATAGAAATGAATGAATGAGTGAAAAAACACTATTTTACATTGACAGTAGGCATGGAAGTTATAGCTACTTTTACTTCACTATCACGTCGCGAAGTTATTTTTTTCTGTCACGGTTATATCACGCTAGATAAATCACGGTCGATATATTTCATTAGTGATGATTATTATCACAGTGGGTGCATTTTTTCCGCCTGTTACATGTTGCAGTGATAGTGATATGATTCAGAACTTATCGCTTAGCTAATCGGCAATGTTTTTTTTTGACCATAAAACGTGTTTTCTTCAATGAACTTTCCCTCATACTTCGACAGACTTGGGACTGTCAATGTTTAAGTAATTATAAAACACTAGGATGACAACTTTATTTCTGTATTAACAAACAATCTCAGGTGAGCTTAGTTTAAAATAACACGCGACTCAAAACGCGGCATGCACGTGCAGCAGCAACAAGTAAAGATTACAAGTGAGTGAAATGAAGTGAAACTCTCACAACGTGATTTCACAGGTATTATAAATTTCAAGTACCTACATGTACCTACATTAAATGAGCACCTTAACGTCTTTAAAATAAGACTCATTTTCATATGAAGTTTATGTAACGGAGCGTTATTTATCTAAGCAGTAAGCAAGTTATAAAAATACTCCAGATAAATTAAAGCCTAATGGTGTTGAGAATAAGATGCAATTTCACTTAAACGAATTCTCTCTTCTCGCTAGTGGCACGGTGTCGCTACAGTCGCATGCTGTAGCTTTGTCTCTTTCTCACGATAGAATTCTGCGAATTGTAATGTAGCTTAGCCCACGTGAAAGATCACGCTCGCGTTATAAGTAACTCACGGTTTCGATGCATGTAACTGGTGTGGCACGTGATTTATGTTTTCACTAGTGATATAACCAGTGATGCGTGAAATCTTCCATGCCTAATTGACAGCAACTTGTCATATTTTTTTGGAGTTAGTTCATCGGGCTAGCATTATTATTATTATTAATATTAAGCTAGGTTCACATTGCTGTGTAGTCGTGGCGCGCCAGAGCGCAATCGGTTACTACGTTCATTACCTATGACTAGATTCACATTAGTAGGGTGCCCCAACACAACCTACTAATAGGAATCTAGTCATAGGTAATGAACGTAACCGATTGCGCTCTGGCGCGCCACGCCACGCACACCACGCACGGCACAGCAATGTGAACCTAGCTTTATTTATTATTCAAATCAATCACCACTCCAGTGTGACCATTTGTGGCAGATTTCTGCCATTTTGGCAGATTTGGCTATGGAATTTTCAGTTTGGCATATTACGTTGACGAAATAGAAGTGTGGCAGATTTTGACAGATTTGGGAAGAAAAACTTTGTGACCTTCTTATATATTTTGGAGATTATACGTACTTATACAAAAAAATTAAATTTTATAGTCAGACCAAAAAATTACAAATATTAAATTTTGTTGGAAATAATTTTACCGACACCTGGCAACTCCTAGTACGAGGTAGTCTTTAAGGGGAATTCCCTTATAATGTTTGTTGATATTTGTACGCCATGTAATCATCAACTGTAAATTCTCTACGTTAAGGGTCCGGCGGAGGATGAATTTCCCATACAAACGTAATACCAAAATGATTTGTAATTTAAGAACATTTTCACCATGGTTTGCTATTATTTGTATTTGAATAGTAGGTATAGCTTTTTTCAAAATACCTTTCTGAAATGAAATTAAACCGAACCGCATTTTTACATCAAAGAACGAATTTTTTCATAATATTTTTCTAGATAAGTACCTAGCAAGTTCTAGTAAGTTCTGCCATTATAACCACAAAAGAAGGCATAAAGGAAATCGGCTGCCCAAATTCAAAACCTAGGAACAGGTGATTTGAAAAAAAAAACGGTTTTTGGCATTTTTCGACCTACTAGACAGTATTAAAGTGATGTGGACCTTAAAACACCCAGTTTCATACTTAATTTTAAAAAATTTATTTAGCAAGTCTAAGCAATTTGGCGTGATTACGAAAATTTCCTTCAAATACAACTTCTAAACTTAGTATGTCAGAATACAAATTTAAAACCCTAGCAGGTCAAGCGACTTACTATGTTATGAATTTGAAATACCAACTTGCTTTGTTTTGAATTTGGCGCCGATTGTAAAATCAATGACATTTCGTTTAGTAAGTCCAGTGACATTACGCACGAATGTTTCGCTCCGTGTTAAAAAAATAATAAAATGAGTTACAAGCAATTTTATCGGTCCAGGCGTATAATTTTTCCAGTCATATTTGAGTAAATTCACAAATAAAAATAAAATATGAGCGATTTAAGTGTAACTATAGTCTAAAACGATTACGAGTATTGCAAACTAAAATGTCAACGATATAGCACAACTTTTCGCCAAACATCCAAATCGCTATCTCTTTTGGTTTCTTCGGGCGAACGAATCAAAGTAGCCAACACGTTTTTTATCTCTCCTGAACATTTTTGTTGGAACGAGATACTATGTTTTGATTTTAAGCAGCCGAAATGACTAAACAGATGGGCTTGGAATCAAAATACGACGAAAAGAACGAAGAATATGAAGCGAATGTGGACATTCAAAGTAGTACTGAATGAAGTTATAAGCAAATACTTACTGTTTAATTTAAATTTTATGTATTTGTGTTTTTATGTTTTTTAATAAGTCACCTGAGTATAAGTGTTTTTTTGTTCCAATCAAAGAATCACTAAAAAAGTATGTGGCATATTTTATGGCATTTTTCTTGGAATGTTGGGCAGATTTTGGTAGATTTTCAGTAAGCGTATGGCAGGTTCTGTATTTTCTCAATGGTCACACTGCACCACTCATCCACTCAACTCACTCATTCTCGTTCCTCATCAGTATCACAGATAGTGCTGGGTTAAAACGTCTTTTGGGAAAAACAAAACGAAACGGTTTTTTTTACAAAAAAACTGTTCCAAGAAACTGTTAAAAAAAACAGTTTTTACAACTGACTTGACTTGATAACTAAATACTGTGATGAATAAGTAAGCTTTTAACAGAGTAACTTGCTAATTGTAGTTTACCTGACATAATATAAATGATTTAAAACAAATATTAGTTCTAGGGGTACCTACAAATTACCTAATTTTTAGTCTTCGAAATAAAATGAACTTGCCTTGTTGCCTGGTAGATCCACTTTTCTCCACTACCGACGGAAGTGAAGTATATAAAGAAATATGTTTTCTTTTTAAATGGTTCTTTAGGTTTGCCGTTGTGGATTTGTAGCTGAATACCTCCTTACATGACTGGCACCTTGCTTTAACATCCGGTAATTTATTAAAATAGTCCCAAATTTCACTACTGTTCTTTCTCGCCGACATTGTCTTTAGTTCACTTGCATGAAACAAACTTTTATAACAATTACACCTAGTCTATTTACACAGTTAATACAAATACCTATTTACACTTTGAGTTCGCGGAGCGAAAAAAAATCGTCTCACTAACACTGTACCTACTCATATTAAAATCATCCATCGATAAATATTTACACACAAATTAGGGAAAACTTTGTAGTTTTGGCGCGAAAACAAAATCAATTACAGCGTCACTCAACTGAACTGCGAAAACAATACTAATTAGAATCTTTGAATGACCTATGACCACCAAAATGGCGGCAACGGTGCAAACCAGTTTGTCTCGCTTACGAAATTTTACGAACAATTATCTACCTTAGTGCATTAGACATACATAATAATTTCCTTCCTTTCCTTGACAATGAAACAGTTTCTTGGAACAGTTTTGACGAACTGTCTTCATCTCACTCACTCAGGTAAGCCGCCTCTGCGACAAAACGAAACGTGAAATAAAACTAGTTCGATCCATAGCTCATAGATTATAGAGTCGTTTTTTCGAGAACAGTTTTGACAAAAAAGCGTTCGTTCGTTTCATGGCAAAACGAGAAGTGAATTCGATCCTTAACTAGTAGATTATAAAGTCGTTTTTACGAGAACAGTTTTCTGATGGGACAGAAAAGCGTTCGTTCGTTTCATGGCTAATAAGCGTTTTGAGAAAGTGTTTTAGAAAAAAACGCTCAGTACTAATCACAGACTAGTTCTCTTTCTCATTCATTTTCATGTTGACTTTTTTGTAAAATGGAAGGAGACGGAGCTGAAAAATCGAACCAGAAATCTTATTCGGGGATACCTGAAGCCGTATTTGTCGTATGGAATGTTTTATCTTACTATTTCAACTATAATTATAACCATTTAGCTGTAACTTTTAAAATTTAAGGTTACTTCTAGCTAGCCGCTTCAATCCGTCCACCACCTGCTAACATTTATGTTGAATTTGTGTTTAATTCACAATTTCCTTGTAATTTTCAACTCAAAAACATATCTTCGCGCTATGAAGTTAAATATAAGTCCATGTTGTTACAGGATAATGTAGATGAATTTATGTGCAAACCCGAAAATTCTGATGGGGTTGACAAGGTACTACGAAGTCTAGATGAACAGCATGGAAAATATAAAGTTATGGAGTATTCCCTTATCACAAAAAGGAGGCGCTTGAGACAACAAATCCCAGACCTTGCCCGCTCCTTAGAAATGATTGAAAAACTGAAAGTTCAAACTGAGGACATTGAGACACAATTTTTACTGAGTGACCAAGTATTTCTAAAGGTAAACAAAAAATTTTTATACATGCTATCCCGGAAACAAAAAGATCTACATTCTTGTTATTTCTTGAAATCTTTTATTATTTTGTTTCAGGCAAATGTACCGCCTACTAAAAAGGTATGCCTGTGGCTCGGAGCAAATGTTATGTTGGAATACACTTTGGAAGATGCTGAAAACTTGCTCACTGCTAATATGGCCACTGCTAAGAAAAACCTGGGATTTGTTGAGCATGACTTAGATTTTCTTAGGTAAATAAAATATGGAAGACCAGAAAACATACCTATTACATCCAAAATGTTGGAATGCAACAATTCTTCTATTTTATGATAGAACCCTGGTAGTAATGTAAACAATTTTTTAAATTATGTTTTTCAGAGATCAATGTACAACTACGGAAGTGAACATGGCAAGAGTATACAACTGGGATGTCAAAAAACGTCAAGCAGCCAAATCATCACTATTATCTATGTGATAACATACTGGCAAAGAATTTGTCATGGTATACTCTTTATGTGAGAAGAATAGCACCATACCAGCTATAAATTAGTTATGATACATCTATAACAGTAAACTGAAACATGTAGTAAGGAAGGTTTATCCTAGTATTAGTCTTTTGAATCTAGAAAATAAGATCTCTTGATACCTACTTACACCATATTTCATGCTAAAATGAACAAAATTTTATAGATCACTTGACTGCCATTATAGTTAGTGTATCTATGTAAGAAATGGAACAACCTTGAAAAGAAACTAAATACCTGTTACTACTCTTTTCACCAGATAGACTGTTATTAAGATATTTACTTACAAGATGTGCACATTTTATCAAGCTTTTGTGTTTGTTTATTATAATAAGCAATATTTTCATGTAACCTGCTTTTAATTAAAATTAATTACTTTAATAAATTATGCTTACAAGCAGAAAACTGCATTTTCAAAAATAAAAACTGTTTATTGTTTGAAATCTTGATTTTATTAATTTTGATGCATGTTACAGATTTAAGTTAACTCATTTGTACTTTTTAATTTCTTGAACCATGTTCTTCAAGACTGGAACTTCATCTTTAAGCTTTTCCTCAGCCTGTGCCTTTTCATCTTCAGGAGCTGTTAAATATTTTGTAACATGTTCTGAAAATGAAACATTCATCTTATAAACAATATCAAGAGTAAGCTATTGAGCTTAGGAGCAATTCTGATTAAACTTACCATGGTATTGCTGGAGTTTTACATAGTCTTCCTCTTTCAATTGAGTTTTCAAGAATGAAATAATTATAGGCACTTGTCTGCCAGAAGCATGCAGCATATTTTGAGTCACTATTGTGAATATTGCCAGTACAGCTAAATGAAGACTCAAAGCTGGATCTTCACATACTTCCAATTCAGAAATAAGTTTCTCTCTATGGTTTTGGACCAAAAGTCTGAAACAAAGGTAAAATTGGGGTTAAACAAGATTACAATTTTATTTTTATGCATTCAAAGGAACGGATTTACCTGTCTTTCTTTTTGTCAATTTTCTTCAATATCATACCAAAGTTTGATAGGCAATCATCAACAGACTGGTAAAACACCTCTAGGTTCTGATCAGCCAAGGTAGCATTCAGTGCTACAAGTGGTTTCTTGAATTCTTCAGTCAAGTCATTTAGAATTTTATTCCTCTGTTCCACTGACATTACTTCTCCTTGTACAGAAAGGTTGCATTGATTGGCTGCATACTTGCAAAGTTCAGTAAGAATGTCACCTCCCATGGACTTCAAGAGATACTTGATAAACTGAGCTTGCTGTTCAGATGGCAATGATTTCAATCCCTTCTCATACAGTTTTATGTCATTGACAAGAATATTAACTTTGTCTTGAGCAGAAGAGTGTGTTTGTTTTCTATTCTGTCCAGCATCTTGGATCATTTTGTCAGCTACCTCTTTTGCCATGGCCAAGGCAGTCTGATTAAGTGCCCTGGAAAAATATAAAAAAATATTACATTAAGTACATTACTTTATGTCCCATAGTAAAGTAAATGCTTGAATTAATTTTAATTTACCTTTGAAGATGTTCAGATATCTTGGGCACCAAATCCTCAAGACCTTCATTTTCCAAAGGTCCTTTGATGATTGCTTCAATATCTTCAGTGGATACAATATCCAAGACACTTGATGATTTTTTGACTAGACTAGGAGCTTCATCAGAATCAGAGTCATGTGCTGTCTGTTTTGACCTAGTATGTTTCTTAACAGATTTTGTCTTAGTTTCCCTTCCTTGGGAACCACCTCCTGCTTTTCCTGACCCAGCCTTCCTTCTGCGTTCTTCTCTCCTCTCTGCCTTGTGATCCACAAAACCATATTGAACATCAGTACCTTTGGCCAACTGCTTTTCCAGATAAAACTGCTGGTATTTACCAGATGTCACTACTGCTTCTGCTTTCTTCAGAGTCATTGGCATGCACGCCTGTTTCAAGTTATCTACATAATGGTTACTGAAAACTAAAGAATACATTGTTAAAACTAACATCAAATATAGCTTCTTTTTGGAATACAACTTATCATTATTTACCTGTATTTTCAAATAGTATAGTTGATTTTGAGTTCTTCAATAGACTATCAAGAATATTTTCAATGTCAGCATCAGACAAGATTGAGGGCAGTAGGGAAACAACATCCAGATAACTCTTGGATGCAATACATTCCTCCAATGCTGTTTCTACTTGCTGAGTGATAAGAGATCCAATAACACAGCTGCTCAAAAAAGTCAAGTCTTCATTAGGTAATACCCTCTTGACATACCCCTTCGGATCAGATAAGCCTAAACGAGTTAAAGCATCATATTCAAGATAGTAGTTTTGCTTAAAAAAACTAAACACCCAATCATTTTGGGCTTTTGTATAGCATGTTGGGACATATGAAGCACCTGCCTGGCGTCCAGTTAATACACCCGGGGCATTAACTTGGTCAAACAAGGACATGAACAGGCGCTCGGCTACATTGCAGTGGCTCAAGATAACTGCCACAGGAGTTGGTTTTAGCAGACCCATCAAAGCACCTCTGATTTTGGCCTTAGTTCTTGTAATGTACTCTTCCGTGTAAAATGTCCTGGGTTCCGAAGGGTCCTGTTTGCCAATGATGATTTTACCTAAATATTTCTCGAGAACATTATGGTGCAAAAGCTCAGCTGGTAAATCATATTGCAGGGTCAATTCCCCAACTGTAAGCTGGCCTTGCAGTTGCAACTTTTCATTTATTTCTCTGGCAATTTTCTCTAGATAGTAATGAGTTATGAGGTAACCCGATACTAGTTGAACTTCTTTCCCTTTGATTATTTCAGCCACACTAGAGTTTATTTGGTTGAGGTCTACATTTAGCTCCTTTGCCAAGTCTACAGTGTTAATTCGTCCTCCATGCACATAAAGTTCATCTTTTATCTCCTTGTTCAGCTGCTGAGATGTTAAATATTCCTTACCATCAGTGGTGAATATCACATCAATGAGTTTTAGTTCAATTAGTTTTGTGACTATTTCAATGCAGTTTCTTTCTGAAAGTCTGAAAATCAGGCAAAAAATATTTATAGCAGATCGCCAGGGAAATTGACAGCATTGTTTTGGTAAAGTATATTTATTGAAATTTTTTTACCTCTGTGCTGTGCAGCTCAGCTGAGCTTTCTGAAAGTCAGCAGCTAATCGTTTTATTTCATCCCAGTCAGTTGAAGGTGCCATTCTTACAAATGAAACTTCACAAAATAACGTCTCAGTAACTCTGTAGAAGAAGCAAGTAAATTAATAGGAAAGGAATTATGTACTTAAATTCAATTCTTGGCTATTGGCTCTGCGTCTGATCGACACAAAGGAATTACTTTTTACATAAATATCACAAAAAACGACACAGACATAAAGTGGCCACGACGACGACATCACATCACCAAACAACATAACATAACACCTCCCTCAGATTAAAATATAGGTAGGTAGATCTTCAGCGAGCATGCCCCAGAGCAAGACAAAGTATACGAGGTGGTGGGGGAAAAGTGTTGCCATGCTATTTTCTTACCCCGATTTTAGGTTCCTTATTTCATGTCTTAGTTGGTAGATCGGATTTGCGATTTTCCAGTTAATAAATTTAACAAATTAAATTATCTGAGCGTCTGGTCGAAGCGAAGCGTGACCCGAGAGCTGGTGAGTATCAGGCACTGCGCATCAGCATTGCCATACAGCGTGGCAATGCAGCCAGCGTCTTGGGGACGCTTCCGACTGGTATTGATATTGATCAGTTGAGCTACCTGCAATAGTCTGAAGATAGCTCAATTGTTTCAATTGTAAATATTAGTATAATTTTCTATTTTGTGAATAAAGGCTATTGCTCGGTCATTATAATTATACAAGTAAGTATCACAATGTGAACCCTGTTTGGCGTTACAAGTGGAAGGCAGACCGAGGTGGTTTTTGGTAGGTAAATATAATTATGAAGGTATTAAGGTGAGTAGTACAGATAGAGAAACGTGTTTTTGTTTTAAAATAATCAATATTTATTACAATAATAAACGTTTATAAATTTTACAGTTTAAATCAGTCTTCAACATTTCGTTTTATTACTACTTAATCATAAAATCACAGTTTAATTATAAATGTCTTAGTTATATTACCTATACAATAACATTTACATAAATTAATAACACTTTCAAAAAAAAATGGTTACTTACGAACGGAACATCGTATATTTGCTAAAAAATAGTAATGTTGCTATCTAAAAAGTACTTAACTTTAATTGTACTTGCGTATAGGTACATATTATACCTAGTTAGTCACAGCATTTTTTTTAGTTAAAAAATACACACGCATTTACACAGAAGCATTTAAAATATCGCAGAATCATTATAAAAATCACAGAATCATTTTAAAATTAGCATACCAATTTCTACAAGAACCTACTTAAGATATTTTTTTTCTTATTTATATGGGACAGTTAGATTAGATTTGGACAGTTGAATTAGATTTAGTACAAAAATCACAGAATCATTTAATATATCACAGAATCATTACAAAATTTTTTATTACGAAGATTTCTTAGGTTCCCAATCTTTGCGACCCGTTGCTTTGATCCAATGCAAACGTAATTCTTTATCTTCGGGAAATCTGTAACAAATAAAAACACTAATATTATAAATGCGAAAGTGTGGATGAATGGATGGATGTTTGTTATAGTTGTTCTATCTCACGAAGTCCGATGGGCTATGTGTGTCATAGCAACAACTTACATATTACCTCTTCACGCCAAAATTACTGAACGGATCGGGATGAAATTTTGTATACAGGTAAGGAATCCAACATCTAACATCTATGTTATATATATAATCCTGGAATCTAACATCTATGTTAGATTCCAGGATTTATATAAAAAGCCTATAGGCTTTTTATCCCACAAATCAGTTGCTATGGGATAGAAATGGCCTTTAAACGTTTCCATAGAAACAACGCGTGCGAAGCCGCGGGCATAAACTATTTTGCTATGCATAGCGAGCTACATTATCTATAAAATAGCTATGTAGGTACCTATTAAAAAATATTTCAATGCGCCATTCGGGGAATTTTATCATCGGGTGCAGGCAACCCTAAATTTTCACAATTACAAGTTAGATGAACTAAAAATAGCATAAAACATAATGTTTGAGCCTTGTGTGTATGTAAATCTATGAAACTGTAAATTTTGAACCTATTTGTAGTCAAAAGAACTTGTACTTACGAGTGGAATGATATATTCGGCACTTTTTCTTCACTATCACTTCTACATGCAAAAACGCTGCACCGCACCATATTTGTCTCTCTTTTTTATTGTTTTTAGCTGCGGGAATGTCCACATAAACACATTGATCACATTCAAACATAAAAAACAAAAGTTTAGAACTTTTAAAACTTTTTTCACCAGTCTCGTGTCGAGCTCCGTCGATGACAAAGGAAATTTGTTTAGCACATGGAGGTGCTAAACAATGCAAAAACCGGCACGCTGGATGAGATAGAGAGCTAATCGTCCTATTTCATTTCTTCTTAGGCTTTAGGCATAAGTCGTTCTCTCTTTAGTGTGAATGCGATGGCAATTGCGCGAGTTCTATAGGTTTCTCTTTCTACGCATAACACAGACTAGGTAGGTAGGTAGAGATGCTACATCAAATCAATCAAATAACTTTCTTTCTAAGAAATTTTACCATGCGAAATATAATCTGTCATTCATTCATAGGCTTGTTGCCAACAAGATATTTTTTCAACAAGTTGTTGAAAAAATATCGAATATACACTGATATATCGATATTATTCCTTCGATGTATCGATATTTTTGAGCGATGTATTGTTTCATGTATCGATAAAAAATTCCAAGTATCGAAAAGGTTTAAAAATCGATATTACCTATACTCACTTTTTTTTTCATACATTTTATGCTTTTTTATTGTTTTTGGTCGACTCGATTCACTGCTTAATTTGGTACCTACATAAGTTGGTAACTTTGTCTAATGTCTTGTCTGTCAATGTCAACTGACTGACTTCTTCCACTTCCTCAACTCAACAACCCTCAAACAGTTTGGTTTTCGCAGTCAGCACTCCACGACCCTCCAACTTACACGGATTCTGCACCACCTCGCCTACAACCTGAACTGCAATCACTCTACAGTTGGGATCTTCCTAGATGTAGAAAAGGCGTTCGATCGAGTGTGGCACCCAGGCCTGATCCTCAAGCTGATAGCCTCTTCCGCACCAGCAGCCATCATCCAGGTGGTTGCATCTTTTCTCCGAGGACGGAGCTTCTACGTCGCTGTCGAAGAAGCTAAATCACGCACTCGACCCATTATAGCTGGAGTGCCGCAGGGGAGCTGTTTGTCTCCTGCGCTGTATGCGCTATACACAAACGACATCCCTACTCTGGAGGACCAACTATTACCTGGGGAAAAGACGTCACATTAGCTCCGACCTACCAATCTTGACATCCAAACTGCCACTAAAAACAAAGATAGGGGTCTACAAGACTTACATTCGATCGAGACTCACATATGCAGCACCAGCATGGTACTCCCTGTGCTCTGCAACAACTCAGAAAATAATCCAAGCCCAACAAAACATTGCTCTCAGAGTCTGTACAGGCACCGGGCGTTATGTGTGAAACCGCGTCATCGCACGTGACCTGCAGCTTAACACAGATAAGGAGTTTGTGGTATAGCTGGCGCGCAAAATGTACGATCGTGCGGTCAACTCTCGCCACGTATACCTCAACGGACTCGCTCCTCTGCACACAAGACCGCCGGATGCAAAAACTCCGTGGCGACCCCTTCCCCGGGTGCTCCTGGAGCCCTCCAAAGTCATCTCCCAAGAAGACCAGAACAGCCATCAGGCTAACGAACAGCTCTTGAGAAGCCAACGAAGGTCAGTTTGTCGGACCATCCACCAAACAGCCTGTTTAATTGTTTATCTCCGGATAATGGAACAATGCTTTGATTAGACCCGTGACAACAAACAGACAATATTTAATTTGGTATAACGAAAGACGAGGTAGTATGGCCATATTGGCTTAACCTAAAAAAAAATAATAAAAAAAATTAGACCCATGACTGAGCATGACTGTCTGACTGACAGTGACAGACAGCTTTTCACGAACGGAAAATGATTGATCGATTTTCGCCGTGCGTGACGTGCGTGTCCATCCAATCCAATCCAATCCATCGTTGATTCGTCGTCGTTGCCGTCCTAGAACTTTTTTGAGTTTGAATTTCCGCATCATTCCGCATTTCGTTCTTTTGCTTGTGTTGTGGGAAAGCCAGATTGCGAAAATTTGTCTTGAGTCTTTTCCTGTCCATCTGCAATAATTTAACAACCACCTATTTTACTTTATTCAGTGAATTGGATTTCTGTTTACAGCAAGTCCACAAGTCATTCCTTGATAAAGGCGATCATTCAATTGTTTTTGCTCTTTCCATACACTCCTGTATTCAAGCCTTGATTCTATTGTGATTCGAGGCTAAAAATGTCTTCATACAAGGTAATTCCGCTAATTATTACCCACAGTTTATCGGTTTATGTATTTAATTTACACTGTACCTAATTGGTAATAATTTTGTAAAACTGATTCTACGCACAGTTAGCGCCTAAATAATTTGATCTAATGTTCCGTGAAACTCATTTGGCCTAACTTTCTCGACTAGAGAATTAAGGCAGTCATAAATATGTCTAAGTACCTAAAATATTCCTTATTTTTTTAGCCAATTGATTCAAAAAGAGAAGAGTTTAGACGCTATTTGGAGCGAGCTGGTGTTATGGATGCCCTTACCAAGGTTCTTGTGAGTTTGTATGAAGAACCAGATAAGCCAGAAGATGCATTGGAATATGTGAGAAAGCACTTAGGCACTGATGGTGGAGATGATGAGTTAGAAGCAGCAAGAGCACGTATAGCAGAGTTAGAGGCAGAAAATGCTCTTCTCAAAGGTGAAACTGTACCAGCAGATGGATAGATTTCACCTTATCTTGACCCTACTAAAGTTCAATGAAAAGATCTCATTTTTTAATGATCTCAAATATTCCTATTCTTGTTAATTCTAGAGAAATATTAATTTTAGTTACCATTACATACTAAAAGAGTATTAATTTGTTGTTATGTATTTTAAGTATTACATAGTGAAGTGCAGAATGCACATAAAATTTTTTGTTTAACACACTTTGTAGTTTTATTTATTGATAGGGCATTGCCCTTCACAATGCCAGGTAGCATGTGCATTGTGGGCACCCATTGCTGATTTTTGATTCGAAATTGTTGATTAGAGCTCTTTCCTACAACACACAATGCTGGAGAAGAATAAACACTTTCTTGGAAGAAAAATGTTATTAAAACCATACTCAACATACAAAGTACTTATGTACTGGAAAATCCTAATACCTTGGGGGTGTCCATTAATTATTATTAGGCTTTTAGGGGGGGAGGGGGGTCCTACTTAAGGTTGTTCGTTTCATTGGTGCAAGATTCAAATCTATAATATAAAAATGAATCGCAAAATGTGTTGGTAAGCGCATAACTCAACAACGCCTGGACCGATTTCGCTAATTCTTTCTTTGTTGTGTTTGTTATTGTCAGGAGAAGGTTCTTATGAAAGAAAAAAATAAGAAAGTTGGAAACATAAATTTCCACGGGGGCGAAGCCGCGGGGCGCAGCTAGTTTGTAATAAAAAATCCCCAGAATAATTCACATAATTTATGAATGCCCCCTACCTGAAGGAACCTGGTTAATATGGTAAGTAAATAATGCAAATTCTATTGAGACTGATTTGGTTAAACTTATATTTCACTATACACAGTACATGCTTAAAGACTTGGAAGTTACACAGAAGTGCTGATAAGCTCAGTGTATTTCTTGACTTTGCTGGCTACACTCATATCCACATATTTGTCTGCAATTGACACAACCATTCCTCCAATCAGTGCAGGATCAACTTTGGCAGTCAAAAAGATAGTTTCATTCGGCTTCAGGAATTTCTAAAACAAAATTAATTCAAATTAGGAAACAATCACTAGGTGGGTGCTGACTGGCTTAATGTTAATAATCATACACAGTGAGTGTTTATGCACAAAAGGCGACAAGATGGAATTTAGCACATGGTGTAATGTATCATGCTCGCTGTGAATTAAGCCCTGTAACACCGATCAGTACCCCCTACCCACCAGAGAACTTATACAATATACATATTTAAATAGAGCTGAATGACAAAGTTGCTGGTCTACAGGCATAGGCTTTACCTTTAAAGCGGCTTCCAGGCTTGTTTTCTGGGCCGGGTCGAGGGGTTTAGCAGTGACAACTTCACAAGTAACTTCACCGCGGTGTGCGGACATCATAACCTTGAATGCATTGATGACAGCATCTAGTTTATTCAAGCGTCCATTTTCAGCAAGAAGGCCAAGCAGGTTACCACTTGTAGCGGAAAGTTTGATCTGGAATACAATAAAAATGAGGATGTTCAAAGTTAAAAACACAAAAAAGATATAAGCACTTCATATCGTCACCTGTATGGCAAACTCACGAATCTGCACTTTTTACGAAAATGACTTTTTAATGCCAAACCGCTTCTATTGCGCTGATACACACTGTCGCAAATTATTGTATCTCTAGCTTTTGTAGTTTTGAAGATACGATAACAGCAAATGAGCGAATTTTAGCAATTTTTTATATTGTACCATGGTAAATTCTCGTAAGTGTTGATTAAACATTTTACTACCGAGTTCATTGTGTTTTAAACCAAAAATGCCCAGTGCAAACAAGCGAATGTTGAACTATTCGTGTATCTGATGCCATCTCTCTTGATAGTACGCATTGAATTGACCACGGTAAACTAGCGTAAATGGCAGATTCGCGTTTTTGCTAACATTGTTTTATTGATGAAAGCACCAATTTGACCGTAGGAAATGAGTGTATGTGGCAGATACGCGTTTTAACTAACATTATTTTATTGTAGAGAGCACTAATTTGACCGTAGGAAATGAGTGTAGGTGTCAGATTCGAATATTTGCCAATGTTGTAATTAGGCCGAATTACCGAATCAGGTTTTCACCACAGGTAATATTCACGAACGACATCAAAATTGAACTCGCGTCGTGTCAATCTGAAGGTTTGAAGTCTGTTGCTAATACTTGTGGATAATACTGAATAATAATTGTAATACTGAAGCCAAAACGGTAATTTTTTTCATTCATGTCTGTCTGTTTCTTAAACGCGCATCACGCCGAAACTACTGAACGTATTGCAATGAAACACGATTTTAGGTCATACTACTAGGAAGGACATAGGATACTTTTCATCCTGGAATTCAGTAAGGTTCCCCTGGGAGAGGGGATGAAAGTAAAATTCCTTCACCGCGCATCACGCCGAACCTGCTGAATGAGTTGGAATGAAACCAAGCACAATTTGAGCTCAAGAAAGGACATGGAATACATTTTATCCCGAAATTCAGTAAGGTTCCCCTGGGTGAGATGATGAAAGTTAAATTCTTTAACTGCTCATCACGCACGACGGAACTACTGAATGAGTTCGAATGGAAGTCGGCACGATTGGAGTTCGTACTACGAGGAAAGATACATTTTATCCCAGAATTCATTAAAGTTCTCCTAGGAGAGGGGATGAAAGTAACATTCCTTCACCACGCATCACGCCGAAACTGCTGAATGATTAGAATGAGACTTGGCACGATTTGAGTTCATACTACAAGGAAGGACATGGGATACATTTTATCCTGGAATTCAGTAAGGTTCCCCTGGGAGAGAGGATGAAAATAAAATTCTTTATCCACGCATCATGACGGAACTACTGAATGAATTCGAATGGAACTCTTCACGATTTAAGTTCATACTACGGGAAAAGATACATTTTATACCGGAATTCAGTAAGGTTCCCCGTGGAGAGGGGATGAAAGTAAAATTCCTGGGCCACGCATCACGCCGAAAGTACAGAATGAATTCAAATGAACAATACTATTTATCCCGGAATAAGTACGGTTCCCTTGAGAGAGTGGATGAAGGTAAAAATAGCTACTGAATGAATTCAAATGAAACTTTTTCAGTAGGCGCGGTTTCCTTGGGAGAGGGAATAAAAGTTAAAATGTGTACTTAGTTGTAATTCATTAACGCGTCGTCCGATTTCATGCATTCTTTTTTGTTAGACAGTGTTGAAAGATCGAATTTGACTAAATCAGTCGAAAGTCGAGTAGAAAATCAGTAAATTGATGAAATAATCTGTAGATTGAAGAATAAAATCAGTAGGTAGATAAAGGGACGCCTGTCTGACTACACAGAAACACACCATAAGCTAATAACACCGTTTTAAACACCTCTTTCGCCGTGTATTTGTAACCACCACAATTTATGGATACAGATATTAGATACAGGCAAGCTAAATAACTACGGAACCATTTATGCGTATCTTGACACATACTTGACTGTTTATTTAATATTAATTAATAATGTAACAGATTTTTGTTTTCACTCCTGTAAAATATCGCCACAAATAAAACCTTTTTAATGTAATTGCAAATTGTTTTTCCTAATTTTTATTCAGATTCACTCGTTTGCTATTAAATAATGGAACGAAGAGCTATTTTTACGATGCAAAGTAGCGAATATGACACATACGTGAGTTTACTATGGCCTAAAAAGGAGTTGATTTTTTTTTTCTACTAAGTTGTAAAGTGGCGAATCTGCATTATTACGCTATCCAGTATTATTGTGTAATAATCATTAATAATATTTGATTAAGCTTTCAATTTATTGTAAAACCAAATATAAAAATTCAAAATAGGTCCTTGGAAACTATTTCAAAAGTGCAAAAACACGTTATTTTTTCTGTTTTTTTGCGCTCCTGCACAATTTGGTTTTTGCAGTTTCGTGACTTTGCCATACAAGTGACGATATGTGCCCATTTGCACTACACTTACCTTAATTGCAACTTGTTTCAGAGCATCAACTTTCAAGTCACGCTTGATGGTGGGATTGATGATAAACTCCTTAAGCTTCGGATCAGCTTTCATGGATTGTTGGAACGAACGTAGTTCTTTTTCAGCTGTGTCTAGAGTCTTGGTCTTGGATGCCGCCGAAAACAACGCTGATGCGTAGCGGCCCTCCAAACCGAAAACTTGAACTGGAGGCTTAACCATCTGAGCAGCCGCAGAGGAGGTGCTCAAAGAGCGCACCTGAAAACAATTACGTAACTTATACCGATATGTTCGCGAAAAAACGTTAACTTAAAAGATATTTAGATTGAAAGATAATCACCAGCATTTGCCCTTTCATCATGGACATGACTGTAGGATTATATTATGGGGAAATTCAGTCAAAAGCTAAGAAAATGTTGAGGATTTTGGGAAAACGATCGAAGCGAAATCGCCTTCCTTCCTTCCTTTCCCGAATGACAGTGACATTAAAGACACAGCCTGTGGTATTCGTCCTGCGTGCCTGACGTGCTACGTGCGTGATGCAGAAGAGCCAAAAACAAGAAAAGAAGAAGAAGATACTTTTTTAACATTGAATGAAACATAGATATACTATAATCTAGATGTGTAGTAAGCGTTTTCCAAAGCAAGACAAGTACGAGGTGGTTACCCCGATTTTAGGTACCTCAAGAAATCTTCAAAATTATTAAAAACCTTAAAAATAAAAGAAGTTTCGGCCACGATGAACTTCCACCCATATTAATAAAAAAATGCGCATTAGAGCTAGCTGCACCAATTTCCTTAATCATAAACCAATCCTTCATGGAAGGAAGCGTCCCTGACGCAATGAAAACTTCAGTTATAAAACCTCTCTATAAAAAAGGGGATCATAAAGATATTAATAATTATCGTCCAATAGCATTGTTACCTACTTTTACTAAAATAATAGAAAGTGCTATGTCAAACCGACTGTACTGTTATTGCGAAAAATATAATATATTTAACGATTGCCAAAATGGCTTTAGAAAAAAACGATCCACGTCATACGCTGTATATAAATATATAAACGAAATTTTGAATATCATTAATGATAAGAAGTACGCAGTAGGAATACTACTTGATATGAGTAAAGCCTATGATAGAGTCCTATTCAATATTCTTCATAATAAACTGTATAACATTGGTGTTAGAGGTCCGGCCTACAACTGGTTTGTATCATATTTTAAAAACAGAACTCAATATGTAGAAATCGACCACCATGATCATGTAACCGGAAGAATAAATAAAGTAGTTTCCAATAAAGCGAATGTCACAAAAGCAATACCACAAGGTAGTGTTCTTGGTTGCATATTATTCCTCTTATACATAAATGATTTACCAAAAGCTTTTGAATCTCCGTGTTCACTATTTGCGGACGACATATCAGTAGTTTTCCCCTGTAGTTCAGACTCCAACGTTAACATTCAAATTGATAATACCTTGACAAAAATAGTTAACTGGCTAAATGATCATAATCTTCAGTTAAATCTTAATAAAACAAAACTTATGCAATTCAGGCCTTACCAAAAAAAACCATTAGAACTAAAATACACACACCAAACCACTCCAATAGAAAACGTTGAAACATATCCCCTTTTAGGCATACATATTGATTCGCATCTAAACTGGAAAGAGCACATAAATCAAACATCAATTAAATTATCTAGATTCACCTACGCACTATACGAACTTAAAAAATCTACCGACGTAAAAACTGCTACCACCGCATACTATGCTTATGCACATGCATGGTTGCAATATGGTGTGATCTTCTGGGGAAATAGCACGGATGCTGATAAATTATTCATATTACAAAAAAGATGCATACGCATTATATACAATCTTGATACATTGACAAGCTGTAAACCGTATTTCACAAAAGAAAACATTTTGACTCTGATTGGAATATATATATTGGAAATTAGTATCTTTGTGAAAAAGAATTTACATACTTTTAAGCAATACTCCCGACCCCAAAATCTTAGACCTCGAAATAAACTAGATGTTCCCTTTTCTACCCTCCAAATCTTCCATTCAGGTCCGCATGCTATGGCTATAAGAATATACAATAAAATCCCCCAAGACATAAAAAACTAAACAAAAATACTTAAGTTTAAAAATTTATTTAAAAGATATCTGATACAACATAGTTTTTATTCTTTGCAAGAATTTCTAGAACAATAATATCTACTACCTAAATAAACTAACTAACTAAATAAATACAAGTTTACTTATTTATTTATTTTTTAAGATACCTAATGTTTACTATTTAATTTAACTTTTCATTTACCTACTAAGTATAAGATGATTGTTAAAAAAAATCTTTAAGATTTTATAGTTGGCTTACAAAGCCAAACTTTATTCATAGAGCGTTATTATAACTTAGTACCTAGTACTTACTTATCTTGCTGTGCCCTAGCCGGGTCCATATTTGAGACTGACTAATTTTAACAACTTTTGTACAATATGGTCGCAATAAAAATTTTGAATTTGAATTTGAATTAGGTTCCTTACTTCATAGGAATTAAATTTCAGAACTGGGAGTTCCGCCAGACCTTTCTATTCTAGTCGTGTAATTTTGTTTGTCTTCTTTCCGTAAAATTTTCTATCTGCAATCAATTTTTTTTACCAATTTTCTAGCAATCAAATATAATTATTACTAGTTTACTAGTGTATGCCCGCCGCTTCGCACGCGTTGTTTCTTTGTTTAACGTTTAAAGGTGATTTATATTCCATTGGAACTGCTTTATAGGATAAAAAGAAGCTAATGACTAGAAGATCGGGATATACAACTAGAAGATCGGGATATCGTCTTTGCTGAGCGGATGGGTATCGCGCAGGTTGCGGCCGCAGGGGGTGAGGAACCCCGTGCTCGTCGCGTCGTAGTACGCTTAGCACGTCGAGATCTGAGAGACAGGTTGTAGTTAGCCGCACGTGTTCGCCGCACGTTGACCGCCATCGATTTCGGTCAGGCAAATAATGCTGTGCTGGAAATCGTAGTCGAATATTTATCAATGAACGTTTGACGCGAGCCAATAGACAGCCAATACCGTCTTTACCATAAGGGCACACGGGGCACGGGCCCAGGGCCCCCATCGTCAGGGGGCCCCCAAAAGGCCGACAACTGAGCGATTTTCTGGCAACCCTGAGCAGTGAGAATCCAATGCACACAAGCTACACACACCACACACAAGCTCTCCTTACCTTAGGGCTAGCTTATGATATTATGTGAATTGTTTAGCATTACTATTAATAGTGATATTGTAGAGTTTCACAGAAAACGTGGCATTGCCACTTCCCAGGCAGGAAATATGTATATGTATAGTTCCGTGTTTTGCCGCCATTCCACCAAGCACCAGGGGGTGAAAACGACTACTCGCTCACACAGCCAGAGAATATTTAAAGAAGAATCACTCCACAAAAACATACCTCCACTATATCAGACAATTAGTATTTGAGTTTTGTGGCCTTTATGTGAAACCCTAGAGTAGAGCGTGTGGAGCGGTCACTCGTGTGTGTGAATCCCAGGTGGCAAGGGGCGCTAAATAGAAGTTATCAATCTACTCTTGAGATAGCTCGCCACCCCCGCCGCACCTATTGTCACAAAAAATTCGTGGCTCGCTTCGCTCACCGTTCTTTCTATTAGTAGGTATGTTGTGCTCCTATTTAACCCCCCGTGTGCGCGTCGGCTCGCACTTGGCTGGTTTTATTATACGTTCAAACAGGGCCCCAAATTGTTGTGTGGCCCGGGGCCCCGGCATGGCCTAAGACGGCCCTGTAGACAGCTATTCCACCGTGTTCGAGAGGAGTGCCGCAAACAATGGCGCTATCTTGGCTAAGAAAGGTCGCATTTACACGCGTCAGGCGGACGGAAAACCTGTTCATCCCATACGGTCGGACGAGGATATTGCGCGAATTTTTGGTTAAAATGTAGTTTGAATCTCATGGTAATTCAATATTCGCACTACATAATAATAATAATAATAATAATAATGCTGGACAATTCACACAGCATTATCTAGCCCCAAGCTAAGCAGAGCTTGTGTTATGGGTACTAGATAACTGATATACTTAATACAATACACTACATAGATAGATATATTTTTTATTATACATAGAAAACATCCAGAACATAGTCTTTAGTTTAGCCATTATTTACTGTAAGCTTTGTAAAAGTAACGAACTCTATGTTTTGTTGTTTTATGTTCAATTTAGTAGTACCTACCATACCATGTGTTCAATGACTTTGTGTACAGGTAATATGTTTCATAGCACTTACGTATATTGCTCCGAGATACCGTGTCCGTGTCTACCAGCGTATAGACTTCGTCATACTCCGAGACCGCGCGGTGTGAGAAAACGTGGAGGAGGTGTAGGGTTCTACATAAAGCGGGGTATAAATGCACGTACTTGGCCTCACCCAGTAGATCCAAACCACTCACTGGTAGAGCAAATGTGGATTACTTTTACATGCAGTGGGAAAAATTTGGTAATCGGAACGGCATATCGGCCCCCATGGATGGAAGTAGGTAGATACGTTTTTTGCTGCCCTAACAGATAGCATAAATGCTCTCCCTATTAATGACCATATAATTTTATAAGGTGATTTTAACGAAATTAGAGTAAAATAAACGTTTGATTTATTTCTTGATTGTCTTGCTAACTCAATTGGTGACTTCGCCTATACATTTTACAGAAACGTCAGAATCTCTCATTGATGTGGTTTGCACAGATTTGCCAGCTACAAGTGTAACACTGGATCATGTTGGCAGGCTCTATGGACATTTTCTTAAAGTATGTGAATTTAATATAAAACGTGTAAGACGTTAACTTAGGTATAGACCATTAAAAAATATCGTGATGGCAGATTTTGAAAGAGACTTGCGTTCCATAGAATGGGATGCGTTTCTGAAACTTGAGGACGTTAATGATTTGGTTGTAGGTAACCTTTACCAACACGGTTGTGTCTTTATATGATCTGCTTGCGCCTTTAAAATCTATAACCATAAAAAACCCTCTTACCCGTGGATCACAGACACTATAAAACAAATGATGCGACTCCGAGACGAAGCTCTATCGAATTATAATAAAATTATAACATCAAATAAAAAGGAATACTATAAAAGTCTTAAATCAATTGTTAACCCTCTTTAACTCCTCTTTGAAAAAAAGCATATTTAAATTTCAACATAAATAATAAAATAAATTATCATCGACAACTTTGGAAAAACATCAAAAGTACGCTTTTGCCCGACAGTAATAATAAGGAGCTTCCTATTTACTTCCAAGACCCTGATACAATAAATAAACAATTTTTAAATATACCAGATACAATTAACATAACCATATCGCAACTCACTTATTTTGAATTAAAGAAATATAATGATTATTTGTTTAGTTTAGAGCCTGTGTGTTTAGATACAATCAAATGCCGTAGGCAGTGACTTGAGTAGTTTGGACATGCTCATTATGACGCTTCCTAACGCTTTAGAGACCATTCAACATTATTGTGAACACCTCAATATCTACCTCCACTTTCCCTAACATGTGGAAATTGGCTATAGTTCAACCTCCACCAAAAATATCGAATCCGATAGAACTTAAAGACCTCCGCCCCATAAGTATCTTGCCTTGCATTTCAAAAATTTTGGAGAAGGCAGTTAGCTTCCAGTTAACTGACTATCTAGAATACAATCAAATACTTCCGGACGTACAATCTGGTTTCAGAAAGGGTCGTAGTACGGTCACTGCTCTTCTAGATGTGACGGATAACGTTCTAGTCGCACAAGATAAGGGGATGGTCACATTGTTAGTACTTCTAGATTTTTCTAGAGCTTTTGACTCTATTAATATTGATCTCCTTATTTCAAAGCTCGGCTACTATGGTTTTGATCAGAACACTAGGAATTGGTTCACTAGCTATCTCTACAATCGCTCCCAGCACGTAAAAATAACACGCAGTCACGGTACAGTACAACTCACTTTTCATTTCACAGACAGTAGGAGTAAGTAGAGGCGTGCCGCAGGGCTCTATCTTAGGCCCAACAATTTTTGCACTGTACTCTGCTGACATAGAGTCCCACATTAAATCAAAACCAAACATTGCATCAAATTCGAGAAGAAATTACTCAAGTCAAGGACGATATGAAGGCAGTAAAAGCGGTTACGGAGACCTACTCTCAGCAGTTTATACAAATAAACACAGAACTAGAAAATATTAAAACAAACAACACAAACACAAATGAAAAAATTAGAGGGATTGAGGAAGAAATACACAAAATAAAAAACCAGCAGTACTCGGATGAGTTGGGTCCGACTTGTTCTCGCCCGCTACCGCCATCGCCTCTCGTCAATCACGAAAACCTCATCCTTGAGCTAAAGGACCGGTGCGACCGCGAAAAAAACGTCATAGTTGCGGGTATCATCGAAAAAAATGATAAGAGCTTTCGAGAGAGACAAAACCATGATAACGAACAGATCACAAACATGCTCGTATTACTGAACGAAAAATGCCCAAAGCCTATTAAAACGCTTCGACTAGGCAAATATATGCCGGGAAAAAATCGACCTATAAAAGTTACATTTATCAGCAATGATACGCCTAAGCTGTTATTACGCAATAAGGCTAAGCTGCCTGAAAATATTCAGATTTACGGTGATCAGACTCCGACACAGCAACAGTACCTAAAATCACTGAAAGAGGAGTTAAAACGCCGCCTAGAAACTGGCGAGAAGGATCTCATTATACGATTTCTACGTGGCGTGCCAAGAATAATTATTAATACTGACCAAAAAAACGTATAAGCAAACCGATACAAAATAAAAAATTCACTGATAAATACCAACACTACATAAGAGAAAAATATGAAGATATACCACTACATTCATCAAGCCTAAGATTTTTCTATGCTAATATGAGAAGTATCCGTACAACTGGAAAGTTCGATGAGATAAAATGCATAATAAAATCGATAGGTACCTAAAACTACACATATAATCATATTTACGGAAACATGGCTTACCTCGGAAAACGATGCCAAATCGTACCAATTACCTAACTACAAGCATGTTTACAACTACAGGGAAAATTGCAGAGGTGGAGGTGTGTCTATATTTATTCACAATTGTATAAAACACGAAGTGACCGAAGAATTATGCGAAAATGGAAATCACTACTTATGGATCTCTATAGATAGACTCTCTTTGAACATTGGAGCAATTTACAGGCCAGGAGAATCAAATCTAGGAAGATTTTTAGACATATATTCACCGCAATTGGAGCAACGAAAAAGATCTATTGTCTTCGGCGACTTTAACGTTGATTTACTGAGCAAAACGACTGACGTCACACGATACCTACAGGAATTGCAAGAAGATTGTTAATAAGATAGACGGAGAGTAGGTACAGCACGCGCCAAACTAAAACTACTAATACGCTACTAGATCATGTATGTAATGTACAAACCTAAATAATCACTCTTTTAGTATTTCAATCATTGAGTCCTCTTTATCTGATCACAAAAATATTTTTCTAGTAATAGGTAGTCTAAGTCCAAAAATTAACAAAAAAGTACACTATAAAGCAGTTGATTATCAAAGCCTGACTTTAAATACAATAAACTCAGAATACCATAATAGCGAAAATGATTATAATTATTTAGAAACTTTTATTTTAGACTATAGGGATAGGATTTGAGCTAAACACGAAACGTTCGATTAACACCCGTATATTAATTTAAAACACCAGTAGGACTCACAAAAAGACAAAATAACAAAATAGGTATCGTGTGCGCGGGCGAGGCGACGTGCGCTCTCTCTGGTGATTGCTTACGACTGATTGCGTACGTGACGTCGCGCACGCACCCGAGCGGAGCGGCGGGGGGGAACCCCGCCTACCGACGCAGAAGCAGGCAGAGGAATAGGGTCGCTCGCTATAACCTCCCCCTCCAAGTCACAGGTACGACTCGTCTGTGGCTTGGCAGGTCTGCCACGACGGCGAGGGTGTACAATTACAGACGTCGTCCCTATATATGGTGTAAGAGCACTGGCATGGTACTTCCCTTTTACTTGGCCAGTACTGTCAACAACGACAAAAGAGGTTGGTCCTACGACCTTAGAGATACGATAAGGGCCCTCCCTTCTCGGGGCAAACTTACTAGTAAACCCTTTCGTCGCATTGCTCGCCATGTGCGTCTCTACGAGGACTAAGTCGCCTTCTTCGTACGGAGGGGCTGTTCTTCGGTGAAGGTCTCCCTGAACCTTGCGAGTGTCCTGTTGGTCCTCGATACGCTCCTTTACAGTTACCAACAATCTTGTAAATTCTTTTAGGTAAGGAGTTATTTGCGGTACATAGTTTTGTTGCTCAACTATTGCTCGGATATCAGTGTGTACTGCTATGGGTGAACGTAGCTCACGAGCGAATGTAAGATACGCTGCCGAATGTCCTGTACCCTGATTATAAGC
Organism: Eupithecia subfuscata; assembly: GCA_963564075.1. Classification (NCBI taxonomy): domain Eukaryota; kingdom Metazoa; phylum Arthropoda; class Insecta; order Lepidoptera; family Geometridae; genus Eupithecia; species Eupithecia subfuscata. The sequence goes on along the minus strand of OY751109.1, from coordinate 9,153,180 downwards.
GCTGTTAAGCGCAAACCGTACCATGGGGAGTACGGTTGGCCACTGCCGATGCTCCCCTCCAACCATAATAGAAAGAAGCTGTTTCATCTCGCGGTTCTTGCGTTCAGCAGGGTTTGCTTCAGGGTGATACACGGGGATCAGCGATTGTTCGACACCTAAGACTAACATAGCCTTCTGCATGACCGCAGAAACGAACTGACTCCCGTTGTCAGATAACACTCGACGAGGCAACCCGTAGCGCATGAAAACTTCTTCTATTAGTGCCTTTGCGCACGACTCTGCGGTCGCATCCTGAAGCGCAAAGAGCTCTACCCAACGGCTGGCCGTATCTTCAACGAGCAAAATCCACTTCTCTCCAGCAGCTCCTTCCGGTAGTGGACCAAACAGATCCATGGCGAGTACTTCGAATCGCTGCTGAGGCACGGGCGTTTGCAGTAGGCCGGCAGGCTTCAAGTTAGTGGCCTTATATTTTTGACAAAGGTCACAAGACTTTAGATATTGTCCAACGAAGGCTCTCATATTCTTAAAATAGTACCTTTCCCTTATCTTTCGTATGGTGCGCTCGACACCTAAGTGTCCTGCGGTTGGAGCATCGTGTAGCTGTTTCATAAGGTCGTTCTTTAGCGCATCTGGTACTACCAACTGGGGCTCTTCTGACTCCCAGTCCGGATCGCATCGAAACAGAATGCCTTGGGCCAAATAGTAACCTCTATCAGTCCAACGGATGGCTGCCGCAGGATTCTCCTTATCTTCAAAATCCTGTATTATTTTATTCAACTCGGGATCATTCAACTGAGCTTCACGAATGTCCTCTGGTCGTCGCTGGGGAAGATCGATAACCACCGGGCAAATACTGCAAGGGCCGGTACTCGGCTCCTCAGAGTCCTTATCCACAGGACGGCTGAGCGTATCAGCAACGACGTTTACTCTACCCGGGGTGTATTCGACATCAAGATCATATGTCTGAATCTTCATTGCCCAACGGGCCAAACGACCACTGGGTGTCTTCAAGGACAAGAGCCATTTCAACGGCTGGTGATCAGTTGCTACGCGTACACGCGATCCCTCTACATATGCTCTAAACTTTTCTAACGCCCAAACCACTGCTAACGCTTCTCTTTCAGTGGTATGATAATTGCGTTCGGCGGAGGTCAACAATCTGCTGGCATATTCGATTGGCCTTTCTTCTTTCGGACTCTCCCCTTGCATCAATACGGCACCTAAAGCATAGGCGCTGGCATCAGTTCGCAAAACAAATGGTTGTTTAAAGTCGGGTTGGCGTAGAATAGGACTAGTAGAAAGGCGTGACTTTAGTTCCTCGAATGCCTTTTCCTCATTCTCCCCCCAGACCCAGCGTCTGTCCTTCTTGGTTAGGTTCGTCAAAGAACGGGCTATGTCTGAAAAATTCTCAATAAACTTACGGAACCAGGCGCAGGTTTGAAGGAAAGTTCTCAATTCCTTTACGTTCGTGGGAGGCTTCATTCTTAGCACGGCTTCTACTTTTGTGGGATCAGCCTCAATTCCCCGAGAAGATACGACGTGTCCCAGGTACGTAACCCGGTCTCTAGCAAAGACACACTTAGCTCGGTTCGCCGTCAGATTGAATAGACGAAGACGTTCAAATACTTGCTGCAAATCCTTCAAGTGCTGGTCCAGATTCGGTGATATAACAAGTAGATCATCAAGGTAAGCTAATACACAAACATCTTTTAAGCCAGACCGCATCCTATCAATTAGTCTTTGGAAGGTGGAAGGTGCGTTTTTAAGTCCAAATGGAAGGCGCTTAAAAGAAAAGTTCCCAAAAGGCGATGTGAAAGTAGTTTTATGACGATCTTCAGGTGCTACCAATATCTGCCAATATCCAGCTTTGAGATCGATGGTGGACATCACACAACCTGCTTTGGTGCTCTGCAGTAGCTCATCAATTACCGGAAGTGGGTACTTATCCGTACGCGTGACACTATTCAACTTCCTGTAATCTACGCAGAAACGAGTTTCACCATTCTTCTTCGGTACCAAGACCACAGGTGCAGCCCACTCGGACTCAGCCTCTTCAATTATATCTTCTTCTAGCATCTTTTCTATTTCTTTCCTTATTATTTCTTTTCTGGCTGGTGTTGCTCTATAAGGTGGGCAAGCGATTGGCGGCGCATCGCCCGTATCTATATGATGTATGGCGTACTGTGTTGGTCCTCCCCCTGGAGTGAAAATGTCCTCATTGACATTCAGGAGGTCAGACAGCTTCGCCCGGTCACCCGCATTCAAATGTGCTCCTTCATCCTCGCGGAGCCCCACAGACGAACAACTTAGCACCGATTGCTTGTGCTCGAAAAGAATGGGGTAAGGCGTCTTATCGTACCTCATATAACAAACATTTTCATCGAAATTTAACACCATGCCAGCGTCTTCTAAAAAGTTCATTCCTAATAAACTTTCAGTGGCCTGAGGTAACATAACGAAATCTACATATAGTTCTACCTTTCGTACCGTGACCATAACACGTGCTACTTCTACATTTTGAGAACAAATACGGCCATCGGCATATTTAAATTCCGCAAATATTGTTTTAAAACTCTGACCTGTCTTAACTAAGTGAGCTCTTAGGCTCTCACTTCCTACCGAATGTTTAGCTCCAGTGTCTATTAGGACTTTGCCTACGGCACCATTGATTTCAACACTTAACACTGGTCTACCACGGGAATCAATATTGTCGGCACTCGCGGAAACCGATTGGAACGAACTACTCGCGGCAACATTCTTCTTTTCTTTGCATGTTGGACAGTTAGAACGGATGACGCCGGGCGCACCGCACCCGAAACACGTCACTGTAGACGTAGCTTTGCGTTGCTCTCCTTCATCAACACCATCTTTGGTATCCTTCTTCGGTTTGTTAGCCAATCGCGGGCAGGCCTCCTTCATATGTCCGTACTGCCTGCAGTAGTTGCAGTGAGGTCGAGGCTTGTGATTGCTCGGTGCAGGCGCAGTTGGTGGCGGCGGCTTTGTAGCCGTACCGGAAGAAGAAATCGACGGCTTGGTCTCTGCAGAGGCGCGCGGGCGGGTCTCGTCGAAGATGTCCTCGATGCGACGCGCTTGCGCTAACAGATCCCCGAAATTTTCGAAAGAAGAACGAGGTATCTTCTCACGAATCCGACGGTGTAGCAGACCATAACACATATCCAACTGCACTGTCTCAGAAAGTGTGAAAGGCGGCAGTTGTGCGAATAAGGCTCTGAGATGACAGACGAACAAGTCTGTAGATTCGTCTGTGCGCTGTTCTCGTTCAAAAACGCATCTGTAAACTCTGTGCGGCGGCAATCTTGGTCCAAACGTCTGCTTCAAAGCCTCCATAGCATCATGCCATGTCAGGGTAGAATCCTTGACTCCTTGCCACCACGTAGCGGCCAACCCCGTCAATAACATGGGAAATCCGCGGAGTGCGATATGATCCTCCACGCCAACACAGTCTTTATAAGTTAACACAGAGTCTATAAAGCTTTGTACGTTGCTGGATTTATCACCGTCGAATCGCGCAGTACATTTCGCGAAATTTCCTGAGTAAGTAGGTGTGGGAGTACTTACAGGATCGCTGCGACTTAGCCTGTTAATCAGCAACAACAGCTGATCGGTCGTCATTACGACCGGAGCGGCGGCGGCGGCGGTGGCGGAAGCGCCCACGGCGGCGGCGGCGGCGGCGGTGGCGGAAGCGTCCACGGCGGCGGCGGCGGCGGCGGTGGCGGAAGCGCCTACGGCGGCGGCAGCATCAGGCTGCGCCAGCAGTGGTGCATCTAGCAGAGGCGCATGCGAAGCAGCGTCATCGTCGCTAACGCTAAGCGGGCCCTGCGCTAGCGCGGCGCCAGCAGCGGGCGGCGACGGCGGCGTCACTTCTTCAGACGGATTATCAACCCCCGAAGCCGGGCTCGCGGCACGCGATCTCGTCAACACCATTATTAGGTACACAAAAGTTCAACCAAAACACGTGAAAAGTTCATACGGCATAATTGGCGGGAAAAGTCACAAAATGTTCAACCGTCCAATACCTACATGCACTGTTCATCAACAAATGTATAGGTACACAATAAAAGTAGGCACAAACTGTTCACGATTACGCGACATCAAAACAGTTTGATAGGTGAGCACTATTTGGCCGGCCAGCCCTAGTTGCCGGTCATTGCGGTGTACCTTGTCTGTCACTAATTCACAAATCACCTGAGTCACAAAATATCCAAAAGGAAAGTACACACGTTTGGTCCAAACACAGTTAGTAGGATATACACAGTTCTCACTATCCGTAAAGATAGGTAGATAGGTAGGTACCTAGGTTCAGGTTAGAGATGGTAACCTGCAGCAAAACCTAGAATTGTCTATACCTACCTACCACACACACATAGATACACAGTTCACACTGTCCGTAACGATTGATAGGTACCTAGGTTCAGGTTAAAGATAGGTAACCTGCAGCAAAACCTAGAATTAGTACCACGAAACTTAATTAAGCACACCAAAGTTCACTTCGAGTCTGTAACATGTAGGTTCAGGTCTTACCGAGTCGTAGGTAGCCTGAGCGACAAAACCTACAGTTACCGTACCTGACGCACAAGCACTAAGTTGCTAGGTACCTACTACTGTTCACTTTCGAGTCCGTATTATACACTTGGTTCAGGTATAACAAAATACCTGTCACAAAACCTTGTTGCTATGCACAATACCGCGTAGGTAACTTCTATTCTACGTAACTTCGAAGACACACGCGCGCGATTTCTCGATTATTCCGTGCGCGCGGGGAGTGAGCGGTGCGGGGTGTTAAGGTAGAAAACGTCCGAATTTTACTGTTGCTAGGTCGAATATAGACGCACACTCGCGACAAGGTACCGCACGAACATAGGTAGTCACTAAGTAGAAACGTATTTCACTATCTTCACTATTTCGGTAGGCTCCGAGTACAAACGCAAATGTTCCGCACAGTAAAAGTCTACGATTCAGCTCCACGTTAGGCTGCCAGTTATAGGGATAGGATTTGAGCTAAACACGAAACGTTCGATTAACACCCGTATATTAATTTAAAACACCAGTAGGACTCACAAAAAGACAAAATAACAAAATAGGTATCGTGTGCGCGGGCGAGGCGACGTGCGCTCTCTCTGGTGATTGCTTACGACTGATTGCGTACGTGACGTCGCGCACGCACCCGAGCGGAGCGGCGGGGGGGAACCCCGCCTACCGACGCAGAAGCAGGCAGAGGAATAGGGTCGCTCGCTATAAGACCTCGTTAATAAAAGTAGAATAAGTAAAACAAAATATTTAAATAGCCCGCAAAGTGATTGGATAAATAAAAATATAACCAATTCAATAAACTTACGAAATTATATTTATAATCAAACTAAAATTAACACAAATGATAAAACTTTATTAAAACAATTTGACGATGCGCAAAGAAAGACCAGGTCTATGATAAAAGAACAGAAAAAACAATATTATTTTAAAATGTTTCACGAAAGTTATGATAATCCTAAAAGAATGTGGGAAATCATTAATGAATTAGCACAAAATAAAATAATAGATAATAACGAACCACCAAAACTCATATTGAATTCAATTCCAGTTACGGAGGGTAACTCAGTTTGTAACTTATATAATTCTTATTTCGCCTCAATAGGTAGCGAATTGGCTAATAAAATCCCTAAATTATATCACGAAAAGACTGGTAATATCCTAATGTACGAGGAAAACTACCAACACGACTCAGAACTAAGTGATTTCAGATTATGTACCACGGATGAAATTATAAAAATTATCGATAAACTCGATTCAAACACCAGTACCGGGCTAGACGGATTAAGTACGAAGGCAGTTAAATGCATTAAAAATATAATCGCACCTCACTTAGCAAACTGTATAAACAAATGCCTAACGGAAGGTACTTTCCCCGACTCGCTTAAGATTGCCAAGGTCAGCCCAATCTACAAATCAGGGATAAAGACTGACCCTGGAAATTATAGGCCGGTCTCAGTTTTGCCGGTAATGTCGACAATCTTTGAACGCATTCTCTATAATCGCTTAAATGACTACCTTGTTGAAAAAAACTTCTTTATCAGTGAACAATATGGTTTCCGTCCAAAGTCAAATACCTTATCCGCCACAGTAGACTTAGTCACTAAAATAAACAAGACCCGTCAAGTGCGAGTGTAACTCGCGCGCCGAGGGTTTCGAACGTTTGTCAACAAGTAGGTATGTACTAAAGGTACTGGTTAGAGACTCCGAATTTTAATGAAGACCTAAAACTAGTAGGTACCAACCTACATTTCAGATGGATCTCTCTGCATGCTTCGGTGATAGGGTGTAGCGGTAAATTTTTCGACTTTTTCAAAATATCTCGAAAAGTATTATACCTACAGAAATTTTAAAAACTGTTTTGAAATGTACAAACTGATACCTTTCATATGATACCCCATTTAGAGGGGTAGCCCCCCTTTTTGAAAACTATCCCCCCCCTTTTTGACCATTTTTCAAAAAGTGTTCGTTTTACAGACTTATGTATATTTTTCCTGTAAAATATAGATCTATATCTACAAATGCTTCATACATTTTGAATGGATCGCTCTGCAAACTTCGGAGATAGGGGGGGGGAAAGGGTAAAATTTCGACTATTTTCAAAATATTTCAAAAAGTACGAAACCTACAGAAATTTCAAAAACTGTTTTGAAATGTACAAACTGATACCTTTCATATGATATCCCATTCAGTGGGGTAGCCTCCCCTTTTGAAAATTATCCCCTCTCTTTTTGACCATTTTTCAAATACTGTTCATTTTATAGACTTCTCTATATTTTTCCTGTAAAATATAGATCTATATCTAAAAACGCTTCATACATTTTGTATGGATCGCTCTGCAAACTTCGGAGATAGGGGGGGGGGGAACGGGTAAAATTTCGACTATTTTCAAAATATTTCAAAAAGTATGCAGCCTACAGAAATTTCAAAAACTATTTTGAAATGTACAAACTAATACCTTTCATTTGATACCCCACTTGACTCTGTAGGTCTCTTTTAAAATTTTGACATCTCAATTTGTATGGAAAATGTTCATTTTCATTTTTCATTTATTTTAAATTTTTTTTCTTAAAATCTGTACAGGCGCATGAAATGTATTATTATTTTAAATTTCAAGTTGATAGCTGCTGTAGTTGCTGAGTTATTAAGGAGGGAAAAAAGGACAGACAAAGCGAGACCATAAGGGTTTCGAAACCGATCTTCGAAACCCTAAAACTAACATAGATCAAAAGAATATTGCAGTAGGTATATTTATTGACTTAAAAAAAGCATTTGACACAGTCTGTCACAAAAAGCTGTTACTGAAATTAAATAACATAGGAGTTACAGGAATTGCGTTCAAAATGTTTGAATCATACCTGGAAAATAGGCGGCAAGTTGTTAAGATCAATAACTTCGAAAGTAGGTCACAAAATGTGACCTACGGGATTCCCCAAGGCACAATTGTCGGGCCATTAATTTTTTTAGTTTACTTAAATAATATCAATAAAATAGGTCTATCTGGACACTTAACCCTCTATGCCGACGATACCTGTCTATTTTATTTTGATAAATCTATTGAAAACATAATGACTCACGCTCAGAGGGACCTTAACATACTAAACGAATGGTTAAAATTTAATCTCTTGACAATCAATACAAAAAAAACATCCTACATGATATTTGCTGCAATAAATAAAGCTATCCCCAATTTTTCCCCTCTTATCTTAGACAATGATATCATTAAACGGAGTGATAAAGAAAAATACCTCGGCTTATGGTTGGATGACAAACTAACGTGGAAATCTCACATCAATCACGTCAAGTCAAAGTTAACGGCTTTATTAATATCATTACGCCAAATAGCACACTGTATTCCAACCAAAGCACGCTCAATCATTTATAATTCCTTAGTTAAATCGCACTTAAATTATCTTATCGAAATTTGGGGATCGGCCGCTATTACAAATTTAAATCCTCTCCAAAGGACACAAAACAAAATTATAAAAACACTGTATCATTATAAATACCTAACACCAACCAAAGAAATATATCATAAAACTAAAATATTAAACCTTAAACAAATGTATACGTACTCAACTTGCATCTTGATAAGAAACATTAATTCTAACTCAATAAAATCAAACCTACAACTACGCAAAAAGAATAATCAATAGGTACACATTTAGAAACAAACATAAACTAGAATTAGCTAAAACACGTACTGATTACGGCAGGAAAACGATTGTATACGAGGGAGTGCAATTATTTAATAGCTTGCCTAACGAGCTCAAGGAATGTGCTAGCATAGGCATGTTTAAAACAAAATTAAAAAAATTGGTTGCCTGTAAAGTCGGTATACGGGCGAAAGTTTTACGTGACAACGACTTTGAGTGGTAAAACATTGTGAGCGCATAACGTGAGCGGAACGTAACGCGTAACGCAGTTTCTTGAAGTGTCACCCGGCAAACCAATTTATAAGACGTTGTCACGTCAAAAATACATCTATAGCCTAACTTATACATAAGGTATTAAAGCGTACTAATATTAGTTTAAACATAATTTTTAAGAACTTGTATCTCATTATAAGTGAACATTTTTGTTTTTATGAGAATAAACTTCTTTAAACCGAAATACTGCCGGTATCATTATATATGCAGATGACACACAAGTGTATATCTTGCTGTCCAGCTGAAATAGACAGTGCAATTTATAAGCTTAATACTGATCTTGCAAGTATTGCTCTATGGGCAAAAAACAACAGTCTGTTACTAAACCCAAATAAGACAAAGTACTTAGTGTTTGGTAGCCCACGTCAACTAGCTAACATAATTTGTCCCAGCGCAAGTGTTATGCTTATGGATAAACCAATCGAGAGAGTGTATAAAGCGCGCAATCTAGGTCTGCAAATGGACTGTAACCTGCGGTTTGAAGAGCACATAGCTGACCTGGTTAAATCCTGATTTTATAAATTAAAAATTATTTATAGGATGAGGCCTTACCTAACGAAAGAATTACGTATCCAACTAGTAGTCACTTATTCTTTCAAAGTTAAATTACACGGACATAGTCTTTGGTCCTCGACTTTTACAAAAAAACGGCCCGATTAATACAAAGAGTTCAAAACTCGTGTGCCAGATTTTGTTTTAGCATTCCACATAGAGGTCATGTTTCAAGCTTCCTGAATGATAGTTCTCTTCTCAAAATGAGGCATACACGTAAACTTCATTTAGCTTGTCTTATGTTTGGAATTATGAAGCATCATGCTCCTATCTATCTACACGCTAAGTTTGATGAAGCCTATAGCTTGAGATCCTGCGAACGATGACGCCAGATTTCGATGCAGCTCTTAACTCAGCAACATAAGACAGCGGCCTTTCAAGGGAGCTTCCGCTACGCTGCATCGAAATGCTGGAACAACATTCCACCGCCCATAAGGAACCTAAAATGTCTGTTCAGTTTTAAAGTACAGTTCAAAAATTTTTGCTTACCTAGCAAAAGGAGCAGGAACCTCTCAGGCATGATACGAGTGCTATTTAATATACGTGTACATAAAGAATCTGTTTATTATATCTTTTATATCTGTCTATTATTATGTCTTAATTTTTCTGACAGTTTTAGTCTATAAGTGATGATTTTATTTTTGGATGGTTAAAATTCATATTTGCTTAATTTTATTTATTTTGTTTTGTAAGTAGCTGCAATACTTCACTTTTTTAGAAATATTAATTAATTTGTAATTCCTCGGTCCCATAGGCCCCAGCAGAAACCAGCGCGGGTTTTTAACGCCTGCATAAGCTGAGTTGGGACCATTTTGTAGCTAAAATCTAAAACTAAGTTTAATAGTATTAAGTAAATTATATTGTCATTTTGTATTTTTTATTAGTTATGTGTAACGGTTTTTAGACTATCGCATTTATAATATTAGTGTGATTAGTGTGATAACAGACTATAAATATTTGAAAAATTAGGCAGGGATGTAGGTAATATTGTGGGGTAAAAGTGGTAGGTATTTAATTTTTTTCAAGTTCTATACTTACCAAACTAAGACTTGTGAAGCGACTCGTTATTATAAAACAAATGTTGCACCTTAAGGCGTATATATATACCCCAATACAAGCGCCACTACATATTTTATTTTATAGTTACGTTATACAAAGGAATTATCAAAAAATCGGACCGCGCGTAGACGATATCTACCATAAGCTTTTTTTAAATGTATCTGTAATTCCTTTGTATAACATGTAGTGGCGCTACTATCAGGGTATATATTCGCCTTAATAGAATTGCTTTCATTGATAAATTAAATTACGTTGATATTTGAATGAAAATCACAATTATGCATACATTTTTTGTGACATGTTGTACAGCCTGTTTATTTTCATATAAAATATCTTGGCTCACTTCGCTCAACGCTATTTCTTCCACCGCACTGTTGTTTTCTTAACATACTTGTATTTTTAGAGATTTTTACCCATATTATAAAAAAATGCTGCACTATTAAATAAATATCAGTAAAATGCGTGAGCCTGTCAATTGTTTAATAAAAAAGCGTGGCCTGCTTCGCTGGCCAATTTTAACTTTCTCCACTGTTTCTCTCACATTTCTTACCATGAAAAAGTTGGAGAGCGAGTGAAAAGTGGCCCTGTCCGCTAATTTTCCAACCTAACCTTTAAAATACATTTACAAATCATATGATTATTTTTACGCACCAATAGTGGGCACGTAGGTAACCATTAAAAAAATTGTTGTGTTTCTGTCAGGAGCGCAACTATTAATCCCGCTTTAATTTGTTATGTAATTCTGCCTAATCAAATCAATCACCGATAACAACGTACTAAGCACTTACGAGAAATGTAAGGGGCTTTCTCCGCCGCCCCCCAGTTTTCAAATATTTGGGTTTTCGTTAAATTTTGGTGTTATTTTTGGACTTCAAAGTGACCTAGTTATCGGCGAGCGGATGGAATCGCTTAAATTTGGTTGTCTCTTTAGTTTTTTTTCGCCCTTCAAAGTCGCCTTGCATATTATTATACATTTTTGCACTTTTGGCTGTGGTGATTGAATTGATCAAAAATGTCTGGAGCGGACCAGACCACTTCAAATAGGAGCATTGCTTTTGCAGAACTTATGCTGAACATAATGCTGCGTACAGTACAGACTTATGCAACGTAACTAGGGTTGCCAGATGGATCCAAAAGGAGGAGGACCTGTCCTCTTTTTCCATATTTTGTCCTCCCGTCCTCCTTAACCTACTCTAAGTCCTCCTTTTCATAGGTACCTACGTTTTTAATGCTCGCTGAATATGAAATTTTTGTAACCTGATTTCGTTTCTTAAATCGAAATGCGATGGTGATCCTGATGAAGTATAATATTTTGATTTCAAGTTGCACGAACAAGTGCACGAAAAGTGTTAAAAAAATAGAATGTTTCTCAGAACTGCTCAAGATCTGCGAGTTTTATTTTTGTATAAACGCGAATATGGAAGTAATTTTCTCACTGGTTAATACTCAGTGAAGCAAGGAGAGGAACAGATTAAGTGTGCGTTAAATCGTTGATTCTTACTCAATACAACTTCAAAAACATGTCATGTGAAGATTTTTTACGATTATTTGTTGAAAAACCACAATCCTCTTGCAAAAATTGGCAGCTCAGCCAAATATGATTAAAATAAAATAAAGTAAGTTATATTTTCTACACTCGTTTTATTGTTAGTTTAAAAGTTTGTAACATGTGTGTTTTAAATGGCCCACAACGGGTCTGAAATAAACGATTTTTGTTTTATTGATATATTGTAAATGTCCTCCTTTTTTACAGAAAATCCTCCTTTTTAGACCCATCTGTCCTCCTTTATCAAATTTACATCTGGCAACCCTAAACGTAACTCGCAATGTAATGTGAAAAGAGCGCTTCATCAGTTTGGACGCAACGTGCCCATGAACTCACTTGTGCTTTCACGCGTCTGTTTCCGGCGCGGCGTGCTCGCGAACGTAGATCGGTACCTCTTTTGTTTGAATTCGTGCGCTTCTTGGCACAACCCGTCCACACTAGCTTTCCGAGCACACTGCGCGCCCCTTTGTGTTCGTTCAAAAAACCGACCTATCACGGATAACTATATTGATTGTTTGTTGGGTACGAATATTGTTTGTTCCATGTAACCGCTTGTAATTAGTTGAGTTGAGCACTAGCGTTCTAAACCAAACCACCAGCTGCCGGTGCTGCCGGGGCTGTGGTGCCGGCTTAGAATTTGCAAAACCCCAACTCTTCCCGCGGGTGTCGTAAGAGGCGACTAAGGGATATCCACCGGGGGCGGACAGTACGAGTAATATCGGCAAGCCGAGCCTTTCCCACCTGGCTCTTGTATAATCAGGCAGCTGAACTGGCACTTTCCAATCTGGAACCAGACGCACAAGACGCAGAGCCATTTGTGGTTATTATATTCTGTTTGGAGCCATTCACCAAGAAGTTGAAAAACAAATCTATGAAGTTGTCATCAAGCGTAGAAAGAGAAACCTTCAACAAGTCTCGTTGACATTGACAACAGTTGGTATGTACATTACGTAGTAATACTTACCTATTTTATTTAGATCAGTGATGTTCCGGCTACGGCAATTGCCGTATTATACGGTTTTCGGGCGGGTAAATCGTCAAGAATACGGCATACGGCAGACATTTCAAAGCCGTATAATATTTATATGAAAATATACGGCCGGTATAGGAAGCGCTGACAAAACTGAATTTCTTCGTGTAACGGAACTCACTAGCGACTGGCTTCTTTCTGGCTAAGGATTTCCCCTAAGCTGTAGACATAAAATAACCTGATAAAATGAGACGGCACTTATTGGACCTTACTATTGTTTGCACACCTAGCGATTTTCTAATTTGGTCACTTATACAAGAATGTTGTATTGTTCTAGTGTGTGATGGATGAGTGTGTGTAATGTAAGTTTTGTTTCTAGTTACAACACTTACGACGGCCCCTTCATTTTTAAACTTCGAACACAATATTCCGCAATTATTGCTTCAGTTTTCAGTTCTATTAGTTTAAAGTTAACGTTGCTGAACTGAATTGTTACAAAAAAAAAGATCAAAACTAAGCACACCAAACAAATGTATAGGAAACAGTGGGAGAGAGACGATTAAATTTAATACCTACTGTATATTTTATTTTAATACTGTGTTAATAATGTTTTATTTGTACTTAAACATTTATTATAAAACCAATATACGGCCCGTTTTTTTAATTTTCCCCTAAATACGGCAATTTTTAGGTTGAGATACGGCAATACTAAAATTTACTTGGAACAACACTGATTTAGATTATAGATAGATGGTTGTTTGTTCTGATCTGATGGCGTTGCTGTTCCTGACTAAAAATTACCGTAGGTTTATTTTATACCTGGCGAAGATACCTGGCTCTACATAAAAAAATCCGTAGCGTTTGTGTACGCACAACATAAAATATTTTTCTTTACGTTTTAGTTCGTTCGTCGTTCGCGTAAAGTTTGTGTGTTCCTATTGAATATGTCGCATCGAGTAAATAATAGTTTAACCGTGTTGCTGGAAGGTTCAGGCCTCACTGGTGAAGAAAACGATTTGTGTGACTTCACCATAGCTGATCAAAACTCTGTGGCGGAATCCCAAGGTATCACGCCTACCACACCCTCTAATTTCAAACCGGTACTGGGCAGCAACGTCACCTATGTAGTAGCCAGCGTGATTCTAAATGAGTCTAACGAAGTACTCATGATGCAAGAGGCAAAGGAAAGTTGCGCTGGAAAGTGGTATTTACCTGCAGGGCGTATGGAGAAGGGAGAAACTATTGTACAAGCAGCTGTCAGAGAAGTATTGGAAGAAACTGGCTTGGAATGTGAGCTGAATACATTGTTAGTTGTAGAAACCGCTGGAGGAATGTGGTACAGATTTGTAATGACGGGATCTGTGATTGGGGGTGAGTTGAAAACACCAGCCATGGCGGATAAAGAGTCTCTTCAAGCTAAATGGATTGCCAATATGGATGAAATATCATTGAGGTCAAATGACATCTTACATCTTATTGAGAAAGCTCAACTTTATAAACTTAATAAATCTACAGGGTCTTGGCATCAGGACATCCTTCCTGCACCTACTCCCCATGAAAAGGACTTACTGAGATTGATAGTTGTCATAAAGAAGAGAAGTACAAATAAGCTACATGTGTTGCTCAGTGAGAAATCTGCTTTACATTTCCCAACATGTGAAATAAATCCTGCTAAGAGTGTTCATTCCACTTTGCGAAGATTTATGGTGGAGATGTTTGGAGCAGATGTAGGGCAGCATAGGCCTCTTGGTCTGATGAATGTAGAAGCAGATCCCTTGGCAGAAGGTTGTTGCCTCAGTTTATTAGTGGCATTCAGACCACCACTTGAAGAAGTGCCTCTAATTGGAAAATGTGTATGGCAAGAAATATCACATACAGTAGCCGATGAATTACTGTCCATTATCAATAAAAAGAACTCTACTATTGAGTTGCATGTTGTGCGCTAATGAATTATTTTCATCACACACTTTATGGTGCTATTTATATAATACTCACTATTATTTATGACTGAATCTCTCTTACTCAATTCTTATATCTCAAATAACCAGTGCCTAAACTTAGATTTACTTTGTGTACCTATTGATTTAACCTGGGCTCAAAGATTTTTCTCATATTACATAAATAAATAGATACCTATAATCATTTTACATATTTTTAATACAAATATTTCTTTTTAATGAAACTGAAAATTCCAGGGTTGTTGACCAACTACTTTATGCTTGGACAAATGTGTTTAGCATTCCACTCTTGTATTCAATACTAAATATGATTGTAAAGTATTATTTTAGCTTAAGTTTGTATGGATAACTACTGTGATTGGTATAATTGGCCATAATAATATGATATATACATACATGTTCTAATTTGTCAGAAAAACAGGTGCAACAATGTACTTAAAAGCTTAGAATAAGTATAGGTATTTACCTAGGTCTTATATACTTTTGACACTACTTGTGTACTACTAACAAAAATAATAATGGGATTTTATTCAGGTTTCTTGGGCTTTAAAATGTTACCTTACTTTTTTTGTTGAACTTGTTTTGTTACTTTTATTGACAATGTGTAATTTATTTACTCAAATATATGAACATCAAACATACATATATACCTACCTGTTTTTATTTTTACTTAGGTCCTTTATATAAAAAACATTTCCTATTTTTATGATTTATTCAAGCTTTACAAAAATCATTGCACTGACTAGAAAATCAAATAACACAACCTAACTATTGCATATATATAACAATGGAAATGCATTTACTTTATTCTAAAGCAGTAGGTACATAATATTCTAAGAGGCAAAAATAAACCCAAATAACAGTAAGTATCATAGCCTCATGATTGAAAAAAAAATATCTTATTTTAACATATTTATGCTGGTGTTCACCAAAAGATATCTGGACAATTAGGCAGCTTCGTCGGTTAATTTTGACGTTTAATGTATGAATTTTGTGTTAAATATGTTAAAACAACTGTTTAAAATTTAACTTTCTGTTGGTGAACTCTGGTCTTAGAACAATTTTTGATTGCTAATATTTATCTTCAGTAGGTAGGTATTCTATGTATTTATACCTAATAAAATAAATAAAATTTGAGATTTATTTTCCAAAAAGAATAATAAAAATCAATCACAACATTTTATTGCATGGGCTAATTGTATTAGTTGATTTTTGATTGTGCTACTTTAATTTGTGGAAGGGAAGCCAAGCCCATTGATATTTTGTCAAAAACATAACCATTTCATAAATAAATAATAATAAATTCATCCACAACAACATACCTAATATTCTGGTAAGATTTATGCGAGTTTAATATAATGCTCAAAACCAAGAATTTTGTTTCTTAGCAATAAGACTTACCTAGCCTTTGTCATGGTAGATAATATTTACAAAGCTATATAAAGCTTAATGAGCATAGCCAGGTGCCGAAATTATCCCTCAAGTTGGATACCCTGAACCCAAGAAGTGAGATCAGCTGAAACTGGACAGTCTAGACTAGTTTCAACTAGTTCTTCAGGTGCTATTAACCGTCGAGCTGCAGTTTGTCCTGACAAGTAAGCTCCATGTGCCGTTGAGTAGAAGCTACTGTGGGTGTGCTCTCCAGCGAAGAGCAGTACAGGCTGAAAAACAGAACAAAAATACAATTTCTAAGCTGTTTTACTTAAAATAATTTTAGGAACCAAAGTAAGATAGCACCCTCATCATTTTTTTTTACTAATATTTGTCAGTTTGTTTCCTCTTTTGTTAGTATGGGATAATCTTCCACACTACTATTCTAATTCAGAATATTATAGTACTATTTTTGATAATAGGTATCTGGGCTGGGGTCATATAATTAACCCAGAATGCTATGGTATTTAACCTGGATTTAGTATGTTATATCCAGGTATCATCAAAGCAAACCCAAAATAGGAGGAAGTGAATACCTAGTTAATAAAATGTCTGACGCTAAGATCATACCTTTTTATCCCTTACATTCCTAAATAGTGGCTGGGCTATACTTTCAATATCACTCTGACTGCCTCCTAAGCCAATGGAAGTGTATGATCCCTTTGTGAAAGGCTGCTTTTTCCAGCTTGTGCTGAAAGTAACAAGAAAACCTTATTAGTCTAAAACAAATAATAAGGTTAGGGCACTTAAGTTTCACTTTTACATCCAACATTTGGAAATATGTAGTTGTTATTAGTTAATTTACTTTTGCTTTATCATTTGGATTAACATGTTATTATTAAAAGGTAAAGATAAGTTGATAACATTTATTGATAACTAGCTTCTGCCCGCGGCTTAGCAAGTGTATTTTCGGTATAATAAGTACCCTATTATCAAGTTTGGCTTTGCTCTAAAATTTCATCTTGATCTGTTCAGTAGTTTTGGAGATGCTAGGTAACAAAAATTCAGATTTCACGAACTTTCAGCTTTATAATATTAATAGGATAATTATCTTACCATACACAGTTAATAGGTTCTGGAACAAATGGGTCATTGAGAAATTTCCTCAAAATCTTTGTACAGGTGGCAGCTACCTCTTGCATAGCAAGAGATTCCATGTATTCAGCCTCTTTGCCAGACACCCACCCAAGCAAAAGAGTCTCGGATACTTTACTGAATGAATAAATTTTCTTATACCAAGAGCTTGCTATATCTTCAGGAGTAAGTGAAGTTTCCCATAATAGCATTATCTCTGTCACATCTGGATTTAGAAATGGCCTCTCGTACTCTAAATAAATTTTATCTACAGCACTAAACAGTAATCTCTCAATTGATTCCATTTTATACTGAGGCAGAGAAGGTTCAAACAAGCTTGCTGCTTCTTCTTTCAAAACCCCAAGAGGGAGAGTACATATCACATGGTTAGCATTAAAAGTCTTTCCATTGGTACAGACCACTTCAATTAAGTTTGTTTTTTTCTTTGGTTTATGTGAGCTATCAGCTAATGAGGTACCTTCACTAGGGTTCACAGGTTTCTCTGATGAGGATGTCTTTGAGATATCTTCTATCACAGTTTGATCCGAGTCCTCCGACTCCTCTCCCAAATCATCTGCATCACCTTCTAAGCCCCAGATTATTTTGCTGACTGGGTGATTGGATAATATCTTATCAGGAGCAATATTTTTTGTCAGTGGCTCTAAAATAGAACTGTATCCTGAAGGAATAATAATATTACCTCCTTGCAGTTCCGTGTAACTGCCTATTTCCATGAGATCAATTTCATCCATGCTATTGCAGCCTGTTATACATGTTTCCCGTCTTAGAAGACAGTCAAATATTAATCTACGGAGTTTCTTTTCTTCTGATGTTGGTAATCGTTCCAGATAGATAGTTGCTTCCAAATTGATGTGCTCTCCAACACTGTGGATATCTGGAGGAGGCAGGTATTGGCACAGGAAGTATTCTTCACATCGTCTTAGAAAGCAAACGTAAGCATCGTGTGTTTCGTGCAGTACACCAAAGGGTACTTGTTTTCCATCCTCAGTGGCTGCTATAACCTTGTGCGGTTTGGGTATATTGATAATGTTTACAAGATTATTTGCCATGGCCATTTCAAATATTGGGTTACCAAGAACACCATGGATCCAGTTGGCACCTAATTCAACTCTGTGATTTTTCAAAGGAATTGAAAGAATACGACCTCCGATGCGTTTTCTAGCTTCAATAATAATGAAGTCTTCGATGCCATTTTTGAGTAGATGATTGGCGGCGGAGAGTCCTGCCATACCGGCACCAATAATAATGACATCGTAATTATTTGTATCACATTTTTTACTAGAATTTGTATTTTCGTCGCCCATATTATTTTATTTTCAAATAACTTGAATTATTTTGTTACCGAACTTTGACGTTCGTTCAGTCAGCCAGCCAGTGTGACCATTGAGAAAATACAGAACCTGCCATACGCTTACTGAAAATCTGCCAAAATCTGCCCAACACTCCAAAAAAATGCCATAAAATATGCCACATACTTTTTTAGTGATTCTTTGATTGGAAAACAAAAATAACACTTATTAATATACTCAGATGACTTATTAAAAAACATAAAAACACAAATACATAAAACTTAAATTAAACAGTATTTGCTTATAGCTTCATTCAGTACTACTTTGAATGTCCACATTCGCTTCATATTCTTCGTTCTTTTCGTCGTATTTTGATGAGGTTATAGAATCTTTATTTCTCAGAAAAACTATAAAAGTTCATTTATAATAATAATAATAAATAAATAATAAATAATGCTGGACAATTCACACAGCATTATCCAGCCCCAAGCTAAGCAGAGCTTGTGTTATGGGTACTAGATAACAATGAGAATAAGTTATTCGTAAATAATGTTTAAATTACTCTAGGACCTAGGTACTTATATGTAGGCATAGGTAATCCATCCACATTGATTACAAGCCCATCTGTTTAATAATTTCCTTTATGCCTTCTTTTGTGGTTATAATGGCAGAACTTGATGAAGAAAAATAACATGAAAAAATTCGTTCTTTGAGTTAAAAATGCGATTCGGTTTAATTTCATTTCAGAAAGGTATTTTGAAAAAAGCTTGTGGCAGGAACCTAAATAAAAACTATTCGAATTCAAATAATAGCAAACGATGGTGAAAATGTTCTTAAATTACAAATCATTTTGGCACTACGTTTGTATGGGAAATTCATCCTCCGCCGGACCCTTAACGTAGAGAATTTATAGTTGATGATTACATGGCGTAGAAATATCAACAAACATTATAAGGGAATTCCCCTTAAGGACTACCTCGGACTAGGAGTTGCCAGGTGTCGGTAAAATTATTTCCAACAAAATTTAATATTCATAATTTTTTGGTCTTACTATAAATTTTTTTTTTTTGTATACGTATAATCTCCAAAATATATAAGAAGGTCACAAAGTGTTTGTTCCCAAATCTGTCAAAATCTGCCACATTTCTATTTCGTCAACGTAATATGCCAAACTGAAAATTCCATAGCCAAATCTGCCAAAATGGCAGAAATCTGCCACAAATGGTCACACTGCAGCCAGCAGCGGTACGTTTCGAACATAGATAAAAAATGGAATGAGTGAGTTGAAACGTATTGAATGAATGAAGTCACTATTTCTAATTTTTTTTTGATGCCATTCTCGATAAACCAGCAAAATTTACGTAGGTTTCCGGTTTTTAGTTAACTCTATTTTTGTCCTCCCTCCTGTCCCTCTTTCCTTTTCCGCTTAGTCAATTTCGTGCTGTCTCTTTTACGCCAAGCAATAATTGTATATGTGTATCTCTTTTTAATGACCTTTGAGTTTCCTGACTACGATAATAATAAATATCTTTGTTTACTTCGACTCCGCGAGCAAGTGTTTTTGTTGTGATGAGAGCTAAATTTCTGATAGAATTTATGTAAATAGAACCGTTTAGGTACTGTGTGGTGTGCGAATGCGTAAACTGCAACGTTTGCAGTTACTTTTGTGATGTGACTGTGATTGAGACTTTGTAATCTGGATCTATTGTTAGAATCTATTCGATATCGAAAGTCATTGTGAATAATCAAGTGCTGAATTTTTATTTGTGTGTTGTGATTTCGCAAGTTATGTAATCGAACTATGAGCTATCGTATCGTGATGCTCGTCATAATTGCAAAGAGTACTGGTTTTGTGGCAATGAAATAAATAAACATTGGTAAGGAAGGACACGTGGGATAATCAATAGAGGCGCGAGCAAGACGCGTGCGCCAGTCTCTATCAACGAGATTATTATACGTCAAGGTCACCGAGCGCAAACACGTGCAATGTCGGATTCTATTTACACACATGACTTTCTTTTCGAGCCAGGCGTTGAGATAAAACAAGAGTCGCCTTACGAGCTGGGGATGTCGGCGTCCGTACCCATCCCGCAGCGCCGCGCCGACGGCGACTTCAGCGCGGAGCTGGACCTCTGCCTCCAGGACTCCCTCAGCTCATTTAATAACATACCCACCATGCACTTCGGCAAAACTTATGACAATGAAAACTCTACCAAACTTGAATCCTATAAAATGGATGATGATGATATTTTTCAAGTTGACAAAGCTGATCTAATTCTTGGACCTACTCTAGCCGAGTTGAATGCCAACCCAGACACTTTACTAGACGATCTGAACATCGATGACCTACTGCTACCTGAGGAGAGTGGCTATTGTGTTCAGATTGGAGGTGTGATGGGTGGCTCACGCCGGCCTTACAACTCTCTTCATGCCAACAACCTGATGCAGCCTGAGAGCCCTTGCAGTCCCTATGAAAAGCCAGCTCAGCTTGCTTTTTCTCCAGCAAGTCAGCACAGCTCAGCCTCATCAAGCTTTGCTCAGCACCCCATGAACCACATGCCGGAGATGCTGCTGCGAATGGATGGCTACAGTCAAGAGTTTGCCCTTGGCCAGTCGGTGCCAGCCTCAGCCATCTTGCCACCATTCAAGCCAGTTGTAAAACAACAACCTTCCCAGCTTTCCTCTTCTGCACCCACACATCTGTCAATAGAACAGGTACATTCCGAAATTGTATTAATTATGAGTACCCTGCATATTTATTTCTGAAGTGTGAATCTAAAGTTTCAAGTTTATAGCTAAATAAGTAGCTGCTTATTGAATAGTTTGATTGTGACAGATAGACAAGTTGTTTTGTTTCTACAATTTTGTCCCTGAACCCTCAATACCAACATAAGAACTGTTAACTTTCAGATTTGGCAACGAAGAGAGCCTCGTAAGCACCTGTTGTCAACAAGCTCCATTGCTGAGGCAGGATCTATCTCATCACTATCTGGAGGCCTCCTAAGTCCTGGCACTGCAGATTACTCTCAAGACGAAGATGACAAAGATGCTGAATCTGATGAAGACAGTGACAGATATGAGGACCTATCTTCTGATGGTAATTTCATGGTCACAGAAATACACTTCTTGTAAAACCCAACACCTGTGCATTTTTTGGTCATTCTCCTTTGACTCGTATAAAACAACTATGTAAAACTTTAAACATGCATAAATTATGCAAACATGAAACAAAAACTGTTTTGCTTAAAAATGATCAATAGAATCATAGTTTCATGTTTTGTTTTGCAGAGTCTAATGATGAGAGTACAGATGCAAAGCAAGCCAGAGCAAATGCCAAGCGGGAGAGATACTTTTGGCAGTATAATGTACAGGCTAAAGGACCTAAAGGACAAAGGCTAATTTTGAAAAAGAAATCTGAGGACCCACATGTCTTAAATTTGGTCACAGATCCAGTTTTCAGCCCGAGTTGCAGTGTAAGAGGAATTAAACATAGGTAACAAAATATTTATGTAAAATGGCACCAGAAATCTTGATGAAACTTAAAAGTTTATTTTTAAATTTACTGCTTTCTTAAAAACAATAAACTATAAATTCAAAAATAATCTGAAATTAAAAAAGAAAATACAGCATCAACAAACCTGTAAAAGTATGTATGGAAGCAGGGAAGGGAGGCCTATGCCCAATAGTGGGATCCAACAGGCTGATAAGATCATCAAAGCTTGTTGCATGTTTCCTGCTCATAGATTTTTCACAACCTGCTTTGATATTTATTTTATTATTGCAGTGGAAAAGCTAGAAAGGGTGATGGGAATGACCTCACCCCGAATCCAAGGAAGCTGCATGTCATTGGCAAAGAATTGGACAACCTCGGCAAAGTTATCAATGACATGATACCAGTCAGTGAGTTACCATTTAACATCAGACCGAAAACGAGAAAGGAAAAAAACAAACTCGCCTCCAGAGCCTGCAGACTCAAGAAAAAAGCACAACATGAGGCAAACAAAATAAAACTGTATGGACTTCAACAAGAGCATAGTGAGTCATCTTTGTTATGATCTTTGTTGTTTATGTGTTTTTATTCTACAATGACATGACGCAATTTGATAGTAGATTAGATTGATCAAAACATGTTATTTTGCATAATCAAATTCAGAAATCGTATTTTTTTTAATTTTCAGAACGTCTTATGAGCGGAATAGCTCAGATGAAACAGCTCTTAGGCAGCAGAGTAACAAATTCTCAAAGGAATGTAGATTGGAATTCACATGTCAAGAATATTATGAACACAGCCACAGGTGAGACACAGTGTTTACACACATGAACAAAATTACATACATTTTACTACATGCAGGGTATTGCTTGGTTGATTGAATGAATAAATTATGATCCTAATCCACCATGAGGAAATGTTACTAAATATTGCATCATAATACCACCCTGTTTGTTTATTAATTTTGTAGTTTTATTGATCTTATTTGGATTCATCCTTTTGTTTCAGAGGTTAAAATAGCGGGAAAATCTTCCGAATTCGTGAATAAAATACTGGATAATGTCAAATCAGGCCATAACAATGGTGGATTAAAGGACATACACTAGGTAAGGAAATCACAGATAACAAAAACAAAAAGGCTGTAAATGTACCTCCAAAGTTATATTTTAAAAGGAAAACGTTATGTCTACCATTGTAAGCATCATTATCTAAGACAATTTATTTTTCTATGGTTACAAGTGTAGTTTTAGTCATTTAAAAGCTTTACAAGGCAACTATACAAAACTGTTGAAGCAGAAGCCGATTTTATTGTGTATGCCTAAGATAAGATCATTAGATATTAGGATATGTTTAATTAAATAAGAAAACAATAACAATAAATTAACCAACAAAAAATCGTCATGTTAAAATCGTTTTAGAAATCGCTAGTTTGTATTATAGAATCAAGAAATGAATTAGGTTAGGCGCAAACGGACCACCGACCACAGCGTGGTCGCTGTGGCGAGCGACAAGCTGTTTACACGCTTTTTCATACGTTTTGTACGAACTTGCCGCATGCACACACGTCGCCGGCGGCGGCCACTCGCTACAGCAGTGTCCGCGACTCGCCACTTGCTTGACGCCGCTGCGCGCCACACAAGACGCCGACTCTCGCCACCGTCGTGCCGCCCCGCTCCCTGCACACCCTCACACTCAGCGATTAACAGAGTCACAGGTGACAGCGACACTCAGTAAATCGCTAGGCGTCTTACGCATCGCATGCAGGTGGCTGTCCGCGACTGCTGCAATTCTGGCGGTAGCGCCCGACAGCCACCGGTGACGGTGGCTGGTGGTGGTCCGTTTGCGTCAAGCCTTAATATTTATTTCCAAAGACATCAAACATGAAACATGGATTATTATGAATGTGATGATGTCATGTCAAATATTTTTAAAACAATTTTGTTTGGTCTCCAACATTTCACCACCTAATTATTGTTATGTTTGCACATTACTCGATCGAATTAATTATACATATATGTAACAAGTAAACATCCAACCAAGTTAAGCATCTTTAAAATGTATGTATCTGTGAGTGTGCTGTGAGTATGATTTGATTCGTCGGTTTTATTAAATTTCATTATAAAATACCTCAGGTATAATTGATACGAAAAAAAGATGTTAGCTTAACCATATTAAAATAAAAGTACCTATACAGAGTGTTAGTCAAATAAGTGAACCATACTGAAGGAGGTCATTCACTTAAAAAATCTGGAAAAAAACAAAATAATCGTTTGCGGCTTGGTTTGTTCACTGAATATTAATCTGTGAATGACCTTCTTCAGTATAGTGCTCTAATTTGACTAACACTCTTTAAGTATCAATCAAATAATGATTAGCTCCCTAAGGTCAAAGTCAGTGGCAGAATAAGGGAAGCTGTAATTATAACCAAACCAAGTGATAATAATTTTCTTCATAATTTTAAGTAAGCTAGAAACTATAAATGTTTTGATCTTAGGTATGTTGATGTTATTTTATTAGTAATGTTATTTTAGTTTAAGGAGGTTCGTCACGCGTGAAAAACAAATCAGGTTTTTACTATTTTCTCGGTTCTACAAGTATCGTAGATAGATAAGAAGCTTTGTGCACATTATAGGCCATTTGCTATGAATCTTTGAATTAATTGTAGTTTTGGAGTCTGTCGACATAATTTTGATTTTAGTATCTAATAAATCTCTTAATGTCAATGGACTCCAAAACAACGGTTGATTCATTGTTTATTTTAACGAGGGTTCTTTAGCATATGGCTTACAATATGCCCTTCCTGCTTTACACATGACCCGTTTTTTTTCACACATGACCAACCAAATCTATAGGTATAAAATAATATTGAAGATTTTGTATAGAATTCGTTTTTTGTAAATATCTTTGTCAATCAATTATAAATTTGAAGGAATTATTGGATTCTGCTGGATTAGGCTTTTCACATAATTATTCCCACTTAATCAGTGGCTACGAAACTCATAATAGTGGTTTTTAGGTATTTGTTGAGATATTCAGAGCCAAGTTTGTGTAAGTAAAATAAATCCTTGTTACAATATGGAATTAATATTGTATGCTTCCAGTGTATTGAAGTGTAATGATTTTTTTAAACAATTAACGCCCGAATACTCAAACGATTAAGCACGTCTCAAGTCGCGATTTTTATTGAAGAGTTAAAAAATCGCGAGTAAACGCCACGCAGATTTGAGTACATCTCATGTACTCAAATCTGCGTGGCGTTTAAGTATTCGGCTGTAACCGCCTTAAAATAAATGAAAAAAAAAGGTATAAAACAAGGCTTACCTTTTTAAAGTTTCAAACTTACGTTGTTCGTGAACGATTTTTTGTTCGTTGCAAGCATCATCAAAATAAAAACATTACGGCTGTAATATTGTTAGTGTATGTCTGTGAAATTATTCATTGCCATACCCAATCTAGCGAGCGTAGCTTTATATTTTTCTAGTCTAAATCAGAATTTCATTCTTAAATTATGCATTTCAGTGGAAGCAAATTTTAGATGTAAAAACGCGATCTGGAATTACTTTTAATGATAGTTATTTAGAAATAAAAATTTAAAAAATTTATAACATAGTTCGAAAAAAATTAAGTCATTGTTTTATATATTATCAAATGTAATTTCAATATTGTAATATCCTTATTTATTTCAAAAAAGAAATACTTGTCTAGATACTATCTAGCTTTGTCGTGTTTCTAAAATATAATTGTATAAAAAAAAAAAATTATTCCATACCAATACCAAACATTCAGCTATATTGGTAATGGTGATTTAACAAATACTACATTAATATTGAAATAAGAAACATTATTTTTACACTACAACTATATTTACTTCTTATATAAAATTGTGATACTTTATTCCGTTATTATTTAAATATAATAATCTTAATACTAGAGGTGGAAGGAAAGGCTCATTTTATCAATTTCCTTCAAATATTGACTAATATAAAATTGGGAATTTCGAGAAAAATCTGCCTTTTTTTCTGGAATTTAAATTATATTTTTAATATATTTCACATAAATAATCTATTTTATCGTGAAAACTAATCAGTCTCCATATTTACCACAATCATTAGATTTAAGACACATTAAAAGGTATTTTTATAAATTTTATAAAGTTTTAAGTAGATTATGGTAGCATTTCGCATAATGATTTTGCCATTTATTAAAAAATAATATCAAGCTATTGTTAAGTAGAATAGAATTCTACATGGGAACGTAAAAAGGGAAAATGTAATTTTTGCTATTTTTTTATTTGGGCTAAGCACAAAATTTGTATTATTTATTAGAGTGAGTTTTTCGGCAATTGTTATGACCTAAAAACTAAGGTTAATCAAGGTCTATATTGTTGGATTCGTATGTACCTACTTAGTTAAAAAATGCTTATGGTATGATAGGTTCATCTATGTAAATTTTACACTGTAACACTACCTACTCTGTTGATGCCTATATGAACTAATGAACACATTGGATATGTCCATGACACCTAGGTACCATATTTATTTCTAAATCATACCATTATTAATTATAAAGGCGGAAGTTTGTGCCGTGTAAAGTTGTTTGGCCGAAGACAACGCCAGAACTTCTAAATCGATCAGGCTGAAATTTTGCACAAAGAGATCTGGAGCTGGAATTATAGGCATATTCCAAAAACGCATGCCGTGCGAAGCCGCGGGCTGAAGCTAGTACTTAGTAAGTAGGTACTTACTGTTCTAGTGTTATTGGAGTCATGGTTAAGAAATATTATATTCTATATTCCTTAAACTTTTTATAAGTATATTATTATGTACTTACACTCTAGCCAAATTCGATGGGAACAAATCACAACAAAAAACCTAAAATCAACGCGTCAAACTTCACAGTTGTTGTAGGTTTCATATTTGTTAGCAATCATTATTGAAGGACAGATTTCGAATCGAAAAGGAATGTAAATTGCGTATCAAAAAACAAGGCAACAAAGTTAATGTTCGTTTAAGTATGGTCAGTTTGTTTACAAACATTTCACATCGAATTTAATTAGAGTATAAGTCCAATAACCCCGTTATAAAAATCCAGTGTAGAGGTACCTACCCTAGAAATTTTGTACAGTTTTCAATTATGTAAAGACTTGATTAAGAGAATGCTAGTGTGGCAGATTGAATTGCTTTTCCATGAGTAAAAATACGATGCAGCCTTATTATTTTATGTGCTTTTCTCCCCCCCTGGCTAAATATATAAAAATATTCAGTAATGGTGCACAAAACCATTAAAGGTTGACCAAGTAAATACCTACTAGGGATGCAAAATAATAAATACCTTCACATTTTGGTAAAATTTTGCATTCATTTTTTTTAGTCTTTTGGTTTTAAGTATACTTATGTTCGTAAGCATGCTTTAAAATGAAAATGTTAAGTAAATAAATACATTTCTTATTTTTTATCACATGTAATGACCATGATGCCTATATGTATACAACAAGCGTGACGTGTCGTGGATGCTGAATATCAAGTTCATACTTACATTAATAAGTGTGTTATTTATTTAATTGTAAGCTATAAAAAACATTACAGCTCTAAACTGTAATAACATTTTTGTATCTTACAAAAATAAAAACCAAATGAACTCAACTGGTCTGCGATTCAATAGGCTGTGCTTTTTGTTAAATATGTGTTTATGTTACGTTTTCATAAATATAGTTTTAATCATATTAAATGTTTGCCTTTGATGTTTATTAAACATTATATGCCTCAAGTTCTGTTTTCTTTTCTTGGTTCGAAAATTATAGTAGGAGTACATACCTACCTACATAATATTATAATTATAAATAATGCTGGGCAATTCACACAGCATCATCTAGTCTCAGTAGTGATATACCTACATACACAATCTTTATATATATAATTCTTCTGTGAGTGTGTATGTCACTGAACTTCTCTCAAACGACTGGACCGATTTTGATGAAATTTTTTGTGTGTTTTCAAGGGGATCTGGGAATGGTTTAGATTCACAATTTTGTCTGCTGGACAATGTTTTTTTAATTAATTTTTAATATTCTATAGAATAGCAATCTCCTTTAAACGTTTCCATAGAAACAACGCGTGCGAAGCCGCGGGCATAAACTAGTAGTTACCTATGTACTTAAGTTATTTTTAATAAAAAAGAAATATGAAAAGCACATTAAGTGCTATTTATTATGAATCTTCATTCCTATTATTTAGTAGACCATATTTCAAACTATTTTTAATTTTCATTGAAATAAAAGAATCAACTAAAAAGAATTAAATTTATTGATGTTTATCAAATATACAGATTAGTTTTCAATATGTGGTTTGGGTTTGAGTCAATTTGAACAACATTTAGCTTTTGTAAGAGTTCTTGAAGTTCCACTATCTGGCATTCTTCAGGGTGTTCCATGTAGCAGACCACAGCCACCCCAGACAAATTCAGGTGCTCTCTGAGACTGATAGCTGGAAATATTAATATGTTTGAATCCTACTAATATTATAAATGCACAAAGTTTGTGTGAATGTTTGTTACCATGTATCTCCGTAACTACTTACAGATTTCGATGAAATTTGGTGTGTAGATTAGGTTCTAGAATAACACATTAATTTTCAAAAAATAACCTCTGAGGGGGATAAAAAAAGTGGAAAAGTTTCCAAAACTAATTTTCTTCAGCTTGATTCACTCAAAAGTCAAAACTCAGTTTAACCCCCCCCCCCCCCCCCCTGGCCTTAAAAGATGAGATTAAATAAACTACTATGAAGTAAATTATGAATCACGTTTTTTTTACCTCTAGCCCCCCTAGAGGTAGATAGGTAAAAAAAATGTGATGAGATTGTGCTATTAATTTCTGAAATGTTCACAGGGTGAAGCCGCAGCTTAACAAATGCAAAAGGAGTCTATGTGACATTTAAAAAAAAATTATAGTGCAATATAATGTTTGTTACCTCCAGCAGATACCCCAGATATTATATTAGGTTGCTCCAATTTAGGGAAACTTATTTCCAGTGATGTTGAGGGTGGTTTGCTGGTGGACAAGCTCCGGATAACATAGTCAGCTGGTAAAAGCTCTGGCACTTGGTATTCAACCAGGGGCTTTGTCAGTATAGATAATAAATCACCACTTGCTAGTATCAAAGGCTTTAGCAACTCAACTATTTCACTGCTCAAGAGTAAATTGTAGTCTTTCATCACACATATAAAGCAATCAGATTGATCTGATTTGTAGAGTTTTAAATTGACTTCAGGAACTGTATTTACTAGTTGGAGCTTTAGCTCAACTTGTATTCTTATGCCTTCTGCCAAATATCTGCCTTCTAGGATTAGGAGTGTGCCGATCTTTTCAGGGACATCCATGTATTTTAGCCATTTTAACCTGAAATGTGAGATGCAGATATGCTTTAAAAAATTTATTTAAGTTGTGAATCAGGGTAAAATTGGGTATTGCAGACATAGATATAAGTAAAATTCTGAAGATACGGCACGTTCTCCCAGTGCTAACTCAACAAATGGCCTATGTTGTGTTACAGCTAAACGCAGACACGTTATGTATTTCCATCTTTTGCAATATATCTACCTACATAATGTAATGAACAACAAAGATGGAAAGATTAAGTACCTACCTAGACCGAAGTGCGATCGAGACAACAATACACGCGAAACACGTACACCGGCGGCGGCGCCGGTCCGACTATGTATGACTGACGTGGGTGGACCTAATTGAACACAATTTGAGCGTTGCACTTTCGAGGAGCTAGTGCCCAATCTCCCAAATTTTACTTACATCATCGATGATTGTAGAAGTTCGATAGGGTAGCCAAACAAGACCAAAAATAAACTTACTCTGATTGATTAACATCATTTTCCTCCCAATCTTCCCACGCATTTCGACTACCAGGTTCCACTATTTCGCCAAAGGAACACATTTTTTAAAACGAAGCTATCAGAGCTGGCAGAGCCTTTATAAACTAAACAATAAAAAAATAAAAAACGAAATGAATGACTTGAAAATTTTCAACTTCAACTTCTTATTTCATGGCTCGCTGTGTCTGTGCACACAACTCTGCCAGTGTCCATGTCAAAAGAGTCGTAAACTTTTTATAGTACTTATTAAAGCTTAGCTAGTATAGTACTTATTATAGCTTAGCTAGTACTTATTAAAACTTTTTATAGTACTTACGTACAGTAAGGACAATTTATCTTGGCAGGACCAAACTACGCGCAGGAGACTGCGCAGTAACATTTTTTAAGAACCAAATGGAGGAATGAGGCGTGGTGCGCGGGGCGGTGGTCTAGGCTAGAGATGCACCTTACATAATCACAATCGTATAAAGGATACAATCGAATATCGTAATCGATTAGTTTCATTTCGAATTCATTCATTTTAGTGTATAGAAGATATTATATGTAAATAAATTTACTGATCAAGTAAATTTTGTCATTAATAATTGAGTTTTCGTCTTTAATAAAACAAAAATGTTTAGTAACATTATGTTTTCTCGGTTAAAAGACATGATTTACTTAAATTTTAGCAATCTATTAAATACTTATTGAGTAACGACTGTTGGAGAACATTTAAAACCTCAATACAAAATCGAAAAGAAACATTTTTTAATACGTAACTTCAATCGATTCGAATAATAATCGATTAAACAACACCCACAAGCACGCACATTGCACATCTCTTTTTGTTAACTTTGTAAGTTTCGGGCTTGTTCGGCAATACTCGGTACGAGGTATTATGACTCAGTCACACGTCAGCATTGGTTTGGTGTTCGTGTCACTATCTCTGTCTTGATCACAGTCGGTCAAAAAAGTCTTCGTTGTGTTTTTGTTTGTTGTAATTAATATAACTGTTAATTTTACTATAAAAACTTTCGTAGTTTGACGAATTCATTATGAATGTTGGTGTTCTTCCAACACAAAATAGGTTCGTAGCTAACCCGCTTACATTCATAATGAATTTAACTGTTAATTGTTATTTTTCTTGAGTGTTAAGTTTTTTTTGTAACTTGCAAGTGTTAGTAGGTAGGTACTTATTTAGCCAAATATGTCACCAAAGTATGGTAGTGCTTAAATCGCCAGGCGAGAAAAATTAATTATGATTTAACTCGGTACATGAAAGAAGATAAAGAAAATGGCGTAAAAGACGTAGATAACGTTTATTTAAGAGTTGCTAACGCAACTGGTGTGTCCCAACGCACTATAGGTACATCGGATCGCAGATGAAGGCAATGTTATTGGCTTATTTTATTTGTACGTTCTCACTGTATTAAATATTTTCTGAACGTTTATTTGTTTATCTGGCAATAACAGTTTTCTTCAACAGTGTACGTAGAAAGAGAAGTGTACATGCGCAAAAGTTCGCAGAGCCTATGTTCAGACCTGCCAAGATAAATTGTCCGTACATACTGTACTTATTTGTTTATCATAAAATACATAATTGAAAATTTTTAATTACGCGTCATGTGAGTGACATTGACAGATTTGACAGTCTCTGTTGGTCTTGCTTACTTGCACCATGAATACGAAGTAAACTGGATCGCGCAATCGATCGATCGTTTAAAAGTACCCTGTAACATGATCAAAATTAGGGCTTGTTTTTCTTTGTGACATCTCAGAGTAGAGAAACGAGCCGAGTGAGAGTGCTTGAAAGTAGTAGTTTGTTCTTGTCTAGCACGTTGCAACATGGTGTAGGGTGTCCATGAAACAATACGATGTCACAGGGCTTTGAACAAAGATTCTGATAAACTTACTTCTCGTCCGTATACTTCTGATACTTCCTTTCTAACAATATTGACAAAACTGGTTTTTAACGCCATCTCTTGGCTTAGGTTGGAACCCGTTGAAAACATTAACCTCCCAATCTAAAAAAATCCCTAAATCAGTTGCAATCCGTCTAAAGAAATATCTTCAAAACTAATGGTCATTATTTCGCCGGAAAATCCTCTTATGTAACAGTTTGTCTGGAGTTCTGCTTGTATGCGCACGCAGCTCGTCGATAATTATGTTGATGTTTCGAGTTAATAAGGTACTAATGTTTTTACTGTTTATTATTACAAAATGCCTAATCAAAGTTATGTAATAAGAGCTTTCGAGTGTTTTGGCTTTTTTATGTCGTATAATATTAAGTAGACGAATTCGTTGATGACAGGTTATTTTATTAGATAAGAGGATTTTCTTACAACATTTTTATTGTAAACATGGTACAATTTTGTTCTCCTTCGGAACCGATGGGAGATATTTCTTTTGTTTTTTGAATACTATTTTGTTTGTAGATATTGATAATGTTCTTTAATATTGTAGAACATTTTATTGTTCTATCATCAATAGTTTTCGCATCCATCCATCCAAACTTTCGCATTTTTAATATTAGTGTGATGTTACTCAGGAATAATGTAGGATTCTAATGGTGAAAGAATTTTTTAAATCGGTCCAGTAGTTTCTGAGTTTATTCGTTACAAACACACATAAATACTACTTACTAATACAAACCTTTCCTCTTTTCTTTTTCATATTAAGTATAGACTAGTATAGATTACTGTCAGAAGAGACTTTTTTTTGCTTATTTCCTACTTTCAGATGACTTATAAAATATCATTGGATATGGATATATGGATCAGTTGAGCTATCTGTAGACTGTTTGCAACAGTCGGCAGTTAGCTCAATTGTTTCAATTGTAAATACTAGTATAATTTTCTTTGTGAATAAATGTCTTTAAATATCATTTCTCATATATTATGTATCTGGAAATTCTATGTTCACTCTCAGGACGAATTACTCCTATCTTAGAAGAAATTGTCTGTTCGTAATCAAAACTCGAAAATAAATAACACTTAACTACTATTTAAATCTTTTAATGCAAAATTAACATGTTTTTGTATGTCATTTCATTTCATTTTCATTTATTTATTCTCAAACAATTATTACATTGTGTCGGAATTTTTCTTAATATTAGGTGCACATTGTTTTAGTTTATACGACTAGAGTAATAATATAATATTGAATGTAAAGTATGAAATTAAAATGAGTAGGTACAATACACAAAATTTCGAAAAATTGAAATTTTACATGTCAAAAATACGCTAAATAAACAATATGTAAAATATAAAAAAAAACTATAAAATATTAAAACCAAAAGTAAAATGTCAAAAATAATTATAAAGTAATATTATTACCAACTATCACAGATTCTCAGGGTCATATTTGTCAGCACAGAATTCCTCTACTGAGTAGTAGCACTTCTATAACAAGAATTCTTTGAGTTTATCTTTAAAAATGTTGGCATTGTGTATACTTTTATAAGATGAAGGTAATTTATTGTACAGCTTTAAAGCCTGGTGCCGTACACTGTGCTCTGAAATATTAAGCCTAGGTGTATAATTCAAATGTTTTACTAGGTGAGTAAGTATAACTAAGAGATATAGGCAAGGCACAGTCAGTATGCGTAGTGTAATAAAATGTTCCCTACATGATTCCGTTTGAGAAATGCGTAACATCGTCCTAATGGCTCTCTTTTGCATAACAAAAGCTGAATTTACATTATCTTTATAACTGTTTCCCCAAAATAAAATACCATATCGAAGTTTGGACTCAACTAGAGCAAAATAAACTACTTTCAACTGCTTCAGCGTTACTGCATCTCTCAGACTTCTTATGGCATAACAAGCAGAACTTAAATAATTCTCAATACATTTTAATTCAGTCTTCCAATTTAGAAGCATGTCAATATTATTACCTAAAAATTTAACTATGTCAATTGATTTAATCATTGTGTCATTAAAATTAACAAGATTTCATCATTTCTGGAAGTGGTTTTAAATAACATTAAATTAGTCTTATTCATATACATATAAAATTAAATTATTAATTTGAAACCATTTGTTGAAGCCAACAAGAGCGTTGTTTAGCTTCACTGTGAGCTCTGAGATTGTGCCAGCTGAAACAATTGCGTTTGTATCGTCAGCAAAAACAACCAAATTGAGATCCGCTAATTGATATTTCATATAATGTATGAGATCATTTGTAAATAGTATGAATAAGATTGGACCTAATATGGATCCCTGCGGTACCCCCCTAGTAATGTTAGTCAAGACTGAATTGTAAATAACTTCTTTGCTACCATTAACTGCTCTTACCTCGGTGTATTGATGTCGATTACTTAGGTACGAGTGAAACAAATTTAACGGTTTTCCTCTTATTCCATAATAT
Organism: Eupithecia subfuscata; assembly: GCA_963564075.1. NCBI lineage: Eukaryota > Metazoa > Arthropoda > Insecta > Lepidoptera > Geometridae > Eupithecia > Eupithecia subfuscata. The sequence goes on along the minus strand of OY751109.1, from coordinate 9,119,085 downwards.
TTCAGTTTTTCAAGTAGGATGACATGGTCTACTGTATCGAAAGTAGAACTTAAATCTAGGAATAGACCCCCTACTCTCTGCTTTTCATTAATTTTACTTATAACGTCGTCCAGTAGCCTGTCAATTGCATCATTTGTACCTACTCCATGCTGATAGCCGAATTGTCTTTCATTGATTGTATTATTTATTTTTAAATGTCTATTTAGTCTTATCTTTATAATTTTTTCATAGATTTTGGATAGTGTTGGGAGAAGAGAGATTGGTCGATAATTTTTGGGGTCAGTTTTGGGGCCCTTTCCTTTATGTATTGGAATTATCCTTGCTATTTTGAGTTGCTCCGGAAATACATCTTCCTCAATACATAGATTGTAGAAGTATGATAAGGGACCCGATAGTATGTCAATATTATCTTTAATCAGAGTTATTGGGATTTCATCATAGCCGTATGAGTTTTTCCTTGGCATGGCGTTAACTATTTTGCAAATTTCTTTTCTGTCCACTGAATTAAATTGCATGTCTGATTCTATACGAGCAGTGCTATTAGTAAGGAAATTTACAGCGGACTCTCCAACTTGCGTAGTAAAATCCCGATTCTTTCCAGGGTCAAACTTTTTCATGAATGTACTAGCAATTTCCTGAGGCCTGTGAACTACTTTGTCATCTATTTTTAATTTAATCGAGTAATTTTTATCATTTTTATTCTTAATATTTCTATACTTATTTGCTATTTGCCAAATCGTTTTTATTGAATTTTTTGCTTTTGTGACCTCTTCTTGCACTGTTATCTGTTTAGCCTTTCTAATTACTTTTTTGTATACTTTAATATAAGACTTTGTAATTTGATCCTTGGATATTTTGAGTATATTTAAAATTTATGATTAAAAATCTTTTCTCGAGGTTTTTACTCCTTTTGTAATCCATTTTAGCTCCTGTTGCTTGTTCTTCTTTATCAATTTCTTCCTTTTTGTAAAATTTGTCTGAAAAATGTCAAAAAACTTTGTGTTATAACTATTCACTCCCAACTCAAACCAGTTAATATCCAAAATATGTTCCCTAAATTTTTTAAAATTTTCTAAACTATTATCTCTTCGTTCAACTTCAATTCTCCGCGGAGTATTATGCTTACCAATGCAGTTTACCGTACATGTGCAAAACAAACCAGCATGGCCATCTCCTATTCCATTATGATCAACGATAAAGTTGCCTACTGTTTCATCCTGTATATTAGTTATTATATTATCTAGGCAAGATCCTTCATTGTTCCTAACAAACGTAACTTCCTCAATCATGTAGTCAAAATTATAGCATTTAAGGAGTTTAGTAAACTCGCGTTTTTGCGAATCGTCTGCCAATATATTTACATTAAAGTCACCCAAAAGAATACATTTCTTGTCAAAGTAGTGCTCCATAAACTTTTCAAGTTGCTCCATGAAGACATTAAAGTTTTTAACAACTGGGTTGCGATAACAACAAAAAAATTGGTTGCCTGTAAAGTCGGTATACGGGCGAAAGTTTTACGTGACAACGACTTTGAGTGGTAAAATAATTTTAATGTGAATATTCATTCGTATAGTAGGAAGTCACTTTTTATGTCTGTCTCTCTCGCTCTTAGGCGGGCTAACCATGCCCGAGTGGAAGGGACGCGTGCCTCTCACTCGCTCTCATTGTGAGCGCATAACGTGAGCGGAGCGTAACGCAGTTTCTTGAAGTGTCACCCGGCAAACCAATTTATAAGACGTTGTCACGTCAAAAATGAAAGTGTTCGAACTAACATCTCTTACTCCAGAAATCTCAAAAGCCTCCACCCTGTATAGTTTATTGCAATAGTGTATCTCCTTAAACTTAAGATCATTATGGCCCATTATAAGTTTACCGCCTCTTTTCTTTGTGGCTCTAAAGTTATAGGATTCCATTTTATAGTTTGTAAGTTGAAATAATTGTACAGAGTTTAGATTTAGAAAATGTTTACTTATACAAATGTAATCTAGTCTTATGCTAAGAGAATTTATGTAGACTTCGATATCATCCTTCTTTTTAGTCACTCCACACAGGTTTTGATGAAAGATAGTAAGTTTCCTAGCTATTTTATTATTAGTTTCGTGGATTACATTGGTGATTTCAACATCAGCTGAACTACAGTGAGTTTCGTCTATGGTTTCTGAAAAACCTCACGAAGTGATGACACGGAAGTTGTATCTCGTTTGAATTGATATTGTTTTAAATAATTTAGTATAACAGTCTTAAATTATTTTGATGTCATCTTATTGTCTGTGCATCCTAAGTTAATTATGTCTATCGTGGAATCGTGAACAGAGTAGTTATGTAAACAAGTGTTATAGTAGAGTATGCTATCATTGTACTGCGCTATAGCAGGATTATGACCATATTTGTAATAAATTAAATTGGTGCATATCATATGGATGTTTTTTTCCTTTGACAGCTCGTGTAACTTAACCAACCCATTCACGTATTCCTTAGCATGTTTTAATCCTAATTTCCTAATCACTATCACTATGGTGTGGATAGAGTCTTCGTCATTTTTAACTAGATTTTTGGCTTTGTGCAGCAGAATTTCTATTGGTGCATCCTTGTATGTGTAGCAGCAGACATCTTTACATGAGTTTTCTAATGCGTTATGCAGTACTCCTCCTAAACCTTGTGTACAACCATCACCAATCACTAATATCTTCCTACGGGTGTCTTGTTTCTCTATGTCTTGGTTCTCACGTCCAAGTTCTTGATTCATAATTTCTTCTCCTATAATGTAGTCTGTGTTTTCTAGTAAAATCATTTCCATTTCCTTTATTTGTTCCGTTAGCTCTATTATTTCCCGTTCATTTCTATAATTTTTAAAGCTCATATTGTCGTACGCTACTCTTAGGCACTCACAACTGTGCTCTAGGCATTTGATCTTTTCTTCTAGCTCTTCTCTATTATTTTCCATAATTTCCAATTGTTTGTCCATATTCTCTTGCAGATCATTGTGTTGTCTCTGAAGTTTGACTAGGTCTTCAGCAATTTTCTGTCTCTGTTTGAAGCTTGTGCTGCCTTGTTCTGCCACGTATCTCTTCTTTTTTATGGTCTTCAACTCACTATTTTGCAATCTCACTTCTGCTCTGATTCGTGCTACTTCCCTCAAGGTTGCTTTACCGCCTATCTGTAGGTCCTTGGTGTCGTTGCATTTATCTAGACTTCCCCGTTCTTCATGGCAATGACATTGTTGTTTTATTTTAGAAATTATTTCATTTTGTGCTTCTACTAAGTGTTCTAGTTTGCATTTTTCTAAGACAATCTTCTCGTAATCGTCCTGATCACTACGCTGTTGAGTGGCTATATCTTGACTTCTGTCGTATAGTTCTTTTAGATCCTCGTTTGTTTTTTCTAAGTGTCGTAATTTTCTTTTAAGTTTCTGATTAGCTCCATTAAATTAGTAATTTTTTTTTCTTCATCTTGTTCTTTCATTAACTGTTCATTTAAGCGTAGTGATTTATTTAGATCACCTTGAACTGATTTTATAATATCTTATTTCTACTCTATTATATGAAATACCTTAAAAAAACCAACTACTATTTTGAACTAAGGCCTATTTTTTTTTTTGTGACATCTCAGAATAGAAAAGCGAGCCGAGTGAGAGGACTTGAAAGTAGTAGTTTGTCGTTGTTTAGCACGTTGCAACATGGTGTAGGGTGTCCATGAAACCATACGATGTCACAGGGCTTTTGAACAAAGATTCTGATAAACTAACGCTTTTCGGCCTTTTGGCTAAGATCAAACTTCTGGAATATGTACTTTTTAAAAACCTGTCCAATTTACGCAGCAACATTACCGTAAGAATCTTAAACACGTTTTCAAATCTTTTGCGCACTATGAAAGTAGTACGTAATACTACTGTGCAGACAGTGAATACTACTACAACCTAGTAGAAACTTAATTATCAGGTTATTATTATGTTATTTTACGGCATCATTTTTCTAAAGAACAAGTTTCTATTACCTATCAAAACGTCACAGTCTCATTAGAATTTATACTAATCCCTGAAAATAGACTAATCCTAATCACTAAGCCGCCACCCCACAGCCGCGATTATGTTATGTATGAGGCGCGCCTTGTGTCGTGCGTGCCGCGTGACTCGTGCGATTTGTACGACGCATACGATCTTAAACACTCCTGCGATTTTATCGACGCGATAGAAGTTGTCCGACGCGTTTACGCGGCGGCGGGGCACGGCGGCGGCGCGCGGCCTCTAGAAATCGCACTACAATACAAAATCGCAACAAATCGCGCGACCAAAGACGCGTTTCAAAATCGCGGCTGTGGGGTGTGGAAGGGAAGCTAACAACGAACGAGGAGAGTGCAATCTTGACTGACTGAACGACGACCTTTACTTCGTACCCGTACGAACAGCGTTGCCAGATCTACTGATTTAGCAGTAGATCTACCTGCTTTTTGAACCGTCTACTGATCTACTGATTTATTTCTAAAATTTCGTGAAATCTACCTGATTTTTCCCGAGCGCCAATGGCTCCGTGTCTATTATGTAAGCTGTCACTTGTCAGTGTCACTTCACAAGCCAATGAAATTTTCACCAATCCGGTTCGTCACAATACTGACTAAATATGAATGAAATCGAAGAGTTTGTTTTGTTCGTTCGTTTCTTCCACTTCCTGTAAACATCTGTTGTTTAATATGTTCCTATCTTTTCGAATTGATTGGTAGGTCCGTTCGTTCTTCGATAAACTTTTCCATTGTTGCCAGATCTACTGATTTAGCAGTAGATCTTGTCAATGGATTATTACACTTCCTACGAGTAGATATCTGCTTGATTTTTGAAGATATATTTTGTAAACTTCGAGAAATCAACCAGCTTTTCCTGAGAGAGATTCAAGGCCAAGGCAAAAGACCTTGTAACCACAAAAGAAATTAAAAATTCAATTTCACTTGGTGTTCATACGATTCTCGAGTCAGCTTTGTTTATGGCGAGATTTGTTCATTTCCAAGGGCACTGATAAGATTTTTTGGGTAAATTGAAATTTTAAAAAATTAGACACCTAAAATCCCTCTTTCTGTGATGAACATATTTTGTTTTTCTTGAAAGGAACAACGGAACACCATAGTACACTACCTAGTTACCTACCCCAAAAAACCTGATCAGTGCCCTTGGAAATGAACAAATCTCGGCAAATTTCAAGCTGATGAGTTGCTTTGATCTATGTTTTCATATCAATGTAAAAAGCTTATTATAAACCTACTTAAAACACAAAAAAAAAATTCAATTCGAAAGCCATGAATATTTTACTTTGCAACTTAGGTACTTTGATGAATGCCATTATTGAAAAGCGAAACACACACACTGAACAAACATACAAAAAATTAATCAAAATAGGTTCATCCGATAGGGAATAATTATAGTTTCCTGGCGGATGAACCGATTTTACAAAAAACCTTACAGATACCTACCACGCATTTTTCGTGTCAAAAGCTAGAAATTTGTAGTTTTTTCAAAATCTACTGATTTTTTCTTCAAGCTACTGATTTTTTATGTGACTTTCTACTGATTTTGTCAAATTCGATCTGGCAACACTGCGTACGAACGAAACGCAAAGTTGCAGAACTCTGCAGAAGTAAAGGAAAAAGTAAAAGGAACGCAACAAACAACGCACGGGCAAGAGAAAATAAAATACTCGGACAGAGAACTTTAGCAAAATTACAATATATTCTAAAGAGAGATGCTAGGGTAGTGTAAATTATAAAAGGTGGTTATACATTTTGCAATATGCTAAAGGTAAGTCGTGTATGAATTGTTAGAATCCGTAAATTAATTTTCGTAACGGCGGCGGCGTTGTATTGTATGCTTTTTCACAGGATAAAGGACAAGTCACCTTCGAAGACAAATGGCCCTCAATGCGACCGATTGTTCTAAAACTGCTAAAACAAGAAACAGTCACTCAAACCGAATGGCAAGATTTATTTGGGTCTGTGCATTCAGTGTGCTTGTGGGATGAAAGAGGACCCTACAAACTGAGAGATGCTCTGCAGCAGGATGTGATGATGTACATAAAGCAGGCGCAGGCTCGAGTCCTAGCGCAGAGAGAGGACCAGGCACTCCTGAAAGCCTACATAGCTGAATGGGGAAAATTCTTTACTCAATGCAATTATTTACCCACACCATTCCGGCAGTTAGAGAACTCAATAAACAATATTAGTAAAGGAGGGAGTTCTAATGCGTCTGCTCAAAAGAAAAATAATAACAATAATAATGAAGACAGCTTGGTGAGAAAACTTATGCTTGATTCATGGAACCAAAGCATTTTCATGGATATAAAGCAGAGATTACAAGATTCAGCCATGAAACTAGTACAAGCTGAAAGAAATGGTGAATCATTTGATTCTCAACTTGTCATTGGAGTGAGGGAGTCTTATGGTAAGCACTAATGAAAATAACTCCCAAATACTCATCAGCAACTCAAAGTGAATAAAAAATAATAAAGAATAAAATATATTTATTTGTAAACAGGACAAGTACTCAATAATACATATACATAAAACTTAATTTAACGAGAAAAAATGTGTACTTAGGTCAGTTTACAAAATTGGTCCTGACTCAGCATGAGTTGAATGACTAGCGAGCTAGCATCCAACGCTGGTCTTCCGTCAAGTGCACATCTCCAGTCCTAATTTGATGTCAAATTTAATGAAAAATGAAAATCTTTAAAAAAATTATGAGACATGCTAGAATCTGAGTTGTATTTGAGTATTCGGGGTAAATTATAGAACAGTGTAAGAACCAGACTTCTTGAATATTGTAATGACACAGGTTTTTGTTTCAGTTAATTTATGCTCAAACTCTATTGACAAGTTGCAAATATACAGGGAGAATTTCGAGGCTGCTTACATGCAAGCAACTGAAGAATTCTACAAGTTGAAAGCATCTGAACATTTATCTGCAAATGGTGTACAATCGTACATGAAGTATGCCGACTTGCGACTCAAAGAAGAAGAGGCACGGGCTCATAGATATCTTGAGCCAGGCAGTGGAAGTGTGGCAGCACTAACACAATGCTGTGAGAAGGTGCTCATTGGTGAACACCTGTCAACACTTCTGGCTGAGAGTGCACCTCTCATAAAGGCAGACGAGACTGAAAAGCTTCAACTAATGTTTCGTCTCATAGATAGAGTACCCGAAGGGGTCATGCCTGTCTTGAGAGACTTGGAAGCACACATTGTCTCTGCAGGCTTGGCAGACATGGTGGCCTCAGCAGACATTATAACATCAGATTCAGAAAAGTATGTTGAGCGTTTGTTAGAACTGTTCAAACGGTTCAGTACTTTAGTGAAAGATGCATTTATAGATGATCCTCGTTTTTTGACTGCTAGAGATAAGGCCTATAAGTGTGTAGTGAATGACACCACAGTCTTCAAGCTGGAACTGCCTTCCTCAGCCCTGCTTCGAGGAACAAAAGGCACTGCACCTGAAAGCAAGTGCCCAGAGCTACTTGCTAACTACTGTGATATGTTGTTACGGAAAACTCCACTAAGCAAAAGATTGACAAGTGAGCAAATAGAATCTAGACTAAAGGATGTCTTGCTGGTTCTGAAATATATTGAGAACAAGGATGTATTTATGAGATACCACAAAGCTCACTTGACAAGAAGGTTGATTTTAGATTCTAGTGCGGATTCAGAAAAGGAAGAGGATATGGTTGAGTGGCTACGAGAGGTGGGCATGCCAGCAGACTATGTCAATAAACTAGCACGCATGTTCCAAGACATCAAAGTTAGTGAAGATCTCAACACTCAGTTCAGGGGGGCAACAACACGCCATGACGCGATTAACATAAAAATCCTCAATGCTGGAGCATGGGCTCGCGGATCTGAAAGAGTTACTGTAAGCCTTCCTCTAGAGTTAGAAGATTACATACCAGAAGTAGAAGAATTTTATAAGAAAAAGCATTCAGGTAGAAAATTGCAGTGGTACCATCACATGAGCAATGGCACCATAACTTTTGCAAATGCTGTGGGGCGATTTGATTTGGACGTAACTACGTTCCAAATGGCGGTACTGTTTGCGTGGAACCAGCGCCCAATGGATAAAGTGACCTATGAGAACTTGAGACTTGCGACCGAGCTTCCCGATCCCGAGTTGAGAAGGACTCTGTGGTCCTTAGTGGCGTTCCCCAAGCTAAAGAGACAGTTGTTGTCGTACGATCCACCAGTCCAGAATCCTAAAGATTTTACTGAAAATACAACATTTTGGGTGAACCAGGAGTTTGCCCTCGTCAAAAATGCGAAGCCGCAACGCAGGGGCAAAATCAACTTGATAGGAAGGCTGCAGCTTAGTACTGAGAGATCTCAACTGGAAGATAATCATTCCATTGTTCAACTACGTATACTGCGTACTCAGGAAGCAATCATAAAAATTTTGAAGATGAGAAAACGTATAACCAACACTGCATTACAGGTAAAACTGCTTGAATTATTAATAGGGTCCTACCTCTCTGTGGTGGTTTACTCTTTAACCACAAAGAATTTCTGTTTCAGAGTGAACTTGTGGAGATCTTGAAGAATATGTTCTTGCCATCAAAGAAAATGATAAAAGAGCAGCTAGAGTGGCTTATCGAACATAAATACATGCGGCGGGATGACGAAGATATCAACACATTCATCTACATGGCCTAGGAACACATCAAACTGTTAAATAACTAAATCAAATAAATTATTTAATCTCATCAGCATTTGAAATTTCATAATTTCTTGCAGATTGCTTCTTTACACATGTTGTGAAATGTAATTAAGTACCTAGTAGAAATTGAATCTATTTTTATAAGGGTTAGTTATTAGTCAGTATTATTTAATAATTGCTTTTTATTAAATACATAGTATAGATACAATAATGTATAAAAGTTAAAATATAACATTAATTCTTTGCTGGCTCTATAGTTTCACCTCCTTGAATTTGACCCCAGCCAATTAATCTGAAACAAATTGAGTATTAAAATTTTGCGTGTCCATAAGTCGAATTAAAGACAAAAGATTAACAAATGAAAATCAGTGGTAACTACTGTACATTTTTATAAAGGGGTAGGCCTGTTCCGCTACCCAGAGCGATAGCGAAATCCTACTGTCACTAAAATACTCGGAATACCGTTGACTTCGCGAAATTCAAGCAAAACTTACTGCTCGCTCTGAATAGTTCTTAAAATCAATAGTTGGAGGTGGTTGAAGCGAGTACAGTACACGTTAGGCGTTTCGAAGCGCGCGTTTACGCCCGCGCCATTAACCCTCGAATACTCGAACGCAACTCGGATTTAGCCACATCTCAAGTTGCGATTTTTTTTAACAGTTTTTCATGAAATTCTGCCAAAAAACTCGCAACTCTGATTTAAGCACGTCTCAAATGTTCGGTAAATTCGGGGTTTGCTTGACAAAAATTTGATTTGATTCAGAACGCTCTCAAACGCGCGTTACAAAACGCCTAATGTGTGTTCGCTCGTAGGCTCTCGCTAGTTTCCTATGTTTTCATTTGGTAGTTATTGGTAACTATGCAGATTATCGATATAACCCCGACCCCCTTATGTTTATGAAACTGCGACAGAATATACATGATTGTTTCGTTATCGCAAACACGACAGCGCAGTGAGCGAATCATTGATTAGTTAGATACGTACCGCCAGTGGTTTTCAACTCTTCTACTAAGGGCCACCTTTTCTCCAATCTCCGTGCATACAGGGTTGGTGAGCGCTATTTTTGCCAAATCGGCTTTGGTAGCAATCACTCTACCACCGGTACTGAGAGATCCTATGTTAACCAATAGAACCTGTAAAACAAGAAAGTAAAATCAGTTCTGCGTGTGTCGTTCGCACTTATAATGATGCGTTCTTTTTTTTTATGTCGGTCAAAAAATAACCGTCCCTGTGTAGCTAAAACTTGACGAAATCAGTAGCGTAGCGGGCGAAGGTCCACCTACGACGCAGATAGTTGGGGGATCGATTTCCGCTGCGGGACAAATGTGTTTATGATCTGCAAATATTTGTTTGGGTGTTTTCTATGCAACTATCTGAAAAGTTTATCAGTTATCTAGTACCCTAACATTAGCTCTGCTTGTAATGGGGCTAGATAGTAAGTAAATAATTTATTTGTCTTATAAAGCCGGAATAGATAGTGCTGTGTGAATTGTCCAGCATTATTTTTTATTGGAAGCAATTACTTACCTCGTTCTTGGTAAGTTTCTGGACCTTTGCTGCCTTCTTATCACCTTCTGTACGAACTCCGAGCAGACGTTTCAGTAGGTAGTACGAAACCTCGAGTTTTACAAAGATTCCGGGCAATGCGCCGACAGCACCGAGCACCTGAAATGATTTTTCATACAATTTGGAGACAAAACAAGTGTATGGCTCCCTGAACCTTATGTTACGTGGGAGCCACCACCTACGAAGTTTAGCGACAAGTTGTTGAACGTGGTACAATACAAAATGAAGCCTATACTCCAGCTAAATTCAAGACGAAATGTCCCAAACCAACCCCGAATGCTCGCACATTCATACGACCATACCATTTTAGAAGACAATAAAGGAATACGTTCGTTATGTGCTCTTCTAATACCATTTTCGGCGAGGTTGAGGTGTAGTCGTATGAATGTGCGAGCATTCGGGGTTGGTTTGGGATATTGGGAAATCTTCTCGCATACTCTCTTACAGCAGCATTATCGTTCCCGTTGCACAATCCATAGACGAAATGGATGTTGGCCACGTCCTGGCTGGAATGATGGAAATCTTCCATTTCTGTTAACTTTCGTCAGCGAAAAATACAAAACTTAACAAAAATTAATCTGACAGCGCGCCATTTTTTTTCAGTTTCATCACGTCCTTATCTACAACAAAGCACAGAATTGTCTATGGACACGCAATTCCTCGAAACCGTGAGTCCAGTTGCTTATTAGCGGGATATTTAAACTTTCAAGGGTCAGATTCAAATCGTCATAACTTCTAAACTATCTTATTTAGGGCTAAGATGCATGACTTATTTTGAAGCACACATTCTGTACTATCGTTCAAAAACAAAAAACATGTAGATTGACAGTTTCAATTTTATGAAAAAGCTAAAAATTTAAAAAAAATGTTGAAAAAAAACTTTTTTTTTGTATTATAAATTCTCTTTTCTTCTATTATAAAATAGAAAATGCAACATTGTTATCATTGCTTTATTGCCTACATTATTGGCAATCAAATGAGTCCTCTATCGTCCTCTTAGAACCTCTGCATGGGTAGCTATAGCTCAAACAATACAAGCACCCGTGCTACGAGGCAAAAGAAAACAAAATGGCTGCCATTTTATCAGGGAGCGAGAAAAAAAAAATAGGGATAGTGATTTGTCGATAAAATTTACCGTACTTCACCCCCCCAAAGTCTCCGACACCGGTAACCACATTGTATAACTTCGAAACTAGGGCGTAGTACTCTGTGGGCCTACTAGGAAGAGGAAAATGGAAGATTCGTTTTCGTGCAAAACTCTTATCGTCGCTTGCTTAGAAGTTTCCGATTCGATATATCGTTCAAACGCTTATTTTTGCGTTTGCACGATATATCGAATCAGAAACTTCGTTTTCGTTTTTACGCCCTGTCTGTCTGTTAGCTTTTGACGCCTAAACGACAGAACGGATCATAATGAAATTTGGCAGCGAGGTAAATGGTATCACAGGGACGGACATAGGCTACTTGAAAAGCGAGTGCGAAGCCGCGGGCAGCAGCTAATAACCTAGTAAAAAAGACTGAAATTCTCATGCATAGTGCTTGCTGTGTGGTGCCTGCTTGGAATTTACACCACTCCAATTCTTCCCGCGGGTGTCGTAAGAGGCGACTAAGGGATATCAACCGGGAGCGGGCAGCAGCGCCCCCTGCAGAACAATTCTACCACCGAACTGCGAAACCCAACCAGCACGCCCAGCGTGGGGATTATGGGCATTACCCCCATGAGATAAAAGTTAATAAGGCGCTTATTAGGGGGAGGCCTACGTCCAGCAGTGGACTAACATAGGCTGTTGAGGTGAGGTGAGGCATAGTGCTAAGCGTAGAGTTTCAGGTATTTGTTGATAGAATTGTTGACAATAGATATTGAAGCGGATCTCAAACAAGTTTGAGTGGCGACCACATATCGGAAGATGCAATGCAACGTAGGCAGACCCCCAGGACAAGGTGGTCCGATGACCTGGCGAAGGTTTCGGGAAATCGCTGGAAGCGGGTAGCGCAGAGCCGGTCATTCTGGCGATCTATTATATGACCAGCAGTGTTGAGCGGAATTGGGCCCCTGGCCGGAGGGCGTCCAACACTATGCTTGCTTTTAGAGTTCTGTACCCAGAGGGTGAAAGCGGGACCCTATTACTAAGCCTCCACTGTATGTCTGTCCGTCAGCGGGCTGTATCTCATGAATCGTAATAGGTAGGTACCTACCTAGACAGTTAAAATTTTCAGAGAACGTGTATTTCTCTTGCCGCTATAGCCACAATTAAGAAAAATAAAATAATAAAATTGAAGGGAGCCCCTTCAATTTTATACAAATAACAATATACAAAAAACTTGATTTTTTTGACTATTTTTGCTCTGCGTTTGTAACTCTTGAACCGTAATATGTAGACAAACTGAAATTTTGACAGGGTGTGTATTAAGTACTTTACTAACAACAAATAATAAAAATAAAATAAATTTAATAATTATGGGGGGCCAATGTCCATTCCAAGTTAAACAAACTTGGAATGGACATTGGCCCCCGATCACCAAAGTTAAGCAACGTTGGGCGCAGTAGGTAATGAATGATACTTGGATGGGTGGCTTTTTTTTACAATCCATAAAAAAATTATGTTTTAAGGGTTTCCCTTGTTTTTTTGCCAAGTATGGTACGGAACCCTTCGTGCGCGAGTGCGCACTTGGCCGGTTTATCCATACTAATACTCCATACCTTTTCGCGCCTGAATGGATTTTAATGAAATTTGACAGGGAGGTATCCCGGGGACGGACATAGGCTACTTGAAAAGCGCGTGCGAAACCGCGGGCAGAAGTTAGTTATAGTATAAGTGTGATGGTAATTACCTGCCCCACAAGTCTGTCGGCCCGGCACAGCGTAGGCTCGATCTTGGTGCCGACTCCGATGAGACCTCCGGGCACGGCGTATTGCAGCTCGTTCTGTTCCGCGAACAGTGACACGATGCGAGAGAAGATGGGCTTGCAAGTTAGCTTGCCGTCCGCGTCTTTGCTCACTAGGCCGGGTCGTACCTGTGGATTACGATGTTCAGGTATATTATACAAGGCTTTTGGAAGATCTATCGTTTGGCTAAGTAACATGAAATAAGGATAGTATTATACGTCACGGGTAATGCTGATCAAGTAAACCGTGATTTTTACTTTGTATTATACAAGCTTTATCTATATCTATACTAATATTATAAAGAGGAAAGATTTGATTGTTTGTTTGTATTGAAGAGGCTCCGAAACTACTGGACCGATTTGAAAAATTCTTTCACCGTTAGGAAGCTTACTTTTCAGGGAGTGACTTAGGCTATATTTTATCCCGGAATTCCCACGGGAACGGGAATTACGCCGGTGAAACCGCGAGGCGATCGTCTAGTGGGTAGATAAAGTCCGAATACCATTTTAAATAAATTTTATTAAGGATTTACTCACTCTTACCTAGGTCTACCCAACCCTAGCTGGGTAATGTTAGTCCCCCTACACAACAGCTTATATGTGACAGTAGGTATCTTAGGTTTAATATGGACATAGAAACCAGCCGGCCGCCAAGCGGCTGTCTGTATACATTCAAGAGAAAGGCCTACGTTTTATAACACCTGCAAACAGAAGAGTGATCAAAGGTTTGACGTGATGTGATTATCTAAGTGTTTTTAGCAATTCGGACGAACGGATCTTATACGCGGAGATTATACGCGGAGCATATGTGACGCCTCAATCTCAAAGCACTTACTTCGATCTCCATGCCAACAACCAGCACGCCTTGCAGAATAGAGCCGCCGGCAACGCCGCTCCGCATTTCATCGACCTCGCAGGCAGGTTTGTTGACAGCGAACGAACGAATCACGATCATACGCGGTGGTGTTGTAAAGTTTCAAACACTTCGATCCATGCCATGATATCACGATCATATGCGGTGGCGATGTGAAGTCTAAAAACACTTCGATCTCCATGCGAACAGTCAGTATCAGCACGCCTTGCAGAACAAAACGGCCGGTGACGCCAGCACGTAGGTCATCGACTTCACAGCCCGGCTTGTTGATGTCGAACGAACGGATTACGATCATACGCGGTGGCGTTGTAAAGTCTGCAAACATTTACTTTCATCTCCATGCCAACAGTCAGTATCAGCACGCCTTGCAGAACAGAGCCGCCGGTGACGCCATCACGTAGGTCATCGACTTCACAGCCCGGCTTGTTGACATCGAACGAACGGATCACGATCATACGCGAGGCGATGTAAAATCTCAAAACACTTACTTCGATCTCCATGCCATGCCATCACCATCATACGCGGTGACGATGTGAAGTCTCAAAACACTTACTTCGATCTCCATGCCAACAGTCAGTACGCCTTGCAGGATAGAGCCACCGGCGACGCCACCCCGCAGGTCATCGACTTCACAGCCCGGCTTGTTGACATCGAACGAACGGATCACGATCATACGCGGTGGCGATGTGAAGTCACGCAGCGGTACTGGGATCTTCTTTGTGATGTACTCGCAGAGCACCTGTAAATATGCGACTTGTTAGAGACCAACATACTTCACAATAGTCATTATCATCATCTGCCACTTGACTTCACCATAGCTTTATCGCTACCGTGAACCATGCTAAGTGAAGATGTTTTTATGGGGCGAACCTAGCGGGTTTGCTTGTCAAACTAGCGCTAGATATCAGTACTCACGGGTAAAAAACTGGAATTACATAAAATTCTACATTTTCCTTCGGTTCCTTAATTGGAAAACACGGTTGCAAAAAAAATATTATAAAAAATTACATGAAATCTTATTATGTTAAATGAAGGAATTTTCAAAAATCGATTGGCCAGTATGTGATATTAGTCATAACCTTTTTAGGGTTTCGAACATCGGTTTCGAAACCCTTATGGTCTCGCTTTGTCTGTCCTTTTTTCCCTCCTTATTAACTCAGCAACTGCCGCAGCTATCAATTTGAAATTTAAAATAATAATAAATTTCGTGCGCCTGTACAGATTTTAAGAAAAAAAAAGAAATGAACATTTTCCATACAAATTGAGATGTTGAAATTTTAAAAGATACCATACCAACAGGGTCGTGTGGGGTATCAAATGAAACGTATCAGTTTATACATTTCAAAAGATGCGAAGTTGCCCTTTTTTGCCACTGGTGGTCAAAACGACCAAAAACTTTGTGGCGTGGTGGTGGCGCTGATTTGGGTCGGGGTAGCGCCTTAACCGACCGCCTATCCGACTGCTGGTTAGCGGATAGACAGCTAATCACTTACCTCAATGTTATACTTCAACTGCGCGGATATTGGCACGATCGGGGCGCCTTCCGCAACAGTCCCCTGCACGAACTTCACAATCTGTTCGTGTTGCTCCTTCGCCTGGCCTTCCTTCACCAGGTCGATCTTGTTCTGAAGGATGAGTATGTGCTTCAGTTTCATAATCTCGATCGCAGCCAAGTGTTCGCTGGTTTGCGGTTGGGGGCAGGATTCGTTGCCTGGAAATATAGCATGTGTTTTAGAAGGAAAGGGGACTAATTCTTTCAGCAAACTTTTGGTACACAAGTTATGACGACCTCTGTGGCGCGGTGGGCGAAGGTCCGCCTGCGACGCAGGAGGTTGCGGGTTCGATTCCCGCCTCGGGACAAATATTTGTACGATCTGCAGATATTTGGTCAGGGTGTTCTGGTCGTTTTCTATGTATAATAAAAATATCTATCTATGTACTCGTATATTATTATGTATATCAGTTATCTAGTACCCATAACACAAGCTATGCTTACCTTGGGGCTAGATAATGCTGTGTGAATTGTCCAGCATTATTTATTTATTTATTTATTTTATTTTTTATCTTATAAAATTGGAAACCCAAGACGGTTTTTCTCTGAACTCTGGTAAGCACACCCTTCTGTTTTCTTTCCCACGATACACATAGATGAATAACATCACATTAATATTATAAATGCGAAAGTTTGGATGTTTGTTAGTTCTTTATGCCAAAAATACTGAACGGATAGGGCTGAACTGATACGTTTTATCCCATAAATCTGTTCCCATGGATATAATTCGCTTTTAAACGTTTCCATAAATACAACACGTTTCTTTAAACAAAGATTCATAGCAAATGGCTTACAATGTGCGCTAAACTTCTATCTCCTATCTAAATTTCTTGTGGAACGTAAAAATAATAAAAAAAAACCGATTTTATTTTTTTCAATTATCACTAACCATCTTATGAGTAAAAGTAATAACAGGCGCTGTACAAAGTTAAAAAGTTAGTATTCGTTAAGTTTCCTAAAAAAAAAACTTACCCGCAATAAGTAGTAGCGCGGCGTCCATAACCGCGGCACCGTTGAGCATGGTGGCCATAAGAATGTCGTGCCCAGGGCAGTCGACAAAGCTCACGTGACGCACTAGTTGGAAGCGACCGGTACACGCGGGCCGGAGACAAGGGAAGTTATCATCTTTACCGGAGCTCCCCGAAATGTAACTGGTAGGCCTAGGGCATTTCGGGTTGTCGCATTTGTAGATTTTCGCGTTCGCGTAACCTGAAGAGTGAATGAGACGAACATTTATAGAGAGATCGTTATATCCATACTAATGATGTCCTCCTAGCCGAATTTGGACCACGGCGGCCAGTCTTATTGGAGACTAGCCGATGCGCAGGACATGTTTTAGTGCACAAGTGTGTTCGCAAACATAGGTGCACACTCTAATAATCCAATGGGGCGGCAGAGCGACCCGACCGGTGATAGGTCAAGCGCAGAACCAACGGCTTAACCTGCTTTCCGAGGCACGGGAGTGTAACACCGCGAACTTCCTGACTCTGGGCTGCTATTGTGAATTTTTCTTGCTAGAAAAACCCCAATAAAAACTATTGGCCCGACCCGGTATTTGAACCCAGGACCTCATAATCAGCGGTTGAACAAGCTGACTGCTAGACCAACGAGGCAGTAAGCCATACTAATATTATAATGTACCTAAGTTTGTATTGTATGTTACCTTTCAGGCCTAACAGCTGAACGGATGAAATATGGCAGGGAGGCAAAAATGGTATCCCGGAGAAGGACATAGGCAATATTTTATCCCGGAAAGACGCGTGCGAAGTTGCAGAAGCTATTCAGTCTATAAACCTACGTCCATTGATGAACGCCCTCTCCAGAAAATTACGGAGTTTCTCATAATCACCGCGCTTGGCAGACGGATGTGTTAAATATACATAATAGGTAATAAAGTACACAAGGAAACTGCGGCCCTTCCTCTGTTAGATAATTGACATCTCAGTGCGTGCATGTGATAACTAAGAACAGGGATATATAAAGAGTAGACATGCTGAATGTTTTTTAGCATTTGCGAACTGATTTCACAGCGTGAGCGTCATACCACTCAAATTCACACTGTACCAATGGAACATACATTTCATAGGGTTTTTCCTTGCCATAATTATAATAGGCTGAACCACCTATGGCTACTACTACTACTGTAAGCTATGGTATTTTTCGATCTATAAATCGTTTGGGTTGGGAAAAATAATCTGAAAATACCAAGTCAGAATATTCGTCCATAATTAATACTTTATTACTTATCCATACAATAAAAAATTGCATTATAAATCTCCTTAAAACTACAGTAGGTACATAAATTGTAACAACATTCTCCTCATAACAACAATAAGCAAAGGCACACATTTCTTCAGCACATCATTTACAGATTTCTTTATTCTAAATTAGGCTTAGGGCGCGTTACCACTGTGTCGTGACGACAGAAAGTGGTGCAGTTTAAAGTATCGTGGCTTGTACATTTAAATGAAGGTGTTCACATACAGGACTGCACGATTAACTGTCGTCCACCAATTGTTTTTGTTGTGACGATAGCGATTGTTGTTACAATGGTAACAGCTAGCACGACAGTCGTCGATAAAAACGTCACGATCTAATCGTCAATGCCGTGAACCGTCAAATGTCGTCACGATCCAATAGGAACACCAACGATGTCGTTCCACGATAAAAAATCGCGACGACAAATAGTCGTTATAATGGGAGCAGCTAGAATGTCCAAAATTATAAATTATGGTTACGACACAGTCGGAACGCGCCCTTAGGCTCAAAGATAGAAAAAGCTTAAAAATATAATCCATATAAACATACAAAAATCCAATATGTGGAAGTACATATATGGAAATGTTTAAAATTTAATACTTATTCCTAATAAATCCTAAACACTTACAACACTTGTGATCATTTTAACTGATAAATATTATGATTATGTAGTAGATAGTATTAGTATAAGAACAAGGCACATCTATCTTAGAAAAATACAACTTAACTTAATGTTTTCTCAATTCATTAACAACATAACATGAGCAGGTGACATTGTCTATGAGATTCTGTCTGTGTAGTATAGTTAAGAATATGGACTATAATATAAGTGTCATAGTGGAATTTAAAATGGAGGGGCAGTTTGCAAAACATTTTAATGTAGCTGGTTTTATTTCTAGAAAAGATACTTCCTGCACTTAGCTGTACCACACTTGCACTCAGTACGATTTCTAAGATTGGACATATTCTCTTGTTGAATTTCAAACCTGGTTTTTACTGGAGTGGTGGAAGAATCTGCAGTACCGGCATCAGACCCATGAGGTATCTTGATGTCGTTGCTGTCGCTTGTGCTATCTCTACTCACAGTAGAGCTGCTTGTTTCATTCTCATCAATATCTCCACTTTTTTGTAAGTAGTCGAAACAAATCTCTTCACCAGCTTCGATATCACGTGTAGCAAACAATGCAAGCATCGGCAGGTTGGGATCGAGGCAGTCTGCCCACACAGCCCAAACTCCGAGATTGGGATCGCAGGAATGGTTAATGAAGTGCGACACATTCCCTAAATTAGCCGCATCTACAACATAAGGGTTTTCAACAGAATTGAAGTCAAGATCAAAGAGATAGGTCAGACCGTTTGCGTCATACTCTCTGCCCCTTTTCTCGGCTTCCTCGAATGTAATCACTTCGCCGACATACTGGCAGATAAATTGACCTTGATGTATTCTTTGCTCTGTTCTTACGCCCCACCCGCACCCATTGGCAGTGCGAAATATTGTAAGTTTAACATTACGCCCATGTTGCACAACACGATTGCTGCATTCATCAGAACATTTACATGCTTTGTTACATTCATATATGGGGGTGCCTGGTGCTACTCGTAGTCTTTTCTTTACTGTGTAACCATATAATCCTCCCTGCATACCACAGCATGTTTTAGAGCGTGTATTGCATGCTGTGCAGTCACATCCAATTGGGGGTTCATCAGGAATTTCAACTCCTGCACCAGGTATTGATTGGTTAATGTAGGTAAAATTTTCAGGTGGTCCAGCTAAGTCAGCATCATTTTCTACAACGAGCTTTTTGGACTTGTCCACCTGATTCATTTGTTCCTCCCATTGCTTCAGTTTCATTAATTGACGACATCGTTTTCGAGTCAGTGTATAAAGCTGCAAAACTTCTCTGGTGTCCTGTACAAGATTAGTGGCATAAACTTCACATACCTCAGGTAATGTGATCATTGTGATTAATTTTACCCTCAGCAAATTTTTTAACTGTACTAGTTCATTTTCTTGTACTTCATCGAGTCTACTGATCAGTTTTTCTTCACTAAGGAGGTCACCAAAACACAATTCTTTTGTGAGTTGTTCAATTTTGTCACAGTGTTTTACTTCTTCATCCACAAGAAATTCACTGAGGATTGCTGGGCAGTTATCAAGGTTTTCAATAGGCTCCCAGGTATTGTCACTGTGTGAATACCCTTTCCATTTGATGTAGAATAGTTCTCTCCCTCCTTCATATTTCATTTTAACAATCCTTTCAATGATGTACTCCTCAGGTTCTCTGGTATGTGTGCTCTTTTTTTGTTTTTTTGTAGCTGGCATTTCATCTGTTTCCAGTGAAAGTCGTCTTTTCTTTGATCTTACAAATTTTTCAAAGAACAATGTCTCATCTTTTTCAGCAGCTCTTTCACGGTACAATTTAACAACTGATTCCGACACGCGCTCTGCAAAATACCATGTGATTTTATTACAATGAGGTCCAAAATGTAGGTAAAAGAAAATTGGATAATCAACTCAGATTTTAAATAATTTTTAACTATATTCACATGGTATCTTGTAGAGATGAAACGGATTAACTATCTAGCCTGATACAGAATAGAAACTCAACATCCGGCCTGATATATATCAAAGATTGACTTGCTACGGTAATAAATAATGAGACTGCAATGAGAGCCACATTATTTTATACCTTTGAGGGTATAGAAACTAGGGCAACTACACCCTAATTAGCTGAGCTGATAATCTCTTTTAGTAAGTAACAAGTAAATAAATATTTTAGGCTAACAAGAAAAACGCTAAAAATTAACAATACTTTGAAACTTTAAATTTTACATACCCAATTTGATGGTAATATTTCTTTCCAGCTCATTTTTGAATCTGACAGTTTGTACACCGGAGATTGCTTTCACAACAGTGGATTTGCCATGGGCTACATGCCCAATAGTACCAATATTGATAGTTGCCTGCCTAGATATTACTTCAGGAGAGAGAGCAGACAGTTTTGTGACATCCTGAAATGAAAATGATTAAGCAAGTTATTACGATTATAATATTGTTTTGGCGTGATCATTAAATACATAAAACCGATTCGGAAGTAAAGAGAGAGATGATAACTTTGTGAGTTGGAGGTTAGAAGTTTTAGGACAATCTGTTCTATTTTTGTGCAATTAATAGAACTAGCTAAAATGTATAAACTATACAATGTTACTTGTACCATACTTGGCTAAACATAAAACACATTTGGATAGAGGACAGTGCAGAAATTTATGTACTCCACTTACCAATTTGGTTAGATCTTGCTGATGCAAGTTCGACTGAATACTTCGCCCTTCGTTCGTCGCCATAATTATAATCGAAGTGGTCTGTCTCTTTGTTCCAAATATATTTCTGTGTGAGAAATATGGATTTACCGAGGGTTCAGTGCGTAAACAACACAAATCCTTTAAATCTTACATTTACAGAACGTAGGCAACCGCGAATCAACGAAATCCAAAATGATGGCGTGCGACTGCGAATAGGGTTGGTGGTAGTCACATTTTGTTAGAATAGTTGTTCGGAAACTGCCGGTTTTAATGTCCAAATTGTGTCGTTTTGCTACGTTTCATTATTTGGATAATAATTTGAAATCCTTTGTTGGATATTTGGCGCATTCATATTTTGAAAAATATCTGTAGACTAGCGGCCCGTTCCGGCCTCGCACGGGTGGACATTATTTTAAGTATTTATTAATTTAATTAAACATTTTGGGATAAACCTAGAGTAATGGGCAAACCGCACTTGAGCGGCGGCGGGGCGCGCACCACGCGGCTAAATATTATTTCTTTCTTGGCTATCAAATTTCAATGAAACCAATATAGAAAGCCAATATCGAGGGTGCAATGTTACAACCCGATAAGTGCAAAAAATCGTAAATACGTTTTAATAGCCTACTAGAATCAGAATTTTTTGCTCTTTCTAGTGATGTTTACAGTTAAACTGATTTATAGGTGTAACATAGAGATATACTAACCAAATAACCCAGTAAGTGCATAATTAAGAAATTATTTTAGTTGAAAATACTCTAAAGCTACTTTTGGATAAACTTTATTATATTTGTTGAGCGAGAGAACCACATAATGTGTATTTATTGGTATTTAAAAATCAATAATAATTACGTTATTCACACTAATACAAATTATAAAAGCAGATAATTTTGTATAACTGATTTTAACATGAGAATTAACTCATGAGAAACAAAATTTTACATAAATTAAAAGCAACAAAAATTACTTATTGGGTTTTAGCTCTAGATGATTATTCATGTATACACATAATATTATGAAGATATGAAATCCAATAAAATTTATTTACTAGTTTTTATATCTGAACAATATCGTAAACATCCATGTTCGATACTCAGATTGACAATAATTAAATTACGATTTTGAACGAGAACGTGGACTGTATATTAAATACACGAAATTGCCGAGAAATTAGCTAGCTAACGACAAATTGACTGGTCTTGAATGGCAAAGCAGTTTAATGAGTTTAGATGAGTGTGATGATGATTATGAGTGATTTCGGGCAAATAGGATTTCGCTAACCTTCGTCCAATGCGATGCGATGAGTCGGTCTGTGTTCGGCACCTAGGGTCTACCTACAGCACTAACATAATACCTAATAAGTTGTATACTCCCTTGTCAGTATGATGTGGGCCAGTTTTCCCGGGTGTGACACAGGGTGAAGTCCTGTAGCCTGGATCACCAGCACCATCAATCACTCCCACTCCAATTAGTTGCACAAATTAACAAGAAACGAGACGATAATTTTTAATATAACGGATGCGCGAAAATATCTTACTGCCTGGTTCGAGGTCCAAAAACGGTCATCAAAAGTACGCGATGTCAGCTGTCATAGTCACGTATGTAGAATATTATGTCAAAGGCAGTTTGTATGGCCAATTCTAAACATTCCGACCACCAAAATACGCTATTTTCAGCAGAAGGCGTATTTTTAGTATATACACGAAATTCAAAATTAATATTACGAGATATGAGTTATGAAACGATTTTACAAATAAGTTTACAATTATTTTGACACAACATAATACCAAAGATGTACGAAACACAAAAAAATACTTATTTACGATGAAGCCGTCCGTTGGAACTAGTTCGAAGGGGGGCTAGATTCGACATCCTGGCATACCGGTTGTACACACAGTTTGACGACAGGCCTTTTGCATTCTCCGGACTGAGTCTTCAGGGTAACTACACGGCAAACATTGTCAGTCCCAGAGTGGAGTTTGACCGACCCAACTTCCACTTAATGGGGCTGCATTGCTCGTTGGATATGAGCACGAGAGTTCCGACGACAATGTTGTCTCGTGCGTCTATCCATTTATGGCGTTGTTGCAAAGTGTGTATGACGTATTCTATTTAGGTGCCATCTGGCCCAGAAGTCTTGATGCATTTTCTGGATGAGTCTCCATCGACGCTATGGATTGACATGATTCTCCAAAATGGGCGCTTCAGGCAATAGAGTCAGCGGCTCAAATGTGAGGAAGTGGCCTGGAGTCAGCGCCACAAGATCGTTAGGATCCGAACTTGGTTCGATTTGGATTTGGATCGCAACGTGTTGAATTCGTCATATGTCAAGCGTTGCCCGCCGACAACGCGAGCAAGGTGGGTTTTGACAGACTTAACTCCTGCCTCCACTAGCCCCGAAAAATGGGGGCTGCCAAGAGGATTAAATTTGAATTCCACCCTCTCAGTCTGTGACGCTTGCGACATAAAATCCTTCAGCAGGTTACTGGCCCGTACAAAATTAGTCCCCTGGTCTGATACCAATTGAGAGCAGCGCCCTCGACGTGCTATGAACCGCCGCAGGCAGGCCAAGTATGCTTCAGAAGTTAACTCCGACGCGAGCTCTAAGTGAACCGCCTTGACAACCGTGCACACGAAAACACAGACGTACCTTTTGTACGTCCTTACACCGCGACCGCGTCCGAGAGCGATATCAAAGGGACCAGCAAAATCAACAGAAGATGATGAAAAAGGTTTAGTTTGATTAATGCGATAAGACGGTAGGTTGGCCATAAGCGGCGGTGAGGACAACCGGGGCTTTGCGCGGAAGCACTTAACACAAGATGCCACTACGGACCGGATTGCGCGCTTAGCCGAAAGTATCCAGAAATCCCGCACTAACAGACTCTGCAATGTCTGCGGACCGGGATGCAGGAACTTGCGGTGGTAATCGTCAATTAGGATATGCGTCAAGCGGTGATCTCGGGGTAGCAACAGTGGAAGTTTCTGATTGAAGTTTAGATCACTATGAGAAAGGCGACCCCCTACTCTCAACAACCCGTTCGTATCCACAAAAGGACATAGCTTGCGAAGCGCTTTTGGGAGCGAATTAGGGGTGTTCTGGTTCAACGCACGGATTTCGGAAGCGAATGCAACTTCCTGTACATGTTTTACAAGGAAGTGCAATACTTCGTTGGTTTCGATCGTGGATAGCGCACCAGTGGACTTTACAGACATCTGCCTCAAATTTGAGGCAATCACGAGAAAATCGAAAACAATAAGCAAGAATGTTGACTAGACGGGAAAAAGACGAGAACCGATTAAGGATTCCATCAAAGAAAGTAATATTATTTTCTGCTAAAAAAGTTAATACTTTTCATTCCTCGAGTTCAGACAGATTCATCTTTCAAGATAAGCGATGTTTACGGCCATCGTACCGGCGGGTTTCCCAACCACCTGGGACCCGACCACCATGACTGACACAGGATCAACTCGTCAGGAAGTAAGCCACGCGAACCTTGGTCAGCTGGGTTGTCAGTGGTTGGAACATGACGCCAGCAATCAGGAGGGATACCATCTTGAATTTCTGTCACGCGATTGAAACATTTTTTTGTTCTATCATCAATAGTTTCCGCAGCGCATGCGATGATAGACAATTTATGGCTATTTTTTTTACACCTTGAGTTACATTATTGAAGTTTTAGTAGGGATCCCTAATTTTTTCAAGAAATAAATATAAGCTATGTTACTCAGGAATAATGTAGCATTCTAATGGTGAAAGAATTTTTGAAATCGGTCCAGTAGTTTTTGAGTTTATTCGTTACAAACATACAAAAATAAAAAGGCTTTCCTCTTTATAATATGTATTAGTATAGATAACACAAAATGTTGTGTGGCTCTGCTACTCGCTCGCTCGTGGTGCAAACTCAGTCTGATGAAACAGTGGTTTGTTTTACGGGCGGTACAACACTACTTTGACATTGACATCTGTTTCAGACAGCTAACATGTTGGTTGTGTTATATATTCCGTCCTATGCAGAACGTTATAAAGTTGAATTTTGAGAATAGCTACGTTCTACGTTATAAGGTTGGATGTCACTGTCATGTCCTGCCAGTGATGTTCCGGCTACGGCAATTGCCGTATTATACGGTTTTCGGGCGGGTAAATCGTCAAGAATACGGCATACGGCAGACATTTCAAAGCCGTATAATATTTATATGAAAATATACGGCCGGTATAGGAAGCGCTGACAAAACTGAATTTCTTCGTGTAACGGAACTCACTAGCGACTGGCTTCTTTCTGGCTAAGGATTTCCCCTAAGCTGTAGACATAAAATAACCTGATAAAATGAGACGGCACTTATTGGACCTTACTATTGTTTGCACACCTAGCGATTTTCTAATTTGGTCACTTATACAAGAATGTTGTATTGTTCTAGTGTGTGATGGATGAGTGTGTGTAATGTAAGTTTTGTTTCTAGTTACAACACTTACGACGGCCCCTTCATTTTTAAACTTCGAACACAATATTCCGCAATTATTGCTTCAGTTTTCAGTTCTATTAGTTTAAAGTTAACGTTGCTGAACTGAATTGTTACAAAAAAAAAGATCAAAACTAAGCACACCAAACAAATGTATAGGAAACAGTGGGAGAGAGACGATTAAATTTAATACCTACTGTATATTTTATTTTAATACTGTGTTAATAATGTTTTATTTGTACTTAAACATTTATTATAAAACCAATATACGGCCCGTTTTTTTAATTTTCCCCTAAATACGGCAATTTTTAGGTTGAGATACGGCAATACTAAAATTTACTTGGAACAACACTGTGTCCTGCCTGCCTGCCTGTATTCATTCGTTTTCGATTCTCGTCTGTCTTGTCCACAGAACAATATATCGGTCTTGTCTTTTGGTTTTGGAACAATTTTGGATTGCTGTTTTTGTCTGGATACATTGCGGCAAAATATTTGGACAAATTCTAGAGAGACTAGTAAAACCAAGACCTTTTAATGTAAGCCATTTACAGAAAATAGAGATAAATCTCTCATTATCCCGTAAAATGATATTAAGGAACGACGAAGTTCAAGAGCAAACAAAAAGGTTACGTTTCAAGCCAATATCCAACGTCCAACACTCATCTGGTGATCTCAACATGGATAAAAGTGCTAAAGAAACGAAATGTAAAGATAATTCTTCGTATAAATGTGTGTTCTTGGTTTTCATAAATGTAAACAGTAACCTCTCAGTTTTGTCCCTAGATGGGGAGAAATCAGTTTCCTTGTTTGCATTTCTGCATGTGGAGTTGACGCGGGGATATCTACTTGAACACGACGAAGAAAGGTTCTCAGCACGCCGGGAAAAGGTGTACTCGTTCATAAAAATTCCACTAGAACTAGAAAAGTTCATGGCCTATGGGTTCTTTCAATGTGCTGATTCCCTTTTGTTTGTTTATACTTTTTTGCCTCTCAGATTTGTGATGGCATTTTGGTCGTTCTTGAACAGACTTTTTAGGAAATGCTTTGGGTAAGTATGTTATGTCTATGGACTTGAACACTAGTTCATTTGAGCACCAAACTTAACCATACCTTTTATAATTTCAGATTTACTGCACACCCAAGAAAGAAAGTTTTGCAACCTGCTGAAACATGTGATGTATTAAAAGGCTTTATCTTATTGGTATGCAGTATTCTGATGTGCTATATTGACACAAATATGATGTATCATTTAGTAAAGAGCCAAAGTGTGATGAAGCTATATATTTTCTACAATATGTTAGAAGTTGGAGATAGGCTTTTCTCTGCTTTTGGTCAAGACACTATTGATGCACTGTTTTGGACAGCAACTGAGCCAAGGGACAGAAGAAGAGAGCATTTGGGTGTTATTCCACATTTGCTATTTGCCATGATTTATGTCTGTATCCTTTTTGAGAAAAAAACCGATAATTTTATAGAGATTTTGGAATCATCTCATGTTCAGTTATGAATTATGATTCACAACCACACTGTGCTACAATGTATGATGTCATGTCTTGATCATTAACATTTTCAGATGACCTATGTGCCTAGTACTACTCAGATTATCAAATTCCTGAATAAGTGTGATTTTTCTCACCTAAATTGTTTTATATGTACATAATTTAATAACATTAAAATGTGCAACTATGTATTAAAATAACCCATAACCAAAGGTTGCAAAACCAGTCGCCTTGTCATATTTCATAATTAATTTTAATAATGTACCCTTAATTTAATTGCACAGTTCTTCACAGCTTATTAGTGTTGTTTCAAGCAACAACTCTGAATGTAGCCTTCAACTCAAACAACAAAAGCTTGCTCATCATAATGATGTCAAACAATGTAAGTAAAAGTACTTATTTTACTGTAAAAATTATATAGTCCAACAAATACATTGTGAATGTGAGAGGGATGAAGTCATATATTAAGCGTTATTTAAACAGTGTATACTGCTCAAAATACTGCTCCTCAAATACTGTTAGCCCTTAACCCGACTGTAATGCGGAGTGTGCACACCTATAACTGCACTTCTATTGATGTCACTTGTTAAGGGATGAAACATTGGTGTGCTTCGATGCAAACATGGCTCATAGTTTACCACTCACATTAACATCATTTTTAAATCGATTGAATGAAAGTAGTGTCACTCTACTAACTAGCTATTCAATTCAGCCTTGTTTGATTAGAGCAAATATACAGGGTGCCACGGAAAGGAACGTGACTAAAGTTAAGCCCAAAGGAGGTTATTCTGGACCCCAACATGTTAATAACGATTATTTGAATTTCAAATATTTTTAAATTATTTTTTTGCTTCCTATTTGTGTTCTTTACACGCAATTTTGTATTATTTAATTTTTAATACAAAATATTTCACAAATGTTTTTTTTGGTTGTTTTTCAGCAAAACCAGTGTTTGGTCGTGAAATTATTACAAAAAAATTATGTAAATCCTTTGAAATTTCAAAAAAATAATAATAATGTAAGAATACACGTAAAAGAACACGAATATGAAGAAAGTCTCAATTTTTTTTCCAAAAAACGAAAAATATATTCGAAATTCATGTTGACCCCCTTCATGTCCAGAATCACCCTATTTCGGCTTAGTACACCGTCTCTGTGGCACCCTGTATAAAAGTTGCCAACACAATAAATTTCTCTCAGTTTGTAGAACTAAAAGGCAGTGTCTTCAAGAAATTTGACAAGAACAACTTGTTCCAAGTATCATGCAGTGATGTCCGGGAGAGACTGCACTTGTCGGTGTTACTGTTCATTGTGGTTCTTCAAACTATGAAGGAGTACACATGGAAAGAGGACCGGTTCTGGATACTTGCTCCGGACTGTGTGCTGGTACTCTCTTTTGAAGTGATCATTGATTGGGTGAAACATGCCTTTATTACTAGGTAAGATATAAAGTGCTAAAATTCAAATAATATTTGAATTAAAAATTTAACATAATATTATTGTGTTAAACTTTTATGCATATTCTTGGAAAGAGTTTATAATAATGCTAATGCCGGTAGTATACACTCGACGAGTCATTCCGAGTCAGGCCGAGCGCGAGTGTGTGGTTGGTGCGCAAGTCTCGCCTCGGTGTCACGCGTAAGCTCTCGTGAATGTCTCGGTCGCTTGTCGGCATTTTGGGCGATCATACAAATGAACGAGATAACAATCGTGTCGTCATGGTCGGCATCCCGCGTTCAACTGAGTATACGAGTGGATACGTACATGATACCTCTCGTTGAGAGAACGAGCGCCCGAGACATCGTCACGAGACGTCTCGTCCAGTGTTTACCTACCTAACTGCCGGTATGAGAGCATGCTCTCTGTATTATTAAAAACTTAATTCATAAATATGTTACACGTAGTTAAAATATATATGATGCACAAACATCATATATATTTGAACTATATTCTTAAAATATATAAATAGATGCAGTCTGCATCAGCAGTAACATTTCTTGCTTAATTTACTATGGGTTTTATATAATTTTCTTGCTTGAAAAGCTCATTTTCCTTGCAGATTCAATGAAATTCCGTACGGAGTTTACAGAGAGTACACAGTGAGTTTAGCGTATGATGTCGCGCAGACTCGGCAGAAGTACGCGTTCAGTGATCACTCAGACTTAGTAGCCAGGCGGATGGGATTCATTCCACTGCCGCTGGGAGTTGTCATCACTAGAGTGCTGGTGCATGCTGTTAAAGTTGATGGGTATGTATTCTTGCAGTTTTCCATTTATTATATAAATAATGCTGAAAAATTGACACAGCATCATATAGCCCCAAATAAACAGAGCTTGTGTTATTGCCAGGTAGGTACTAGATAACTGATTTACCTGCTTAAATAATACATTACATAGATATATTTTTTTTTATTACCCAAAACACCAAAAATATTGCAAATCGTACAAAATTTGTCCAGAGGTGGGAATCGAATCCGCAACCTCTAGCGTCAGAGGCGGTCCTTCGCTTGCTACGCCACAGAGGTTGTCAAATATTACGAGTTTGTGAGCTGTAGAGCAAATATCACTGAATCTGGATGGGACATTAAACGCACTCAGTTTTATGTTAAGTGTTCTTTTAGGTAAAAACAAACTGTAAGGTATAAACAAAGATCGGGCTGAAGAAAGACATCTGCGTCTTGGGCCATGAAAGTGTTAGTTTAGTTTAAATCGCACTACCACACATGCATTTGTTTATGCCAAAGTTGCTGTTTAATACCTTTTCACAGCAAAACTACTGAATCTGGCTGAAATTTTACGTACCTAGTTATAAAGCTAGATTAACATTAAGGTACTTTTATCCCGGAAAAACGCATCCGGAGCCGCGGGATGAAGCTAGTTCAACAATATTTAGCAAAATAATGTATCTCTTGATTTCAGTCAGTTACTTATCTATAGTTTTTTTCAGGTTGGCTGCTATTCTGCTAATACTGCTTGCATACTTATGTCTAATAACTGTTAGAGTGTTGGTCTCCATCGTAATACTAGGCAAGGCTTGCGACTTGATTACACAGCATCAGGCAGATAAGAATGAGAGTCATCATACCACTCCTAAAAGGTACAGTCAGCAACGAAAATTGCTGAACACTAATTAATTTTAAAATGACTTGATCGGCACTTCACTCCATAAATAACTGAAGCTAAAAAAATCACAATATTCTAAACAAGTTTATATTATAAAATTTGCAAAATGTACTATTCCATAAATTGCTGAACACCCTTATTTGTAATGGAGATTTCAATTGTTTTATTAGATTACTCCACCCATTCATCACACGTGCGCATACACCCCAAACATCACACAAACACTCACATGTCACAGAACACATGCACGCACACACAAATGCACACACACATCACACACACATGCACATCAACACAATTATTTCATAAGTTACTGTAGGTACAGCAACAGTAACAAAAATAATTCACGTTCAATAATTAATTCAGTAACTTTTGGAAAATTGGTGTTCACTAGATTTTGTAACCAAAGAACGACACGATTATTTCGTTGTTCATTTTAGTCTGTTATTCAGAAAACAGTTAGTGTTAAGCTGTTTTGTAAATTTGGATGTATTCATGGACCTTTGTTTCTGACTTTACTTCTATCTAGTTTGTTTTACTCTTTACTGTATTGGTTTGGTCAAGGCACATTGAAAGGCGATAGAAGAGATTTTTAAAGATTTTGATAGAATATAAAACTAAGTATATCTCCGCAGTGTAAATAGCAGAAATGTGTGCCTTACGTTGTGAAGATATTGTTAAAATTGCTATAAAAATATTAAAAACAAAATCCTTCTATTCACTTTCAGTGTGCTTTGACTTGACCTTTACGAATTCGAATTGATTGGAAAGAAAAATCTAGCTCAGCGTAGTATTATAATTGCTTTTGGTACGACAAACAAAAGCCAAGTAACTAAAAAGTACGTATTTTATTTTTAGGGAACCAAAAGAACCATTGACAAAAGACAGCGCACATATTCAAAAATTACCGGATATTGAAACAGCGTCTCCTAAGAAACCACAGCTCAAATTTGTTATACCAGAAGATGTAACTTTGGTGAGTACCTACATAATACCTCTGGCGCAGCGGGCGAAGGTCCGCCTGCGACGCAGGAGGTTGCGGGTTCGATTCCCGCCTCGGGACAAATGTTTGTACGATCTGCAAACATTTGTCCAGGGCGTTTTGGATGTTTTCTATGTATAAATGCACTGACCAATGCTGACCAATGCTGGACAATTCACACAGCATTATCTAGCAGTAGCACCAAGCTAAGCAGAGCTTGTGTTATGGGTACTAGATACCTAAATTATATACTTAATACAATACACTACATAGATAGAGAATTTTATCATACATAGAAAATACCCAGAACTCCCGAAACAAACATTTGCAGATCGTAAAAACATTTATCCCAAGGCAGGAATCGAATCCGCAACCTCCTGTGTCGCAGGCGGACCTTCGTCCGCCGCGCCACATCGGTCGCCGAAATAAACAATAAGTCGTCATACCAATGTATTATGGCTTTTTTTATTATTCCGTATCATCATGGAATTTGATGGAGTCAACTATACCAATTAATCTGTGCTAAAAATACATCCGGTCCCTGAAGCATAGAAATAGTGCTCCGATATTTTAAGGAATCTTTAGGTATTTCACTGTGCCTATCTTGACGACAAGCTGACAGCCACATTCCCACGAAACCTGTATGAGATGAAAATTTCGACATCCTGCTAGCTTGATCGATTCCGCCCCACTCTGCGTCAGTGGGAATGCTCACATTTCTATCATATCTTAAAGTTAGGTACCTAAGTACCCTTGTCGCAAAAAATAATCCATATTCAAGACCTTTTCGATTTAAATTTTCCTGTTTCTATTTGCATAAAGAACATCAACAACAGCAATCAACAACAAACATCAGACATAGGCCTGCCCTAATGACTCTAATGAGTGCCATAGTGCCCTGTCTTCAGCTATGCTTCAGCTTGCCGCATCCATCCGCCTGTAGTCTTCCAGGAAAGTAAAATACTCGTGCTAAAACGTACAAACCCTTCCAGGTGGAACCGTTGGTCGACGCGTCGGTAGGCGCAGCAGCGATATTCTCAAACAGTGCCATAGATCTGAACGGGGTTTGCTATCTCAACGATAAGATGAATGCGCAGATCAAACAGGAGCCTGGGGATTACTTAGAGGAACAGGTATCATTATCTTTTAATTTAGGAAAATACGACGATATTTTCTCCCGTGTTCTTGTTAGCTCTCGCTAGCATTTCACGGGTGACTATGATGATGCCTTGCTAGCCGAATTCCGGCCTCGGCGACCAGTCGCAATGGAGACTAGCGCATGTGCGCAGGAATATATATTATTGTTATGCGCAAACACTGGTGTATTAATTCTGTTCCTGCTCTCATAAACCGCCTCGTCGTCCGTCCCAATTTACAGGTGCCAGTGCGGGTAGCGCAGGACCGGCCATTGTGGGGAGGCAGAGAAGAAACGTACTATATGTATCGAGATTTGTGTTTTAATCAATAGTTGATTCCTATAGGTGTACTATCCGTTCCAGTGGGTGTGAACACAACACACCCCTAATCCTATCATCCATACAAATATTATTATTGAGAATGGCTCTTGAGTTAAGGCCTAAAGAAAAATGTAGGCTACTTGTTATCCCGGTAAATCACGTGCGAAGCCGCTGGCAGAATTTAGTTACTAACTTACTCATGTTTTATTATCAGGTGGACGTTAGTCGAAGCGCGCCTGACATAAAGGCCGCAGCAAACGCTAAAGTAGAATCGACTGAAAGACCGCGATCGCCCGACGCCGATGGCCTGAAACGACGCTCCGAGTCGGAACCCAACTTGGTGAAAGCAGAGGAACATTATGAGGAGACCACATAGCACGGTAACTTGTCCAGTTTAGATCAGGCCTAAATGAAATTAGAATCGAACGCTAGGTCTAGTTTGAGTGCCACAGGGAAATTGGAAGAATTTTAGCAGTGAGAATTTGGGTTAAGATTAGCAGAAAATTAAAAAAGTTAAGAAAATATCACATAAGTTACGGAATGTATCAAACATAGGACAAACATAGTTGAGAATTTGGAAATGAAACGTAAAGAAGTGGAGTAAAGAGTTAGAGCTCAAATTTGTTATGATTGTGGTCCATAGTCCAGACGGTTATTTAGTTAATTAAACTTTTATATTTGGAGATCCGTCTGTCTATCCATTGTCATTCGGCGTCGAAAGCGCCTTACTATTTCTCGCCGCAAACACAGCCGTTCATATTTTAACTCTAAAAGGTGTTCGTTTACTCTCTATAAACTTGTCCTAGTGAAATAATTTTTTGAATACAATTATAGGTATAATAATTATGTATGCGTGCTTGTGCTTATCCATAATAATATCTGCATTGGTAATTTAGAACAAACGTCTTGAGCTTACACACGCTCGAGATTTTAGGTAGATATTTTTTACAGTATGCAATTCCTGATTATATTAAAAATTAATTTTCTATCAATGCATAAAATTTCTCTTTGATTTGAGCGTAATTTGATAATTTAAGTTGTGGAATTTTTATTAAAACCTAATTTATATTTCTCTTGTCAATATTTTTAAGACATTAGATTAAAAATTAAGACTGATAAGACTTGGGTGCTTGTTTAAAGTCATAGTCCCCATACTAATTAAATTAATCAAAAGTCATTTTGTAATTTATATTGATCGACTACTAATGCTTATAAGTAAATTTTACTTACCTACATAAAATTGAAAAATAAAAATTTTACCTTCACAACAGGATTTTCAATTCACTAGTTAGTACTAAATAGTTACAAAAAGAGATAAACTCTAAAGTCTACTTATGTTACGATGTAAAATAAACGTCTGAAAATATCTGAATGTACAAAATGTTTAGCAAGTAACATGATAAACCATCGTAAATTTATAAAGCTGTTGATTATTATTTAGTCCAACATGTTGGTCGCGTAACTTAATTGGAATCTAGGGTAAGTATCTGTCTTATTTTCTCGTTAATATACCCAGTAATGTTAGATAAATAATAGTTTGGCATGTATATTTATTTATTGTAGTTCGCCAGTTTACAAAAGGTGGTGACATAGGTCCAGTACCCGGTCATAAATTTTGCACATCGACCTTTGGAAAGAGACAATCAGCTAATTTCGGCTTCGTAGAGTGTTGTGACAGACTTCGTAAAGGTTTCCCTCTTTTTCCTAAAGATGCCATAGTACAACTTTAAATTATTTTATTTTGGGGGTGTTAACAACTCTATATATGTAATTATTTTGAACTGGACGCGATCACACTCTATCGCATTTGAACAACTACTGACAAAACGACACATATGTACTGTCCGACAGAGATAACGCTCTGCAAAGCCGAAATCAGCCGATTGTCTCTTTCCAAAGGTCGATGTGCAATATTTATCGCCAGGTACTGTACTGTAGATGTAGATATAAACACAATACATGACATTTACATAAATATTGTAACGCCACAGAAAGTGTCTTATTGTTTTTTTGTGTCAGTTGTTTGTAATGTTTATTTTATGCACTGTCATAGTTATTTATTTTTATATGTTGTGTCCTTCACTTATTATGACTGAAAAATATGTTTTGTAAGATCCGCATACCTTAACGTTGATTTGTTTTTATTTGTTCTATTTATCAAAGTCTTATCTATTTAATAATTATGTTCTATTTAATAAAGTTTTACTATACTATACATAGACTGCGAATGTACATATATGTATAGTTTAATAAAGCTTTAAGAATTACTTTTTGAATCTACCTTAGTGTATGAGTACAAATATATATTTCCCAGTTACAAAAAAACATTACATATCCTTCAGCAAAAAAAAACCCAGCAAATAGTATTCCATTGTAGTTGTTGAATATTTTACGTGATTTTTTATATTTACTTATAAGATCTAAGCTAGCTTTTATAAAACACAATGAACTATAATTTATGTTTCGTTCCTATCTAAAGTTTATTTAAATATTGTTGTTTGTGACGAAATAGGTGCCTAAGCACTTGCGTTTTCTAAAATCTGCAATAAAATTGTCAAAAAATAAAGTTGTTTCAATATAAGGTTTTGTTATTATAGTGCGTAAGCCTCGCACTCTGGATAATTTCTAATTTCTAAGAAATAGAATTATATCGCAAAAATTTTCGACTTTGACGGGACTTGAACCCGCGTCCTCCCCTAACCGTAAACGTAACTGTAGTCCCCTAAAGGTAACTTTAGTCTTTGAACAGGATTGGATAAACTTCAATGTTTCCCCTGTAGGTGGAGCTAACGGCGCTTGAGTCCGTAGAAAGTCGCAAAGATTTTTGTTTCAATATGTTGTGAAATTCTCTTAGTCAAATATTATTTATTTATTTATTTTAATACTTTAATGCACACAATTTTTAAAAGTTCACAAATATTAGAACTCTTCCATTGGATCAAGGTCTGTCATATTACTGCCAGACTCGATTATTTATGACTATAGAGGTCCATCTGATACTACATTGTAAGTATAGGTTTGATTCGGTAGGGATTTCTTTTAGTTTAGGAAAATTATAACACAACATAAAATTTTTCAACAATTTGTATTTTCCACCTTAGGTGAATAAAAATTTTCTTTTCACTTATATACACATTAATTCCAAATTTAGAAGTGTATTTACAAATATATTATTTAAATAGAATTTAGTAAAAATTAGTGAGATTTAACGATAGTTACCTACTTAAAAACTATACCGTATTTTAGAACATCAACAATTTTTCACACTGGTGAAATACATAAGACAGCTTAAATTTAATCATACTTGTACATCTACACAAAATTCATATAATTTTCATTCTCTTTCGGTGATCGTCAAAAGTTGATACCTACCATGCGTAATTACGCGAAATTTTGGATGTGATGCGTGGCAACAAACACGTTTACCTACTTAATGTGATTCTTCGGACCAACCTCTATGACTAGTGAATTTCAAAATATCCATAAGAACTCCAACTCGATGGCTTACAA
Organism: Eupithecia subfuscata; assembly: GCA_963564075.1. Taxonomy (NCBI): domain Eukaryota; kingdom Metazoa; phylum Arthropoda; class Insecta; order Lepidoptera; family Geometridae; genus Eupithecia; species Eupithecia subfuscata. The sequence continues at coordinate 9,082,933 of OY751109.1, read as the reverse complement.
CTCATGTTTAAAATAGATAGGAAAATATTAGATGACATTTCAGGAATTCTGCAGTAGTCATAAAGCTTGGTGTTTAGTACACAAAGTAATCTCAAGAACAGAATATTAACAATGTATAGATGCGGACCGAGCACACAGCGCACCATCGGCCGCTTAACACGTAACTAGAAAACCGTATAACAACGTTAACGCGATGCAACATTACGTAAAATGTGTAAGAATTTAGTCTTCTCCGTTTCAATTGTCACACGATTGTATAATGAATACGCATTTAATCCTATCTACGCTAGCCTTGTCTATCGGAGACATCGTCTCTTCCATAACAGTTAAAACATTTTAAACTCGCTCGACACTTGTTATATCTACCCGAGGCTTCACTGCCTGCTTGACCAGTGTGTGTGGATGACGTCATTCCTAGCACTTACAGACAGAATTGTGATACTAAAGTGCTTTTTCCCTTTACCTACATAAGATCCTCTAACATAAATTGAGCTATGCGCTCTTTTATATTGATTTTTCAAGCGCAAACGCAATTATTGTCAGATATCTTAAATTCTTACTGACCGATTTTTCTGAAAGGCCGACCCTGTTGTGTTTTATCCCTGCTTGTTAGTGAATCTTATAAACAGTGAACTTCTGCTCCAATTTTTCTTCTAGTTCATTTGATACATGAATTTAGATATATCATACTAATTTGTCAAATTATGATGAAATTCACACTTAATATATCCTAGTGAAAACACCAATTTCAATTACAATGATTAACAATATTGAAGGCCATTTCTTATCGAACGTTTTCATTACTTTAACAGCTATGTACTTACCCTACTACATATTTGTGCATGCAAATCTTATGTAAGCTCTTAAGAAAAATTACAAATTGTATTCTTAAGCGCACACGCATAAGTAAAAGATGTAAATTTTGGAACAAGCATCCAAACAATGTTGACCTTCTTTTTTTGCAATTTTACAAACACGAGTTAAGAAATGTGTGAAATTGTTTTACATAATCAATAACAACGTTTATAAAGTGTTAATGTTTCAATGCTAAGTGATTGGTCACCTTATTTTTTAATTTAAAATTGCGTAACATCTTCATCACAGATATTAAAGTGTAGAGAAACGATCTTAAATGTAGGTCATAATTATATCTACAGAAAAACTTATGAGTATTATAAATAAAGGGCTTTACTACACTTGAAAATAATTAATAATGATTAAGAGATCATATTTTAATGCTATTACTAAAACTTTTACTAGATTTATATTAGTCTATTATATTAATACGCACGTTACAAAAATATATGCCACTGGGAAACATGTATCGGAGTGAAGAGACTGAACAAGTGCAGGGAAGAGAGCAACCCAAACTAGCGTATCACGAAAATAATAAGTTAGCAAAGAAGGCTACCCCATCTCAAAAAGCAGAATTGAGCAAAATTTAGTTAAATTAAATCTTTTGAGCAAGAGAAGATAATGACAGCAGCTGTCGAAAAATAAATAATAAGAATATTTAATAGTAACGATATATAAAAATCTCATAAACATACGTAGTCGACATTCTCACATTCACATTATATAATTCGACTAGAAATATAGTTTAACGAAATTATCAGTTATCACTTAATCAGCAGTCGTGTTACACTTAGATATAACATTTTGTAAAAAAAAATTGCAGTGGCACGTTTAAAGTTAAATTAATGGCACAGTTTCACGTTAGTTACGTCAAATATAAGAATAAAATTATGTAAGTATTAGCTACTCATAGTCCTCGAAGGTATACCTTCACTTCATATTCACATACATAGATAAAAATTAGTTCGTTAATTTGAAGAAATTTTAACCTGTCACAGCAAAAAGTTTATCGATGTAACTCATCACTATAATAATGCACTCATTGTTTAACTTATCGATATCTTTTGCGAGGAAAGCCAGCCGTCGAGCTTAGTTAATAGTAGACTGCTAGCTTCCGTCAAAGATATGTGTTCTCACACGTCTCGCAGACGAAGTGACAGTGATCTACGCACCCACTCGGGAGGGATCCTATACGCAAACCTACCGACGCACACATTAGGCCTCATGCTACTGTTTGTTCCCAGTCGAGTTCCGTCAATTAATCTATCTAATTAAATAAATACATCGAGTAGATCGACACCTACAGTAGTTGTTACAAATATGTATAAAAAGATATATATATAAAATTCAGTGAATTTACAAAATGTAGAGTTAATAAAGCTTCGTTAAAGACAATTCATTTACACTTACACTTATATGCGATGAAATTATTCGATAACTTCAACGAGAAAACATTAAAGTCAAAATAGTCCTCGGTGTTCACAATTCACTGGTGAGAGCGAGGCTAGAGCGAGGCGTGTGAGTGCGGGTCGTGGTGCGAGGGCGGGCCGCCGCCGCGCTCGCGCTTCAGCCGCTGCTTCAGGTGCACCTTCGCGTGCCGCTTCTTCTCGTCCGAGCGCGCGAACTTGCGGCCGCATACGTCGCACGCGAACGGCTTCTCGCCCGTGTGCGTGCGCACGTGCGTCGTCAGGTGGTCCGACCGGCTGAAGGAGCGCATGCAGATCCGGCACTGGAACGGCTTCTGGCCTGTGTGGATGCGAATGTGCCGCGTCAGCTCGTCCGACCGCGAGAACCGCCGGTCGCAGCCGTCCACAGGGCAGGCGTACGGACGCTCGTGCACGGGCGTCTTGCTCGGCCGGTTGGGGTACTTGCGGGGTTTGACCGCCACCAGGCGGAGCGGCTGCGCGCTCTGCTGGTAGACCTGCGAGAGAATCTCGTGCCCCTTGCTCGTGGAGGGATTGTACTCCGCGAGTTGTACGGCGGCGCGCGCGTCCGCGGACGTGCACGGTGCCGCGGGACTGGGGTAGGGCTCGCGCTTGGGCAGGCCGGAGGGCCCCGGGGCGGGCTGCGGGGGGCTTGCGTACTCCTGCGTCTCCCAGGAGTGCTGCTGCTGCTGCGGCGGCGGGCGGTATTCGCAGTGCTGCGGTGGCGGGCAGCTCTGCTGCGGCGGGCAGTAGCCCTGGCACTCTGGCGGGAGCAGGTCTACGCGCTCCTCGTACTCCTGCTGGAAGTACTTGTCGACGGGGCCGGGGCCGGGGCCGGGCGGCAGCAGCCACTGCAGCGGCGGCGAGGGCGCTCGCTTGCCGCCGCCGACGCTCGGCCCGTAAAGAGATGCACTCGCGCTCGACGCGTTGCTGGCGTCCTCGGCGCGTGCCCCCGGGGATAGGGACGCCTCGTGCTTGTGCCGCCGCGGCGAACATGTTAAAGATAACTCATCGCCTGGTAGTGAACCTGCAACAATAACATTTTCGAATTAGATTTATAGGAAGAGTTTAAGTTTGCAAAAAAAGTAAAATGCTTAAATATTACGAATTCGTATTATCCTGAATTGCTTATCGCTTGTAAAACAGATTACTTTTAACTATTATTTTCGCGCATGCGCTGTATCATTTCGTTTAGCGGAAGGCACGAGATAATTCCGTCGGAAGCAGATAGTCGGTATCATGGCACATGGCGTTCAATGTGCAACGTTTCTAACTATGTAGGTCTTCTAGAATAGTATTAACATGGCACCCATTTGGTAACTTTGCGCGTTATTAAATTTATTAAATAATAATAAAATTTGTTTATAAGTTGTTTAAATATTAACCGAATCGACAACCAATACATACCTACTAAACGAAATAAAATAATGCAAATTTGCGATATAACTTTTATTTACAAAAACCCTAGGAAGGTTTCAAAATATTTAAATCATAAAAATCTCGAGTATTGATTTTGTTAGAGATTATTATAAAGCATAACTTACAGAAATTAGAGAGCCTTCAAATCGAATGCAAAAATTTAATTTGTATTGTTAAAACTATGATAATAAATGTTCAATGTTATTTAACAAGAAGGTACCTAATAAATTGCAAGAAAAGCCCTGTAACTATTTTCATAAATGCTAGAACTCTAGAATTCAAATCAGATTATCTGACTTTACATTATTAAAGCACGAGGTTATTTCTGGCGAAATAGTCGAATTATGAGACATTTTTTTTAGAGAAATATTACAGCGCTCTTTAAATTGTATTTTATGTAGGTAAGTGGAGAACTAAAATGCAAATCATGAATCAGAGAGGCGACGTCAGCAGTAAAACATTTTGGCTTAAAGTTCTGTTGTTTATCTCGGAGTAAACTAGGCAAGAAAAACGTCATTCAAATAAATATACCCAGAACAGATTTATGTTAGAAGGAAAATAAAATAGTACTTGAAATCTCTCCAAATAAAAATGAGTGCAAAATCAAAGAGTAAAAATAAAAACCTATACAACATACCAGAATATTGTTATTCAAGCCTGGGGTACATAGTCAACCGAATTTAGGAATTTTCAGAAAAGTAAACGAATATTTGTTCCTAAACCACCACTTTAAACACTGCGCAAGTTGCGGACGTTTGAGGAAAGGCGACGGGGCGGCGGCGGCGCGGAGGTTTCACGAAATTTCATTCAGGTTCATGTATCGATCCGACCATATGACACCGGGTGAACTTTCCATTTCACTTTAACGAACACTGAAACCGCTTACGTCACAACAACCCTTCATTATGAATGGCAGCGGACACCCGAACGTTTTAAGGATCCGGAACACTTTTACAAATAAAATTTAACAAAACGTAGAGCGCATTGTTTATTTACAACGTTATCGGTCGGCGGCCGGCGCGGGGGCGAATCCGCCTACGGTAGTCGGGGTCGCGTGTTCGGGACACACACCTGATATCGGCGGCGGCTCGAGCAGGCTTGGGAAGAAGGCGGGTAGATCCGATGTGCTGACGGGCGTATTGAGGTCCGCCGGCATCTGGCCCAGAGCGGGCAGCGGCGCCGGCTTCAGCGCGCAGTCAAAGCCCAGCGCGCCCATGTCGGCCAGCGAGAGCAGGTGCGGCCCGGGCGGGTGTTCGGCGTCCGTGCCCATCCCGTCCGGCACCACCTGCTCCTCGGCCCACGGCCCGAGCGGAATCACAAACAGCGCCAGCGTGGAAACGGCCTCTCGCGCGGCTGTGCGAAGGGGACTGGCGCCGCGCGACCCCGCACCGCACTTTTATCAATGGACCACCGGTCCCATATTCGGTAGCGGCGCGCGCATCTCCGCCAATCGTGCGCCTCGCTGCCCCCCCAGAGCTGACGTCACCTCCCGACGCCGCCCACCGCCCGCGCCGCCCCCCGGCGCCCCACCACCCCGCGGCTGGCGCGTGCCCGGCTCCGTCATCAGCCGCGGAGCCTGCGACAGCCTTCGATGCGGTCGCGTAGCACCTCCGACCAACGCTCGCTCGCTCGCTACGAACTTTGATTGCTTTGCTGCGTTCGAACGTTTGAACTCTGAACTTACGCTGCATTTAGTTCGACGTTTTGAGTGAGCAATTTATTAACGCTACTTTTATGTTGCTTGATTTTAGAGTCGATTTTATAAATGAAAAACTTTTTTACATTTAGTATCATTTTATGTCGGTAATAATGATGACGTTTATTATTTAAACGTCTAAGAAATATTGTCGAAATGTAGAGCACACACTTTAAGAGTCTTATTTTTGGGTAAGTAGGTTAAAGGTATTTTGTTATGTAGGTTGTTTGCTAAATATATGACAAAATATTGAGTGACATAAAAATAAATAATATACAATACACGATAGACAGTGGCTTCTAATACACGTGGAAAAGAAGATGCTCTACCACCGCGACCAACTTGTTATTTCACTAATTATGCTTAGATAAACTTGCAAACGTATTGGAAGCGTAAAAAGACCCACATGCCTATTTTAGATAGTTTTGTCGTATTTTTAACCGTCTTCAAATGAGAGGAGATAATATTGTTTGGTTGTATGTATTTTTTTGTGTACCTATGTTCGCCGATATCTCCGTCATTTGTCGACCGATTTCGTTTATTCTTTTGCTATTGTATAGATAGGATAATCTTGAGATGATCATAAAACCATAACACCATATCAGACCATAAAATTGTTATTCCTGGAGGATTACTATTGGTCCCGCCAAATTTAAAAAACAGAAAATATAAATGCATTTGAAGTCAGTTTTTAGTTTTTTCAAAACAATCAAATTATCTATGATGCCTTCTTAATTAAATTTTGAAAAAAAGAATCATTGAAGTTCCACGAGATATATTTACTTAGGATACTACTAACAAGGATTTCATTTAAAACGACCACGGTTAACGACTTTTTGGTTATAGCGACCTAATAGCGACTCCAGATGTGACGCCGAATTCGGGTGCGACTAGATAAAATGAATAATTTGTAACAAGTTCCTAGAAATCCCATGCAGATTTTGCGAAATCCACTTCACTTACGATGAGAGTTTTGAACATCACTTCGAAGTCTTATGAATTCATCACCTCGTATAAGGCAATGATTAGACAGATCCATTAACGTACTTTACGACGGGAGGCACTAATTGTGGTGTGATTGCCAGATGTTTGGTGTAGGTTTTGCGTGTGGGCGCGATCCGAACCTTCGACACGATCAAGGTAATACAAGCCTGAACGTTTATAGGTAAACGGTCGGTGCTTTGATTTTGTTATGACTGTAGCTTGGTAGGCTGGGGAAACAAAGGGATTCGCAATTTTCTGTCTCTGCTTTGGGTAATGCTCAAGGTAATTCAAGCTTTGTTTGTTTATTTGAAGCCAAACGTTCGTGCTAGACTTGATTTTAATAACGAGAAATTTATTTCTAGGAAGTTTGATTACGTTGATGATTAGGTACCTACTTACTTGATCTGTAAACAATTCTGAGCGCTTTTTTCGTTATCTATCAGGGAGATAGTTGGAATTCAGCTCGTGCAATGATGGTTAACTCATATCATGTGCAGACTTGGAACATTGCTTGTGCAATTGTGCATAATTAGGTACCTACTTATACGGGAAATGATAGAGCATTTCAAACACAGACAAAGATTTAGAGGAATAATAATTGTGCATACAGTGTTGAAGACAGGGCGCCATGGCGCTCATTAGGGGACGCCTATGCCCAGCAGTGGACTAATATAGGTTGGTGATGATGATACATAGTGGTGAGGTTGATTGACTGTTATTTAACAGTCACTTTCTTGAAATATTAGTAAGGTTGGCTTAGGTGCCGCGGATGTTTAAATGTTCCCGTGGACCGGCGAAAATGGCGAGAGAGGGACACCGGAGAGGTTTTAGTGGGTATTACGTCCTTTTCAGGGCGTCGAGTCCCACATAATTCTGGTCCCCCCCAGACCAGTTTATTCGTGAATGAAATTCCTCGACGAGAAAAAAAAAAAGGGTAGCTTAGGTAAATACCTAAGCTACCTTATAGAAACTGCACTGCAAAGCGCGTTATTTTATGGGTTGTTTGTAAACAGTAGAGTAGAGGCCCGTTATTAGATAATTTATGCCATAGTAAGATGTGGGAGCAGAAGCGTGTGGTGGTGGCGCGGGCGAAGCTCCAGGACAATGGCATGGCGCTGGCCGACGGGGCCGAGACACGCCGACGCGCCGGCAGGCCCACATGCATCGTCCGAGCTAACCCAATTATCGCGTAACGGACGACGATAAAGAAAAATAACAAACCCACGATTTCACCGCCGTCTAATTATAGCACGCTATTTGTGGGTGCGCGGGCGCAAGCGGCATAGCGTGGCCGCGATGTCAGGGCTATTCCTGGACGTCAGCTGATGCTGCCGACCGTCGAGCTTGGCTCGTAAACACCACGCAACCGATTGACGTATAGTGAACAATCGAGTTTTCACCAGGTGAATCACTGGATGAAAACGTCCCCGCGGGATTCGTTCTATTATTAACTTGACTGCTTTTGGTTCGGGAGTCCGGAGGCGGGGTTCTATTTCTGCGGTGCTCCAATACTACGTGTTGTCTATTTCTATCGCCGCTGCTATTTGTTTCTTGAGTGGAATCATGCGACTCTCCTCGCTCGTTTCCATTCTAAACTATACCTGACCTGACTCATTTATGACACTTGATTTTGCTAGAGAAAATAGTCTTGGGAAATATTAAATTGGAAAGTTTCACACGCAAAGTGCTCGAAGTCAATTATTTTTGCAGCTATTGAGCCAAGTGTCATGTGAGGAAGCTACCGTGCGTTGTTATTATTTTGACTAATGCTCGAGGTATGTCTGTCGAGTGTCATGATATGTCCGAGTGAGTGTTCTTGAGAAGTGGAGTAGGTGCAAACAGTTTAGTTTGCATCTTCCCACGGTTTGTCTCGGCGCCCGCCGGTGGGTGGCGGTGTGGTGAGCTGCGGTCTGCTGCCTAGGATTCTTGGGGTTACTGACATTAAACCAAAACAAATTATAATTTGTATCTACATAGATTTTTAAATCCTTATCTTATCAGCCCGCGCTGGATCGGATCCCACTGTTATTTATAAAGTATTTTTGCCTAATGTTTTAATGCAGTATAAGAATTCTTAAATGTTGGTTCTTCAGTTTGGGAAACAAAAACTCGTTCCCCCTTTTTCTCACATAAATTAAAAGTTTTTCAGTTTATTGACTTTTTAGGCTATTTTACTTCATGTTGATTAAAGTAGGTTAGTTCTTCTGTGACTTCTATCGTCTTGTAGGTACAGTAGCGTTCATTTAAGGTGACCCCTGGCACGTTCCAAGTCTCGTTATTATATCAGTTTTCGTTTTATATAATTAATTATTTTGTTTATATATAAAGCGGCTTGCTATCGTTATTTTACCGAAAGATTCTAATTTTAAAATAATTCTGTACTCATAGTAATTAACTTCAGACGTAAAAGATGCAAAATTCACCAGTCAGCTAACAATGAACGTGACTGTAGGTACCTACTCATACTCAACAGTTGCTAACGAGAGCTAACGTCCTCGTAAACGTATCTTTGACACTTTGACACGGAATAAACACTTGCATTGCATTGTGGCATGATGAGGTGTCTCGCAATAGAAAGTGGTTTAACTATGTCGACCTATTGGCACTGTTGCCAACTTTTAACTTTTTTATATACCTAATGCGTACTCGGATGGTTGGTTGGATGGTATTCAGGTTTCAGGTAGTTCTTCAATATGATCAGAAATAATGTGAGAATTTGTTTTTCAAATTGTAAATTGTTATAGGTAGCTACTGTCTATCAAAAGGCGTTTCTGTTATGTTTTTATTCACTCCTGCAAACCTCAAATCATGCAGAGATTTTCTTAAAAAAATTTTTCTAAAAAAATCATTTCTCAACTTGTAGGTACAAAACTATTGCAGCTGATCTTCGTTCACCAATACATTTCAACCGCAAATGTAATGTAATGAAACTGTATGGCTCATTTTTTTGCTCTACATTTTCGGCTTATTATATGGTAAGTTAAGGCGCTACCCAGACCCAAATCAGCGCCACCACCTATTTTACCTTATTATTCCGTTAAACGAAGGAAATTCAAAAAACCGATTGGCCAGTTTGTGCTTACTATCATAAGCTTTTTTTTAATGCCTCTATAAATGTTTTTGTTTGTATAGTGTAGGAAGAGATGCGAAGTTGCTCATTTTTCCCACCATGGTGAGCAAAAAGAGCAACTTCGCATTTCTGCATAAAGTATACAAAATAAAACTTTTATAGAGGCATTAAAAAAAAAGCTTATGATAGGAAGCACAAACTGGCCAATCAATTTTTTAAAATTCCTTCGTTTAACAGAATAATAAGGTAAAACAGGTGGTGGCGCTGATTTGGGTCGGGGTAGCGCCTTAAATATATCAGTTAAAATGTATCTCTTGGTTTTACTGATATATCTAGCTTAGTTACTATACGTGGTGTACGGACCGTACAGGTACATATTTATTTGATATTAAGAGATATTAAGATTTGAAAGTGCGATTATTATTATCTGCAAAATAATCCTATAGTTTCCTAAGAACAAAAAATAAAATTTTTACTACAAAAGATAGCCCTCAAAGACATTAAATTTTGCCGCACATGTAAAGAGCTGGTATGTAAATTTCTTTCTCTGAAGTCATCAGAAAGAGACTCCTCTATCACACTTCAAGATTTTTAGTCACGGCAAAGGTATGTAGGCAAAGATTTTCAGGTTAATCTACCCTGTAAAAGCTGGAACACTGGCACTAATGTCTTGAGTATCGTTTGGCGAGCGTGAACCATGTCTAAGAATACCGGACTATGTTGCGAATGCAATTCTAGGTGACGATACCGTGCCGCCGGCTCTATTTATATCCAGAGTTACGTTATATCGCGTTCGTGGCTGCTGACTCACTCAAGCCCTTTTTCTTTCTCTGTAGAATTAGGTTTCGTTCAAAACAGTGGAGGGAGAATGATTGGACATCTTATACAACATGACATCTTCATAAGTAATATCTTAGAAGGAAAAGTAGAAGGGAGAGGGGTAAGGAGAAGACCAAGAATTAACTATACCTATGTGGTAGATCAAGGAGAAAGCCGCTGTCATGTCGTATAAAGAATTAAAAAGGACCACAATGGAAAAAGAAAAGTAGAGGAAATTGCATCATTGCACCGAAAAAGAGTCTTAATTTATAACAAGACTAGACGACCGTCTCTTGGTTTCACCCGCGTAGCTCCCGTTCCCGTGGGAATTACGGGATAAAATATAGGTAGGAAGCTTCACGCCCTGAAAAGTAAGCTTCCTACCGGTGAAAGAAATTTTCAAATCGGTCCAGTAGTTTCGGAGCCTATTCAGTACAAACAAACCAACAAACAATCAAATCTTTCCTCTTTATAATATTTTATAACAAGAAGAGCTTCGATTCTTTGATATGAAGAAATTCAAGCTTTAGCAACAAAAATCTTTGACTTATCTTACAGTGGGGCGAGAGAGATCCTGCTCTCTTTTTTCACAAGTGGACAAAATATTGAAGTGAATGGAAATCAATAACACATTATTTCTTATCTACCTAAAAATAATTTACATTCTAAAATTTGACTTGTCTAGGTATGTTTTTATTTTGTAAGCCATAAGTAATAAATTTATTAAAAATCTGAAAAATCTATAAAAAAAGTTCAGTCTTGTTAACTTTATTATAATAACTCATCTCAGCGTTTAGCGTTCCATTGTGGGAACAGTATAGGAACACTTTGCAAAACAAAAATTTGGTTGTCTGTAAAGTCGGTTTACTGACGATAGTTGAACGTGACAACTTCTTAAGAAAATACGGATGGAATGGTAGCATTTGATACTCGATCAAAACATGTAAATGTACTATAGTATAGCAGCTGTCCACGCAGACGCATCGCTCACTCAAGTAGGAGAGAGACGGATGTCGAGCGCTTTCGCTTGCACTTCAAGCCTTACATGGAACGCCTCAGAGCGAGGTAACGCCGCATGACGTCAGAGGTAACGCCGCATGACGTCATGTTATTTCGTGCGTGCAGCCGGCTCTATCGAATTATAAGTAATACGTCAAAACTTAATAGCCACGTTCCATTCATACGCTTCCAAACATTCTGGACTGGACATAATCAGGCATCGCCCGCCCTTCTATCCGATACCTAATGCCCAAATTACTCATAGTGACGCGGACGACAAAGCTGACACTTATAGAATTAACTCATTGAACAGTAATGTAGATTTGGCATCGTCTACATATTATTTTACTGGTTCATTAGTCCACAGTGTGATGCGTGTCGGTGTCGGTGAGCCATGATTAATAATTACGCGCGTCAAACACTCGAAAACTAAATCCAGATTTATCATCCCGGACTCTGACGTGCGAACACCATGAAAAGTGAAAATGTTTATCTCGCCTCATATAGATTCTGTGTAATCGTCTGTTAGACGTAATTCGCTTTTACGTCGATGGCGTTTGTTAGCATAGATTATTTGGAATCTATGGATAGATATAGCCCTGGTGTTATCTCGTTTACGCAATTGATGGAGCCATTCAGTAAGATAAGAACAATTATATCTATCCCTATGGAAATCCACTGAGTACAAAGCGTTTTAGATAAATGTTTCAGTGACATTCCTGAAAGTTCAGAAAATTAAAGAACTATTTAGGTGTAAACACATTACTAGTAGCTACTTGTTCTTACCTAACACCGCACACCGCAAGAATAAAAACCTCACATGAATAACAACCCCATGTCATGGAATCTTATAAAGTTGGAAAAACAATGTTATTTAACGTTAGTTTCCACTGAATGGAGCTCTGAGCGTAATTTGTATGGATAGTTCCTAGAACGAGAGGGGTTGGTTCAGGGGTGAGTTGACGTCATGCCACCCGACAGACGCCCGGGAATTATGACGCACGGCGATTACTCCCAGCTTTTATTTCCTGATAAATAAAGTGCTATGGGCTTGTGGGGAACCTAGGTGTATAAATATATCTCGTAGTTCATTTGGATGGTTGTTTACTACTTCTGAAGTGGGTTAACGTTATGGAAATATTCGGGTAGAATTTATGAAACCGATTTTATCCGCCGTCTAAAGTATCTAGGTACCTATTTATTTATTTAGTTAATTTATTGGAAAATCAACGGCTTAAACTAACTTGATCAAATTACGTAATAACATGAGAGAGCCAATTAAAGATTTTCACGTATAGTGACAATTTAACTAATGAAATGTGAACATAAATAGAAAACAGCTCAAACGACAATGACGTGGAATAAAAAGATTAGCAATAACCTATGTACATAAAATTTATGAAAACCTAAGTACCTACGTCACTATTAAATTCTGGTCAGTCGCTGTCTGGCTAAATTGATACTCGAACAATATAGATCTAAATCAGTCTGCCTGCAAAGCTTAATAAAAAGATCGCTTGTACGCCATAAAAATTTATTTGTTCAGGGTGTTCTGGTCGTTTTCTATGTATAATAAAAAATATCTATCTATGTACTCATATATTATTATGTATATCAGTTATCTAGTACCCATAACACAAGCTTTGCTTACCTTGGGGCTAGATAATGCTGTGTGATTTGTCCAGCATTATTTATTTATTTATTATTTAATTTTGTCAATAGTTTGTGCCGGCAATAGGAATATATAACGATAAATATCTGTATCTGACTTCTTTTATAATAGAATCCCGAAACACGTATTGTAAGTACCTAAGCAACAACAGCTCAGTAGGAGGCGTAAAAAAGACTTACAATGTAGACTTAGGCAGGCACATTAACACCTCCTGTTCTACATATCTAATCGCGTCTGCAAATAGCAGAAATGAGGCTAGTTTACAGGTTTACTGAACTTTACAATCACGCGCTCCTTGCGTGACTTAAAATCAAGTAGAATTTTTGCGTTGATTTTATCTAATCATTGCCAAAGACATAATGTAGTTCTGCAAGTTCTACTAGCTCGCCTCTGCAGGTCGCTCCACTGAGGCTGGGCTGTGATTGCGTTAAAAATCTACCGAAAGGAACTGGTAAGGTCCTGCCTTTATTACACTCCCTCATCGGGTACTAAAATTGGAGAATTTCTTTTGAACTGGCAAGAACTAAACGAAAAGCTCATCTGCTCTACTCGCAAATATTGTTGACTACAGAATGTAAAGTACTAATAACAGAACCTCCTTTACGAACGAGCTCTGATATATTTAGCTGATGATGCTTTTAGATAACGCTACCTACGCTTACATAAATGAGAGTTATAACGCAGGTTGCATTATCAGAATTGCGTCATTACATTCAGGTGACAAAAATTTAAAAACCTCCCTGCCGGCCGGCGTGCGTCAACCGATCACCTGTTGATAGACCTGAATTGCCCTTGTGCGGTAACCTTTGCCGGGGCCCGGTTGCCGGCGATCGATGCCTATGACGTACAACCTCATTCATAAAGAGGGCCCACCCATCCCACCAGCCGGGGCCGCCACCCTCCTCAAACCACACTGCTGTTTCCTCGTGCCGATTCCATGAATGGCGCGTACATTGCAATACAGAAAAACATATACTTATGACCTTGCTTCTGACGTGTGTTAAACGAATAATAATCCACTAAGAGCTATGCAACTCTTTGAACCTGATGGTATTTAAGAATTAGACGAAAGGGTCATTCATTTATCATTACATAGCTAGGATATGGCTGTGACACGATAATACTGAACTTCTAAGGCCATATTTTATTCATCGAGGAAAGTTCCTATTTTAATAACTGTTGGATGTATGACGTTGGAACGAATAAATAATGGCTATTACCGGAATAGATTTTCTTTGTAACTAACATACTGAAATGTGTTTATAAAATTTGCAAGCATAGAGTTGTGACTTGCTTTTGGATCTACGTTTCCTATGATATATTTCTAACTGCCTCCAACTGCTTAACTCCCGCATGTCTGTATGATGGTGTGAGCCCACGAACGGTGTAGTGTCTGATGCAACATCGCAGTGCACATGTTAGTTAGTAGGCAGTAGGTAGATGCCATGTCGTGCATCTGTGCATGCGTTGTGCGTGGGCTTCGCATCGCGATTTGACACGCGCCCGCGACACTTTACATTCGCAATCAGTGCGTTAGCGCACATATTGTACTGGAGTAGCCTTTCTATATTAAACAGAACAGAATATTACCATCCTGATGATGATTTATGTTGACAAGAAAATAGTAACTCAGAATTCGGTATACCTAACAGGTACATTCGTAAGACTTGTAGAGTAGTTTTGATACCTATGCAGAGTCACCAGCATGTGAACGTGTCCAAAGGGAGGTATTTGTTTCTAATAATCGAAATTTTCCATGGGTTTCTGGTAGATTTGTTTTGACTAGCGCGCTTTAACTGCGTAAGCATAGGGGGAGCTTTGCCCTCTGCCTGTGACAGAGGACACAAACACAGTGTTGTTGTTGTTGTTGTGCTCTACTACGACTAATCTAAAGGACTGATTTGATACTCTCAAATATCAGCTATCAGTTTAGTTTTAATCAACAAAGGTTTTATGATTCCTAGCATTTATCTTTGTCCTATAAATTCGTCTCGACGGTTCTCCCCGTGCGTGTTCGCTTGTAATGTAATCAGAGGTGCGCACGCGTCTCTTATTTACGGCGGATTACGCGCGCAATCAACTGCGAGAAAAAAATAGAAACCTCATACACGTTCCCGTCTCAGGACAATGCATCATCACTTCTTTTATTGTGCGAGCGGGTACAGCACCAGGTTCATTATTTCGATATATTCGAATGTCTGACTTTGTTGTTTATTGCAACTAAAAATATTTATAGGCAGCTTATCGGTTATCTTATACAATCGCAAATCCTGCCTTTTATGTGAATGAAGCCTAATATTCCCATTTTCAAATGTCCTCATCGTTGTCAGCTGTTTTGTTGCCGTGAAGCGGCTCTCGACCGCCCCTGGCATTGAGAAGGCTCAGCATCGATTTCCTGGTAAAGGTGAAGAGCAGCGTCCGGCCGTGGCTCCAGGCGCCACGCTACTAACAGCGATCGATGCCGTCCTTGAACCCAGACCGCGCCATACGCATGCGCCGGTTAAATGTCGGACGTCATTCCGTGGCCATGGCCACAAGCACGCGCCGCGCTGCCTCCACACCCACCCTACTCCCCTGATCTCTGCCATTCATCTGAGCAACTCCTGCTGCGATTCCCCTATTGTTGTAATTCCCCGTAATTCCCCAGCAAGTTTGCCATTTATTGTTTCTGACCTTTGTAAGATAAGCTAGAGGCCAATTTGTGTAAATGGGGTTAAGTCAATCATCGTTTTAGTAATTCCCGGTAGGAATCTTCGGGTGAACTTTTGACATTTAGTGTGATTATGATTAGGGAATCCTTGACCTTTTGCGTTCCTGTACTTACAGTAATTTCGTAACCCAGTGCCTGCCCACTCGTCTTTCGTATATGGATGAGTACTGGGAGAGACCGCAATAATAGATCGAATATGTAAAGGAAGTGAGTCTGCTGTGTTGACGACGCAAGTCGACATTGAGAGCAAGCCCGCGACCACGCAGGGCTAAGTTATGAATGAACTTTCTGTGGGCGGCGGTGGAGCGGCTAGCGTGGCCCATTCATTCATTAGCTTGGAGGCTATTCCTCATGAATAATACCATATCCGAATCGTCAATAACAAAATGCTCGGTTGTGTAATAAACCGCATGGCGTGAATCGATGCTTCTGTACAATAGGCGTGTGACATCATAAATATGGAGGTATTTTTACCTATGCATTCACATTACAATCCTACTGCATTTTATTAAGGCATTCACTGCCCAGCCTTCGCGGCGCGGCTGTGCGGAACGGAGGGCGTACCGCTGCACATGCAACTGCACGTCGGCATGTGCTTCGTGGGCACTCAAAGCGTTAAATTTTTTTTTTGCCATCAAGTGATTGAAGAGATTGTAGTCAACGAAGGTTAAAAAAAAGTCTGTGCTGTAGTGCTGTGGTATTACCAATTTTTGTGATAGCGGATGCTGGACGATTAACTTTTTTTGCACGAAACTTTTTTCCATACCACGATTTCGAACTCTCATTACTGTGTTGTCTTATTTATTAGTCTAAAAACCGCGGCTGAAATTTGCGCCATGCCTTGTCAGTGAGTGTTGTCAAAGCAACTAACACGCGCAAGGTTTCGTTTAGTAAAAGGAGTACTGAAGCGTAGGAGTCAAGGTAAGGTCTGCAGGTTCTAACCGTGGATTAGAGGCATTGTCTCCGCCAACACATCAAACCATTGCCGTTAGCTTCATAAGTTCTACATTCAGAAATTTGACTCATCTAATGCTTTCCGATTTTTTACAGCAACGTCGACAGTCGTGTGCAAAACTGACTAAGATATCGCTTTTGGCAATCCCGCCCACTTGGTGCGAGGCTTTACAATTTACAGTTATAAGCAAGCAATTATCCTCGTTTTATATCAGCATCTAATAACCAACCTTTGTTCATAAATCAATTCATAAACATGGTCGTATGTTATACCTATATCAAAGTAACGTTTTACTGAGATCATAAATTGCATATTGGGGCTATCATAACGCTTACAGTACAGGCGTCTTTCTTAGTTCATTTTAACTATGACATCATGGCATGGTCGTTAATATTAACAAATTACAATATTGTTAGAGTCTTAGAGCATTCATTAGAGTGCATGGATACTTATTTATTTTGGTTGAGAATGAGAAATCAAGACCTCTGCTCTACCGCAAGTATCATTAGTGTCTGTCGTGGTCACAGCGAGTGACATATATAAATTAGGTGGGTAATAATTAAATGCTGGAACATTGCACTGATTGGAAATTCAGACTAAGTAAAAAAGTACTTATATAAAGCAGTCTTCTTGCAAATAGGTAAATCTCGCGTTTTCTAGTTAAAGGGTTTAGTCTTCCTAACAGAGTTCTAATTGTGGTCTCTTGTTAGTATCCGTAATTTTTTTTGAGATTTGGTTCAGTGCCACTATGCGGATATGGAACTATGCAAAGAACTGGTGTTATGGGATTTACAAAAATGAACCGCTATGGTAGCGTCTCGATCGTAACGAGAAACCATACACACACAGGGCTCAGATTATGATAGGTTGTACCTAACAGTATAGAAACAGGGAAGTTAAAGCACGTGGCCACAAGCACTCGCGTTCATACTCGGCAGGACGCTAATTAGATAAACGACCGAAGTGGCGAGGTCCCGACCGCAATTACCAGTTGCAACCCAACCCGTAAATAATCAACGATATAGGACGCCACTTGCGGTCAACCAGTTGACTCACTTAAGTCCCTTATGATTATAAAATTAGCTACGAGGTAACCCAGGCATGTACGACTAAGTAATCTGGTTAAAGCAGATGGTACATTTGCAATCCTTAAGGCTGCCGTTCCACCAGAGATGTGCTACGTTGTTATGTTTCCAGCCAACCAATAGGGTCGCTCCATTATCGCGTAATTTTCATAGCTAACAAAAATGACGCGATTATAGAGTGATCCTATTGGTCGTCTGGAAACATAGCAACGTAGTACATATATGGTGGAAAGGCAGCCTAAAGTAGGTTCTTCCTTCCTCATCACAACATCACACATACGTTCACTGTTGAACATGCCTCCCCCAAGCGAGGGGGGGTTTCACCATAAAGTAGGTTCTTGAAAACTATCAAAGGAACTCTGGTTTCCTGAAGAAAATGATTAAACGATAGCGTTAACATTTCAAATCAAACAGTCGGTTAAGTAAAGTCGGTAAGTATTTTACTTAGAATTATTTACCTTCTATACCTAAGCTATTTTTAAGAGTTTATAATTTCCCAAATATTTCTACAACTTTTTCCTAAGTATAAACTCTATAAAAACAAAGAAGCTTTTTTTAATAAGTGGTTTACTTAAAAATTCTGGTGCTAAGGAGGTCCGTTTTTTTTGTCCAGTTTAGGAAGATGCTGCCTTTACCTACAGGCAGCGTCTTCTTGTAATGGACGGATAAGGTTAGAAACATCAGTTTTCTTCCAAACAACAAAATGAAATTGAATTTTAAAAGTAGCGCCAGTGACAGAAAATATGAGGAGTAGGTATCTAATATGTAGATTAGCGTGAAATGGTATGGGCATGCCATACGGAGAGAAGAGTGTCAAGTGAAGAGAAGAATATGGAGGGATGAAAGGGAAGAGGAAGACCGAAGAATACATGGTTGGTTTGTGTGAAAGATGACATCGATTACAAAGGTGTGAACGGAGATACGGCTTATAAAAGACAGTGGAAGAAAACTACAAGTTGTGCCGACGACCCCATCTGGAATGGGATAATGTCAAGAAGAAGAACACCAAAAGTCGATGCATTAGAGAGACTAGCTCATCGAGCACATACCCAATCCATGGAATAGCTCTACGAAGAATTGAGATACCTCATACCACACTGAACTCAAACGTATACCGCTTTCTTATTAGGTAGTCGGGAGTTTTAAAGAAAGAAAAGCAGTAGATGTTCTTTTTATGTTGCAACAGGTTCTTAGAACAAATTTGTTATCAGCTGGATTCAGATCGATTATACATTAGCTTGTATTGTGAAATGAGGGCTAAGTTGTTGTTTGATATTTATATATTTTATGTATTATGATTTTTTGATATTTATGTAAATATCAAACAACAACTTAGCCCATTTCATAATAAAAGCCAAAAGGCTTTAATAATTTTATCAGGTACAAAGACTTGAATATTCTGAGTATCAAATAATTAAACTAGCAACAGATATAGAGCCACAAAAGTGGGTCATCATTGAGAAACACCCGGAAGTCTGCAGAAACGTTCCGCGTCGCGCCTAATGAGTTTTTAAGACTGATGGCATGTCATCTCTAGATAATAACAACAACACTATATTGTGGCGATCTCATGACAAGGTTACGTCTTCGAAGGCGACTGTGGCCTTTAATTTTCGACTACGCCAGTAATTATGGTGCCTTAATTGTCCGACGGCGGTCAGGGCCTTGCTCCTGTCCATCAATTAATGTGTCCGTTTTTTTAACCACAGTTGATTGCTTTCCTGGGGAAGTAACAAGTTGAATCCGTGAGTGTGTAAGCTATTACAATAGTATATAAAGTAACTTCTAACAAGGTCGGTTCGTAGAGAGATTCGATAAATTCCCGCATTCTCGAATGGGTGTCGCGTGCAAGCAATTCAGTTTTAGTTTAGAAAAATAGGACGATTGCACAAAACTTAAAACAGGTCAAACATTGGCTCTCATCCAGTTTTACAACAGCGATATCCAACATTAAATTGTCGTCTTCTCGGCTCTAAAAAATAGCTGAAGATGAACGTAAAATGTTTTTTGATGAGGTGTTACTTACGTGTGTTTCTGAATCTTTAGTTTGAATTTTTCGAAGTCAAATCAGGGTATAAGTACCTATCTATTGCGTTGAGATGTAAGAATTCAGATTAAGGGGAAACGCAAATGATGAACTCTAAATCGTGCCCAAATTTTAATTGACTTTCAATATAAAACTTTATACGTTTTGAGCTTTTATAATCTGTTAGAAATAATGTAACTAACAAACAACCAGTAGAGACACCATCACGTACCTAAACTATTCTGGAGTTCTCGCGCTCGAAGGAATTTCATCTTTGTTTACGATCTGAACTGAACTAAAGGGAACTTACCTTCAAAATATGAAGTGTAGGTACCTGAGTTTAACATTAACAAATTGTAGGTAAAGTATTCAATTGCTTTACCAATTGCTTATTATTTAGTTTTGATGTTGTCCTAATAAAATAATTTCATTGTATTGCTATGAAATGAAATTTGTGACCATTGCGTATTCTTATATCCACCAACTTTTTTGAAAAAAAAAGTCAGGTATTCACAAAACTAGTTCTTCAAAATAATAAAAAACTAAACTCGTTACTAGCTTCCGGCCGCCGAAGACAGATCGCTAACTGCCGTTTACCTGTTCTTTGTAATTTCCAGAAGCTGTTTTGCTACGCGTGATGCGAATCTCACTGGCATACCTAGGTATCTCTGACTCAGTGTTTGCTACAGGTATTTTTAAAATCACGTTCAAATATCGGACATGTTCGAGATTCAGGAGCAAGATAATTCCAAGACGGTAGATATAGGTTTATCGCGACTCTAATTGTGTGTACCGAAGTCAAGTCTCTCATGTCATGCATCATTCTATAGCCTCTCTGTGCTGTGTTTAAAAGCCTCTCGACAGGTATCATATTGTCTGTCTTGTCTTCATGTGAAAAGTTTTGAAAGCAGGTGATTATATAACTATTTTGCATAAAGTAATGTTTTATGGTCGCAGTCAATCGTTCGAAACGAAATCGCCTGAGTCAGCTGTAATCGATACAATAATTGCAGAGCATGTATCGAGTGAGACAATGAGTGGACCGGGTTCGGCCAGCGGAGCCGAGATCGTATCGTAATCGACTACGCAGTTACACGCGTTTAAGTAATTGCGGGAACTCGCATTGTTAACCAGTCGACGCAAATTGGGCATTAGCGATAATTTATTGGTTTTAAAATAAACTCGCATTGTCGTTGCGACTGTTTTGAGTGTGTATCGTGTGGGCTCAACGGACTGTGATGGTCACTAATGATAGCAATTGTTCTCCATCATTGGGCACAGGTGCGTCTACTCTGACGGCCTCCAGGGAAAATTGCAGCGAAACAATGGCCCGACTGTTAGTACCTATCTGTTTTGAACAAGAAGCGATACGAATATGTCCTGGGTTGGGTACTTAAATGGAAAACTGTTGTTGAACTGTATCGTAGACAATAAACAACCTGTTAGAGATTGGCAGCACTATAGCTATAACTACAGCTTATGAGAAACGCTCTTGTTTCTGTGTCCCTCTAACATTTTAAACAGGTGTGGCCATTTTGCACCAAAAACATGCAGTTAGCAGTGGTTGTAAAAAATCCGCTTTAAAGATACCATCGATAGCACCGCCGCCGCCGGTAGCTGTTTTGTAAATCTTCCGCGTCTATCCAGTTTTATTTTGGAAAACTAACGCATCTCAATTGGGCTAGAGTTAGTATGAATCACTTTTCTGTATAAATTCTGTCGACGTTGCGGCGATGCAAAGAGCATCTTTCGATGGTGCGGATACAAGAAAGCCCCATAAAGGCTAGGCTAGATGGTCAATTTATTTGTGATGATGTGAGACGGCGTGCGTCTCACAAAGACACGTGCGTGCCCTCGGTGCCAAGCGCGGTGGCTCAAAGCAAATGCTATCACACATCTGGGAACTTCCAGAAAGGTGTAATAGCCTCATGTGGGCACCTCTGAGGAGCCGACTGTTCCGATGTGACGCGAACGGCGTAGGATGTGCTTTGACAGTAGCGGTATGGACTACCAGAAGCACTTGGTAAACACTGATGCAATCGCTGTAGGCGCCAAGCCTTGGGTGCCGCCGTGATACCTACTTGAGATGTTTGACTGATGTGCACGTAACAAAATGTAATGGCGTGATGAAGAGTACCTTGTTGCACTTCACCCATCGACTTTACCAAATTTCGTCTTAGGCGTAAGTCACTCACTTAAGCTCCTTAGCTACCAAACGAATGTCAAACATTTGTAATACGAATAGTAGAGCTAACCATCGAGCCTCCGGCAAATTGTAGAACCCCACGTCGTCTCGTGTTTTGTAAGCCAAAAAAAAAAAAGTTATTGATTTTTCAATTTCTATTTTGAGATTAAATTTGCTCATTGTGATCTGCCCTCTAGAAATAGACGCAATTGGATAATATCTAATAGGTATTATATTGCTATATTTTTGTTAAACAATATCACTTCACCCACGTTGCTGTAGTTATTTGTAAATTCTAGTCTTCTACTTCAACTATCTCTATTTTTATCTCTGGGTTGCCTTTCAGCTTCAGACAGAGGCGGGGATATTGCCTACCCCTCCTATTTTCCAATTCGATCAAAACAAATGTCACCGCCCTTCCCCCGCCTTAAAGAAAAAGTAACCAAGCGTTGGTTTTGAGAAAATTAAAACAATATAATATTTTATTTTGCTTTCTGTGACTCAATTGCGTCTGGCAGATTTGTGAAGTCGGAGTTCTATTTCTATTCCATACCAAGAAATGCTGTGTTGAATGTTCAAAAGCAAGGAGATCAAGAGTAAAACCTCATAAATGGAACCTATAATATAGAAGTTATCTTTATGAAAATGGTATTGGGAGAAGGTGGTATGCTAATGTGGCCTCTGCAGATATTTTGGCCTCCTTTAATATGTCTTTATTGAAATAGTTCCATCTCGTAGAAAGTAGCTTAAATGGTAGATAACGTGACTAAGGTAATTTATACCCAAAACCGCCGCTAGAGGGCTTTCAAAATTTTTGTTATTCAAGCAACTACCGGCGAAAGGTTTTTCGCGCGCGTTGTTTGTTTGTATATATTATTGTGCCAAAAAGTTATTCGGAATGCACCGATTGCATTGATGCACCGCTGGGAATCAAGACCCAACTAGAAATATAATTGCTGATTACTATAGCCTGTGAGCGGTTATTGATATAGGAGGCGAACCATCTGAGCAAGTCATCTCGAATACCGATGAGGTTAAGTTTATTCAGAAGCAGCTTATGATCAGATCAATCCTGTCGAACCTTCTCTTCTAACAAAATGAGATGAAATAAGAATTAGCTTTGAAGGGTTTTGATCGGTCACTCTCTGATAATCATCGATCTAAGTCAAAAAGGGGTGATGAGGTACTAGCGTGGAAGGCTGAAATTAGGTGCAATTAGGTCCACCCACTTCATTGCAGTCATAGTCAGAACGGCGACCGTGTTACGCGTGCTTGCCTCGACGTATTTTAGTGTTTTTATTGACTAAAAGAGTAGTCTTTTATTTAATAAATTACTGCTACTGTGGAGCAAAGACCTCGTGTTTGTTCTTTAGAATTATTGCACAAGATTTGAAATGTAACTGGGAGATCAAATTAAATCAATCGTTTATTTACAAGAATACAAAATTATTATACAACGTAGAATCTTATAACTATTATTCAGTCTGCACGCAGGCGTGCAAATATTATGTGTCATATTGTTATTTAAATTCAATTAGAGAACGTATGGTACGTTCTCTCATCTACAGATTTTACTTAGATCTATGCTGATAATGGAACAAAAGCTCTGAAGATTTACACTATGGGTAGAGGCAGAGAAAACACTCTTGGTAGCCTCTTTACGTACAGAACGACTAAATCTGATTTCATTTCTCTTGCTCGAAAACAGGACTCAATCAAATCAAATCAAATATGTATCTACTCTTTATTTCCATAAATACAATAAATGTACACTTAGAAAAGGTCAAATTATGAAATTAAACACTGACACGAAAATAAAGTGTTATTTTTGATTTCTGTCGCTTCGGTATGTGTTTTATCCTCTAGATACCTAATCTGATATTTTATAGTAAACCTTTTTGCACAGGAAGGTCTTTACAATTTGTTTGAATTTATTTACTGATAATTTTTGCAACTCACTAGAAGTTTTGTTGTAGAAGCGTATATATTGTATACAATAGAAATACCTACATATTCTGTGAAAATTTTAACTGTCTACCCACCTACGTATGGTTCTTGAACGTGCGGTTCATGAGATACAGCTCACTGACAGACGGATGGACTGACATCGGAGGCTTAGTAATGGCACGTAATGGGCACTATTTGGGAGCCCTTAAAAATATATTAATATGAAGATATGAACAAGATTTTATTTTAGAATGGTAAAAATGGTTGGATTCTGGAGCGTGTCTTGATGAAATCTCTAGAAGATAACTGCTCGCAATTGCCTCTGTGTTAGTGTTCTTTTGTCAATGAAACAAAATCAAACAAAAAATGTAATTTAATATGCTTAATTTTGAATCATCACGTTCGGTAGGTAACTTAATAAAGATGTTAGCGATACAAAGTGCGAGCCAATGTTTATATTGTCGGTGTAACAGCATATCGGCTGCGCAGACGCAGCCGATTAGGTCCGTCCGGTTCAGATAACGATGTGCCGGAACGCTGATCCGAAATATTGTGTTGCGAGCCTGACCCCACTGAATAATTTCATGATATATTCGCGACGTTGTTACGATAATGCAGTGCTAAAATTGAAGTGGAGTTCAAGTTGTTTTATTACCCTACGAGGGTTTTGGTTTTCTCCGCGTAGGTCTGTCAGTTATGTCCCCCTAAAGAGCTTAAGGGTTCTTAATGAAATTTGACAAATACGGAGATACTTAAGTACTAGATAGGTATAACTGGGAAGGACAGGGTATTTGCTCTATGTTTGGTTTGTATTTGCTTAGACATCTAGAACTCTCTCAAGAATTTTAACGGCGGCGTTTTGATTAATGAGGAAGATATCAAATAGTATTAATAGTGTTACCTACTGTTTGTGTTGAGCTATATTTTGTAGGTCTTTGGTCTTTATCCATTGTGTTTTTTATATTTTTTTAATGCAATACTTGGTAAAAGTACATATAGTAGAGCTTTGATCGGGATTAAGTTTGGTGGGACGACAATAATAATTGATACAAGTAAAAATTAGATTGTAGTATTAACCTTACTAAAAAATCAATCTCTTTGTCAAAATTGATCTGCCATGCCGTGAAATGACGTAGGTATATCAGTACTTACGAAATTTTAAGGTATTGTATGGTGTCGATCAAAGTAACTACTACCTACGTACATAACATAGGTAGGTAGGTACTCAACTGTCTTTAATAGAGTGCATGGTAGACCTTTGAGCGTAAGCTAAAAATAAGTACTTCGTTTGAAAGCGAAATCTAAACCGTAGGCAGTTATTTGTCGAGCTTTGTCGGAATGAGAATTTATTACTTATAGAGATTATAGTTATTTGTTCAACAAGTGGGCAAAACGATGTTTTGTTCCGATATTTTTAACGTGCCGATATTAAATCCCGAGCTAGCGAAGCAGTCTAGAATAGAGTCACGAGCGTAGCGTGTGGATCTAAAGTAGACTGCTAGGGTAGCAAGGCATTTAAGGCACGAAACGAAAAATATTTTTTTGCGCTTGAGTTAAACATACAGCTTTTCATCACGATTAGCGAGAAAATATTATGTAATTTATAAAAGAGGTCGAATGTCAGAAACTCATTTGGTCAACAACCTTGGAGGGTAAAAATGCTACAAACCTCTTTCAAACCATTAACGGACGAAAATTTATTTTCTATGAAGCTACATTGTTCTGAATTCAAATTACTTTTTTCAACAAGTTGAATAATATGATTTATTCCACATGTGAGCAAAACCCGTTTTTTTTTACAGTTTTCGAGCGAGAGTGGTGAGAAAAGAATGTAAAGTTCTGTAGAGTCCTATTTCCTATCGTAATCTTATTATTATTGCATTATTTAGCACTTGGCGTGGATTTTGGCAAGTTTGAAGAAAAAAATCTTTTCATAAATTCACGACGTGTTCTCCTCGTAAACTGTACTAAACCAACAAAAACTAACTTGAAGTCATGCTGAATGGTGAAATAGACTGGGGCCGTTCGTGACAATGGTATTTTTTTTTGGGCGAATATCTGCAGTTCCTCCTTTTATATGAATCTGAATTAATAGATACATAAATAATAATTCTGATTTAATTTTTAATCAGACGGCCAATGTGTTAAGTAAAGTCTTTCAAAGAATGTACCGGTGTCCTGGAAATTGTTGCATTTAAATTTCGATTCTATTGTGAAGTTGTACAGGTAACTTAATCTACATAACTACCTAATCTAGTTCGAATCCAAAGTCGTCAAACAAGGTACTGATTCTAGACAAAGCTATAGGTCTGAAACCGGTTTGAGATAGCATCATACCTAGAAGATGCTCACCGTGCATGGTGGTGGGTGGGAAGTAAAAGGCGAAGAGATCGTCTACGGAGGCAGTGGCGTTGGCTGTGGCGGCGGCGTGCGGCGGCGGCGGGTTGGCGTAGGGCTGCGGCTGCGCGTGCGGCGGATGCGGGCCCCCGTAGTGCAGGCCGCTCGGGCCCGCCTCCACCAGCAGCTGCATCTGCGAGATGTCCACGAACTCGTCGCCGTCGCCGCGCCCGCCCAGCTCCTCGTCCTCCGGCCGACGCATCGCGAGCACAGAGAGCATCGCACGCGCGCATCCCCGCTCGCACCCGTGCACTCCACACGCACCTCACCCTCACCTTCGTTGCACCGCACCGCACTCACTCTCACACCCGCACCACACGACGCTGCACTTAACCTAACTTACGTCCTAGCGAATTGACGCGATCACAGATCATTACGTATAGAAAACTACTAAGCGGCACGATGATCACTTTATGGTCACGAGCGTCTACTGATAAATGAACACAGATTTCGCACGCGGTGTGTGTCGTCGCGCGGAGAACGCCACATCCTCGACTGAGCGCGCTCACAGAGGCGAGGGCGTGCAGCGCCGCCCCCGTCAGCGGCGGTCGTCGTCCGCGCGCGCCCTATCAATGGACCAGCCACCCGGTCGAGGTCGGCGTTCATTCACGACGGCCGCGTTAATGGCGTCGGTACTGGGCGCCCTCGTTCGTTGTCGGCACCGCCGTCGCCCACGTGCGCGAGAAAATGGCGCGCCGTCGCGACGATGAAGGGAGGCGCGCGAAAAGCGCGGGGAGCACGAGCGTTGTGATATCGGCGAGCCGGTGCGGCGGGCGTAGCGCGCGGGCGGCCGCGTGGGCGAGGAGGCTCGTCGTGCTGCGCGCGTCACGCAGCATCGCGCTGCCATGCGCCCGGACCCCGCACTATCCAGCACTTCGGCACTTTCCCTGCGCGCTGAATCATCCTCCGCTTTGGTACGCAGCGCGACACGGCCAGGCCGCGGCCGGCAGCGCGCGCCTGATGGCTGCGACGCCGGTTACCATTTTAGTTAGGCTACAATTAGCCGGCACACGCATTCCCGTGACGTAGACCAGTTCGAATAGTTCGCCCGTGACGTAGGTCCATCAAATCAGCGGCTTCATCTAAAAATACGGTTTGGTCATAGCCTTTCACTACGTAACAATCCTAACGATGCCTTGTTACCTTTATAGAAAATTACTCCATGGACTATTTCTGTATGTCCAGATTGACGTTGAATAGACGTAAACCAGGTCTAAATGTTCACTCGAAATAACAGTCCGCTACCGAAGCCGCTACCGATGACGATGTCCCAACAGTAAAAATCAAAACAACTGCTGAAAATATCATGAAAGTTTAATTAAGCTCGAATATTCCTAAGAGTGTTTCCAAGTGTGATTTGACGTTCCTCCAACTTGACTTGTACTTAATCATAGTTGCCCTTTGTTTGAAGGTATATCGCTAACTGTTCATCATCATCAGCCTATACGAGTCCACTGCTGAACATAGGCCTCCCTCAATGAGCGCCATAGCGCCCTGTCTTCGCTGTCGCATCCAGCATCTGCCTGCAGTCGGTAACTGTTAGTTATCAACAATTACCGATCTGCCTTAGCCTTGAGCAATGGCTCAACAATCTGTTGAGAAATGTGGGTGTGAACGAAAATCGATATTCGCAGTTGCCCACATCCCGGAACGATCTTTCTGGAATTCGGGTAACCGTTTGCCGAAATAAGTAAAGGTCACGGAGGAGCGTTGTCATGGTAACCACCTGTTGATCCTAATCGGGGTGAACTTAAATGTTAGAGTGTCAATGATCCCGGGAGCGATGTTGAGCGCGCCCCTGAATTCTAAGATACCTACAAACTATGAACATTTAACAGATTGGGAACTTTATTAACAAAGAAAATTACAATCAAACAAGAATAAAATTAAAATTTTTAAAAAAACCCCTTCAGATTTTCATGAAACATGGCTAAGAACACTCGGGATAAAATTATCTGTGACACAAAAAATCTTAAACGAAAATCGGTTCATCCGTTTGGGAGCTACGATACCACAGACAGATACACAGATACACAGACAGGTTAAACTTATAACACCCCTCTCTTTTTGCGTCGGGGTTTAATAACAAACAAATTAGAACTAGTTTTTACAATTGAAACAATCGAGCTAACTGCAGGCTGTTGCTAACCAGTCGAAAGCATCCCTAAGACGCTGGCTGCATTTCCCCGCTGTATGGTATTGATGCGCTGCGCCAGATACTCACCAGCTTTTAATTTTGATCCAATTTTTGAATTTTGAATTTATGTTTGTCTTTTTCCTTACCTACTATATTACACATATATGTATATTTATTATTTATATTATATATTTCTGATATACTACTCTGTCAAGAAAGTACCGGGAAAAGATCAATAATACACAAAATGTTTGTCATTCATCCAAATTTATTTTATCACCTTCAAAGTATGCTCCTTCAGAAACGATACACTTACGCCAACGAATAATCCAATCATTTTTTAAACGCTGTTTCCGGAAATGAGTTCAGTTCTCGCTGCGAATTCTCCTTTTTTTCGGTTTCGGTTCAGTTGGAAGGCGCCACTCCGAAGCTTGTTGACTAGTTTAAAAGAAAAATTTGATGTTGGAACCATAAACAAAACATCCATTCTTTTGACTGAATACTATCAGAAATAAACTCGTACTCTAACTAGCTTTCTCTGATAGGTACTCTCTAGTAAGTCTCTAATGAGAAAGTACTACATGTAACTATCAAAACTGTTCAGCATGTACATGCTGAACAGTTTTGATAGTTACATGTAGTTAAATGGACGTTACGGATTCTGCCGAATTTCACATTGTATGAGGTTAGTCTTCCTTTCAGCGAATTTCGTTGGGTTGTACCATCGGTAGTACGCCGCTGAATGTTTTAATTATTTGACTAGACAATCGCCTCGCGGTTTCACCCGCGTAGTTCCCCTTTCATATCTTTGCAAATATTGCAAAGCCAACGCACGTGTTAGTGTTTTTCTTAACCTTAGTGTATGTCGCAGAGAATTGATAAAATCAGTCATTTTACCAAATGTCAAAATCCCAATCCCACCAGGGATTTGTCATGCTGTGTGGATGGATTGTCCAGCATTATTTATTTATTAATTATATTCGGGAAGGATTGCGGTCACTCATATTTCTACTAGCTACCTACTGTAATACCTACCAAATATTCAACCAAGGGATCTTCTTACTGAAATATTAATTCCAAAGTAGGTACGTAAAATAAGTAGAAAAAAATTACTTAACATGTTGACAAAATTTATAAATTTTTGAGTCTAGCATATACCACATAATAAAACGAATTAGTCGTAAGTTAATGTACAAAAATAAGATTTTATCTTACACAAGTCCCTGATCAAACCTACACACGTTATGTGGGCAGGTAGATATTATGTTATCTACCCACCACAGAGAGTGAAAATGTATGAAAATGTTACAGTTAATTTATACAGCCTCCGCAAATTTGCTACCCACAAATTGTTTAGTTAGGAACCAGAGAATATTTTTATAAGTGTGGGGTCGAGGGTAACATTTCTAACTAGAACTTTCTAAATGACTACAAAAAAAAAAATTGTAAAATAAAACAATAGAACGGAAAAAGGTTCCATTAAAGATTTGTAAACTTCCAAGCAGGTGTAATTTTGGACTATATATATATATTTATTTAGTATTATATATAAATATATATATTATAATAACTAGTACTTTTAACATTTACCATTGCTTAGTTACGTACTTTTAATTAAAAATTATCAGAAAATGTTGATTCTTTGTAGACTTTATTTAAAAAAATAATAGAAAAGAGGTGCTTGTACTGATTAAGCTATGGCTACCCATGTAGAGGTCCTAGGAGGACGATAGAGGACTCATTTCATAGCCAATAATGGAGACAATAAAGCAAAGATAACATTGTTGCAATTTCTATTGTATAATAGAGGAAAAGAGAATTTATAAAACAAAGTAATACTTTGAATTTAAACACATTAATTGATTTAAATATTTTAATTATTAGCTTTTTTATAAAATCGAAAGTGTCAAACTACATGTTTTTTGTTTCTGAACGATAGTACGGAATGTGTGCTTGTAAATATACCTATATAAAATGAATCCCTTTTTTATCTTGGTCACGGCATCACGAGTTAACGGCTGACCAATTTCGCTTATTCTTTTTTGTAGGAAACATAAATTTCCACGCGGGCAAAGCCGCGGGGTGTAGCTCGTTAGCTCAGCTCAGCTCAACAGCCTATATTGGTCCACTGCTGGACGCAGGCCACCCCCAGATAAGTGCCTTATTGGCTTTTATATCACGGGGGTAGTGCCAATAATCCCCACGCTGGGCATGCGGGTTGGGGATCGTAGTTTGGTGGTGGAATTGTTATGCAGAGGGCGCTGCTGCCCGCCCCCGGTGGATATCCCATAGTCGCCTCTTACGACACCCGCGGGAAGAGTTGGGGTGGTGCAAGTTCTAAGCCGGCACCACCCAGCAGGTTGGAAATACAGTAATACCCTGCTTTACGCGAGAGATACCTTCCGAAAAAAATTGTTTTAAGTGAAATTCGCGGATATCGGGGTTTACAATTAAAAATTGGCAATTAAAAACACTTAAATACAAAAAAAATACAAATCTTCATAGGCGGCATTTTAAACGTAGTAGCGTTAAATTATGTAACTCCACCAAACGTTAAAACACGACTGTCAGTCGAGATAAACATATGAAACAATCGAAACAAACGAAGGAATCCCCATAGAACTAAGTCGTGGGTCGGCGAATCCCCAATTTTTCAATCAGAATGGTCAGAGAAAGCGGGGATGCGCGACCAAAGAGAAGTCAATAACTATATTATGTACATACATTTTCTTATGTAAGCAATAGCATAAACATAGAGAGGCCTATGCCCAGCAGTGGGTCGTGAAGTTCTGATGATGATGATGAAGCAATTCGCGTCATGCGAGGCATTATAGCGCGAAATTTGAATTCGTAGGTTAGGTTTAGGTCACGTAAAGGGGTATTACTGTCAAACATTCAAGCATCCTCCTTTAATTTATCAGTCTCGCAAAACCTCGGGCATACCAACGTAAACTTCTTCCATTCTTAGGCAAAGATATCACAGTCCGAGTTCTGATCAAAAAGTCACAGTACATTAATACATATTTGATTTATATATTTGATACCGAGTTTTTGGCTTATTTAGAGGCGTAACTATTTACCATTCGCATCTTTATTACATACCTTTATTAGCTCTGGCATTAATGTTTACAGCAATTACTTGCCTGTTGCATAATTGTTCTGATAATCCCTTGAATGTACCTAGATGTCATTTCGTGTTTCGGGGGCGGATTGACGCATTTCTATACGTTTTTATCACCATAGGTACTCGTAGGTATCTGCTGGCCCCAGCGCAATGACGTCCTTTTGTTTCATAACATCCTATTTAGATAATGATGACCGATAAAAATATTATGGAAGTATTTGACGCGGTTCAAATATAGCTCGGCTGACTTGGACGTTTTCATTGATAGGTAGGTAAGTTATTGATGGAGTTCGAAGCCTATGACGCCATAGACAGTATTGAGGTTAGGTGTCCACTTATCTACGTAAACGGTCGACTGTAAATTAAGCACTTACTATCCAAAGAGACCAAGGTTCAGTTAGGTGATTGCTCTTTAACCTTTTCGTCATAATTTTGTGTAGCATATCAGTTTAAACTTCTTTGTGCTCAGTAGGTACCTAACAATAGCACCTTAACTAAAGGGCTATTAATGATAGGCTACTGCTCAGAATAAGTGTCCCAAATGAGATCATACTTTTAAATAACGAAGTGACTTTATCAAATCATACTGATTGGCCACATTGACATTTTCATTTAATAACAGCTCAATAACCACGTTACAAAAATAGGCATGTTTTGCCATTAACATATCGATATGGTTAGTGTCGGAAAATGGCCCCAGAGTTTAGATTTAGAGGTTCCGTCAGTAGACGCGTGCGGGGGCGAGTAGGAAGATTGACTTATAAGGAAGCAGGCAGCTTTGAGCGGCCGTCGTCGTCGTCACCGACCCGATTAACCAGAGCCACTTGTTTACCATCGACAACATCGCACGCATCTACATATGGTCATATTTTTAAATTTCGGATAACTCCTACACCTATCCAGAAAGTTCGATGAAAGTTCCGAAGGTTACCCTTTTACGTGTAGGCGAGTCAATGGTTTTGAAGATAATCCTGCTGAAAGGTTAATACCTATAATTTTGACCTTATCTAAAGAGCTTAGGGGAAAATATGGATGAAGTTTAAAAAAGCATTTTAACAAAGTCGTGAACACAATGTAGGTATCCTACTTTATCAATTTGTTTGAATGAGCGCAACATACATTAATAAATATTTCGTGCTCTCTCTAAATACAAGAAAAACAAGCTGACACTTTTTCAACACTTTTTTTACCTACCCTACGTTACCTATGTAACCGTTGGTTTTAAAAACAAGACTAAGAAAAATATTCGCTGGCTTCGTTGTATTGGGACAGCCCTAGGTACTCCACTTGCTTGCTACATGCTTGAGATTGTCAGAATATGCGGTCGTTTAATTATGTCCAGTGGGTCATTTAATTAACCACAATAGCAGATATGATTATTCACGCGGTGCCCGCAATCTGACCATCTGTCACTGACATTGCTACATGCTGCATCGGAATTGTAATTACATATTGTTTAAGTTTACTTATTTATGGAGGGTAATCTGTTGTACGGTTTGTTAGTTTTTAGGGTTCCGTAGTCGACAGGGAACCTTGTAGATCGTCATCCATACTAATATTATAAATTCAAAAGTAATTCTGTTTGTCTTGTCAGGCAACGCCTAAACGGCTAAACGGATCTCAATGAAATTTGGCAGCGAGGTAGATGTTATCCCGGGGACGGACACAGGGTACTTTTATCCCGGAAAAGCGCGAAGTCGCGGACATAAGCTAGTGTTTTATAATTTAGACCTTGATATTCGTAGTGTTGATAGACGTTGAAAAGTTGAAAAACAACACAAAGAACATTGAGAGAAAAGAACACAAACAAACAGTAGTCTCGAAAAAAAATAGAGTTCTGCCATGGGTCGGGTTAGGGTACCTCTGGTCCGAATCTCAAACTCATCCGCGGACGAGATGTCCACTTCACTTTTGAGTAGGGGTACATCATGTCCGAATCTTAAGTCTCTTGGTTTTAGATTCGGACGAGTTGTACCCTCAACCAAAAGTGAAGGGGACAACTCGTCCGAATCTCGTCGTTACTTTTTAAGGGTTCTGTATCGAAATGTTTTATATACTCATCCAGCACAAATACTGCGATTTCTACCTCGCAAAATTAAAGAACATCGAAGAGAACTTGTTCTGATTTATTTAGGATGTAAGGTAGGTATGAATGTTAACGCGATCTAAGTTCTAAATCCTGGCTGGACAATAATAGAACAATCTACATTCCGCACCGTTTGCAGAAGCAATTTGTGTCATGCCAGGCAACAGGAAATACGCCATGACTATAGAATACTTGGCAGGTTATGTAGGTATCTCAGATAAGAGGCACGTGCTCCTGCGTTCCTTTGTTTTACAAAATTGGTATTTAAATTGGGTAACAACATTGTACCTAAAACGTGAACTCTTCCAACTATACGTTGACAACCCTTTTACTGATAAACTACTCGGTAGGTAATTAGGAAATAGCTAAGTCTTAAAAAGAAACAATAACAAAAAAGTGCAAACGTAAGAAAACAAGAACAGAATACTTAGCAAAAAGATCATTTGCTTAAAATCCCAAAGACCGAAGGGTCGTCATTCCTAGAGTAAAAGCCGGGGTAATGAGGTGAAGCCTCGAGGCTCCCCTCCATGCAAGGGATGGAAACATAGTTCTACGCATTGCACGAGCATTCGTTTGAAGAAAGCATAAGCATAAAATAATATTATTTTATTGTACCTAACCACAAAATTTTATGTTACTGTGAGTAGGTAATAATGTCATCAAGTTCGATTATTTATAAATATTACGGTGTCTGTACTGTTTACAATTCACTGTGACTTGTAAACAGAAAAATAATATTGGGTAGAAAAATTGTGGGTTGAACGGGGAAGCACTCGGAAAGAAAGTTCAGCTTTTTAAAAGCGAATTCATAAAAGGAGGAGGTTCTGAATTTGGCTTTATGTTGTATAGCACACATCAAATTATGAACCTATACAAGTCCACTTTCCGACAGGCCTTCTTTTTTATAAGAATGTAAATAAGTACTTACTAGTTGTTTACTATCTTATTTTATGAAATTGGACAGTAGTTTCGGCGCTACGTAGGAACCGACACATTTTGACTATATACATACTATATGTACCAACATAGGGTGCCAGCCTCGTAACCCTCCTCCGTTGGTAGTCGAAAAAAACAATCGGCTCCAGAGAACTTTCAAAATAACTGTTACTCATTCGTAATGTTCCAGAAAGTGTTTAAAGACGAAAGCAGTAGTTAACGAACATCATCTATGACATCACAAGAATTTCATTTGCGTCAATGCTGATCGCGTCAGCTTTTTGTATGCTTCAAAACAACTTGAACCATATCTTACAGATGAGGTGAATCTATCTGTTCCGAACATTTTAAAATTTTGAACTACAGTGACGTTATTCAATAGTTTGGAAAATTGACTTCAAACTTAACACTCTTAACAGGGGGTTCCCTGTTAAGAGTGTTAAGTTTGAAGTCAATTTTCATTAATGCAGGAATATTTTACAACTAGAATCTATCAGTAAATTTAAGATAGAAAGCTGTTATTTATAAAAACAATTTATTGTAAAACCAAAACCAATGTTATAACGAGATTTGGAACCTGTAAGGCAGGGGGTTACCAATCGATGAACGCCACTGTATCTACCCCTTTTGAAACAAACCCCAAGTATTGCAATCACTGTTAATTTTAAATTATGAACCAAAACTAATGAATATTATTACGAGACTTAGAACCTGTCAGGGGGTTACCTATCGATGAACGCCACCGTAGCTACCCCTTTTTTATCCAAATCTCAATACTTGAGATTTGGATACTTTTTTGGATAATTTTACATTATAAAACCAAAACTAATGTTATCACGATATTTGGAACCTGTCAGAGGGGTTACCTTACGATGAACGCCAACTACTCTTTTTGAATCCAAATCTCAAGAATTGTAATTTGATTATTTAAAGGTCTAGTGAACAGTAAATTGGAAATATGCACACATGGTCCCGGCTACGGTTTTAACGCCTTTGTATACCAAAAGGCGATATGGAGTAAAATAACAATGAATAGCGTGTTGAAACGTATAATAACCGCGTAATTGAGTGCTTCCTCTGATAGAAATAGTATTATATCTAAGTAATAAATAATAAGTGAAACATTGGTGGAGGCTACTGGCGCGCGGACGCCATGACGTTGATTTATTGCCTCAAATTGTGTATTTTTCATCGTCAATGATCTCTCGCCGTTTCGGCGACGATAAGTGCCGTTTAACACTTGATATAGTGTCGGTAATTTGTGACTGGGTCCGCTTTTCCTTTTTCAATTAGTCCAAAATTGGGGTTTGTGATGAAATCTCACCTAGAGGTACTTAGTTACGGGAGATTGATTAAAGAACCGTCAACAAACGCTTTAAAATAATGAATTATAAGAAACGGGTTTATAAATCTATGCTCGCGTCTCATACAAAAAATTTCGAGAATGCCCGACAGGAAGATATCTAAAATATGTTCCTATTACGGATTGGAATGATATATTCTTAATAAAATATACAGGACATTTGTATATAAAATATACAAGATTAACAGATTATATCGAAGGAAGTGATGGGAAATGAGGCCCTATTCATTAGGACGAATGTAGGTGCGTCTAATGAAATGATTTTAAATTTACTCCACTAGAGAAGGTGGTCACCGAGGTTTTGGGGTAGTGGGTTTAAAGTAGGTTCTTAAACTTATACATCTATTTCAATCGTACAATCAAAAATTCCATGTGAAACCGCCATGAGATCAGCTTTACCTACCTTCTAAGCTTTACCTACCTTCTAGCAGAGGTCAGATGCGTATTTCCCGTTGACTTGGCGCCAAGGAAACTGTTGAAATGCGTAATGAGCCAAACGTTGCCTCAGGGCGCGTTATAATTGTGCCGAGTCCACGACTGGTCTCGCAGTGACCTTTCGCCCGGTCGCTATTACTTTCTTAGAATGGACAAGCACAATGACAGGTTATTTTTGCAAGAAAATGGGACTCTACCTGTGCATTTTGTGCATTGCGGAGAGACCAGGAAAGGGTCAAAAACATGACAAAGCCATCAGATGGGTGAAAGTTTGCTAAATATTGTTGAAGTGCTATAAAAACAAAGAAAATTATACTAGTATTTACAATTGAAACAATTGAGCTAACTGCCGACTGTTGCAAACAGTCTACAGATAGCTCAACTGATCCATATCAACACCAGTCGGAAGCGTCCCCAAGACGCTGGCTGCATTGCCACGCTGTATGGCAATGCTGATACGCTGTGCCAGATATTCACCAGCTCTCGAGTCACGCGTCGCTTCGACCAGACGAGGACTATAAAAAGAGGTAAAGATTCAAAGATATTTATTGCGTCAAACATGGTATAAAGGTGGTAAGTATAAATAATGCACTCATATCTCACTATATTTTAGCATGCAATAATTATAACTAATTAGGTAGGTAGGTACTTATGATCTAGCATTAAAAAGGTCATCTATTTCATAAAAATGTAAATCATAATAAAACAATGAGTATTCCAATTTAGATGAGCCTTGTCAATTGACTATGATAAGTAGGAACTTTATTCACAAAGAAAATTACAATTAAAGAATATAAACAAGCTAGAACTAGTATTCACAATTGAATCAGTTGAGCTAACTGCAGTGCAGACTGTTGCAAATAATTTATATTAATACTAGCTTCTGCCCGCGGCTTCGCACGCGTTGTTTCTATGGAAACGTTTTGAGGTCATTTCTATCCCATGGGAACTGATTTATGCTATAAAAAGTCGTCTATGTTTGATTCCAGGGTTAGACTTACCTGTATGCAAAATTTCAGCCTGATCCGTTTAATAGTTTTGGCGAGAAGAGGTAACAAACATCCATCCAT
Source organism: Eupithecia subfuscata (assembly GCA_963564075.1). Classification (NCBI taxonomy): domain Eukaryota; kingdom Metazoa; phylum Arthropoda; class Insecta; order Lepidoptera; family Geometridae; genus Eupithecia; species Eupithecia subfuscata. The sequence continues at coordinate 9,045,539 of OY751109.1, read as the reverse complement.
CCATACATCTATCCATCCAAATTTTCGCATTTATAATATTAGTGTGATAGTGTGATTAGTGTGATGTGATTATATATTATAATATATATAGTAATATTATATTATTAGTGTAATAGTGTGATGTGATGTAATGTGATGAAATGATGATAGGTTATATTTATTGCCATCTGCTATATCATATATCATAATAAGTAGGTGTAGTGCCTATATTTAATGTATGTATATGTATGTGTAATTTTATAACTATTAACCCAGCAGGATGATAGTTCACGGATACTCGTACAAGTAAATGATATTCTGAGGTGTTTCTAACGTGTCGCCTCTCTGTAGGTGATGTCAGTTATTACGCACAACCACACCAGGTTTCACCACTTCAAACGGCCTATCTATTTGTATTTCATATTATCAATTTCCAAATTATAAAGTTAAATCGATAAAAACATATAATTTTATACAATTTCTGATTATGAGAATTTAATCAAATGAAATAAAATCGTAGGTACCACGATATAAGCGATTATTGACCCTCATATTCGAGCACCGATAAAATGTATAAATACAAACACTCCCACAGTCTTTTGATTTTAAATACGTTAAATAATGTATTATGATTATAGATTAGTTTTAAATGAATGACATAAAACGACCAAAGTTATTGCGATACGCTTTTACTTTGACGTCGCATCCTAAAACGAATTAAAAAGCCTCATATATTGTACGCTCTGACCGGTTAAAGTTCCTATTCAAAATGCATAACAAATTGAAAGCTTACGACATTTTTCGTAAATGGCGAAGGGTGCTCTAGCAGTGTACGCGACGAGAGATGTTCTTTATGGTTGCAGAAGTTGTACGCACAGCTTGAGTTTGTTTTTACGACACCATAACCGCCGCTATTTATAGGGTGTATTTAGCATGAGCTTGCCCAGTATTTCCTTCCGAAGGGCGTGATACTTGTAGATGTCTGCTGGTTTGCTCGCGATCATTGTGCACGGCGTGGGACGCACCTACTGGTTATCGAACACAGTATCAATAAATTGCACTTGCGTTGCGTCTGTCTTGTTCAGAAAATAAAAGATCTTGAATACTGAGCGTTATCGAGTAAGGTCTAAATAAATTTGAATATGCACTTATTTGTTGCAACCCCGTGTTGATATCATCATCTGTTTCATTGCTCGTAGGCACTCTATAAACTCGTCCGATTGTGAATACTCGCATACAAATACACTTCAGAGACGGTATAAATGCGCAGTTCATTTGTTAAAAAATATTAACAGTTCGCAACAAACAATCGCCGTCAGTAACTTTTCGATTCATTCCCACAACGTGAATCTCTTTTATTTTGATAATCAAGAAACAATCGAGGATCGGGGCTTAACGAGCAATTACGTTTCTCCATAGGTAGATGCAGGTTGTGTGCGGTACAGACTGATGAATATTCAGAATATTCGCAAGCGTCCAGACAACGACCCGCCCCTAGAGCCACAAAATAAAAGAGATCCAGGTGGCAGATTCAATAGCCTCTCATTAGAAGCCATTATATGCCAATAAATATCGAAAGGAGACAGTCGCCCTGTCCGTCTAAAGACGGTGCCGTAACTCATATCGCGGTAATGATCCCTGTAATGGAAATAATAGCATTTGCAAAGTTCTTTGGAGAAAGCGAGTGAATAACAAACGTAACGAGAACACGAATAAACAAGGTTGTTATTATGGGACAATCGAACTTGAGAACAGCCAATCTGGAACCCTATTGAATTCTATAAAGAGAGTCTGGTATCCACTTGTTTACTAAAGAGAATAAAGTACGGTTACAGCTTTTAGTACCTAGACATCGAGAATACGACCTATAATATAGCTGTGGTTCTTTAACATTGAGAAAGAAATTATGATTTGATTTTAAATTAATACAATCTATTAAATTTTGTAGTCATTCTAAAACAGATTGAAATTGTCAAACCAGAACATCAAGATGGCTACCAAATAATAGATAATTTGAGCAGTACACCAATCAATTTCCCAAATAAAATTAGAATAAACGTCTAATTCTGTCTCGAAATAGCTTTCTGATATTCCAAAATGATAGATATCAAATAATAATGTTTGGATCAAATGGCTAAGTAAGGTATTAAATTATCACTACATGAGGCGGGCGATGGAAACCCGATGCCATCGACTTCATTATTGTCACTCGAAGACGAGTTCCAACGTGTGAGGACGAGATTATTAAATCGTGATTATATTTTCTTAAGAGGGCGCATTGCGCGCCATTTTGTGAAAAAGATAGGCATAAGATTTCGCGTTCATAGAAGTGGGACAGAGGATATGTTTATGGAACGGCGTAAGCGCAAAAATTATGTTTTTGCTTATTTAAAAGAAAACTACACAACAAATGAAGAAACTGTATTATGGAACCAAATAATCACACTAATATTATAAATGCGAAAGTTTGGATGGATGTATAGATGGATGTTGTTTGTTACCTCTTCACGCCAAAACTACTGAACGGATCGGGCTGAAATTTTTACTTTTTATCCCATAAATCAGTTCCCATGGGATACAAATAACCTCAAAACGTTTCCATAGAAACAACGCGTGTTAAGCCGCGGGCAGAAGCTAGTTAGTAATAAGCCTACTAATCAAAACAAAAATCTTTTCTGTAGACCGCAGTTTTCCTGAGATTTCGACCAAATTAGGAGCAGAACAGTGTACTTTCATGATTTTTATCGTAATTTTTTTTCGCAATCGTGTTTTCAATTTAAAATTTTAAAGGAACCAAAAAAAACATGTAGAATTTTATGTAATTCGAGTTTTTTTCCACGGGTATCCCGTAAGTACTGAGATCTAGGCCTAGTTTGACAAGCAAACCCGCTAGGTTCGCCCCTTAAGGCTATACCTCCCCGAACACTTTTAAAAGGAAAGTCTTCAATCACTTTCTTAACGTCACGTCAGACTAGATTATTCAGCATGTCCAATATAGTTACTAAGTAGGTATAATTATTTTATTGTATGTATTAGTGTATTAGTTTGGTAGGTATTATGTGTATTAGTATTAATAAGTAGTTTACAGTTTATGTTAAGAAGCACCGCCATTCTTTACTTTTCTCCCATCGTTTTGGTTGCCTGGAAGAAATCGCTTTAAGCGATAAGGCCGCCAGTTCCATTGCTGTTCTCTGTATGTTTCGTGTAAAATTTGTTTTTTGTTAAGGTGATGAATAAAGAATTATCTATCTATCTACACTTGGGTGCTAAAAATTCGCACATGTATAAATTTTCATCAAAGTTTCAAAAAACAAAAAAAACATGTTTGTTTTTATTTTTTTTGGTATCTAATGTTAAAGTTTATTTCAAAACCTATCCAGCGGTACCTTTTTTGTCCTTATACCGCGTCTACTTAGTGAGTTTTGGGTAAATGTCTGAAGTACCTGTTTTTTGTGTATTTATACCATAAAAGTTAGGGGTTGAAATTAAATTAAAAACATGAAAATCAGCATAAAAACTTTTTTATTAATAAGGTGTGTTCCCTCCCCTAGCCCGAATGACTGCTTCCATGCGTTTTTTCATTGACAGAACTAAAGTTTTTATAAAATCTTGCGGTATGGCCTCCCATTCTTCTTCAATCGCATGTTGCAGCTCCTGGAGACTCGTTGCGGCAGTGTCTCTGGCACGAACTCGTTTTTTTAGCTCGTCCCATAAATGTTCAATCGGATTGAGGTCTGGGCTGCGAGCTGGCCACTCCATGACAGGCACCGCAACCTCTTCAAGGTACTGGTACACAATACGAGCCGTATGCGGTCTTGCATTATCTTGCATGAAGATGAAGTTTTCTCCGATGTATCCCGCAAATGGTACAACGTGGTCCTGGAGTACTTCCTCAATGTACCTTTGAGAAGTGAGTCCCCTTGATCGGCGGCCAGGATTCGCTCCGGAGATGAAAACAAGATCAGTCTTTGCCTGCAGTGATATGCCTCCCCAGAACATGCATGATCCACCGCCGTAAGAGACTCGTTCTTCGATGCAGCATTGTTGAAATCGCTCGCCTGGCCTTCGGTAGACTCTTCCTCTTCCATCGTTGCCATGTAGGCACATCCTGCACTCGTCAGAGAACAGGACTGCGCTCCATTGGTCTTCAGTCCATTCCAAATGCTCTCGAGCGAATCGAAGGCGGGTTTGTCGGTGGGCTGGGGTCAGTTTCGGTCCATTTGCTGGACTGTGCCCAGTCAGATTCCCTTCCCGTAGTCGTCTTCTTACTGTCCATCGGCTGACATCGACTTCCCGTGTTTCTTGGAGACGCTGTCCCAATTGAACTGCATTCAAACGCCGATTGCGCAATGCAGTCGTCACAATAAAACGGTCGTCACGCCTTGTTGTGGCACGGGGTCGGCCAGATCCTTGGCGCCGTTTGAAGCCGCCAGTCTCTTGATACCTCTGCCATACTCGACGGACAGAGAACTGGCTTAGATTCAGTTGTCTTGCCACTTCAATTTGGTTTCTCCCTGCTTGAAGTAGGGCCACCACTTGAGCGGCTATTTCTGGTGTGGTACTCATTTTTTAATTTTGGGTTACGATGTTATCAATTGACGACTGTTCAAAGTAAACGTTGATGTGCGAATGAGGTCACTACCCTTAAAACGCACCATTTTATACCTGCGACAAGTAGTGCGAGCGTCTCTACCAGTAACGAGCGATTTCGGTGTATGCTATTGTATTGTTGTTATTGTATTGTTTATAGAGGTTGATGGTCACTCGATGTGTCACTCAAAAGCCACGTGTGCATTTTGATTTAATAGTAGTAATATTTTGCAGTACCGTTAAAATCACAGAAATAAAAATTCAGCGAAAGTCAAAATGTTGCATACGTGCGAATTTTTTGCACCCAAGTGTATTTATCTATCTAACACTAGCGCCGCCACATATTTTATCTTATTATTATGTCGAAGAAAGGAAATTCCAAAAATTACGTTGGGCAATTTGTGAATCCTATCATAAGCTTTTTTTTAATGCCTCTATAATTTTTTTATTTTGTATACTTTAAGCAGAGTTGCGAAGTTGCTGTTTTTGGCCACCATGGTGGCAAAAAAGAGCAACTTCGCATCTCTGCCTACACTATACAAACTAAAAAAATTATAGAGGCATTAAAAAATGCTTATGATAGTTATTACAAATTGCCCATCGTAATTTTTGGAATTTCCTTTCTTCGACGTAATAATAAGATAAAATATGTGGCGGCGCTAGTGTTCGGGGAGGAAGAGCCTTAAGCGGCGATGGTGAGTGTCTCCCACAGTCCCGAGATGTGTTCGAAGTGGTGTCAATTTCCATTAATACCGCCATTATCGTGGCCGGTGCATAAATCGCTCGCTGGATCGACCAGCGCGAGCCGGATATTCCACCCTTTGGCATAGGACAATCAACTTTACCTCAAGATATGCTTGTAACTGAGCAGCAAGTGCTATCCTCTATCAATGTAGGTACTTACGTAAACATCTGGAAACAACAATAACGAGTACCTACGTTGTATTCTTAATTTCGGTTTGAATGTTTGCCAAGTCTCGTCGCCAATTGAGTATTTTTGTACCTAATCACCACGTAATTCGGATTGCAACAATGTTTCCTCACGAGGTAATTGCGTAAAGTATTACCGACAATCTGTTGTCTTGAATGTGTAAACAGCCTCTTCTGTGTTGTTTCACTTTAATTCTTTTCCTGTGTGCTTCCAATCTATTCAACATTTTTGGAGTTGTTGAAATTGTTCTTCCTGTGCATTAAATGCGCTGATTAACCAAAACGAGACTTTGTAAAAGCACGAATCTCTCACATTGGAATAAATAATTATGACATTAAACCTCAAAGGGTAAACTCTACTGCAGTATAAACGCAAATCGCGACCATTTGTGGGCGTCTGGTGTCAAGCGCTCTGGCCCTTTCCCAATTAAAACGTAGTAACACATTAAACTCGTTTCGAAGATTTGTCACCGGTGGCGTTGAGCACGCTTATCTTGCGAGTATATTTAGGTAAACACGCGCCCAGACCACAGGAATGTGGTCGCACGCTCAATTAGAGGTAGATACAAAACAGCAAAGTTTTCCCTACACAAAAAAAACTTGGAACCATTTTTGTGGGATAAACGAGCCGTAATTTAAGATTACCTACACATAACTAATATCTACGCTACGCCGGCTGTGCGGTGCGTATAAATTATGGAGCTCACTCGACGATATTGTGTTTCATGTCCGGCGGTTTAGACACGGGCCGAGGATATCAGCGTGAAAAGGGCGAAATATTGCAGAAATTTCAAAGGCGACAGGACAGCGTTCGATTCGTCGCGGTGTTGGATTTCATTGCGCCGTATCGCGGCCGCGGGACGCGTGAGCCCAGCACGCGACAAGCTCTACCCGCGTGCGACGTTTATTGATAGCAATGTTTTTGTGTAAATCGTGCTTATTAAAATTAGATTCAATTTCACACTGATCGGTTTATTACATTCGCGAGTCTTATTTACGGTCTTATAACCGCCCTCTGCCGTTCCGGAATATTGCAGCATCGTTAGATTTTTAACTGCCATTGTTAAACTGTAGAGTTTTGCCCATTATGTTCGCGACGCGATGAAGCTTTGTTATGTTCAATTGAAATTAGATTGCTTAGTGATGTCAAGGATTGGAATATGTAGGTATCGGTTGCAGCAAAGATCTCAGCAGATGGTATCCTTAGTATTGTTAATCCGGTAATTTGAATTTATTGCTGCATGAATAAATGATCGTAGAGCGGGGCTATCGCGGGAGCACATCGATACAGCTGCGTGTCGTGTAGAGTCTAGTGAGGCCGCTATCGTTTGCGGCCACAACTGCACCGGGTTCCTTCCATTACAGTGTGGTGGCAAATGACACACCAATGCAAAGCCCTAACGGACCGCGAGAACACATATTCTGTCTCAGAACTCGCAACAGGTGCAACCAAACTACTCTGTATCAATTTTAGTAAGCCCGCTCCTAACGAGATTCAACATTCCATTACGATTCATATCTAACTGTAGCGATTACACCGTACATAAAGCTTAGGAGTAATCTTGCCTATTCCTTGTTTGTGATGTGATTGTTCTTCCTTAATGGGCGAAGCGTTCTAATCGGTACATCCTCGATGCAAGCCGTGTCCGAGTTGCGTTAATTAGACTCCGATTGCATTCTAAGCTCGAGACATGGCTCCAGGTCAGGTACAATGCGCAGATATGAGAAGATGTTTTAGAGATATAATGTAGGTATAGGATCGCCATTATCGAAAGTATGCAACGGTGCTGGGGTTGCCACATTGCCGATGACCCGTCGCGTCGAGGTGTGGACCGACAATCTGCAATCATTATTTACGGACAGCTATTATCACCTCATGGCTTTTCTGGTTTATTATCGCAGTTGCTCGTTATGTTGTCCTGCGATGGATAAATTATGCTATTAAGTTAGCAGATTGACAAAGTTATTTATGACATTAAGTGAGAGCGAGCTGAGTGGTGAGCGCTAGCTCTTGCAGGTGACTCTACTATAGAAACTCGCTGCTTTTCTTATTTCACTCGAACCCTTCACATCGTTGGAAAATGACATATTGGAGTGTGAGATTTCACTTTTAAAAACACAAAAACTGCGGGTTACCCTGTTTACTGTTTAGATCATAATGAGCATGGTTGATGACCATCGCATTTATAATGGTGCTCTACAAATTATTTTCTCAGTTCCTTGGTATTAAACACCTTGGTAGTGGAAATCGCAGACGGGTTTTGCGTTTGTACAGATAACCAGGCACCATTCTGCTTCGATAATTGTCACACAGTATACGATTTGTACGGTAGATTTTATTACGAAATTCAATCGATAGAGATAAGGACAACTAATTTTAGTGCTATGAAAATCGATTTAAGATATTATGTTTGTCGAATTTACTTTATTTGTAGCTGATAGGATAAAGAAAAAGATTTTTACTGAATTAATAATTCGTAGTAATAAGGTTTTATTCACTTAACATAAGCAGATAGACCCTGTCGACTATAGGAAATAGGACCTATCATAAGCAAAGTTTTCGTAGGTACCTAATGTGTTTGTCTAGAAAAACAGTGAGGCAATGGAAAACCCGTCTATAAATTACACTAATATCCAATACCTAAGTACAAAGTTCTGTGAGAAGCAAGTAGGTAAGTATCACGTAAGGTGAGAAGTCTATTACAATAACACAAACAATGTTATAGTAACGGGAGTACACGTGCGCATCAAACTGGTGTCGCCAATTTTACGACATTACATTATTTGCATAAACATCGTTCGCCTATTTGTATTCTATTCAATTTCAAATCAATTCAATTTGTTTATTTCAGCTTCATATTAATGTAGATAGGTACATATTTCAGCCATAGTTAATAAGTGGGTACATAGTTTAATTAATAAAAACATTGTAAAGCGGAGGGGACACATCCTGCGTTTACAGACGCATGTCCTTGGCTGCGGAAAAATAAAAACGTAAAATCGTTTGTTTCGGAAAAGAAAATACTTTGATGAATAATATAATTTATGATATTGATGACCTGACCATACAATATCAATTTCCGATAGGTTATCTGTACAAAAATATACAAAAATGAATCAGCACTTCAGCACCCTGCAGCATTTTGAACTCTTAACCTAACCATTTAATTATAAATTGCATGTGCACATTTTAAATATTCCGCTAAAGCCCTGTCCACTTGATCCTCATTTCACAGGCTCCAAGGCACTCCAAGCCTGCGGCGGCTTTTCAAGTGACGTTGGCCGTCAAGTATGTAATACACTTGTCAAACGATTGATATAGATAGGACAACCTGTCTGACGCGGCATAGTGGCTATAGATTACTACTATTCACTAATATTGTTGGTCAGTGGAAGTTTAATGTTGCAGTTATCTGTTGGTTGATTCGTCACAAAGTAGGTACGTTTGTGATGACAGATTTGATTGTGCATGCCTCAGTGAGTCAATTTCACGTTCCATCATCATCCTCGAATCTGACATGAAGTATACCAAATTGTTGTATGTCTAACAATATCTCAAAATGCAGGTCTGTTCATTCGTTTCAATTAGTATGGCATTTATTTATCGAAGTCCTACTCGCCAAAGTCGAGGGTGAAAGCTAGTTTAAAAGTAAACTATAAATAAATTGGCCGACCGGAATGCAATTTGTAATGTTGTCCTTTAATGATGCTTGATTGAGACATCGATATCAGCGTTGCCACTCGGCGGGTTGATTACTTTTTTTGCACAGCCTATAGGCACTAAGTTTTGATTACGATGACAGTTTAATGCCTGATATTATGTTTCTTACTTTTACTATGCAAGGTATTATGGTTCTTGCAATTTAAGAGTGCTTAAATGGGCTCTTGTGGCAGAGAAGGTCGAGAACTAATATAAATAATATTGTTCAGGTAAAGTAAGAAAGGCTTGCGTTGCCCTTCACAAGAAAACTAACAAATTCCGGTAAGAAAAGGGAGTTAGAAAGGGCTACACAACCTCACCAAAACTTTTCACACTCGCTCTGGAATATATATTTCGGCAGATCATATAGGAAAATAAAGACTTAACGTAGATGGGGAAAGACTTTCTAATCTTCGCTTTGCAGACGATCTGGTCCTGGTATCAGACAGCGTGGATGACATGATCTCCATAATAGAAGATCTCAGAATAGAGTCGGCTAAAGCGGGTCTCATAATGAACACTGACTAACATGGCATACCTACATAGGACATCACCAGCTATCTGTGGAAATAGTAGCTGAGTGCATATATCTTGGTCATAAAATTACGATGGGCTACGAAAACCAAACAGCAGAAGTAGACAGTAGAATCGCACAAGCCTGGGCGCGAACAAACAGACTCGCGAACAAACAGACACTCTAGCATCGAAAACGCAACGACTGGATTCGAGGCAAGACCAAAGTGAGGGACGTGATGAAAACCATAGCAGCGAAAAAGTGGAGCTGGGCAGGACATATAGCCCGAATGGATGCATCACGTTGGACCAGGAGAGTCTTGGAATGGAGACTCAGTGCAGACACTCGAGGACGAGGGCGACCACCGAACCGTTGGGTGGACGATATCAGAAGACACGGAGGCCAGGACTGGATAAGACGGGCCCAAGATCGTGAGGAGAGAAAGATAAAGGAAGAGGCCTACATCCAAGACTGGATCCCGAAAAGGCCAATATGATGATGATGATGAGGTAAAGTAAGAAGGTACAATTGTACAATGTTTATTGTCAAACCTTGATCAAAGGAGATGTGCGGATACGTGATAAATTTATCGAAAAAATCAGAAAACATTACATGTTAGCTATTTCAAAAACCAAGCCGATTTAATTTTTGTTTTTATGAAAACTACATAATCTGGTTTTTTCTTCATTTCTTTTCAAGTAAACGGTGTGTTTTATTCACAATAGTCTCATTTGAAAGCTAGATAGTCTACCTAGCTAAAGAAAATATAATGTCGCACAATGCACATTGTATAAGTAGGTACCTACAATTATTGGTTTGTAAGTAATTAATGTAGAATGTATGAATGCTACGAATTCTTTCACGTATGCACCTGATGACAATGTAAGTATGCAGTATTAAAATACTGGCCAGATATGGTAAGACATGAAGACATAGGTAGTTATCAAATTAAATATTATTAGAAGGAAATTAATTTGTAATCTTCGCAATTATTAGTCCAGTCTAGAGTCTAGATTCCTAGACTAAAGCAATTAAAAGCAATTAGCTATACAATTTACTGGAACATCTTGAGATGGAAGGACGGTAGTAGAATTATTAGGTAAGTATTAAGAAGATAATGACGAATGAATGTAGGTAGATTACAAAAATACGATAATAATAAATGAGTTCTGCAACAATCAAGAAACTAATAAATAATTTGGAAAGGAAAGAGTTAAAGCTAAGGTCGGACAAGGATGTTCTCTTTCCCTGTATATCATCTTCATAGAAGCAGCTATAAAGAAAATATCTGAAACTTCACACAGGAGTGTAAAGTTCAACGGGGAGATGATCAAGTTCATAAGATTCGCAGATGATATAACGGCTATTGCGGAAACACAAGAGGACCTACCGGATATAATTTCAATTACGGATACCACTATCAAAAAAAATTCATTAAAAATAAACAAATAAAACCGAAATACGTATAACTTGTAAAACAAAAATAACATCAGCACAGCACAGCCAATCACAATAGACAAATTAGAATTCAAAATGTAGAAAGTTGCAAATATTTAGGGAGGATTAAAACAAGTGACTCAAGATGGATATTGTGGCTAGAATAGTTATGGCAAAATAGGCGTTTCACAATAAAAAAAAATTATATTATTTTTGATATTCGAGATGTGAATATATGATTCACATCTCGAATATCAAAAAAAGTCAAGAGTAAATTTATTAAAACACCTGTTTGGAGGGTAATCCTCTAGGGATGCGAAAAATGGACCATGACACAGCGAGATAGAGAGAGGATTAAGGCATTTGAAATAGTGCTGGAAGAGGATGGAAAGGATTAGCTGGACGGTTTTAGAAGGTTACGAAAGTGGAGGTGCTGAAAAGAAGTTTTTGATGAACACCATTCAAAACAGATGAGGAGAATGATTGGAAATCTTATACCTACGACATGATAGCTTCATAAGAATCATCATAAAAAGAAAAGTAGAAGGATACGAAGACGGGGAAGACCAAGAACGATATATGAGTCAGATCAAGGGGAAAGCCGCTGTCATGTCGTATAAAGAAGTAAAAGAGAACGCATTGGAAAGAGAAAAGTGGAGGAAATCGCATCATTGCACCGACAAGAGCTAGGCTCTTTTATTTAAATAACAACTAAGTAGTCAGGAACATAGTCTACATTTAGATAGCTCAGAAAAAAACAAGAAATTTTTCTAACGTGTCCGCCATTAAAATGGATTTCCAAGAATTAAACTTTTGGCCCATTAACAGATGTAAATCGGAATGTAATCTAAGAAATATTTCACGTCGCAGTAACCAGATGCCAAAATAAATAACCATAATAAACACTAGTGCTGACAAAATGTCGCCGCACGCGCACCATCCATCTGATAAAAATATGTAAATAATTATTAAATATTATCGAATGGCAGATAGGGTCGTTTAGGTGGCCGGTGCGTTATCTGTGTTATTTGTCGTTAACAGGTCCAGGGGACATGGTGTTATCGGGTTGAGTTACGGCGACAGTGGTCCAGAAGGGGATTCTTCTCTTGTTTCAAATGTGGCTGTCGGTGTTGACGAGATAGCTAGCACCTGGTCGGCCACTGTTGCTCAACGCTCCGATATCATCTACACGCCGAGACTAATGGCACAAATTAAAGAAGTAGCCGTGGAGGTGGAGGAAGTGGCAATTTGTTCAATACCTTGTAGTTTTATATATAACAGGTGCGCTAACAAGTAATGGGTACAGCTATTGCCCGTAGATAATCCTGAAAACAATTGGATACAGAGGGTGGCTTTAGCATCCTGCTAGGCCACTTTAAGTCAAAATTCTACAAAACCAGTCACTAATTTCATATGCAAATTCGAAAAATTAATTTAGATTTTCGCTCTGAATTACGGAATAATTAAACCACCTACAGTAAACTGGTTCCGTTGGTTTTGTTTATTGGCCGGTCCAAAGTATTGCTTGCAGTACCTATCGTAAATCATTTCACACAGATAAGCCTTTAGCTCATTGTATTGTCTACGGGAAAATTATAGAGCTTGTTATTATCAAAATAACTGGAAACATTTGTCATTTTCTTTACAAATAAAAGAGAGCTAGCTTAGATTCCTTCAGCAAGCAGTTCATGTGTACCTAATATGTGGATTCATAACCCTATATTACACATGAACAAAAAATAATGGTGTTTCTAGAGTAGGTACGCGTTATCTTTAAAAGACTTTACTATACTAAGCCAGAGAGCCTGGTTAAACGCTTGGAATGACAAATGTGAATTATGATGAAAGCACTCATAACGGTCGGATAGGATGTCCATTTATCGTCGTGTAAAATAAAAGAGTCAGCGACCATAAATTATTTTCCGATACTCTGTCTCAGCGGCAATGAAAATCTAAGCCACGCAAGCGATAAATAACATATAAGTAATATTTTAAATAGAGCACTTAACTCTATTAGTTTCCTTTAATTTGTAACAGCAGTCAATATTCATAGTGGGGTGTTATTAACCGCTGGCGGCCCGCGGCTGCGTCCGATCTGATTTCAATTCTTTTATGAATAGAAACTATAATTGCAACAGGCTACACCATAGCTGACTATAGTCGGCATCGCCCAGTTGCAAAACGCGACTGATTTACGCTAGATCCCTATCGCTCCGGTAAATATTAGGAACGCGATTCAAACCTACCCTTAGCTTGTCAAAGGACCTACTGCATCAGCCAGTTTTAAGAACACTTTGATAAAGCGAGGCGTTTGATCTGGCGAACGGCTACGGCTCTCACAAAGTTATCGCTTCTAAAACGTTTTCGATATGGCACTCCCAGCGCTCCTGCAAATGAAGCGGTCGCATTAAACTTGTCCATCGAAGCCCTGGTGGTAATTAATAGCAGAGATAAGTCGCGGGTCGCGTCGCGATACCTACTCGTGGGTCGAGTAATCGAGCCAGTCTGGAGCGCCGCCACCGCCGACCGCCGCCCTTTCCCTATATTAATAACCGTCAGTCGATATCGGAGGTGGCCGCACCAAATGGGAAATTAAAAGGCTCTTATGGGTTCCACTCATTAGGGCGATTTGTGTTAGTGAAGACAGCGGCGCCGTACAAGAAGTTATAAATGAGCATTGTAATCGCTGGACTCGGACACGAGAATCATTTGTGCAGTCATTTATCGAGCTGCCTTCCCTGTCTAACGGCTTCTGGTTAGGCGAGGCGCGGGCGTAAGTCGACCGTGTGTTGAGTGTGGCCAACGTGTGCCGGCCTTTGATTGTGTCTTAGGTTGTGCATGCAAGCAAGCGTATCAGTGCACACTAATTTGTCAATTATGGAGTCAGAAGTCGAGCGGGGTCGCGGGGCGGCCCTAAACGCGTAATAGCGCAATTTGTGCCATCATTGTTCTAAAGTAGCGTCGGCCGTATATCAGCGAGGCAGACGGGAGCAATTGATACAAACGAGCGCATGTCACGTCTAAATATAATATTAGGAATCACGGCGCGAGCCAGGATATATTAATTTGGAGTGGTTGCCGCATGACCAAGCTTATCGTTAGGGTATACGTCCGTTGCTATTTTAGGTAATAGTTTTGTCCTAGATGCCAGGAGCATCTAGGAATGTCCTGTTATGGTCAGTTATTTGCACTCAAGTGGTTGTTATAGAAATATACGGCACAACTTTAGCTATAAGTTACATTGGTTTCTAAACTTTGATTAATTGTTCCTACCAAATGTACCTAAATCTCAGTTCAAAAGTTCATGTACCTACCCACTAATTAGGCCTGACAATAATAACCCAAGAGCGCGAACAATAAATCTTTGGTTTGTAATAAAAGTCGTGCTATGTCAACATTATAACCACTTTCGGAAGTTAATGACATAATTTTAAATGAAAGGAAATTTATATTCGTCTGTAGACCCTTGCTCCTCGAGTGCGAGACTAAACGACGATTTATGAATGAGGTCAGTGCGGTGAGGTCGGCTGGGGTCAGCTGACACTCATCAGACAAGTGTCCGGGCCGTATCAGTGTTGTAACTACAGAGATATCATTGTTTATGGTGCTTGCCGTGATAACTGTCTGACTGTGGTGGCGCTAGACAAAGACTACCGAATCTCGGAATACGATTTGACTCGACTCGATCTAGTCTAGTCAATACGTGGGTTAACTATAAACAGATTTGACTTAAATACGCCCCGGGTATGTGTGAATGCTTTTCGAGCCGCGGTACGAATTGTCGTGGCTCGTGCCAGCCACACGACCGCAACTAACTAGCTTTCGTATGAGTAGGAATGAGCACACGCGTAAAAAAATATCTCTTTGCTATTTTGATACAGTCAAATTATTCAAATGGGCCACCAGTGATAGCAGTTTGATAAATCAATAAAGTCTCAACCACCTTGACACATTAGACCTCAAATGAGGAACTGGTAACTCCTCACACAATAAGACAGTTGAATTAATTCAAAAGACCTGTTCGTTCTGTAATGAAATGAAATAGTACGCCATTATTGTAGCATGTTTCGTAATTATCGCAGATACGACCGTAACAAAGAGACACCACAAAACAACATTGATCATTGCAAATACCATGCAACAATAAATCAGAAAACCAGGTTCAACACCTAGTAATAACAACTTGTTCTCCTTTTGTACAGTGCGCTCGGTAAATTTTGTTGACTATTTAGAATGTAGACAATATTTCAAACTGGTCAGTTCGTTTTGGATTCTGTGATTGAGGTCATACTTATCTTATTACTGGACCATAAGTCTTCAGACTGTGTGAGATAAGTAGTTCTGCTTTTCAAAGTCCATTGTATTGCTCACAGAAAGTCCACAGGTTCATTTTAAAATGGATCTTGCAAGTAGAGTGGTACTTTGACACAACTATGCTAGCGCAATATGGTCTTAGAATGTTGAATTCTCGTCAGCTTGCGCTTCTATACTCTTCTACTCTCAGAATAAGTAAGTTTTCAATAAACGCGGACAAACGGGCCATATGGAGCAGTCGTTAAAATACTCGGTCAGCAGCCTAAACATAGCGTTTATTTCACGTCCATAGCTCGCATAACTTCATTACGAGCTCAATTGAATAAACTGTGATAGGAACGCAGAGGCGCTCTGCAAGTTGATTGCTCAAATTTCCTCTTCAACTATCACAAAGATATGGTGAATTTCTAATTGGATAAACGTGTCGTTTCCTATTTAAAGGCGACGGCGGGAGTTGCGTTACCAGCGGAGAAAGAGCTCCAGAGTTTTGAGACCCTCGGGTCTTTGTTTGTGATGTGTTGTGTTGTGGGGTATTGCAAAGGTCTGGGTAGAGTGGTGGCTGCGTATCCTCGGGCACGCGCGCCGTCATCCCGAGTAATGGTCCGTCAGTCGGCTCGCGCTCGTGCTCAATGACCAACTAATGAATTGTGATTTTACTTTAATGCTTCCTGGGTGAGTCTCGCTTTTCAAAACGAAGGTGTTATCGTTCTGTCATTCACCACGTTTGTTGATTTGTATGGACTGCTATCCACTTGGATTGAATCTTCCGGTATGCTCTTAATTGACAGTTGGATCTTGGAAAATTGACAGATTTGGACTGGACAGTATAACAAGCTGGTACCTTCTACACGGTAAAAAGTTACCTGTATCTTTTGTAATTCGTATGTTTTTAGTTGGTACCTTAATCATGCCTAAAAAAGCTATGGCCATGGGTCCTAAGTAGTACTAGTATTTCGATGTTTCCGTTTGATCACCAGTGACATTGACCTTATTATGGTTTCTTATCTCTCCAATATCCAGAGACTAAGAATAAAATTAATTAGTTTTTTTTGGGTTTATGGAAAGTATGTTGTATAGTGCGTCGTCGTAAATCAGCTTCCGATGGCGTCCGATAACGCTCCCTTGCGTGCGCCTGCGCGTGCGACTGCGGTTATATTTGTACTCCCTGCTGTATTTTAGAAGTAATTTTGCTTGACTGGAGCTCCTGCTGTTATCTGTAAAGAGCAGGTTAGAATTAGAGCCGATAATCAGTTTTCTGTTATGGTTACATTGGATACTTACCTATTTGATCTCTTTACTCAGGATATACTTGACAGTTTCAAGCTTAAATGCTTTCTCTCTTAAATAAGCCTCATACAAGTATGATAATGTAAAATAGGAATAAGATTATCAAGTTCCATGACCTCACAGAGAGAACATGTCGCAATTAGTCACTAATATCCAAAAATTACATTAATATTGTAGCTTCTATGATTTAGTTTGGGTGGTCGTGACCACGTGCCTTACCGGTACCACCTCCCGTAAAAGCCGTGTCTCTGGACAACGATTAATCAAGCGGGTTTACCGACTCTATCATTAAAAAGAATTTCACTAAATCTGACGTTTGATTAAGAGAACATGTTGGTCATTGATATATCACTTTTTAACTAAAAAGGCTTGGATACCGCCGAGATATGCCTTAGAGGGAATCTATCTGGGCTCTATATGATGTTGTGTTCAACTTTGGTGGCGTTTTGATTCGCACAAGGTCCACTGAATTCATTACTTTTTTACTGTGTGTTTTCTTGTCGTCTCCTTTACTGTGGTTTGATTTTGAACAGAACATGGTTCAAAATCCTGGTCTTCGAAACATCAAGGTTTTACCTAGTTCCGACTAACGAAAGTCAAAACTTTAATTTTGCAATAATTTGCAAAGATATTGGTTTCTATATTTGCATTTCACTTCATTACTTCCACAGCTTAATGATATACGGACTTCTAATATGGGGGAACGCAGCTGAATCTCAAAAAATATTCATCTTACAAGAAATAGCAATTAGATATATCCTCGAACTCAGGCCCAGAGACTCTTGCCGAGAAACTTTTGCTAAATTAAACATAACTACATGAAAAATATTATAATGCTTAAAATATATGAAAAAAACTGTTGTTTTTTGTGTGTCAAGTGTGCCTTGTGCTCCTACGGCGAATAAATATATGAATAAATAAATAAATAAATAAATAATCAGATATCCTAATCTCCTCAACCTCAACAGACTGTATTGGTCCACTGCTGGGCGCAGGCCTCCCACTGATAAGCGCCTTATTGGCTTTTATCACATGGTGGTAATGCCAATCATCCCCACGCTGGGCATGCGGGTTGGGGATCGCAGGTTCGGTGGGAGATTTTTTTCTGCAGGGGGCGCTGCTGCCCGCCCCCGATCGATATCCCTTAGTCGCCTCTTACGACACCCGCGGATCCCGCGTATTTATACTACCTAACTAGGTATCCGTTTTTCATGCATTAGCAAAACTATATTCCTATTTCGCTTCTCCCTCCAACATGTTTTAAATCGCTCACACATCTTTTGATTGCCATCCAATCACATTCCTCGTTAAAACGTTATAAAACTGTCTGCAAGTCGAGTTGATATTGCAATTCGCCTTGTCATTACAAAGGTACACGCACACGTGCGGCTAGAATACCCGGACCACCGACGTGGCGGTGCTTTACTTGCAACGATTTATTGTTATAAAAATAATGTATCATCGGAGAGCGCACAATGCACGTAACAAGCTCGCTGGGCTGCGTTAACGGGACGAAGCTGAAACTCGACGGGGCCTTGGTATGCCACTCCACTCAGAGCTATGCTTTTATAGCTAACTAGCGTCTGCCCGCGGCTTCGCACGCGTTGTTTCTATGGAAACATTTTGAGGTTATTTCTATCCTATTCTATTTTTGAGGTTATGTCAAGTCACACTTGAATGCTATCGAACGGAATAAATATCCTATGTCCGTCTCCTGGCTCTAAGCTACCTCCTCACCAAGTTTCAGCCATATCGGTAAAGCCGTTCTTGAGTTATAAATAGTGTAACTAACACGACTTTCTTTTATTTATATAGATACTGCAGACAATACAATACATTACACTTTATTGCACACCAAGAAAATCTCACTAATATTATAAATGCGAAAGTTTGGATGGATGGACGAATGGATGTTTGTTACCTCTTCACGTTAAAACTACTGAACGGATTTCGCTGAAATTTAGCATACAGGTAATTCTAATCCTAGAATCAAACATGGGCTACTTTTTATCCCATAAATCAGTTCCCATGGGATAGAAATCTCCTTTAAACGTTTCCATGGAAACAACGCGTGCGAAGTCGCGGGCATAACCTAGTACAAAAATAAAAATACAGGAAAAGAGAGATACAGAGTTGCAATTTGATCTTAAATCATTTATTTTTATATCTACCACAATAAATAATTCCTAGGATACGCACTTTCAGTGCCACGACACATGTCTTTAGGCATCGTTAACAGCATTTGTAGCAGAGTCTGGGCAGTAAAGTACATTGTACACCTAGGCGAGAAAGTGCGCAATTCCTTTCGAGTGTGTCATTTGAGGCCCCAGGCTCAGCCGAGGGCCTAAAAAAACACGAGGAATAGCACTTTCTCCCGAGTGATACGTAGTGCTTTATACTACACCATCGAGGAAAATTAGCATTTTAGAATCTTTAAAATCACGACGTACTGACACAGACGTAATTTCTATCTTATGTTTGGAAAAGGAATAAGCAAGTTTCTGAGCAGGTGTAGTATAAATAAGTATATCTACATCTCGTCTTTGCCTAACAAACGGACAAAATAGGCTTAAAAACATTTCTTCACTATGTGGGCATGTGAAATCACAAAGAAGCTTTGGCTGGACTGGCTCTGTGCTCGCAAGGCCTCTTAATGACAGGGCTTTTGGGTTAAACTCAATTTTACAGTTTTTTTACAGTTTTAAGGTTTTCTAACGGAACAAGGTTCAAGGGACTTGACGACTCTTTTTCGAAGTTGATTATTATGATCATTCTTCCTTTGCGCTCTATCAGAATGCGAAGAAACAGAACCTTGTTAAAGTATAAAATTATAAATATTTTACTTTCCATTTCTGCTGCAGTATGCACATTTTCAATATAAAATGGAGCTTTCAAAGTAAATGACCGACCGCTTTGGTTCAAAAACCAATTTTGATTGCCTGTATCGATCGATTAACGTGGCTACCAGTGAAATCGCGGCCTTATATGGCCAAGCTAGGTACTAGCTCCTCTTGTTCAATTGATGGATGTTCTAACTCAGCAGTTTTTGATCTGTATTAAGTGAAGTAGCTTCATGCACGCGATAAGGGAGAGCCCATTGCATTCTATTGTCGATTAAACCGATTAGTTATATTGTGACGGATGGTTGTTGATAAATTATTGCGCTAAAGTTCTTGATTTTATCGTCCACTTCGGTTAGGAATTTTAATTTCACGCAACAGGTTTTAATGTGTGTGCCATTTAGAGGAACTGCATTTTGGTATTAAAGAAAATACATAGGTATGGTAGGTGGTCAGGTAACCAGAGGTTCCCTTTTATTTTAGTAAATCTTAACGTAGCAAAAAATCAGAATCAGTGATTAATCAAAATATTTTGTAAAACACTATTATAACTATTACCTGTTCGTCATTTCTGCTAACGGATATTTACTGAGGGTAGGTAACGATCATACTGTCAGTTATCTAAACAAGTTGTGTGAGCGACAAAGCAATACCGAGAGCAAATTAAATTCTATTAGAGCGACATCAGCAACGTATGATTACATGACAGCGACACGAAAAATATCTCA
This sequence comes from Eupithecia subfuscata, assembly GCA_963564075.1. Lineage (NCBI taxonomy): Eukaryota > Metazoa > Arthropoda > Insecta > Lepidoptera > Geometridae > Eupithecia > Eupithecia subfuscata. Next base: position 9,025,220 of record OY751109.1, on the reverse strand, counting down.
TTCATATTTGATTGAAACAAGACGGGTAGGTAATGAAATTCGTTGCAGGTATAATTATAGCTGTGCCGTAAATGGTAGTTAGGGCAGAGTAGAGAATTATATACATATTATAGATACCATTCGGATGTGTCACTTTGTGGTGAACACCACATGGCATGTGCAATCTTATCAGTTCATTTCTCCCAAATAAGTACTAATTAAGTCTAAGAAATCAAATAATATCCCAAAAGTTTGGAATTCGTTGGGACTTGAACCCGCATCCTTCCCTCAGTACGGGAATGTGGTAACAAACTACACCACGTGGTCAAGTGACGTAGGAGTCGAAATTCTCTGGGACTTCTTAAGGACTCTACCACCATTAGCTTCTCCTACAGGGAAAACATTGAAGTTTATCCAATCCTGTTCAAAGACTAAGTTACATTTAAGTAGTTCGTTTCGCGAGGTGTCGCATTTGCTCAATTTTAAGATTTTTGTTATTATAGTGCGATAGCCCTCACACTCAGGGTAATTTATAAAAATCAAATAATATCTCCAAAATTTTCGACTTCGACGGGACTTGAAGTCGAAAATATTTGCGATTTTATTTGATTTCTTAGAAATTACCCTGAGTGTACGGGCTTACACACGTTTATAAAAAAACCTTAATAAACAGTACTTACTTACATAAATGACAATTTTAGTAATCGGTAAACCTTGTTTTAATAAGTTTTCATTGATATCATATAGTTTAATAAAAACGTGGATGCTGTTACACAGCATTCCATTAGGTACTTGTAATTGAATGCTTGAAAAAAAAAAACAAAATCAAATACCAATCATAGAGGTAATTCGGGTGACCCAAAACCCCTGACCTACCCATCTCAATCAAAAACGTTTCCTGAGCCACTTTTCATTTTCAATGTTCCTCATCAAACCACTTCTCGATATCACCGTAGGTACAATATACCGTTCATGAAGAAACTGAGAGATGACAACATGTCAAAGCAGATTGATCAGTCAGATAATACCCTCGCGACCGGTTATTGAAATTTTAAATTGGACTCTATTAAATGTAAAGGACGGCGGTTGTTACAGCTCTTTAATGGTAATAAAGTGCTTTCCTGATACTAATATAAACGTTGTAAGTGGTAGTAAACAGCCTAGAGAATCTTGAAAAGCGCGCCTCATCATGAATAAAATTTAGACCACCTGTGAAATGGCATCTGTGAGGGACTCTGTTAAGTCTACTTTGAAAAAAAAAAAACCAGTTTGTTCCATGTCGTTAATGATAGAATCTGGATGATTCCAGACGCTAAAACTGTCCTATAACCAATTAATATCTTCAAAAGTTCAAACTCACCGTGACGCATAAATCATTGGATGTAAAGTAACAACTCTTTAAAATTTTACAGATATTTTTGTAGTTAAGGTTTTTTGTTATTATAGTGCGTAACCCCACACTAAGGGTAATTTCTAAGAAATCAAATAATATCGCAAAAATTTTCGACTTCGACGGGACTTGAACCCGCGTCCTCCCCTCAGTACGGGGATGTGATAACCAACTACACCACGAAGTCAAGTGACGTGGGAGTCGAAAATCTTTGCGATATTATTTGATTTTTGTAGTTGTTGATGGTTTCGTAATTCGGCAAACGTAGTTTAGGACGCCCTACGGCCAGGTGGGATGACGACATACGAAAGACAGCAGACTGCAGCTGGATTCGGCAAGCTGAACACAGCGCTATGGGATCATTGGGGGAGGCCTATGTCCAGCAGTGAACTAATATAAGTTGTTGATGATGATGACATCTTTGATGACATCTTTGATGACATCTTTGATGAAGTGCAACTCCCAAATTGAACTTCTGTCACATAAGTGCAAATCGCGATAAGCGCATAAGACCCGTTTGTACAGTAGCGCCACCGTTACGATGAAGAAATATTGCTTTATTTATTGCCAACAAACAGCCCCCTTAGCTTGAGAAATTAATTTCTAATTACTAACATTATCAATTTCGTTTTACTCTCGAAACGGATGTTGTCTGTCTGATAGGGTATAATTACGCTCTATGTACGCGATACTGCAGCTTAGCCCTTACTGGAAACGAAACACTTGTTAATCCAGTGGATAAATAAAGACATGGCACTGATATTAGTGAGAGAGCTGATGACGATTGAATAGGGTTTTAACTTATTTGATTGGAATTTACGGAAACTGTGTCAGTGGTGTCAATTCAGATGTCATCAAAACTAAACTAATTTGACCGCTCTAAAAATTATGCTATCCTTTTTATTTCAAACGTTATCAAAGACGACGGCAACATTTTTAGACTCGTCAAATTATTTTAGTTTAGTTGTGCGACATCTGATCTGACATCAATGTCAAAATTAGGAAGTAAATAAAACAACATAAATTCTTTTTGGTCAGACCCAAATAACAGGAAAGGTTATTTCTGGTCTTGAGTGAGTAGGCCATCGGAACAGGGGAATTCGCTAGAATAGGCCAGTCATCAAATGCAAAACATTTCATTCATCATTCGCAATCAAAGCACGTCGCTGTAGCATTGATTAACAGCTTGTGCTTGTGATTACATTTTGCTATTCTACTGCTGACATACCGTGAACATAACCGATGGAGATAATGGCATCATATAAAATGGTATAGTAGGCGAGAGGGGAACCGGCGGCTTTTCGAATGCTGAACATGGTTGGTTTCCCGAAACTAGGGGAGGTTTTTAATAATCACTACGCTTGGCAAGCGGTTTGAAAGAAGAAGAAAGCTGTTGTCCTCTTGTAGGTTCCCTTAATTGGCTCTTATGAAATCCGGTTAGGAAATTATATGGATGGGTCAATTCTTACTTCGCGAGTGCCACGGCCATTTAGATTTATACCATTCGCATTTAAAAATCGCATTGATCATTCGAGCCACCGTATTAGCCCCCTTTGTCTCGTGCGTATAGCTATACTAAACTAATTCGATAGCAGTAAAAAGGGTGCCGTGCGTTTCTTACGATGTAGATTAAATTAACAGCGATGTTTTTAGTGTTTTCAATTTAGTTTATTTAAGTTTATGTAACAACTGAATCGACACTAACGTACATCATTGTATAAATACAAAGAGATCTAAAAACAACTAATACAAAAACACCGTAAATTAATCGTTAAATTAGTAACGGCCAATAAAACATTGCGATTCGATTAATTTAACTTTGTTCCACTCGTATTATTAAAACGACACGCTTTTAATTTTATTATGCTTTGACATTGGAATGTTTATAACCATAATAAGTTTAATTTTGCTTTGCTACTACAAAGATCTTCTAAAAGAAAATCGGATGGTTAGATTCATTTAAAGGTCGTTTTTGACATGTTCATTTTACCTATGTCAAACGTAACCAACAAAGCTTGACCTGATTATTTCTCGGAAGAACAACCTTAATATTCTAAGAATGATTGGTAATAAAAGGCGCTGCTATTGCATGTAGCTATTTTATGAATTACTTATTTAACATCGGAACTCTCAACATAGCAATGGATAACTTTAGCGGCCTTTACCAATAATAAATAATCATGTTTAGTACATGAATTCTCAAAGTAAGCCGCCGATAGGTAAGTCTACCATTGATGTGGCTAATTAATCGGAACACTACTGGCCATGTCAGTGCGCCTCTGATTCATGCTGGTTGAAATCATACCGAGCGCGCCGCAGCCGTGTCATTAATTATATTTTATTATTGTTTGTTCAATCACCAGGCCGGAGGGTCGAGAAAAACTGCCGACTTACTCTTTTAGATATAAGTAATTGATGGTACAAATTACACGAAAGTAGAAAAAGACAGTGAATTTCGATCGCATGGGAGGGGCCATGGCAATGAGTAGAATAGATTGTAACCTAGCAGTGCCACTACAGCATCATGTATCCTACTATAAAGGCAAAAGTTTGTGCCGTTGTGCAGATATTTAGCCGCTAAAAATACGCTAAAAATATGACTGAATCGGGCTAAAATTTTGCACACATGAAGATCTGGATCTGTAAACCAATATAGGCTACTTTTTATTCCAAATTGCGTGTGAAACCGCGGGCAAAAGCTAGTTAACAATCAAGGTAGGTCAATACATAAAGCGACAGCTGCGTTTTTATTATGGTGTGTAAATAAATATTATTTTCTTTATATCAGTGGTTCATTGTAGCCAGCTTGTAACGGTGGCCACACGCACGATCACTTTACGACTTGCGTCATCTCTATAAAGTGCGTTTTATCCTTTACGATTTCTTACGTGTGACATTAGCTGTATCCTTTTACATTTTACGCAATAGTTTACAAAAGTTTTCGTAATCAGATATTTTAGTAAACTGTCCTTTTGTTCATTTCTAGCTCTATCCCATCTAAACATGTCCGAATTGACAACGTAGGCAATGCTGTAATAATACTACTTAGTGAATAAATGCACACCAATCATAATTATAACATTGAGTATTGAGTTATTTTATAATCTTGACGTAGCACTACTGTACTAAAGTTTCTGATTATAAGTGCTCTATATGTCTCTTAGTGCTTTTTTATAGGTACCATGGAATGCGACACGTAGGTACGTTTATACTATAAACGTACCTACGTGTCGCATTCCATGGTACCTATATATAAAAAATATTTTAGTACTTAAGTGTAAACTTTATACTTAAGTACTAAAATATTTTTTCATAAAATATACTTAACTTTCGGATGAAGCTTCATTTATATTCGCGCCGCCCCGCCCGCCCGCCGCCAACAGAAACACTAGCAGTAGGTATTGCAATATTATTTAAAAAAAATAGTTGTTTATTCTTATATTTAGGTATAATAAATAAGTTTGCATACATAATATATATTTACACAAGTATACATGTATACTCATAACAATTAAATGAAATCTTATAATTGATGATATCTACACTCACCTGACGATCGTGACGTGACACAATCCCTCTGGCCTTCACTGAAAATCAGCGCTGGGTGGACACATCAGTGTGCATCCAGCACTACGCTGAGTGAAGGGCCATATTTGCCTTTAACGCTGCTACGCACAAAACGAATCTTTTTCTTTTTGTAACTATTTGGTAGTCTTAAGGTTAATTGTGTATAGTAGTTTTTAAGGTAAATAAAAATATTTTCTTTCTTTCTTTCTTTCTTTCTAGCACTTGCTGTGTCTATTCATACTGCACAGTTTACATATCGTGTACTGTAAATGGGATTCTAAAGTGATCGGCTACGGATATCTAACAAAACAACCAAAATGGGAGCATTTCATTGTTCTCACTATTATTTTGTACTCGTCCGATAAGCACACACTCCAATTGGAAGTGGATGTGTTCAACAGATCTTGGTTGCCTCTTTAGACTCTATCATGTTACTTTGTGGCTGTTTTATGCTAGTTTATTTTATACTGATTGCATAATAAATAGATTCAGTAGTGGTATCAAGTTTCATGGAACTTTCAAAGCAGATCGCTAATGCTAGTTGGTTCATTTATCTTTTGCATTTCTAATAACGTTTGACTAGAAAATATCATAAATATATTTTCCATCAGCCTCAGATTTCACCATAACTAAGGTGAACTATGTAATCTGATATTATTGACCGCGGAATGATTAATTTAGTAGAGTTTACCTCACTGGGTAGCTATTAGATACTATTGGGGTCGGGTCACAGTTCTTTGGTCAAAAGTGATTCCGTGTCTGCCGAGCCCGTAGACTCGAGCATTAAGGTAATAGACTCCGTAGGTGAACTGGGCCAATCGCTTTTCAATATGGACCTACCATTATCGCGAGATAAGTGAATACACCCAGCGCCGCAAGTCCTGCTAACTGAACTACTACCGATAAAACTGGTTGCTGTAATACTTGATGTAGAGGTTGTACTCAGGTTATTGGAAAATGACGTAAGCCTAGAAGAGTAAATGGTACTCGCCACCAGTTTAGCAACAATAGCTGTGGGAGACCTTTGTAAAGAGGGCAGTACCTACTTTAATTGATGATTCTTCGATGTTGATGATCTATTCAGTCGAACAAAAGGACTATAGCCGATAGTTTTCGTGCAATAAAAGTTATGGCATATGGAAGTGACAAACTCTGAGTACTTCATAAAATTCTTGTTTAATAAAAGCTCCTCCAGGCTATACTACAGGCTTTATTGTTATAGAAAAGAGTTTTTTTATTTTCTTCGATGTAGGTTTTATTAAAAGTAATTGCGTTATTATTGGAGGCATTATTTATCCGCAATGCGCGGCGGTCACGACTGGCGCTACTAATACGGCGCACGCGCACGACCCGTCCCATTACTCGGCTAAATTAATTTCACTTAATGCCCATCGATTATCGTATTGAATGATAATCGTATAGTTTCGGTGATCGTGATGGACGCGATTCGTGGGCCCCCCCGCGAGCTCTGCTGGACACGATCTACTGATATTGGCTAGACGGCACAATTGCTGATTTTTTGATCTAAGGATGTGTATCAAGTGGTGAGGTGGAGCCCTTAAAAGCTCCACCTCAAATGCTTGGACAGGAAAAGTTTAACATTTTTGGTTTATCTGTCTTGAAAGAAATTGTAACAAGCTTTAAAAGACTTGATCCAAACTCGAAAGCTCCTATAATATGACGACCATCGTGGAAAAGGATTCACGCAAGAAGATCCATAGTTATTCTAACAAGTTGTTCCGTTAGAATTACACGGAGTATCTTTCTAGATACAGCCGACAGCGGCAGCCGCGCCACAGCCTTTGAAATGTCGTGTTCCACAGAAATACTCCTGCCAGATTAGCTTCTAAGAAATGTAATGGTATCTAATTAAACCATTGTCTAACACGGTGGCTCTATACGAGTAACAGCGCTAACAGGCTTTTGTATACTGAAACAATTTGTGAAGCGTTTGTTAGCTAATAGATGATTAGCTTATAAAATGAAGCTGTGGGTATAGGACACTGCACAAGATCTCTTTCATTTCTCTTCGTTTTCGTGATGATAATCATACTTGGCCCCGAAAACATGTGACTGAATTGAAGCAACTGCTTCCTAATCTTGCTATACATTTTCAAGTTATACAATTGAAATAGGTAATAAATTAATGATCGAGTTTGCCACATTAACCGACTTCAAAAAAGGTTCTATGTTCGGCTGTATATATGTTTTTTACCGATTGTGAAGTGTTTAGTTTTAAAGTGTTTATTTATTAAAGAATTTAAAGCGGTTTCATTTTCATTTAAAACAATTAAATTATTAAACGGGTAGCTACATTTTTCCATAAAAATTTAATTTTAAAAACTCTCATCAACCTATGAAATTGTTTACTTAACTCTTTATTGTTTCTTATGAAAACGCTTTTCCATGCAAGTTTACCAGGCAAGACATAATCTTCTTATCTTACGTAGCCCAACCTACCTAACACATGCAGTGTATGATTAAAACTTGAAGACAGCTCTAGGTAGCCGTCCAGTGCAGTAATGGCCAGCCTTGTAGCCCATCCATAACATATTTCTCATTCATCGATATTAATGGTACATGACGGACCGCCGCGGCCGCCGTACAAATGAGCAACCAACTCACAGCCGATTATATTTATGTGAACATCATCTTATTCCTTACTGGCTTCTGCTTGCGGCTTTGTTTACAGAATGGCTGATAAAATATTAATCTAAGTTTTGTGTCTGAAACTATAGCTCTCCCAAAAGCCCCCACCAGTGATATGCGAGCGGCGAGGGAATTTTATGCAAACTTACACATGACAGGTAGCCAAGCGTAAGGGGGTTATATTAAAGCCTTTTTTTATTTAGAATGTAACGGGAAACTAACACGAACTATTGATGAGATATTATGGAAAACTAAGCTCCAGAGATCCCATGCAAATTTATAAGCACGACATGTGATTGATTATGTAAATTGGCCAAATCAATAAACTCTTGTTTGAATTAGGGAGCTTAAATCAAAAACACTCAATTACCATAATCTTCATCAGAATGATACCTAGTGAAGTTTTAAAACGTTATTAAGCACACGACCACGTTAATACTTAATGAACTTATGATAATTCCCTTATCTCCGACATTCCGTAATAAAGAATTTCGTAACAGCTTAAAGCAGCATAAGGATCTAATTGTGTTTAATTGAGAATGCTTGTACCGGTAGACTTGACCCTGGTTGATCTCATAACGCACAGGAAGACAAATCGACCTCATTAGAAGGCGAGACATGGCTTCCTAATCGACATTCGGCAATTCAAACATTTTATTTCGCTCCGCATGAAGCTTGTGTCTTAGGAAATTTAAGAATCTCGATGCCATTGAATTTTAAATAAACTATCACATGAGATTTATGATGGCATTAACCTACGAAATGGTTGTAGGGTTTTGGAAATATTACTTGAATGTTTCTTTGAGAAAAATCATATTTTTATTCAACAAAGGTGCAGTCCCTACTTAGTTAGATGTAGATAAAGTAGAACTGTTTTAGATCGTTGCTGGAGAGAACATAAAGAAAGCCAAAATAAGGTAGCACGTCTACTTCGTCGGCTAGCTCCTAAACGAGGTTGTTATTGTTTTCAAACAGGCCGCAGCTGCGGGTGCTATGCAATGGTATTGCTGCACTGTTATTTATTAACATTTAATTTTCATTAGGCAAGGCTATTAACGCTATTAACCGAGCCCGTAGCCGTGCGCTATTGACCGAAGCTGGATGTCCCGCGACGGATTTAGTTTCACGACTTACACGTAGTAATGAACCGAATTTAAGATAACTTTCACCAGATGAATATCTAAATATTTAAAACGCGATAAAATATACCTTTTAATGACTACCCTGCATTTTATTAGCCACGGGAAGCCGAGCGCCGTTACTTTACCTCCACCTGATACAGATTAGAAAAACTACACATACATTTTCTTTTATGGCTTTTAGGCATTTTTATTTCATATTTAAATTAATTGAACGCAAACAAGACTTGGTTTATGAGTAACTAAATAATTGAACATTTTGAAACCGGGAGATCGGGTAGAGATTGGAAAAAGGGAGTATTATTTTAAATAATATTTAGGTTCTATGCAATTTTATTAGTTTTATCACCAAGTTGGGTCGTAAACTTATTGTATTGGATGTTGCAGAGGATAAATAAAAAACTAGACGTTTTAAACACTACTTTGTTTTAGTAGTAACGTTGTCGAAACAGTTAATGGCATGTTACTTGATATTTATAGCGTCTTTTTATTGTTATTATTATAGTTATCATGTCGCATGGAGAATAGGATGATTCTTTTACTTTACAGTTTTAATGCAGTGTGAAAGCGATGTCCTCCATTATTATAAAGGTAATAAATTAAGCAGCATACTCTCCCCGCCCGCGGAGAATCAACATTAGTTCCAAACATCTCGAACTGTAAACAGCATCCCTATAGCGCTTATTGGACCGCCCGTCTCATTTCATTTACGAAACTAAAATAATTACGCATGTTGAATCCGAATATAATGTTCTCATTGATAAATTTATGGGCAAAGAACACGTTATATGGTTTCGACGACATACTTCAAATATATTTTTTAAATAAATATTCATGAGTGATAGACGCATTGCGAGGCTACATGGCTATAAGTCAACGAAAGGCGGCTGGGTGAGCGGCGCTGGCGCCGACCGCGTCCCCCAGGTTCTGCTCTTCCCTATATCATTGTGATGCCTCGTCTAGCTCACTAAATCATTCCTGATCCAGTATTCCAATAGCTATTTCAAACTACAAAGCTTTTAATGCTTTTTCTGTCTTGGTACATACACACTTCATAGCGCTTTCAAGCACATTTTGTGTAGTGTTTTTGAAATTAGTCATCTACCTAAGTGAATCGTACACATGAAGATGTGATGTGCTGCTTACTAAAAGTATAAGTTGGATATTTCTTTGTCTATATACCTATCTACACCACTCCGATGCTTATTTCTTACTATCTTTAGTATGATAATAGCCATGTCCACACTCTGAGGGTTCATAATTTTTAATGGATGTTTTCTTTCTACTAAGCTGTCTTCACATAATTTAACCGTCATTACTATGGAAATATAATTTGCTGTGTTGTCTTGTTTTGTTCGACGACCAAGTTACCTACTGGGAGAAGCCTTTGAAGCTAAGAATTCCCACAATTTATGCTTAAACTTTAAAAGATCATGCTGTTCAACATTGAAGAAAAAGCTTTTGAATACTATTTAATTTTACATGTACATAGAAGATACAATAAATTTGTGAGTTTTTATGTTAATTTCATAAAAAAAGGGTTTATGCTTGTTTGGCTTGGGTCAGGAACTTGTAATATTTTTTGACCTAATTTGAAGTTTAATTAAATCTAAAGCATATTTCCCTAAACACAACTTTTGATAAAGATTGTGGGTATTAATTTGTGGTGTAAACGACATTGCTACTGTATCGCTACCGAGCGGCCCACTCTGCGCGCGCGCCGCTTGGCACGCGCCTTCCGCCCACGGCCCGTCTTCCATCTTCTAAATACAACTGTTACGTCTGACTGACAATCACCGCACATCCTCGTTAGGTCTGAATATTTTACTTTTAATATTGTAGATAAATTTTCTTATTTTCATTTAGGTGCAAAGAATGGGTGCAAGAATGTACAAAATACCTACAAATGAAACAGTTGCATCTGTTGTAACTGTTTTCATCTCATCCGATAGAAGTTCGAGCAAACTGATAAGACAGTACATTTTTACGCAGGCCCGTCAAATTAAAGTGGAATAGACAGTGCTTATTTGGACATGATATCCCATTGACAATCTAACTCTTCTCCGTTAAAAATCCACGCCGTCTATTAGTTCTGAGGTTAATAAAGACTTTTTTGAAGAAGTCTTTATTGTCCGTTTTAGTATTAGTCTTAACTGTATTTGAGATAGATTCTTATTTTAAAAGAGGTTATGGTGTTTCTTATTTTACAGTAACTACCAAAATTTTCTTTATCCAGCTTAACTTGCCAGGATATCGAACCACTTTAAAACGGAATGAAATGGAATATCCAAAGCTAATACAACAAAAAAAGCTTTGTAGATAAATACTTATTGCTGAACCTCCGAGACATTTTTCACCCAGTCTCAAGTAAGCAGAGCTTATTGATAGGAAATCACCTAATATGCCAGTTCGTATCATGTTTTACGTTCAGAGCATAAAATATGGAAATAGATTTAAAATAGGTAGGTACTTATTCCTTCGTGTGTTAGAACTTGAATCTTTGCCCGATACATATCTATTTCACTTATGTAGCTACGATAACTATTAATAATTCGTTTTATTATTTATCAACTTCAAATCATCAATACCGTTGGTAAGTAGGTATTGAATTTTATAGCGTTTTAATAACTTTTATAATAAGACTAAACGATATTCCATAAGCATGTAACATCAGACTTTATTATGTGGTGAAACCCAACTAATTTATCGATAACAAAATACCTATTATATTACCAAAAACCATTAAATATTTAAAATATCATACAGTTGTCAGGTTTGTAATGAAATAAACTTCAGAGTTCCATGTTGCCTTTTAAAATATTCCGAGTTTATTTTGCGACCATAATTGCATTTGTAAAAAATATTTTGAAGGTACAGTTTCCCTTAAGATTCTATAATGTAATGGAGTCGTTTATTGTTGATCAGTACCTAAATTTTTTTACATTGCAGTTTGGATAAAATTGCAAGTTTCTAGTATGAAATTTTATTGATTTTGCGACCATAGCCTGTAAATATAATTAGACGTAATTTCCAACGCTTATGTTTCCTAAGACATTTAACTATACGACTGAGATAAGACTAAGTGTAGTGTACACCCTTTAACGTTTTGTGTAACGATCCACCAAGTTTTAAAATTTCTGGACATCTATCAGCTAATTCGATTAAAGATTCCGTATCTTCATTAAAGTTTTATGCCTCCCTACCTTCAACTTCGACGCAAGTGGCTTTCATAATGTTGTGTTCATCAGTAGGGGAGACCGAGGAGAGTTGTGACAGAGGAGAGTTGTGACAAGGACGATTTCTTGGAACTTATGACCGTTAGCAAGCTGGCAATGCTGCACAATTGTTTCTTTAGAGACGCGCTACTTGAAGCAGTACGTACCTCAGGCACACGGCAACCGGTTGCTTAAGTACGACGTCTGCATGGATAAAAAACTGAAAAGTAAGTTTTTTATCAAAATTTTGATCGTAACTATATCGTGACATATTATATTTACGTAGTTATGTTATTTTTTTGTAAATTGTGTGGCTTTCGAAGTTTCGAAGTGTGGCATTGTCATGCTGTGTTTGCATCTTGTTTTAAAATTACGAATTATTATTCTGACCAGGTCGCTATTTTTGGCACCTAGGAGAGTTGTGACACGCTGTCACAACTCTCCTATTTAAGTTTGTTTGTAATTTGCACGCATTTTGCTGTGATTTCTAGTGGTTTTTTTTTGTGTTTATTATGTATTTTCGTTTAACTTAGTCCATTCTTCAACCTAAGTTTGACATAAGAGTACATATTCAGCAATAAAATTCTGTCTTAAGCCTACTAAAGATGAATAGCTGCTATAGAAGCCAGTAGAAAATAAAAAAATGTGAAAAACCGTGTTTTAAACGAAGAAAATAAGAAACCTCAAAAAGCGAGAAGAAGACTAACAAGAAAAGTACAGGTGATGTCGAAGAAGATGCTGATAATGATTGTTTTTGCCTGTGTTGCCTTGAATCCTATGCACGTAGCAGATCCAATGCGAAGTGGGTTCAGTGCCTGGAATGTAAAGGCTAGTCTCGCGAAGATTGCACTGGGGGCGAGCTGCAATACGTCTGTCATAATTGTTTATCAGATTACATTAAAAATTTGACTGATTTTATAACGACTGATCTCGTAATAAAGCCATAATTACTTATAAAATATTTATTGCTCATTAAGTTAATGTTTGTAGTTGCAACAATTATGACTAAATGATAATTAAAGTATTTTTATGCAAAAAGGTGTTTTTCGTTTATAATTAATATAAAAGTATTTTTATTTGTCAAATATAGTCTAGGTATACAGCTGTCACAACTTACCCTGGTACCTGTCACAACTTACCTCGGTGTTAGGAGAGTTGTGACAAAGGGAGTAGTTTTAATTTTCGTGGATTTTCTCAGAAACTTTATAACTTTCGTTAACTCTCATGACTGTTTTTAATGTAGAAAGGATTGGGGTGTATTTAGGCATCGATTTCATAATTGTGGTACGTTTCTTTATTGAGATATGCTCTTCTAAGTAAAAATTGTCACAACCCTCCTCGGTCTCCCCTACCCACTAGCAATAATCATAAATTAATTTAATAGATCATAGAAATCAGCTTATGACATTCGGTTGTGTCTGTAAACTTCCCAAAATTACTTTAGTAATATCTTTTGTAATAAATTCGATCTCCACTGGCTTTTCTGTCCTATGCCATACGAATAGCAGTTATGATAATTAGTTGCATCTCCTTAATAACGAGTGCGTCCACAGTTTCGGCTCTTCCAAAATGAATGCTTGACCCGATGGTCTCCACTCATGAATATTTAATATTTACAAATTATTAATCCAACACTTATCCATCGCCGTTCACGAGCATTCCATTTCCATAGGGCTGAAAGATTCCACGTTACCTACTTTCAATTCTTTGTGGACCTTTAATTATTTCACAGCTGTTTTTAGCATTGCCATTGCGGCTACTTCTGGCACATTGTACTTTCGTTATCACCATACACCTATAATACACATTTCTTTCACACAATCCATTCATCGTTTCTCTGGTATGGTTCCCCTTTATGCATCTAGTCTCGTCGTATTTTTAACATACTGTATAACACAATAACAACACAAAATCTTAGCAAAAATGAGAACGCGTCGTCAATGTTTTGGCAATTTATTTGTCTTTGTATGTATACCGTACCTATTTTCTCCAGTTTAACTCTCATGTATTTGTCAATTGAGAAATCACCGTTGACTATGTTTTGGTAGCTACTAAGTTTCAATCAAAAACACCGCCCTTTCCATATTTTAAAATGAAAGCTTTTAATATTATAATGGATAGAGTTAACGTATCAGGCGGTAATCCCGATTCTTCGCTATCTATCGCTCGAAATATTTCTATAATGAACTCAGTCACGCGTACATTAAATTTAAATAAAGTGGCTACTGTATTAAAATATAGATAACACATTATTTTGTTGCTGTCCATTAAGCCTTCAACATACGCGCGCGGTTGTATACACTGATGGAAATAATAATACATATGTATTTGTTATTTGAACCTTCAAATACGTAATTTGGAAAACCTAGTAGCTGAAATTTTGCAAGGAATACGAAAGTTTATATGCATCTACGAAATCCACTTCTCGTGCAACTAGACCGGTTTTTGGTAAGTTATTTTAATAATACTTTCCTGACATGAGTACTCGCCTTAATTGCTACTAATATTTCAATCGAATGTTTGAGATATGTCGGTGTATCAAAAGGAATGGCTTAATAAAAATTAAAATTTGTGTGTTGTGTATAGGAGGCAAATAAATCCGGTGTGGAATGCAACTCGCGTTCGGCGCGTGCGCTGTTATTAATTGCCGATCGCGGGCTGGTTTGCGATACCTGCTTTATTGGTATTGTGTACTAGCCTTATCTAGGCTTAGTGCTTAAATACAGTTTTATAGGATGGTTGCATGTTTATATTTGTTATTCGGCAAGTATTTTTTGATCATCAAAAAGTCCTGTGTGTGTGATCTTACTGTATCGAGGCATAAACCTGATCAAAATTCGATATCAAACTAAAATTATAAAAAGATCTCAAGAAATACCATCATGATAACATGATTTTCAATATTTAGTCCGAGACATTGAAAAGAATGAACATGACGCATTATGTTAAATCTTCTTTGTGTCTATTTAGAATATTTATTTTGTGACTTAGTAGCGTAAGTGGTCCAAAGCGGGCTATTGTAGGAGATGAAATCAAGAGCCGTCACAGCATCCTCAAAATCCAAGACGGCGCGATTGTTCCTCGACTTAACATATCAATTATGTCGAACACAAAGGTGGATAAGAATTGAGCGACGTGGATGAAATCATTAACTGATTGGTGTTTGTATAATTCATCAAGAGGTATTCCGGGCCGGCCACTTAGCGCGTTATCAGATAGCCCTGCGTGTACCGACAACAAAGTAATGCATTTCTCTATTGTCCGAGCTTTTGTGAGCTTTTATCTAGTAGAGCCGATATTATTGGCTCGGTATTATGCTACTGCGTACAGAAGATTTTTTTTTCTATACAATAAGCTCTGTTTACACTGTACTCAGTGTAAACTTAGCCTTAGCCTTAGCCTTAGCATGAAACAACATCTAATATGGAACTCTTAGATACCTATTTAGAGTTGCCGATTTGCGCAAGCTGAAACTCTTTTCTATATTATAATTCCTATACATAATTTACTTTTCGTTATAATTAATTCGATGGTTTTCTATAACTACCTACCTATATTACCACTTATGTTATTACTGTACTTAATTAAATATTTTTTACATAATTACTTTATATCGTATCGTCAAATTATAATAAACTAGACGATCGCCTCGCGGTTTCCCCTGCGTAGTTCCTGTTCCCGTGGGAATTCCGGGATAAAATATAGCCTATGTCACTCCCTGAAAAGTAAGCTTTCTAACGGTGAAATAATTTTTCAAATAGGTCCAGTAGTTTTGGAGCCTATTCAATACAAACAAACAAACATACAAACAAACAAACAAACAATCAAATCTTTCCTCTTTATAATATTAGTACAGATACCTACTAAATGTTTATTTATCTATACTAATATTATAAAAAGGAAAGATTTGATTGTTTAAAATCCGTTGCGAAGTTTTGAAGATTTAAGCATACATAGGGACAGAGAAAGCGACTTTGTTTTATACTATGTAGTGAAGCCTTTAAAAATAAACAGTGCATTCAGTGAAATCTTTACTAAAAACGAAAATTACAATGAAATAGTAGAAACAAATTAGAACTAGTATTTACAATTGAAACAATTGAGCTAACTGCAGACTGTTGCAAGCAATCTACAGGTAGCTAAGTATATTTTGTTGTTAATTATTAGCACATGACGTAACGCTGAAGCGCCTAAGCCTCTCTCTCTTTCATCAGTTTAATTATGAAAATCTTTTAGTTAATGTCTTCCAAAGCCTTGCTATAAAATACATTTAGGCTGAGCGCAGACTTGAGTCACGACAGTTTTAAGACAGACTTTCCTCACATAGAAAGTCTGCCTTAAAACGGAAACAAAACTGTTTTGTCTTGCATCTTCATACATTTTGTAAAGCAATAGTCTGTCTTTAGTCTGTCTTAAAACTGTCGTGACTCAAGTCTGCGCTCAGCCTTAGTGCTACTACCACGTCAAATCTTTAAACCAACCAATATCATGGGTTGCAAAACGATTTTTTACGATTTCACTCACAGCTATTCATTCCAGCAAATTGCTTTATGAATGACTTACCTTATTAAAATGTTATCATTCAAACTCTTTATACATTTTCAAACCTACGATATGATATTTGATCAAACCTAAAGAATATCAAACCGCACGGAAAGTTCCATTCATTTAATATTATTCTTGTGGGTATTGCACTGATGAGTCAGCTTTTAATTTAGAATGTCTATTGAGTAATTTTGTATGACTTCAATTTTATTTCTTTGATGTATTCTCAATAGATTATTAATCTCTGGTATTTAAAAACGGGACTCTACCTACCGATCATAAAGCTTAGGTACCTCTTACAACGTTATTAATAAAACACACATTGACCTTTGTCCAAAAAAGCCACAGTGCAACGATGTCCAGCTTTACTTAGCACTGTGGTAAAACAAGTCAGTTTAAGTTAAGTTACGAGATAAGGAGTTTTAGAAAGACAAAACTCAAAACTCAAAGAGCATATCCTGTAGAACTTTACAAGACTCTTTGGTACGTCAGAAATTTCAAATTACTGAAGTTAACTAGGAAATAACACGGCCACGGGAGAAGACAATGGGGTTCTTCTGATTCCCTCTACGTGTGTCCACTTTGCCCAGCAGTGGGACAAAATAGGTTAGATAAAAATACTAAGCATTCAATTAACAAGCTTAGCAGATTATTAAGGCAGACAGATTAACCTTTTGAACTTACTTTATTAATCTATAATCTTTAGATAGGTATAATTTCCAATTTTAGCATTTTCGAGAAAGGTGTTTTGATAGAAAATATTTAGAAGGGTGTTTTTCAGGCAGTCATATAAAGTTGAGCTTCTACATGTTCTGAGCTGGGCTTTGTCTCGGGGCACTGCAGCGGTACTAGCGCCATCATTTATGTCGACTGACGGAAATTAAAGAGAGAGAGGAATAAAAATGTCCAGCCTAATGACGGGCGCGGACCTCTTGCGGTGAATGTGTAATAATTTGCCTCGGGGACACGGCCTGACCGCGGCAAAGACTAAATAATTTTAATTACATGTTATTGATAAATATTCTCTCCCGGAGCGTTCGGATCTGTCGATAACGCCGCGCAATTAGGCGGTGACCTTTGACTTTACGATTTGTGGTGGGAACGGCGAAATGGGAAGCCGCGGGCGACGGCAGCCAACCGACGCAGGTCAACACCGACACCGGCCGGAAACGACGTAAATAACAACCTCTCAAACCCGAGCTTCGCGATGAAACAACATCTAACATGTAGATTTGAACTTAATCTTACTGCTAATTCAGTTCAAAGCGATAAAAACGCCCAATTATCCAAAACATAATCTACAAGAGGCCATAAAAGAATCCGGCCCGGCCCATAGCTTAACTAAATACTCATTATGAATATTGTTTGAAGATGGTCGCATAATACTTAATCGTGGTCCGCGCAGCACGACTCTTAAAATTATTACGCGAAAGATTGAACTAAAATTAGTTGTCTCAAAATAAAGATACTTACAAAAATAGCCTGTTTGATGGGTGTGTTGTGCAACAAACCATTACCTATGAGTGCACTGCATGCCGTGTCGAGACTGTGAGACATAGGTAGGATAGGGGTGGATGTCAGGTCTTCACCCTCAGCCCATAAGTCGCGCGTCGGGTGGCCGATGAAAAGTATTTTGTCGCCAAGCAACATCATGAATATTTAGTCGTTGCACGCCCCATCCCGGTCCAATACGACCATATACGACCGACGGCGGCGGGCACAGATAAAATGTTATGGAAAATACAGAACAATCCCGAATACAAAATAAGCGAGCGCACTCATTATTTTTTATAGAGAGTAGGGGACTCTCATTCCATGAGCTTATGTGATTATTTTTTAAGATTAGTTGAGTAACATCGAGTGCATTAAAATCAATTTTACCGAGTGAATTAGAACTTTAATGTTGGTATAATCGATATGTTAAGTCCATCGGCTTAAAATGTCAGGGCCCGGCGATCCGACATGAAAGTTCATCACATCGTGTTCATTATGGTGCGCAATAACGATACAGATGACTTTATCATTATGTCAGGAGGTTCTCCATTATCAGACGAGATTGTACCGAAATTACGAAATAGTAGGTACATAGGTATTATTCTGTTATTGCTGATTTATTGCTTTGGATTACGAAACAGTCTAAATTATAATGATGGAAGTAATTACTTTTATATTACCGTACTAGGTTCTTGTAAACATCATCTTTAGACTTAGATAATAATAGCAGTGTTTTTTCTCACAATATTTTGACACAAACTTATGACAGCGATGGTCAAAAGTTTGTGTCAATAGATTCTACAAAAATATATAAACGTTGCAATGCGCGATTATTTTATTCATCGTTTTTTTAAGGCACAACAGCGGTACAGACACTATAATTTAGAAAAGAGAAATAAACAAACAAAGCATTGTAATAATATTGGAAGGCACTTGATTTTTAGCAATAGCAGAGCAAAGCTCATTGAAATCATTCACAAGGTTTCAAAAATTTATTAATAACCTGCCCATTTAGTCTCGTAGGTTGCAAAAGTGATATCTATGTCTATCGAAATTCCATTCATGCGATATTTTAATGTTCATTTAAGGCGAAATGTGACGTCATTTGGTCATAATTATTACTGACGTGTTATTGTCCTGCTTATTTTTATTTATAGCATTTATTTAAAAGACAGTGTTTTGATATGCCTGTTTGTCGTAAGGCAAATTAACTTAACTTTCATATTGTCAAATTACAAGACTAGAATCACATAATCTGGGAAATTGAGATAAATTATAAAAATACTAGCTGCGCCCCGCGGCTACGCCCACGTGGAAATTTAAAATTATCACTTAAGGATGAAAAATAGATGTTGGCCGATTCTCAGACTTACTCAATATGATCACAAAATTTCATGAAAATCGGTCAAGCCGTTTCGGAGGAGTACGGGAACGAACATTGTGACACGAGAATTTTATATATTAGATAGATAAACATTATGAAGATAGGTTTCTATAATCCTGAAATAAATAATATATAAAGACATTAGAAGATAAAGAAATTGTTATTTTATAAACATGCGACGCTTGTTTGACGGCGAAGTTCGGTCTCTCTTTTCCAATGCAGCCCACCTCTAAAGTCTAATGGAAAAGAGATACGTACCTACCTCCACTGAAATGCATGATGTTGTGTGCTCCAATCAAAACGTTATTTGTCATCCGTCCGAGTGATTGTGGTGTTTGGCGGTGTGTGGTAACGCGGGGAGCACAGAATGGAGAGCATTCGGCTTCTGAATGTCGATTTAATTGCCAGATAAAGTCGAGCGTGTGGCCACAGCCTATCTGATTAATATAGCTTGCTCACTTTTGACGCCCGTGGTGGGCATACGAGCCGCCGGAGGTGTGCTACCTCCGCGGAGTACGAGTAGCGGAACTGCTGGATGAATTCCACGGCGATCAAGTGTAGTTTGAGTTGCGGAACTATAGCGGAAGTCTGGCTGACGTCGGAGCAGATCGACGAAACCGTGTGGGGAAAGAGATAGAATTATAGTCAAATCTATGCGTTAGAACAAGCAGTTTCGCTAGTGCTCCGCTTCTCCTACATACGGACAGGACATTGTGAAATTACTGCGGTTCCTTTGTTATGGTTTCGCAGCGTAGGTGTGCTACGGGCGTGAAGGAATGCCAAGCCATAATTTACTTAATTCAAATAATTGCATAAGAAAAGTTTTATGCCTAGGTTCCTTCCTTACGTACATCGTAAGCTACCGAGATTTTAGAATTTGACTAAATGTGAACAGAAATGTGAATGTGAATTCAATGGACTCTTGCGTAGAATTAGTGTGCCTAGCTAAAAATAACGATTATGCCTGCGACCAGCAGCAGGTAGAGCTAGTTCAAGACGTCCATGCGTAGTGCATCATGGGAAAAAAAGTGATAAAAAACTACGGTTGAAATTGCTGAGCGTAGGTGAAATAATAGAAGACATTACGCAAAAAAGACTGAATCTCAGAAAATATCTAGCTAACTGATGCAGTAGTTAAATAAGGAGTGAGTCAGCTTCTAGCTTGATGAGCTACGACTGAGCACAGCTATTGAAAGATAATGGTTTAGATGTTACGAAGCTTATTCGAGATGGCATATCGGTTTCAATGTTGTTTACTCTCTTGATGACTATGATATTTTTGTCTAAGTCGAAAATAGTTGTTATGAAATTAATATCTACATCTGTCTTTTTTATTTTACTTACCTATTGCTCGGCCAACTTCTAGGCGGACCATAATACAATACAATACAAATACTCGTTATTGCACATCAAGATAGAGAAAAACAGAAAACTAAAACATAAACACAAAAGCAGTAGCAGAATAGGCGGCCTTATCGCTAAAAGCTATTTCTTTCAGGCAACTTTTGGATGGACACGCAACTATTGTACCATAATCCACCATATTTATATTGTACCATAGTTTGACCATAGTCCACCATAATCGTGGTCTATACCTGTACAGGTATAGACCACGATTATGGTTAAAACTGATCAGACAGTAGCGAGTGGCTTGATTAGGATATTAAATTGATTTGCTTTTAATTGATTTTTTAATTTATTAAGTAATCCGACAGCGGTAAATTTTACATAAAACAGTATAAAAACCTTATGCCTTATGTTTAACAGAAACGCCACTCGCGTTTCTGTTACCCTGATAAATAAACAGAAAAATATTAACATTTAAACAAACAGGTAGTACAAAATAAACAGTAAAGTGAAAAATTCATTTCAGTGGTTTCGCGACGTGTGTTGTGAGTGTGTGTGAGTGAGCGTGTGTGTCTATGAGCGTGTGTTGTCAAGTGCTTCTGAAGCACCAGTCTCTTTAGAGTCTGGGCAACAGGAGACACCCGTCACAAAACGTGTTATTTCAATCTCCAGATACATGGCCAATATAAACCACCAGTATAATCTGTAGTTGTTCCAATAAGCAATAATCCACACGAATGATAAATTTAAATTGTTAGTCGGTAGTCGAGTGGGCGCCTAAACACTACAAGGGCCCATAAAGCGACAAGTATGGTAATGTTGAAACCATCTACTCACTATATTAACTGCTCTAGTTCTGACATTTTATACGAGCTCGATGAAAATGGCTGATAAACTGATGTATTTTTTTAGATGGTGAATGATTTAATGGGAAAATTCCTCTCAAACAGATTTCGATGCTTCAGGTAACCAACATAAATGCATATAGAACAAATATATTGATCCTATTTTCGAGCGAGGAGGTAGAGTACAGGTGAGTAGGTAAGTACTCTAAAGCACTGATATTGCAACCCATACCAACCATCTAAAAGCCTAGCTAGGTAACAAATAACACTTTGTAGCCTCGGTCCATTTTAGATAAGTTGACTTGGTTATTTACACGATAGCAAATAGCAATTTGACAAATGGGATTAGCTCAAGAGTTATGGGCAAAGCTTCTAGCAAACTTTCAAAATCGTCGTTAATTCATCAGCGACATTGGCAGGCGGACTGAAGCCGACTAATGGGAGCAGAATTTCCAGATAGATACTGAAAAAGACGGATTTCGTGTGTCGGTAATGTAGTGGTATGGTAGGTAGGGCATTCCGCTATTAATCATTAAACATTTAAGGCAGCGAGGAAGTTGGGAGAGATCTTCAGAGATGTCGGTTCCTAAGAGTCGGATATCTTACCATGTTATTTTGATTCTGTAACCGTTGGAAACATTATGGATTGTTTGTTCTATCTGCAAAAACTTTCGCTCATCGAACTCTATAGTTTCTTTACTTCTATTTCCACGCACCCCTATCAGATTGCAGAACTGCGCGCGCGCATTCCTTGACAGTAGTGGCGCGTTTCGTCACGGATCTGCTGATATTTCACCGGGTCCTAAATCCCAGGGCTGACAGCGAGTAAATCACGGGTGGGCGTCGCCGGCTCCCGGCGCTGTTCCTGCTAAATAACTGCTACCGTTTACCTGCCTCTGATCATCTGATGCTTGATTTAATGTTGCTTCCAGCTAGCGCTAAACCGAATGGATATCGCGGAATTGTATTACGTCAGTTTGAGATATGAAGGGGCTGCTTTATTGGCTCAGTGTTTGTTACCTAGGGCTGGCGTGTATCATAACGTTACAAGACGATAAGCTAGAGCAATATTCTGAAATTTTCTTAGTAAACTAGACGCTTAGAAAATAGTTTGTTTTATTAGCCATTTAAAATACTCATAATAACAGACTTTCTGCCGACTAATGTTCTAAAGTTCTGAACAATAGCGTCGCAATTACTAAAATGCATAGAATCATAGACACATAAATGTTGAACAGTTGTTCAATTAGAAATCTTACTACCCTCAATTACATGAACTATAAACTGTTTTACAGGTCCCTATTAGTAGTACTATTAACGTGAATACGGTTATATATCCATCGAAATACGGGCCATTCTGCTGTAGCGATAAATCAAAAACGCCCCTGGCTTGAGTTATGCGTTTGCTATGAAAATTCAGATGCAATGGTTGGAGTGGTACTTGATTTTGTCGTTTGGTTACTTTTACTTTATATTCCTTGTTAGTTTACTGCTCATAAAATCTAATCTGTTTATACATTTATTAATTAACGACCACGTTCCATGTTATTTTACATTCCAACAAAATGTGTTATCTTTAAATTACGAAGTGCAATTTACATCACAAATTGTTACCTAGCGTAATTGTTAGGTACCTTTACAATATACATATTTATTTGCGACACTATAATAACACCATAAAAACCACAATAACAAGAAGGTAAAAGAAAACACGTATGGTATCATATTACCAAAGGTGCGTTTGTCGAGGTTCAGAATTACTTAGAAGGTACATGAATTGGTTGGGTAGAGCTAAACTGCAAGCGTTCCGTGTCAGGAAACATTTTATTGATATGGTACTTATACATTTCAATTCACTCCTAGAAAATGTACGTACTTTCCTTTTTTCTAGTTTACTGTGTTCTATGTTTTTGGAATTTGAATCAAATCGCTCTCATCACACCCGACTATCGTATTGACCGCAACCTAAATTGCATGTCTTGCGCAGAAAATTGTTCTCGACGCCGTGAGTCAATCAACGTTTACAAATTAGGGTTATTTACTTACATATAACTTAATAAGCAAGATTTAGCACTTCAGTTAAACTCACTGCAGCGTTTTACGAGCCATAACAGCTTTTAACGACTTACATGGACTTATTAGACGACTTTTTATAAGTGGCAACGTCGTAAAGTCGTTTAGTTATTTGTGTTTGGCATGTTTCTGTGATATTGGGAGAAAATGTCGAAATCGAAGTGTGCCGGCAGCAAACGGGCAATTCTGGTAACATGTTAGGCAGCATCAGTGCTACTTGGTAGCTCTAAGAACTTACAGCACAGCACACATTTTTGTTTAACCCAAAGCATGTACCTAATCGTTTTGTATAGATTTTCTGGGTACCTACGTCAGTCATCAAATATAATTTGCGAAGGTACCCAAAGTTCTAGTTGGTTCTCTATTTTTGCTGAATACACCCGTCGTATAAAGTTGTCGTATCCAGGGGCGTATCCAGAGGCCCTATTATGCTAAACTAACGCTTCACTGAAATGTCGCCTTATAGACACGTTTTGGTATTCGTACAAAATATGCAAGAAGCTACATGTAAGGACGCACGTCAAAAGCATCGAGGTAGGAGAAGGTAAACTTCAACAGTTTTGACTACGTCACCACAGATATTATAATACTAGACGTCAATAAGGTTTCTACGTGGCGATTCTGCGACCATACGACATTGTCATAGTGAACTGATTGATAAGCACAATTGGGCCGCAGAGTTCTGGACGTTCCTTACAGCCTCTCCACACTCGCGTGCGGATCGCGCGCGAAGCCGCGAACAACCCGCGAACCATGAGTGTGGATCCCATTCGCATATTCTTCGCGGCTTCGCGTCGCGTTCACGTCTTGTTCCCGTTTGTTGTCGGTTTTTCGGTCCCGCGACAAAGGGTTCGCGAACGCGAACACGACAAGGCGAGCAAGCTACTCGGATGGTTGTTTTTGTTTCGGATGTTACGCGCTAACTCAGTGCAAAATGAAAAAAAAACTTGATTTCTTTTATATTTATTATATGTATATGCTTTTGTATTTTTTATATAATCGTAATTGTAAATTGCCACACGGCATTGCCAATGCACGCGAGTGTGGAGAGACTTTTATATGCATTGTGGAAGATGAGTCCATAAGCGCACGAAAGGTGTGCCGTGCGTAGACTGCGGCGCGCGTTCTCAATAAATCAGAAGACCAAGTCGCTGATTGTGGAGGTAGCAGCTACCTCAATCCAGCAGGTAGGTATTATCATCCAAACTACAAAAAGTTATCGCATCGGTAACCTGTAACATCCAAGGAAGTATTATATCAGTCATCTAGTACCCAAAACACAAGCTCGGCTTAGCTTGGGGCTAGACGATGCTGTGTGGATTGTCCAGCATTAATCAGAAAAGATATTTGTAGTTACTAAACCATTGCACATGAGTTTCCAAGACTTGTTTTGATTGACAGAGGTTTTTGTTATCTCCATGTTTGAAAGTTTTGAGATCTTAGTGTGGTCCATTATCTTGTCTTTCTTGACTTTAACTTGTATTTCAATTAAAATCGGTACAAGTTCTGTAGAAAGTGACCTAGCTGATCCTAGCTTACTTACTTGCAGATTAATCGCAGCCTAGCTCTACACAAATCAAAATGTAAATGGATATAGTATGTTAAGTGCGCCCTGCCTAGTAATAATGATGTTAGCATTAGGCATATTAATTGGCTGGATGGGCGCTATCTCTGGATATAGGCAGCGCCGCACGCGCAACTCCGATACCTTACTTATGCGTACAACATCTCCTAATGGGATACCATAACTCAATCCTGATTTTGTATACACCCATAAATTAAATGATATTGCAAACAGTACTAAATTTATGTGTCTCTAATGAAAGAGAGTGAAATAAAAGTTGTACGATGACTGCTGAGGTGGATTTCAAAAGGCCCGCATCCTAAATACGGTATTAAACGACGTAAAGCGTTGTTACCGCGGAATCATTAAGCTCGAATCGAGTCTTATTGAAATGAAGAACCGGGTCCCTAATGAAGGTTGCAAAATCAAATCAGCATTTGTGGGGATACAACGTTTATTATGTATTTAGTGGCGGCGGTAGACGGCGGCGGCTGCGGGTCAATGCTTTTGTCCTTCCGATTCCTATTAAAATGAATCCTATGCAATGCAAAACGTAGTAGCTTGAAGTCTTTGTTCTAAATTGTATGATCACTGTAAAGTTAAGATTTTAATATGATAATCAAAAACCTTAAATTCAATTTAATATAATAAGCACAATAATAACATTACAGATTTACTTATCTAAGTAATTTAAGGTTCTAAATTTAACTTAGACAATAATATTCCATATCACAAAACAAAAAAAATCTACTAATTACCCAAACTTAAATAAATACAGAGAAATTATAGATACGAATATATTATGTTAAAACGAAATAAAAATATTAGGAGAGTAAGAAATTTATATAAAAAGAGCAAAGTTCATAAAATTTAACAATCAAAAATCATCAAATAAATAAAGTGAAATTTCCCTCTTGTGCTGGATTCATTCAGTTCAGATCGGACTTGGACCTACATTAGACTCAGACCAATCGTGTTTAGAGATTCTGGTAAAATATAGCTGCTGCTTTACTTAAAAACTTTGAAATTTATAGTAGGTGTGAGTGGATCTATGAGTTTTCAAAATTTTCGACGGTGTGCAAGAAAAACCCACGTAGGTCTACTCTGGCAGATACCTAATCATATACCGTTTATAATAATAATGCAAAGCAATAAAGCCATAAGCAATTTCAAACAAATAGCGAGTAATAAGTAGGTTTTAAAGAGCCCTCATGGGAAAATACCTCCAAGCAATTATTTCTAAGTAATATGAATTATAGACGACTGTTGACAATATGAAGAAAAAGCGAATAAAATAAATAATGCTTATTATATATTTATAATTTAAGTCATTAAAAGCACCGCTTATTGTATAAGCTATCAATTTCGTGATCTCTATTTGCGCAAGATTGTAATTTTGTGTTCACTTTGTAGATCGTTCAGTATCTTTATTACTTACCCACTGTCGGCTTTTCTGATGTATCGAACTTAAACGGTGTTTCGAAAAAGTAGATCGTTAATTTAATATTTACTAGCTGAGAATGAAGGATATAATTATCAGGAAATGAAGTGTTAAAACATACATCGCCTATTATTTTAATATCGTTGGTAATCGATAACTGTTCTGTTAATGATACCTTCTCCAATAACTCTATTTTTAAATCGTGTAGATATTTCAGTGTAGTTTGTTCGCTTAACGAAGCGGTTGACCTTAGGCTGCGTACACTTATACAATTTATTAATGACAAGAGAAGAAAGCGATATGCCTAAATAGCTACAAGCGAGGTCTATCAAGGGACATAGGCCGCCGTCGCCACCACGGAATGGCTCCTACGGCCGACGATTAAATTAATGGTGGTGATCATTTACCTCGTGTGTACACACCGTATAATTTCAGCGATTTTTAATAGGAACCCTGGGTGGCAGTTTATCTCTTGATGTCTCTATTTACGTATCACAGTGGTTGAAGGGGATTTTATATTGTAATTGATTTGATAAAGTGACCATTTGGTCCTAAGCGACTATAAAATTATAATCACTGCAGGCACTAATTAAAATAGTGTTATCAAATATTTTCTAATAAAATTAAGTGTTAATTGGAGACACGGAAGATATAAAATTAGTGGACGCCGAGTTTGGAATGAACCGCATTATAATGACGAATTTTACATTCGACGCACACGCAACTCTGTTGACAAATATTTTATCTTTGTCAAAGAATAAATACCCTATCGTTTAGGTAGGTTGTGCCGAAATGTTTAAACACTCAAAGTAACACAATTAATTGGTAAATATGTTTATGATTTGTGTATAAATAACCATGATTGTTGATAAAGTTTTATCGTTATAATCCTTAAAGAGCATGAATTGGCTCTGATTACCCCTAAATATGTACTGGCAAGAATTTTTGTCAAACGTATTTTATCAAAATATTCTTTTAAACATAGCACGGTTCTTAAGATATGCGGAATAAAGTAATCTTTTGCTCAAAGTTTTGCGTTTTGCAAGAGTATTGCGAGATAAATTAGGAAGAATTGTATGAATTCACATTGGAAGTTTAGACGTGTGGATATATTTCAGAGGCATTTTTCTTTTTAAAAATACTAGATAGGACCGCATAATCTTTGGACAAACGACGTTGTAGATGCAGTTGATAATCTCGCCGCTGGCTGGATACGTCGTCGTGTACAGTTAATTGATCACTTAATTATTTTGCGTGTCCATACAAAAGTCTCCAATTAAACCTTACTATTATTTCAATAGATAATTAAGAAACGCTCGTTTAATTAATTGCAGTCAACTTCTTAGTATTGAAACGGAGGTAATTTACTTTATTCAAATAAGATACGTCGGTAAAGTGGTTTTTGTTGTGTGCTATTATTATTTCGTGCTTTATTGGACTTTCGTGTTCATTGATGGCTTATTTAAATGAAGTAGGTAGGTACCTAAATTGTCGTTTTTGATGTGATTTACTTCAAGCGTTTCAGAGTACAAAAAAAGTTTACATGATTTACAAGAATTGCACTAAGCTAGTTTCCTAAATTACCCAACATTATAAGGACTCCATAACTACCAACCATGTAATTAGAAAACTTAAATGCTATAAAATGGCGTCCGAATCAGCATTATGTTGTGATACCCATTGCAAATAGTTATCACAACGCTGGTCTTTCGTCGGAACCAAAACCATGAAGGTTTGATGGTATCAGTAGATTTTGTCGCCAGGAAATGAAGGCGAGCGATGGCGAGGTGGTTTTATTGTGCGCGTGCGCATGTCCTTGCGCCGGGCGATGCGCGCCACCTCACAGTGCAAGATACAAAGGCGATATTTTAGCGACAGCCTACATGATTAATTTATGGCTTCGGAACAATATTCCAGAATGGAGAGCAAACATTTGATATAATGTGAAGATAACATGATTTATTCGATTCTATTGCATTGGCCATTTTATATTTCAGGTTATAAAAAAAAGGTTAGATTATTATAATGAATAGAACAGACATTTATTCACAAAAAAAATTATACTAGTATTTACAATTGAAACAATTGAGCTAACTGCCGACTGTTGCAAACAGTCTACAGATAGCTCAACTGATCCATATCAACACCAGTCGGAAGCGTCCCCAAGACGCTGGCTGCATTGCCACGCCGTATGGCAATGCTGATACGCTGTGCCAGATATTCACCAGCTCTCGGGTCACGCGTCGCTTCGACCAGACGCTCAGATAGTTTTTTGAAAACCCGAAGAGCCTCGGTACTCCACGGACCTAGGGTCTCGACTCCAAGGGGAGCAAATGTGTAGGCTCTGTCGAGACCTGTATATTTGCGCCTCTTGAGATCTTCGGCCAAATCTGCCGCCGCACCCGCCCTCACGGATGTCCTCGGAAGATGGGAAGGCGCAAGTGTGTCGACGCATGTAGCGTCCCACACAATGGGCCTCCCCAACTCCAAAAAAATACTCAACTCAATTATTAATCAAATTATTCAACTCATTAAATGAATAGAAACAAATTAAAACTAGTATTTACAGTTGAAACAGTCCTCTACATTTTGTTGCACACATACAACAAATTCTAGGGGAAAAAAATGAAACAAAATCAACTGATCCATATCATTATCAATCAGAAGCGTGCCTAAGACGCTGGCTGAATTGCCCTAAATTACTTAGTTTAAAATAATATAATTCTTTTAACAGCTAATATTAAGAATTTAAGAATATCAACAAAGAACGGTACAGTAAAATTTGACACAAACATCCTCAAGCTTTCCCCCTTAAGGGGGATTTGCAAGGGGGAAAACTGGAAGTAAAAAAAATGAATTCCAGTTTTCCCCCTTAAGGCTAATCTTCAAGGGGGAAAACTGGAATAACCCAAATTATCAAAATGTGTGTTTTTTATTTTAAATTATCAAATTTTTACAAAAGGTTTTCCATCTTCACTTTTCTGATAATTCACCGTCCACAACTTCAATAAATTTTTATAAAGTAATTTCCTCAGTAATTAAGACCGACTTCGCCTGTTTAATGCAAATGAACCCATTCTCGATCATTAGTCCGTACACGATCTACTAAAACGTTACTTTTCGTTAATTAATACCCAGTTCTAATTCTAACACTATGCTCGCTTGGTACTTTGTTTCACGTTTCACACGCAATCATTACGTACCTACTTTCTGGAAATACGAAGTTAGAGTTTACAGAAAATACATTTCATGTAATTCTTATTTCTAAGAAATCAAATATGCATATAATATAAATAAGAATAATTAGCCAGAGTGCGAGGCTTACGCACTATAATAACAAAAACCTTAGATTACAGTAATGTTTGATATTTCTCCACTGCAGGGCAAAATGCCTCTGTTTCTTTCTCCCTTTTTAGTATGTCAGGTATGTCTTCTGAGTATGTCTTATTATCCGTTCGCAATGATGGGCAAATCCATACCAATAGTATCCAACAGTATTAATAATTCGAAGGTAATGCAGACAGCATTACCTCTGTCTGCCTATCTGTTACCTTCTCAGGATGAAACGGCTAAACAGATCCCAATGAAAGGGAGATAGATAATATCCCAGAGGAGGACATAATGCTACTTTTTATTCCGAAAAAAGCATGCGAAGCTGCAGGCAGAAGCTAGTAAAGAAATAAAAATAAGCCCTTAAAATTAAAAAGCTTCGAAGAGATTGCGATGTAAAGAATTCAATTAGTTTTATGTTTGGATAGGTAGGTTCCTGTTATGATTTTTTGTACAGAATTACCACATTTTTATTTTAACTTATATTTCCTACGCGGTTATTATAATTCTGCGCATACCTAAGCTAAATGCGCACTAGAACACTATTTATTAAATGTCATTTTTCTTTTCATATCGAATATTTTAGAAGTTGCATACCATTGCCGGATAGAATTTCATTTCCAGTTTAGACGGGCTTTACTTCAGCTTTATTTTGTATCCAAGCTCGCACACGCCACCTGTCTTGACATTATCAATAAAAACTCTCCGGTCAATTTATCTTATCCGGACCTAGTATCGTGATGCTTTTCACAATGACGACGTGCCGATATCTACCAATTTCTAATCTCAATGATTCACCTTGTTAATTATTACTGTAAACCAAAACGCTGTCTTACGACGACCGCGTAAAGCTTACTATACATTGAAGATTCACTGTATACATTTTTAATTTAATAACTTAATACATGGATAGGTATAGAAAAGTCAATGGCGCGCGCTATCATTCACTGATAACCGCGTCCCGTCCGTGTGCGCCCAATCAAAGTACTTCATTAAAATCTTATCGACGCTAGATAAATCACGTAACGACTGCGATCGATTATTTGGATAATTAATGGTAGATTCATAAATATGTTGAATTCTCGTGGCACTGGTTTAGATGGGCCGCGGGCCGTCTTTGTCCCTCTCGATAAGGCTCTTGTACACACACGTTGTTTTAGCCGTGAAAATCTACGATTAATTCGTTGTGCGTAGGCACGGTCGCCGGTCTTGTACGGATCACTATGGAAGCTTGTTGACACAGCTTTTTACGCCGTAAAAATCTACGGTTAATTTGCCGTGTTTATGCACGGCGCCGTCACCAAGCTTCTATAGTGATCCGTGCAACACTGACGACTGTGCCTTCACACGGCGATTTAACCGTAGATTTTCACGGCGAAAAAATGGTGTGTGTACATGGGCCCTATGGAGGGCAGGAGCGTTAACTCAACGTGTAAACTTACATAAATTAAGTGAGGTTTAGTTTTATCGCGTAATAAGCTTCTATCTGTCACAATAATGCTTCGTCCTGCTGGAGCTTAATTAAGATACTAACATCTGGCAGTTGGAAGTAAACCTGTTAAACCTAGATTTAAAGGCCCTTTCTTTTTTAGAGATGTTTGATCGAGCAATGATAATTCGCACTATAACACTATTCATTAAATGTAATTTTTCAGGTGGTTTAGATTGGTAAGCAAACACGTAAGCTCATACTCCCTCGTCAGTTTGAGTTTCATTATATTATCTCGTTTATTTATCATTTATTATTAATTTATTTTTTAATCAACGGCACATTACATTGCTCTTAAGAATGTCGTACAAAAACATTAAAACAGTTATACAAATACAAAAAAATACAAAAATCTTTATTAGGAACAGAATAAAATTATGTAGAGTACAATTGTGGGCTGACAACCGCAAAATTTAAAAACTGTGTAGCAGAGTCAGCGCCCTCCTCCGTTAACAAAATAATAAAATAGTTGTAGGCATATAGATATCAGCTAAAATCGAAAATTACAATCACACGATGTTGTTCCAAGAATTGTGGTCTGAACGCTCTTTCTGTAATGGCGTTCTGCAGGTTTCGGCTGATTTTGGGTGGTAAATGAGCTTGTGATAAACCTGTAGTATCAGTTCTACGCATACATAAACCTGAAAGTTTGTCTGTTGAATGGTTGCCCATGAATGGTCGAAGCACATAAAATATCATCCCACAGAACCCTCTTACCCTCACGTATTTCGAAGGTTCTATGAAACATATATCTAGTGTGTTTTGTGTAAGTTAGCGACGTGCGAGGTCGCGTGCTCCTCCAGATCCACCAGATCCCATCGGTCCCGGAACAGCGCGATAGTATCTCGCAGTCGCCACCCCATTAATCTGCATCAGCACGCGCCTCCTGATTAATGAACCTGATAAAACTAAATACGAGCAGACTGCTTTTGATCAGGAGGTCCAAGACAGGCCGTTTTATTTCTGAACAGTAACTAGTGTCGTGGTGAAACTAGGTGTTTTCTTTTTCTAGGTTACCTAGACATTAAATATCCTCGAAAATGGAAGTGGAAACATGTAATTAGTGGCATATTATGCATGTTATCTTAAGCAAAGACCTTATTGTAAAATCATAGCTGTAAGTTTTCCGAAAATTCGTGAAAAAAAATGGTTTATTTCCATCTCTCTCACTGCTCTGTGCGCCTAGAGCGACAGTTATGAAAAAAGTTCGATGTGTCCCCCTTTGCGTGCTCTGTCCTAGGTACCGACGATGAATAGCGACATAGTCATTTTTAAAGACCCAGAACTTTATAAAAAATTAGAGGTTTTAATTTCCACTGTTATTTGTATGTGATGAAGAGTCTAGTGATTGTGGCAAGATGTTGCTAGGATCCATTAGGTTCTTGTCATAGTCTTGTAGAAACTGCCTATTCAGTAAAGCCTAACAAAGACAACAAAGCACACTACGCCCGGAAAGTGTCGTGTGCACTGAATAGTATACTAGGGAACTAGTTAGACAATTAAATGACTTGACATTTAACTAATTGCCTTACATAAAACATTGCTAATTGCAAACAGAAGTATAAGCAAACTACAAAATGATATTTACATATAGTTCATAGTATGATCTTATTCTTTAATTTCCGTACATTTTGGCAATTTGCAACTTTTAATCTATAGCCAATTTGAAGTTTAAATATCTAGCTATTTCAGAGTAATCTATAACTTGATTAAACATTTACCATCAATAGTTTCTAATCGCTGGGCAATGACACAATAATTAATGAATTAAACATTTTCGATTTTATGAATGCTAGAAAGATAACGGTCGATCGACCTCTGATACGGTCACCGTAATTAGAATAAATGGTTGAAGAGGTTTAGCTGAAATTAATCGTAGTCTGCTCTGTTATGTTTCTACGGCTGATGTTGGGTGGTAAATGAGCTTGTGATAAACCTGTAGTATCAGTTCTACGTATACATAAACCTGAAAGTTTGTCTGTTGATTCAGATCCATGAATAGTCGAAGGACATAATTATATCCTCCCACAGAACCCTCATAAAAAATTGTGTTCTTTGCATTTTCTTTGCATCTTTGCATTTCGATTCTTTGTATTTCGAGAAAGGATTTTATTCAAAGAAAAACTTTTCAGAATCTAGGCTATTTGCGAAAATTTGTAAATTTTAAAAACGTTACTTGTTAAAGTTTTTCGTTCGACTTTTAAGTCTAGTTCGAATTTACCTAGGAGACCTTTTAAATTTGGACTAAAACTTCGGTTTGTTCTCAAAAAGACAGATTCTCCAAAAGTCAGAAATAGCATCATTGCTTTTTATTCAGATTTTCTTAAGTGTAATTCTCAAAGTTCCTTTAAAGAGACTTTGCACCGATTGTCCCTTACAGTGGTACTTTTTCTAAAAACAAAACCGCTTGCTAAAGCTAGACTAGGCATATTGCGACAAAGCGTTACACAGTTACTCATTTGTTCACGACTAGATCTCTAATGAAAGATCTGATTTTGTAAGCAATACATATGAGACCCATTTGCATCTTCTTTATCTAGTCGCTCGTGTTCTCCGATTTATCAAAGCTTTAGATGATCTTGTAGAGCCTGTTCATTAGGCAGGTATTTCATATTAATTCACAGGAAGGGAAATTCTATTATTAACCGATTTTCCTAAAAAAGGCGTTCTAAAAATATTTTTTCCGAATAACAAGAACAAATAATTGATATATGCGAACACAATTAGCCATATATCAAGATAAGCTACAGACATTCCTTACAGGGTGTCCCACGGCCATGCCACGTGGAGGGAATAAAGTATCTTACATATTGTAGATAGAAAATTTTACTGAAAGAAGACTTCATTTTGATTTTACTACATTCCAATTTTTTAAAATCGCCTGTCTGAATCGGGAATCGAACCCGCCAAATTGTAAAAGAAACTCCTGTAAATTTTGCGATACTGATCAAAACGCTCAATCGTAAGGATTGTTTTTTTCCAAATAACATAGCATCTCAAATTATAGGAAGACATGAAATTTTACATTCATAATTTCATGAATATAATGTATTTTTTCAGAATGGGAACCTTTGAATGCAGTTTAAAATGTTTTTAAAATGTAACTAAAGTCTTCTTGCGATAAATTTTTCTATCTACAATATATATGATACTTTCCGTCCATGTGGCCTGGCCGTGGGACGCCCTGTATATGTTTCTGCCATGTGTAGATTTTATACCTATTTTTAGACACTATAGATACTGCTGCGTCTTTTAGAAAAAGACAATCTTGTAATGTAATATCGTAATTCGAAAAACCTCGGTTGTGATGGATGATGGATATGTCAGCATAATCTATTTGTTTTAGACGTTTCAGGTAGATATCAATAAGTTACTGAAAGCTGGCGCGACCCTCTTTTGTTATTTGTACAAAACTACGCTGTCGACACTTGAAACTTTAGCTTTTGCTTTTCATCCGCAGTTGCGAAGTACTCGTACAGCCGCAAAACTTTACATGTAGCTACTCACACTTACCTACGGTAATGGCATCATTTTCGAATGAATTTTATCACTTTTAATACATTTTTACATATAAATAATTCTAAGGACCATAATTTCAGTTACAAATACAATTAAAAATATACTTTCATCATTCGAAAAAAAAGGCAGCTCAACTTCGTCCGAAATTTCAATATTCGTTTGACTAAAGTATCGACAGTGCTAAACGAAACGCAATTTCGTAATGAAGTACCTAAGCCTAAGTATAAAAAACAAAAGACGATCGCGCCAGTTTTCAGCTTACTGCTTACCTGATTTGGTATTGGTGAGTTGGTTTTGGCTGAATTTTTTTTCAATCAAAATGAACTAACGCAAAAATGGTATAGGTAGATGGAAAGCAATGACGTGAAATCAGAGCTAAAGGTCGCGGGCTTAAACCCAACGGCTGTGTTGCAGAATAAATAAATAATTAGGACAATAAATGAATCATTTATTCAAACGATAATGATGACTCATTAGAACTGTGAAGAAAAGAAATACATAACAATAGTTTTCAGATTGGTAGAAGAGAAGATTTGTTTTTATTCTCTAGAATTTTCTAACCTTGGAGAGGTTAAACGGACGAGATATTTGATATCTTGCTCCCCAAATATTCAAAACTTTTCGCGCAGCAATTTGTTTTAATGAATTAGGTTCGTTAACTATGATGAGAATAAACACAGAAAAATGCGATATCTATTTCAAATTAAAACAATAGACAATTTTCACTAGTTATATATCTATGTATGTACTAACTACAATTACGATTTTAATCATCACGACCGATGAAAAATACTACAAAATATAATACGCCAGGAAGTATTTCATTCAAGGAATTTACTGAATGAAGTTTCTCATAGAATGGTCACTTGATAACTGTTCGACTAACCTCAATTGTTTCAATTGAAAAATTACTTTTACACAACGACTGTAAACTGTTAATTGATATTACAGATGTTCAATTTATTTTATTTAGGACGCAATGAAATGCCGCACCGTTATTTCACATTTATTTTAGAGCCACTGTACAGTTTATAAGATAGATAATACTTCATTGTACCACACAAAGACAGAAATAAATGCTAAGAGTAGACAAAGTACAAGGGCAGCCTTAACGCTATGAACGGTCTCTTCCAGGCAGCCCTGGGATAGAGATTCCCCCATAACAATAAACGTTTCAAAAATCGATTCCTGTCCTGCTCAAATTTTCCAACAATAATCCGTGATCAAGGACATTGGCATTACTATCTTAGATCAATGAAGTGGCAAAGATAAAATCGATAAAGTTTATTGTGTGAGTAATTAAGGCGTTGTCACACGCTCGGCCGTTAATCTCTTAGATCGCTATCGGATGATCGCGTGTGCATCTTTCGCAGCGTTTCCGCTGCGTTAACGCAGCTTCTGCGTCCGACACGGTAAATAATGACTGCGCCCATTGTTACAGCAGAATATGATTCCGATACCATGCATTGTCCTGATGCAAATGTTAATGCGTTTTTCGTGTTGGTACTTATAAAATGTGATGTCTAAAATCAGTTCCTACGAACCGGTTAATTTGAAGTTGGAGATAAAAAATGATTCTAAATCAATTTCTTCGATGGAAATTCAAATCCCCCACATCTGTTTTATCCTCTAAGATTGGAAGACCCAGTACGTTGTAAATATAAATTCACAATCTGTGAAATGTTTCTAGTTTCCAAATGAAACATGACGCAAAACAATAAATAGTACCTTAGCAGCTTTAAGCTTTAGGATAATACAATGATTACCAGTGCGAATATCATCTTTTCCTCATGCATTCTCTATAAACTGCTTATATTTGGCTTATATTTACTTTTTATCCGCATAATCAGATAAAAGTGTCATAATATTTATACGATAACTTAGCTTTCTTATGACCCACTGCCATTAAGTTAAGCGGGCTTTCTAGATGCAAGTTCAGGAGATTAAAATTGAAACTTGTCTTAGAGAAATAAGGTTTAAAGTCATTGGGTATCAAATTCCGAGATGTTCCCGGTCATCCGAAGCAGATTGTCGCAGTCATTCAATAATGTTTCTAGTTAGTTCGCAATAAATATGAGAGTCGGGAGAGCTCGCCGACCACGGCCGTGATGTTCGCTGAGATGACGGTATGGACTATCTAACTTTATTACCAATATATTGTCATTAAGTCGATACTGATCTTGTTATACGCACAATGAGGTGCACGAGGCCCGACGAGGACCGACGCCGGCTCGCTCTGATACAATTTATATTCAAATGACATTCGTATCGCCTCAGGAAATTTCTCACTCGTCGGATTTTCAAGTAATCTCGAATTAATGGTGTCAACGACTGGACAAAAGTCAAATCAAAACGTTCCGGTTCGAGCATACGAAATGTGATGGCAGTTGGGCGCTCTTTGACCCCTTATGTGTCACTGTAAACAAAACTTAATCTGATAAGTATAACATATACGATTGAGCCTTTTAAAGAACGTATCTTATGACCACGCTAAGTAATTCTAATCCGATGTAGGTTAATCAATATGTCACGCGGAGCCGTCGCAGTCATAACATTGTTGATGTAGCATATTCATTTGACGGAGAACACCGGGCTGTGCAGATTGGTAGGTGTGTACACTGTCTATAGGTAGGTACTGTGTGGTGTCATTCAAGATTATGGTGGCATGCCATGAACTCGCCTGTAGCCGCTTGGGAGGTGACTTCTCACGGGTATTTGAGCCTGAACTGGTAACTATACAAATAAGAAATCACCTTGTGTACAGTTCACGTCGCGCTGTTTACCGGTCATATAAACTGACCGTATTTACTGTGTAACCGTTCATCCACCATTTAACGCCGGGCTACTTTGGTAACGTCTAAATTAGTGGAGTGAGAAAAGCTAACGCTACGACCGTTTCCAATCGGCTGTACATCGTCTGATAATATCTTTTTTGAGAGGCCAACTCCCATTACTTATTGGATGTTTATTCAGTCGCACTGCCTTATAGAGTCGGTGGCGTGTTATTACTCCTAATTTCGACAAAGCTTGTTGGTACGCTTTTTCGACACCTTACTTTCTCACACTTTGTTATGATAACGATATTTCGATTTTATTGCCGCGTATGAACTAACATGCTGTCATGGAAGTATCGATAAACAGATAATTATTATTGCTGTATAAATCGATATTGGATGTTCATAAGCGTATGCTATCTCGTTAAATGTAGGCAACTGGATGTTTTCCAAAAACCCGTTCAAGTCAATCCACTTTGGTAAGCTGGCGATCACACAATAGACAAGTAGCCAGAGCTCTTAGCACTGATATAAAAATATAATATAGTTTCGGACGTTTCTCACGGGATATAAGAAATCGATCATCGCGATCAGTTCCCACCGGTAGGTTCCGTTGCGCCGGATTAACCAAACAAGCAGGCGTTAATCTCTTCTCATGTGAATTCTCGTGAAAAGGTTCTAGCAATTAATGAAAGTTGTGAGGTATTGATGCCGTCGCTCCGGCGCAAGGCCGGTGTGGTCTGCCAGAGGCTGGATCGATGAGCTCCCTTCATCATATGAGCTCCTTCATCATATTAATGACTTTACTTTGCGCTCACTTGGCTTACGCGATCTCATTACATCCTATCTTTAGGCTAAACGTTAATAGAGATATTTTCAACTGCTGTCATGACGGAAACAAATGAAGTCCGATTAATAAACGGAGTTTAATAAACTTGGACGATTAGGAAGAGATCGTTTATTATTTGCTAAAGTTTGGTGAGGTCCTTATGGCTCCTGCAATCAGTCGGATCGCCATTCTTTCGGTTAATCGCATTATAAATTGACGCAGCGGTCGATGCTGTGCCTTTTGTCGGCGTTCTAACGGATCGGTAAGTATACGATTTATTCTTTAAAATTAATTATTACTTTAATATTTGTGCCTAGTTCTTTTGCAAGAATTTTTATTTGTTAATTATATTTTTTTAAAAGCTTTTAGCCTTTTAGCCTTGCAATATATGTAACTTTCTATGTTTGTAAGGATGGAATCTTGCAGCTCAATTTTGAATCAGATATCTTCAATCGATTGAGCTGAAATTTTGAATGCACGTTTAGTTTAGAGGACAATGCATTAAAAGCTTGGTTTTAAAAAAGTTTTTTAAATATTAAAACTTGTAGTTATTCATTATTCACGTGAAGCTCGAAAAGGGGATATGTTCCGACAAATCACGAAATATTACAAGAAATATAATAGTCACGGAGACATCACGTGTTGTAGCGCTCGGAAATATCGTACCCTACCCTACCTGATCACTAGTGATTATCTATCAATAAAACTAAGTATTTTACTATAAGTTTTGTATTAAAATTGTGATTTAAAGTGGCCAATGATCGTCTAGTTAGCGGTAGGACTCATACATTGTGATGTAGTAACTCAGATTCTTTTAGAAGCTTAAGACAAATGAAATAAACGTTAAAACTACTTAAGTTATCGATTCTTCAATCCTGGTACAGTAGTATAGCACCCCTCTTTCATGGTCAACTCAAACCATGATACGCCCAAGCTCTGAAACAACTGAAATTACATAGTAAGCGAAGAACCTAATATCTCGGCATTGTGACTTTGTTTGGTTACTCTGCCTCTCCTTATGCGGAACCTGAGAACTTTGCTTTATCCCGTATAGGTATAAGCCAAATTTATCTGGTTGGTGCCCCACTGCGAAGTTTATCTTTTCTTCTCCTCGGGGAAAGTCGAAAGCAGACGGCTATCGCCCTTCCCGTACTCAGAGATAACCAGACATTTAAAAGCAAAGCGTTTGTAAATCGCTAACTCAGGAGAGTTTGATGGGAATGATCTCAAGCGATCCAAATACATCCTACCTCACTAAAACTCTAGCCCACCTAATCCCATACCTAGTCCACGCGGGGAGTCCTAAGAAGTAAACGTGTGGAACCACATTCCAGTCCAACCGCAGGTCAAAACAATAGATTTAATAATCAGGTTAGTTCAGGGCGTTACAGCACAGGCGTTCACCAACACACTCAGGAACGTTGCAGTATCGACAGAATGTGTTTAATAAATATAATAATAAATTAGAATAGTCGGTTCTGGGATGTAACACCATCCGTTTACAATACGGAGAATTATTAGAAATGAAAAGTGTGGGTTTACGTAACTGAATCTGATTGATAGAAATTTGCAATCCATCCTAGAATTCCTCCCTGGTCTCGCTCGATGGCTGAGCCGAACAATTTCCGTCAAAAGAATTCACTATTCCTGTAAAACCTAGAAAAAACCCCAAATTTTCACTTCCCTTCCAAAACTCTCGATCTCCTCCCCTTGACATCTCTGTACCAACTATCAAGAAGCCCATTTGTTTTCCTAGAATCGTCAAATTCAAACATTACTAAACTGTCGTAAAGGACTTAAGAAGGTTGCTATCCTTCCAGCAAAGCGTTCGAACCGATTTACAGTTCAGAATATATTTTTAGTGTTACAACCTATATCAAAATATGTTAATTATTTCTATATTTGCAAATTAAACGAACCAGCATAATCTGGACCGTTACAGTGTGTTTATTTTTTCGTTGAACGTGATTTCTTAACCGGACACACAGTCATTTGTATCACGGTGCTTAATTTTCCAGAAATTATTTAGATTCTATCGGTATTTAGTTGTATCTAGAAAAAATACACCTAGTTTGGGGTAGCGCACACTAATATTATTACGTATTTGAAGGGGGTTTAAAAAGTTGCATAAAAATATCACGTGATAAATAGAGGACCCCTAAGATGCTGTTGGGGATTTCGCAGACAGTCGTCAAATACTTGTTTGTCCATGTGCTTAACAAGTCATAAGCTTTTAGCCTTGCAATATATGTAACTTTCTATGTTTGTAAGGATGGAATCTTGCAGCTCAATTTTGAATCAGATATCTTCAATCGATTGAGCTGAAATTTTGAATGCACGTTTAGTTTAGAGGACAATGCATTAAAAGCTTGGTTTTAAAAAAGTTTTTTAAATATTAAAACTTGTAGTTATTCATTATTCACGTGAAGCTCGAAAAGGGGATATGTTCCGACAAATCACGAAATATTACAAGAAATATAATAGTCACGGAGACATCACGTGTGTTTATTTTTTCGTTGAACGTGATTTCTTAACCGGACACACAGTCATTTGTATCACGGTGCTTAATTTTCCAGAAATTATTTAGATTCTATCGGTATTTAGTTGTATCTAGAAAAAATACACCTAGTTTGGGGTAGCGCACACTAATATTATTACGTATTTGAAGGGGGTTTAAAAAGTTGCATAAAAATATCACGTGATAAATAGAGGACCCCTAAGATGCTGTTGGGGATTTCGCAGACAGTCGTCAAATACTTGTTTGTCCATGTGCTTAACAAGTCATAAGCTTAATTTGCCAATTTCGCAATTTGTCAAATCCTTGTTTTGTCAAAATAGAGACTTATCCAAACCTAAATTTGTCAAATACATGATTCGTCAAGTTCTTAAATATACTAATACTTGGTTCGTCAAATTAGCTATTAGTCTAGCACGCTTCAGGACAGTCAAGATGAAAATAAACAATATTGCATTGTTCATATTGTCTGCGAGTCAAAATTTTCAATGTTTTCGTTAGAATGCAAGTCTGTAGATATAATGCGGCTGACCAAGCAGGCTGTTCGTGCATTTAT
The DNA here is from genome assembly GCA_963564075.1 of Eupithecia subfuscata. Taxonomy (NCBI): domain Eukaryota; kingdom Metazoa; phylum Arthropoda; class Insecta; order Lepidoptera; family Geometridae; genus Eupithecia; species Eupithecia subfuscata. The sequence goes on along the minus strand of OY751109.1, from coordinate 8,983,576 downwards.
AGATATTTTTGATACTTTTTTGTATCTAGAAAATACTTATAACTGTTTTTTTCTCTACAACCGAACCTCGTATCACCATCGGGGAGAGAGGCTTAAAAAAAGATTCTCGAGAACATTACGGACGACCCCTAAGACGCTGGTGGGCAATATTGCATTGTTCATATTGTCTGCGAGTCAAAATTAGGAATGTTTTCGTTAGAACGCAAGTCTGTAAATATAATGCGACTGACCATGCAGGCTGTTCGTGCATTTAGAGATTTTTGTGATACTTTGTATCCAGAAAAAAATACACCTGTTTTTTTCAACGTATCACCATCGGGGAGAGGGGCGTAAAAAAGTTTCTCGAGAACAGCACGTGGTTAATGGACGACCCCTAAGATGCTGTTGGGCAATATTGCGTTGTTCATATTGTCTGCGAGTCAAAATTAGCGGAATGTTTTCGTTAGAATGCAAGTCTCTAGATATAATGCGGTGTACCAAGCAGGCTGTTCGTGTATTTATCGATTTTTCTGATACTTTGTTGTATCTAGAAAAAAATATTTAGACCTGTTTTTTTCACTACAACCTTACCTCGTATTACCATCGGGGAGAGGGGCGTAAAAAAGTTTCTCGAGAACATCACGTGGTTAATGGACGACCCCTAAGATGCTGTTGGGCAATATTGCGTTGTTCATATTGTCTGCGAGTCAAAATTAGCGGAATGTTTTCGTTAGAATGCATAAGATGCTGTTGGGCAATATTGCGTTGTTCATATTGTCTGCGAGTCAAAATTAGCGGAATGTTTTCGTTAGAATGCAAGTCTGTAGATATAATGCGACTGACCACGCAGACTGTTCGTGTCGACTACACATTACTCAGCCCTCATTTAGACCTAACTACACTGCATTGAAAGCACCTATTTTATTGTTCTCTATTGATTCTGTTGACAGTTAAAGGCTCCGGTACAACTGGTTTAAAATATTTGTTTAACATTGTGTTACGTGGTACGAGAATACATGAAAACATAATGAGTTTTTTTGCTTACATTAGTTTAATTTATGCTATAAGCAGTACCTATATTGTTAAGCTGTGTGGTGCCGGCTTAGATTTTGCACTACCCCAACTCTGCCCGCGGGTGTCGGTCGTAAGAGGCGAGTTAGGGATATCCTCCGGGGGCGGGCAGCAGCGCCTCCTGCAGAACAATTCTACCAAGTTCTATCCCCAACCCGCATGCCCAGCGTGGGGATTGTGAGCTTTACCCTGGGTATTTCTATGTATAATAAAAAAATATCCATCTATGTAATGAATTGTATTGAGTATATCAGTCATCTAGTACCCATAACACAAGCTCTGCTTAGCTTGGGGCTAGATGATGCTGTGTGTATTGTCAAGCAAAAAAAAAAGACCTTAAGGCGATTGGGACCTCAAGAACATAGAACCTCGGTTAACTGCTTGAAATAATGTTTTTTTATGTCATCCTTTAATATTTTAAGTAATTACTTGTTAAATTTAAATTTATATGTAAATTAAATTATATGTAAGTTAAATTTAAATTTGTATGCGCCATCACCCTGATTAAAAATAGGAAGTCTATTTCATTAATTTATTTGTTATTACCACTCTTTTTGCCTGAAAACCAGGTTTTGACCTAGTTCAGTTCCGGCACACGCATTATTTAATACAATTAGAATTTAAGATGAACCTCATTGTTATCCTTCTAGTCCTAAGTTATTTTGAAAAAATTATTGAATTTTTTATGGTGCAGTAACATGTTGGCCGAGTCATAACAATCGTCGTTTGTGATGTGATGTGATGACACAAAAACCGTGTTCAAATTCCTTTTGGCGTTCCGTACCCAAAGGATGCCAACAGGAACCTATAACTAAGCCTTCGCTCTCTGTCGGTATCTTGAACCGTAATAGGTAGACAGTTGAAATTTTGAAAGGGTGTATTATTACTATTGCTATAACAATAAATAATAAAAATATATAAGGGTGATCAGCTTACGTCCATACAACGTTGAGTGCCGAAGTTAGACAAATTCGGCCGTGGTCAGTACTTGGATAGGTATCGCGTCATGTTGGCTTTTTTAAATATTCTATAGACCATTGTTTGACCACAATCTCTCGTGATGCAAAGTGACTGCTTATTTTGATCCATCAGAAAATCCGTTTTTTAGGGTTTTTTTACGATATAGTTTTGTACGACGGCTAATCCTCTATCGGAGGAAGCTGAAAAACTGTGTAAGCTGTATCAGCTGGCAATTAAAACACGCGAATAATGTTTTGTGCCATGTTTTATTTATTTATTTATTTACTAATTATCATTTATTCACAAAGAAAATTATACTAGTATTTACAATTGAAACAATTGAGCTAACTGCCGACTGTTGCAAACAGTCTACAGATAGCTCAACTGATCCATATCAACACCAGTCGGAAGCGTCCCCAAGACGCTGGCTGCATTGCCACGCTGTATGGCAATGCTGATACGCTGTGCCAGATATTCACCAGCTCTCGGGTCACGCGTCGCTTCGACCAGACGCTCAGATAGTTTTTTGAAAACCCGAAGAGCCTCGGTACCCCACGGACCTAGGGTCTCGACTCCAAGGGGAGCAAATGTGTAGGCTCTGTCGAGACCTGCATATTTGCGCCTCTTGAGATCTTCGGCCAAATCTGCCGCCGCACCCGCCCTCACGGATGTCCTCGGAAGATGGGAAGGCGCAAGTGTGTCGACGCATGTAGCGTCCCACACAATGGGCCTCCCCAACTCCCATGGGACTAGTGTCATACCGTCGGGCCTCTTACCATCGTCACGCAACAGACCATTCGGTTCGAGAATAGCTGGTACGTTAACGGTGACAAAGGCCCGCCGGATGACGTCGTTAAGGCTAGCGTGGCGAGATATCCGACCAGCGGCCCTAGTGCACGATAATCCGTGATGACCAAGCTGTTCGACAGCAGTACCGCACTGGCATTGATGAGGCGCGCAACACCTTGCACCCAACCGGAGACATGTTGCGATACGGAAAGTTACGGGATCCAATAAAGTACCAGTGTTATATGAAGGAAATGCTTGCAACCAATGTCCTGACTCCCATTTAGAAACGGCCAGGAGGCGGGCACGATCTGCAGAGCTGGAGCACGTTTGTAACAAACAGTTCCGTGTCAACTCACACAGAGGCCCGTCCCATTGCCGTTGGGACAAAAGTGATTTTGGGGGAGCAGCATCGGGGCAAGCACTATGCCAAGCCGTTCGAGCTTCGTCTAAAAATGAAATTTTCAATGACATTCCAGGTGGGACCAAAATAGAAGGATTTAAAATTTTTTCAACTAAAGAACTAGTGCTGTAGACAGAAGACAAGAACGCTGGTAGGGCTACACTTGAAATTTTGCGTATACCTAAGCCTCCCAATTTGACAGGCAGGGAGGCCTGCGACCATGCCTTGTCATCTAAATCGATATTCAAAACCGATGATAAAGTATTCTTTATTATGTTGTCTAAGCCTTCCAAGAGCTCGCTGTGTTTCCACATTTGACTACATCTCAAAGAATACGTAAATTTAGGTACAAATAGACAGAACCGAATAATTGTAAAAGCCATATGACTATTAATTTTGAGCAGTCTGTCCGAATTTTTGTGGAAATTTTAATTTTCTCATCTACAAATGACTGAAAAGACTCATCAAGAATTGGTGAACCAAGGAGTCGAAGTGAACATTTATCAACAACTGTAACGTTGAGGGCTAATGTATTGAATTTCTCAATGATATTGTTTTTGTCTACACAAGAGTCCGAAATAAAAAGCTCACACTTTGAAAAATTTAATTCCAAACCTATTTGTCGAAATTCGTCTGTGATGATTTTTAGATCATCAAAAACTGCGTTCACTTCTCCACCTAATGTTCCATCATCCAAATACCAAACATTAAGCTTGGATTGGAGACGTTGAATTATGGGTTGGATGGCAAGGCTAAATATGGCCGGACCAAGAGGGTCGCCCTGCTGACAGCCAACAGCGGACGAAATGACTTTATTCCTGTATATTAATTTTGATGGCGAACCGTAACATTGCCAAAGAAATGGGTAAATTTCTGGAATTTTGTCTTTAATTTCTTTTAGCAAGGCGCCCCTGTCTACGGAATTGAAGGCGTTTTTGACGTCTACCTTCAGAATTACCTCCCCATAATTTTGGTCTAAAAATGTACGAAGGGAATGTACTGCGGCCTCACATCCACCTCGCGAACCAAAGCCTAGCTGAATTGGTCGGAAATAGTCGCCTAGATAGTCGGCTTCTTTCCGACAGCAGACTTTAGCTGCGAGGCGGCGGTAGGTGGTGCCCACGGCTATGGGTCTTATTCCGCCATCCTTCTTTTTGAGTGCACAAAGATTCGCACCGTAAAGGAGTTCTGTGATCTCGCTATTGACTCGGCCTGACAACATCAGGTTGATCAGAGATGTCAAATCTTTCAGAAGGACTTCACCTGCATGGCCAGACCCATTTATTTACTTAGTTTAATTTATTTCTTTAGTTGTTTTTTCCGGTGTCTTTTTTATTATTATAATTTGTGTATTTTTCAAGGGTGGCATGTTCTAATAATTGAACAAACCCTAAATAAATGATTAAAAAAAATGGTACGGAACCCTCCGTGCACGAGTGGACTCACACGTTTTATTTTTTTTATTTTGAACTCCATTTAAATAACACAAGTCTATATTCTCCTTACAAGAACTTAGAATGAACGCTTTTGCTTCAACAACGTGCCAAGTGCTTAGCGAGCCCCTTGGTAATGAGTGGAGACAGCTACGTTAAGTGCTTACTTAAATTCAACCTAACTTCCTACTTATCTACAATTATTAAACAGGATGACAGTATTTTATTTGTTCTTTGTGTTAGATCTTTCCACGTAGCGTTTGAACCTGTTTTGTTAGGTCCGAACACACAAATTAATACTGGTTTGGTTTATTTAAAATCAGTAAGTAATTATTTTATGACACTTTGTCTGAATATATTACATATTTATATTGTTAACTCGAGCTCTGCATATTGTTGGTTTTCGTGCAAATATTTGCATGCCCAATAGGCACTAGAAAAATACAAAAACTAGGTATTCGATTAATTTTGACGATCTTTGTGAAGCAGCGGGCGAAGGTCGCCTGCGACGCAGGAGGTTGTGGGTTCGATTCCCGCCTCGGGACTTATTTTTGTACGATCTGGCTGATATTTGTTCCGGGTGTTTTCTATGTATAATAAATTGTGTATAATATATATTTAAGTAATGTTTATTATATTAAGTATATCAGTTATCTAGTACTCATAACACAAGCTCCGCTTAGCTTGGGGCTGGATAATGATGCTGTGTGAATTGTCCACCATTTTATTGCATACCAAGAAAAAAATACGAAAATACAGGAGAAGAGAGATACAGTAAAGTTGCACAATGGCCGGACTTAGTGCTGACAGTGATCCCTTCCAGGCAACCTTTGGATGGACACGAAGCAATACGGTATTAAAGTCAGCATTACCTAAATAGAAAATACATACAATACTTTTGTATTGTATTGTGTTTGTATTGTATACACACACCTATCTATACTATTATACATATATTAATACATACCATCCTATGTTTAATAAAAACATTTGAAGATTTTCTTGTCTGATTCTGTTCAAGTCTTGAGTGCAGTGCCAGTGATTTAGAGGACATGTTCATTCTGTATGAACAAATAAGAGCACTGTTTTAGTTTATTTTGTTTGTGTAACAATAGCGCGGTGTGAATGTTCTTTTTATTTTAAACTGGATTGTATCTCATTCAATAGAATCTATTCCTTTCTTCATAAAGTTCAATATATCCTTAGGTAATTTGTTAATTCTGCTTCAACGTTCAAAAAGAGGCGAGTTATTTATTATGTCCAGTTTGTGCAGTCTGAGTCGCTGCTTGGTTGTGCGCACGAATCACCTTAATAATCACCTTAAGGCGCTACCCCGACCCAAATCAGCGCCACCACCTATTTTATCTTATAATTCTGTTAAACGAAAGAATTTTGAAAAAACGATTGGCCAGTTTGTGATACCTATCATAAACTTTTTTTAATGCCTCTTCAAATGTTTTAGTTTGTTTAATTTACGAAGTTGCTCTTTTTTCCCACCATAATGGCCAAAAAGAGCAACTTCGCATCTCTGCTTAAAGTATACAAAATAAAACTTTTACAAAGGCATTAAAAAAACTTATGATAGTTATCACAAACCGGCCAATCAATTTTTTTAAATTCCTTCGTCTAACAGAATTATAAGATAAAATAGGTGGAGGCGCTGATTTGGGTCGGGGTAGCGCCTTAATAGAAATATTATCGGAGAGTAAACGATTCTCGTTGTGGTGTGTCTCCTGCCTCCGTGGCTTGCCGTTCCACTTGCTCAGTAAATCATCTGCTGATGGTCCGTGCCCCAAAGCGGGGTTTAAGAAATTAATGAGTCCGTAATGGAAGTAATTCTAATGCCGTTTAATTTTATGTCTCGATAGTGATTACATGAATTTTAATGCGCAAAAGCAATAAATGTCAGTTGGCTGTATTTGATTTAATGTTCCATCTATATTGAAGATGCCGCTCTACAAATTGACTTTGTATTCATTATTCATAGAAATACTTTGCTGTAGCGTTAACAATATATCGATGTATCACGGTAGAGTGAATTTATTCGTCGATAGAGACATCAGGCCTTGTCATAATGGAAACAATTTTAAGAATTTTAATGTCCAAGAAAGTGTTTTAAATGTTGGGGTAGCTAGGTATTTATAGTAGAGTAAAGATAGAGTAGAAGACATTACTTACATTACAAGAGTGTTTAAATTACTAAATGGCGTGCCGGCGGCGGCTGCGACCGCATTATGCCGGTTTAATGCTCGTATTAGCAGATAAACTGTTCATTTACGTGAAAAATAAATCCAGTTAGTAAAACGAACATTATCGTCGAGCGAAATGAAGCAACAAACTATCTGGTAGAAAGCCCTAAGTTGTATTTCAATTGACAATAAATATATATCGCAAAGTGGTTTGCTATCAAATTCCTGGTTTAAATCAAGGTCTCTGGACAAACCTAAAAATAAAGTTTATAAAAACAATACAAATAAATAAAAACAACTAGTTTTTATTATTACTAAATGGCGGCACTTAATGTGATAGAGTATAGATCAAGATCGGAAAGGAATGAATGAGTAATGTCTGTGTAATATCAAAATAATTAATGTACTAAGCTCCCTGCCCATACACTATGAAGACACAACCTTCAAGAGGTAATGGAATGCGACAGTAAACAACAAGATTGACGTCTCAAGACTTACGTCCGTCGTAGTAAAAAGTGAACAGCGAGTGCAGGATAAACTGCAGTGTTCGTAGCGGCGACATGCGACTCGATCCCATATCGACACGCAACTTGACGTATTGCGTCGCTCTTAATGCATCCATTTACATAAACAATTTCATCGCAAACGCATGCACTTACCGCCTTCACTGTCGGGTAAATCCACTCGCTTTATTGCCCAGGTCACTTCCCGCGATAGGTTTTTCTATCAACATATTTTTATGATTCCCCGTTGTTAGTACCTCCGGCTGCGTTTATCTCGGTTTCGGTAATAGAATACCGAGAATATTTTATCAACGCACGACCGAGTAATTTAATATAAAGCGTATCACTAAATGATCTCTCGGGCACGATGACTATCGCGAGGTTAATAACGGTGTTGGAGGTTCTTCTACGCGAGACACGCGTCTGCGATATTATCGCCTCCGAACCATTATTGATGAGAGTCCGCCATAACCAAATAGCCTGAGGATCCTGTTTGTTTATCTAACTATTGTTCAAATGCTCCATGTTTTTAATTGAAACTGTTAGGCCATTGCCCTCGTTTATGGCAGGTGCAGGTTGAATGGCGTTTTCGTGAGATTGTGCGTCGATAGTGGACTACTGGCCGCGATAAGGACATGTCTAATTGTTGCACAGAAGCTGCACCTTACTGCCTCACGAGTCGCTTATGGATGTAAAGCGATATAAATAATGTTTACTGCAGTCGAGATTGCTTCATTCACTCTCGTGCCCATTGAGCAACTCAGCTGAACGGACGCAGCGGAAATTGTGAACAATACTGCGCACCTGTGAATAAACTATCCGCTTTACCTATTCTGCTATTGACATTTAATTTTCTCGAGGCCCGAATAGAAGTTTCAAAGCCTAGATTATGGTTTTCGTGTCTGGTTTGCTAGCTAAGTCGTGAGACCCTCGAGTTTGTAAAGCCAGGATTGGTTCTTGAAAAAACAGTTAATCTAAAATACTGCTGTACCTATTTCCGGTAACAATCCCATAGTAGATATAAAGTTAAACGAGTTAGAGAAGTAAAGTGTCTGGTAGCATTAACGAGCTAAGTTGCTGCTACTCGATAAATAAATATGGTTACAAAGTTGCTTGACGATCGTATTTTAACATGCATGTAAAAGTTTATACGGTGTTTTAAGATAATTTCATATTAGTCATTGTTGAAATACCGTGTTTGATGAAGCACTCGACAGTTTCCACACGATGGACGTCGAGCCTTGACATTTAGTTGCGCGTGCACGCAACCGTTGACCAGTGACGCCCGGGTGTCAGCGAGGCCTGCTCCAGCTCACAAGTGGGACGCGGAGGTGACCGACACCACATCTGCGCGTCCACACAATACACCATTAACCATAACTGACGCAAGTCTTACGCCTCAATCACGACATTGAAATTTTGCTTTGATAGAATGACATCGAGTGCTCAGAGGCATGCGATTATACGAACAATGCAAGCAGTGTGCCGTTTCTAAACGTAATTTATTACTCTGTAACAAGATAGCATTTATGTGTAGCCGGTAGGGCCGGAAACTTTAATCATCCACTGTTTACGCGTTTGAAAGCTCTGCGATTCCATAGAGGCAGATATTGTAAATTTTTAAAAGTATCAAAAAGTGCCACTGGAATGCTTATAATATGGTAACCAAATGTATTGGATCGTATAGAGATGCAAATGCGGATAGCAACTCCGATAAAATCCGAAACCTTATTGCATCGCAGCGCGTCAAGTATTCGACATCTAAAGGCATCGGTGTTTTTATTTTATCGAAGGGATCGATTGTAAAGATAAGTTTATCGTAAGACAAGTAGCGGCCACCGGAGTCGGGCGGGTATCGTCCGTATCGTGCCGCCCCGACCTGCGTGCATTTTATTACATCTGATAACGGCTAATTCGCATATACGTCAAATAATTGAAACGCCAGCTCGTTGGAAGAGCACGTCGCTCCGAGACACCGCAGATTGGAATGTCGGCGTAACGTCTCTCATCTCATTTCAATGATTTGACTTTTACTAGAACCGTAATGTTCTAACTACTGTTTTGGAAACGCGAAGAAGTTTTTTCGTTACTGTAGTCAGATTAAACTTGTGGGGTATCGGTATCGATGATAATAGGCAGTAAATGTGAATATAAATAGACAGTGACTGCTTGATGCATTGTGTTCCCTAGTTGGTAAATCTTATGAATAGGCTTGATGTTTATTTTTGTCGAGAATTACGACTTGTTATTATGTCCAAGACGGCTTTTCCTGCTCTATAGAGTTAGATTTGTTGCAGCGACAGAACCTAGTCTTTTGATAATAACTGTCAAAATAATTTGAAGTTAAGCATAGAAGACGTGATACATACAATCAAGTAAATCACGTGATTTTAGTCATATTATCTATAATATAAAAATGAATCGCAAAATGTGTTGGTAAGCGCATAACTCAACAACGCCTGGACCGATTTCGCTAATTCTTTCTTTGTTGTGTTTGTTATTGTCAGGAGAAGGTTCTTATGAAAGAAAAAATTAAGAAAGTTGGAAACATAAATTTCCACGGGGGCGAAGCCGCGGGGCGCAGCTAGTTATCTAAATAAATATCTATAACTTCATAAACGTGGCTACGACGGACGTTGCTTTTGATTTCGACCATACGGAAAAGAGTACCTACGACTCTAAAAAAAAATTGCGATAGGCATATATGCTTATCGCAATTTTATTTTGTCCCCACCTTCATATGAAGGTGCGATGCGATGGGCGGAATATTGTAATAGTTAGTACGGCACACAGACTACAATATGAGTTGTCTCAAGATTGTATTAAATCAGCCCACAATAAATCACATCTCACCTATAAAACATAAATCAGCTGTGGCATAAAATACATTTATATTGTTTTCACTTCAAAATGACAATAAAATGCTTTAAATTCATGAGTGATTTAATGTATTTGGATGTAAAAGGAAAAGATAAGAAAGTTTTAAGAGATTACATTTGAAATTATATCGATGATCAAACTTTTAATGTTCCTTTAGGTTTGACTGTTTTGATTTTAATGCTTGGAATGGAATTTTCTTTATCTTGTCTTTATCTGAGAAATAAATAAAGAGTTTAATGTGGATTTCTTTGTTGCGTTAAATTTTGTTAACTTTGAACTTGTGCATTTTTTCCTGTTACGCTTTTTGTATTAAGTCAACCGGGCACGTATCAAATTACAAGAAACAGGATTTTTTGACAAAATATATTATCTTTGTTTTTTACAAACGGGTATTTTAGGTCTATGCGTACTAGGATTTATGTATCAAATTAGCATTTTAATAGAGCCTTAATTGACGTACTAATTGCCTATTAAACATGATCGTTTTATTAGTTAAGGTTTTGTGACCTAGCAAATAAAACACAACACAAAAAGTATTTATATTATTTGTGAAACAAAAATATACAGCGTTTCTGCACATTTTAACCAGATATAAACGTAGCTATTATGTTTTAGCACCATGTAGTTTACAGTATTAGATAGCAAAGTCCCGCATCGAATTGCATTAGACGCTCGAAGTTTGAAAGCTATAGGCGCCAGTACATCGATGATTTTAATATCATGGCCTACGATTGTACACTCCACTCAAGTTTGTTCGTGTGTGGCATCAGCTGGAGTACAATGCGATGTTTATGTGTCATTACGGAGACGTGACACTCTCCAATCTAAATGTTCTTTTCTGCTTTGATCTCTGATTAATAGGAAAAAGCAGCTTAAAGTTCAACACTACAACAGCTAGCTTCATCTAGAAGCATTCCCGCAAAGAAATCCGCTTTTTGTCACAGTTTTAGCTTTAGGTAAGTACCTACTAAGTTTTTAAAATTGTAAGGCTTGTGATTGTGAGGTACTTATACAGTGCAGTCGATAACAGAAAGCTCTTTTAACGGAATATTTGCTGAGTGATGTGATGATATGTAAAAGTAATTTTAAGAGAGTGCTTTGTCTCTAGAGATAGATTAGCTACATTAGCACTGCTTCTTGTTTGCTTGCTTCTTGTTTTTATCACTTGCTATATTACTATATTTTCATTTACATAAATATGGACCAATGATATTAGCACGTTGAAATGAATAACGTTGTTGACGGACAGCAGTGACACTTTGAACTTTGCTAATCCACTGTCAAATGTCCACATCGTGTATCCGACTCTCGAACAACGAGCGTGGCCACGCCATTAAGATTAACAGAGACATAGCTTTTCGTGTATCACGGCCACGGGATAACTAAGATTCTACAATTTAAATAAAGATGTACCAAGAATGTATTTTCTTTGATTTACACGGTTGTAAGCTACGTGTTTATTGAATAAGCTTGCTTTAAGACAATGGTATAAGGTTCCGAGTCGCTTAGCTCCTGAGCCCGAGGAAAGCCAGGAAGAGTTATGTTCGATTCATACGTGATGTAATTTCTTCACCTCGCCTGAGACTATTTCGTTGTGTCGAACAACTTATTGACGTTATCTTGATTTACGCGCTTTATTAACATTTTATTACAAGACAGAGCGCGTTTTGAATGTGTTTTTGTTGGCATTCCAAACACTACTGATTTTTTTAAGAATTAAGAATACCTAGTAGCATCTCACCTGCTTAGAAAGATTTTTTTATTATTTCTTTATGGTGGTCGTAACTACTAAACATTTGTGACACAACCAAAAGTAAATAAGTTATTAAAATCAAATTAAGATTTACGATTATCGTAAAACGAAGATTAGGCTGCTTCTACATACGTTAGTGATTTACTTGCATTCCTGTATCCAATAAATAAGTACTCGTAGATTTTAAACGTGGCATTCTTGCGTTAGATATTATTTATGTTCTGGCATGTTTGGTGAGGTCCAAAAATTGTGACATACGCGACAATAAAAAGTCAACAATGAATGGGGAGGCTCACGCGACAGGACCCCCCGTAACCAGCCTCCGTTCCACTCTCGATATAATAAATGTATTTATGATCTATGATCTGAAATTGATACTTATTATGGCTTCTGTATAGTAGCTGTACCAAACTACGGTGCGTATCCGCCGGTCACTCGCCATGATAAATAACCCCAAATCGCTTGTAAAAGGTGAAACTTTTATGACTTTACCATTGTGCATATGTAAATATTTGAGTTTAATCCGGCATCTAATAATCCGTTCATCTAAGAAATTCAAAGTTATTTTATCTTTTAATCTTATTCAAAGATTGCATTTTAATTAAAAATAGTTTAATTAAAGTGACTGACGGCGATGGAATTATTAGCACGGGCGTAATAAAGTAATTTTATTGCTAGTTTATTTATAAGCAATTACAGGCTAATTTCTATTGCAGTAGAATGTGAGGCAATAAAAGAAGTACTTATCCGATTTATAGTCACGTAGGGTGTTAAAAGTGGACTAGATATTTATTAGTACCTACCTACAGTTATCGGCTAACAAAATACCAGTATCGCAAACGTGCCAAAAAAACTATGAATCAGAGTAAGTATTTATATTTTGTCGTACAATAATTGTACGACAAAATATAAATACTCTTTTCAGTCACTTTTTCTGATTCATAGTTGTATTCACATCACTTTATTGTACGACAATTAAGTGATGTGAATACACTCTGTGCTAATCTTTGCTTAATATACATGAAAACAAATCAAAAGATATTCATACAAACATAACTACAACATGCATAACTACTATAGGTTTATCTATGAAATTAACACATAATGGAATAGCTAAAAATAGTTCTCCTTTAAATTTCTTACTTGATTTTTTGTGTTTCTTTACTATGACGTCCTGCTGTCTCTCTCTGTCTATACTGTATATTGTGTGCAGGGTTTTTCTATAGTGATATTTAACACGTCCAGTGCCACTGACTCCCCTCGCGTGTTCACGTAATTCTTATTCCAGTGCCGGTGACGCCCCTAGCGCGTCCACCGTGAAATGTTCGCGGCATCCGGCAATACATTATGAAAATCGTGGTGGCATTGAACGCGTTAATTAATGCTTTTTTATTGCTAAATTATACACTTATTTATAGAATGCGATCCCCAACCCGCATGCCCAGCGTGAGGATTATGGGCATTACCCCCCATGAGATAAAAGCCAACAAGGCGCTTATCAGGGGGGTCTTGCGTCCAGCAGTGGACCAATACAGGCTGTTGAGGTTGAGGTTATAGAATGCAATAAATGATTGACTAAAGACTACTTTAGTTTTGAGACCATAAAATAAAGTACCTACTGTTATTTATCTACTATGTCTGGCACAGAATAAGTAGAGTGCGGTAGCGAAGAGCAGAATGACATGTCGCGATCGCATGTTCCGGGCGAATTTATCAATCGGACAGTGCGGCGTAATGATTGTCACTCGTTTTCAGCAGGGTTGTCACCTGATATGCATTTTTATGCTTATATATATATCTCTCTTTTTAAAGAAAGAATTAGCAAGCTGAAGTGACAGTAGGCCGGCCATATCTCGCGAAAAACCGACAACCGCTGGGGTAAGTGTCTTCTTGAGTGGAGACCACGACTCAGCAAACGTAGTTTAGGATGCCCTCCGGCCAGGTGGGATGACGATCTGCGAAAGACTGCAGGCAGATGCTGGATGCGGCAAGCTGAAGACAGGGCGCTATGGTGCTCATTAGGGGACGCCTATGTCCACCAGTGGACTAATATAGGCTGATGATGATGATGATGATCTATTATAATATATGTATACAGACACTCAAATAACTAGATTTTTAAACTACATAAGTTTAGGCATCGGCAACCTCTAACTTATGCTTCGATTTGCAGGTTTTGCAAAAGGCCTCTTCCAACTGCTTCTATTCGTCCCTTGCTCGTACGGTTCTAGACCAAGTCTATCCTGCTGTCACTCTTATATAATACTTTTTCTGTCCGAGGATTTACTCACGTTTTTTCCAGGATAAAAGATATTTATGTTAATTAAAATAAAACACTACATCCATGCATAATTTTAGGCCGATCTGTACTTTTATTCGCGCAAAGAGGTAACAAACATAGAAACATCCAAAAAAACCCTTTAGCATTTATAATAATTATTGTGAAGTGTGATTGCCTCTCGGGTTTCCTCTTTTTGTCTCTTTATGTATTCGAACTTATATTCTTACTATAAATTTTTACGATGTTATTACAGCATTAATTACACGACTGCTACCGGCCGTTAGGCTTTTTCCGGTCATTTTATTCTTACAGTTGTAATTCCTTGTCTCGGTTATCTAAAGACTATAATACGCCTTTTGTGCAAAACTAAATTAATAAATATAAAATAAATTTGTGGTTTACATTTACCCTACGTCTTTTGGTTTACCTTTGCAGTTTTTCTATACATTATCATTGAAACTTAAAATACTGGCATTCCTTTTTCAGTTGCTTGGATGTGATTTTAAAGTTAAAAAGAAATAATGTGAATAGACTTGACAACCCTGACTTCGATCAGCCTTTTCTCGCTAAATGAGCCGCAAACAGGCTACCGTACGTACTTCTTGAATGTTAAGTACTTTTAATTATTTTGTATCGGCCCGAGGGTAGTTGGAGTATTGAGTTCATACCTGGCTCTACTCATTTATCACGAAAGGTAGAGTCTCGTAAGCAGGTTAACAACCCACTGGCCATAAGAATCATGACACTATTATTATTTAGCGTATTTTTGATAGGTACTTAGATTTATATTAGACACTATTACCGACTGAAAAAGTAAAATAATGTTAACCTTTCAGCCGGATAACCATTGCGACATAACCATTGCCAGGTTATATGGAGTGAAAACCTATTTTTCAGTTCCACAAGTATCAACATTTTGATGATACGTTGCTCAGCTACTTTTGACCGTATCTTGGATAGCTGGCAGGCCATAACAAGCTGAATATTATGTTGTTTGTTGCTAAGGTTGAGATATAACTTGATTGTCACTCGTACGTCATAATGTTCGTGCATTTATTTGTATACTATCAAGCAATAAATACCGTTTAGCTTCGGTTTACTAGACCGAGCCTATATAAGGCTTGCGATAGGTAACTCTTTGAGTAGCTTGGTATTCTGGCTAATACGAAATAATTTATTATCAAAAAGCATACAAAACCAACTCAATTCTCCAAGAACGTTATTACGGGGCATACATCATACGTATTTACTGAACAAATTTTGTATGCCACCCCTCAACCTCAACAGCCTATATTGGTCCACTGCTGGACGCAGGCGTCCCCCTAATAAGCGCCTTGTTGGCTTTTATTTCATGGGGGTAATACCCATAATCCCCACGCTGGGCATGCGGGTTGGGGATGCCACCCCTGGGTGGCATAAATTTGTCTCATGTAGTATTTTATTTATTTATTGAGGAATAACTAACGACTAAATTAAACTTATTACACATATGTGTTAGTATCTTTACTAGTAAAGACTAGTAAAGATGAGTGATATTATCAATGTAGCCCACAGCGCTATCCACATATGCGTTACATAAGTAGAGAAATAAAAACATGCAACTAGAGGGCCTAACTTATACATGGAAACAGTAAGTATGTAGCTAGGTGAGGTTTGTGAATTAGTAAATACATTTAGTAGTATAATATACTACTAAATGTATTTACTAGCTAAGTAGTATAGTAGTAGCTATAATATATAAAGTTAGATTACCACTCACTCACTGACTGACTGACTCACTGATTGACACGATTGTTCTCCCTGTTGGTGGATGGGAAGGTATGTTTTTTTTTGCAGAATCGTATAGCGGGTGTAGGGGTGACTTGGGGAAAATCCCGACTTTACGAGATTTCCCCCCCCGGAGCCCACCCCACCCCCCCTTCTTTTCAACGGAGCGATTTGGATGAAAAATTTTTAGGGATTCGTATAGAGGGGCACGAGTGATTTCCATTGCAAAAAAATTTTGCCCCCCTTCTCCCCCAGGACCCCCCCGAACCCGGGGGAGCATTGCGGCGAGCGAAGCGAGCCGCAATGCGACAACGGGGGACCAGCACGGCGAGCGAAGCGAGCCGTGCGGTGACCCCCCCCCCTCGCCCCCCGCCCCCCTCAACCCCCTTTCCCATCAAAAAATCTGATATGGGTATCGTTTTCGACTAACATGGGGGTGAGGATTACGAATTTGATGACGGCGGGCGTGTGTCGGATTGCGGTGAGCGAAGCGAACCGCAATCCGTCACACAGCAAGGCGAGCGAAGCGAGCCTTGCTGCGTGGCAGTACGAGCGGGTTCGTATTGCGGTGAGCGAAGCGAACCGCAATGCGACTATTGGGGAACTGCACGGCGAGCGAAGCGAGTCGTGCTGTGACCCCCGCGTGCCCCCCCGGAACCCCCTTCCCCATCCAAAAATCGGATATGGGTATCGTTTTCGACTAACATGGGGGTGAGGATTACGAATTTGATGACGGCGGGCGTGTGTCGGATTGCGGTGAGCGAAGCGAACCGCAATACGACACACGTCACGCAGCAAGGCGAGCGAAGCGAGCCTTGCTGTCGATTTCGATAAAATCAATGACGTAGGTTACGATAAGGGGAACTTAATTTATAACGAACACTGTGACAGCCACCATCGCGAGCTGCTTGCAGCTCGCGCACTTATACCATACTAGTAGATACATTTAGTTAGCTAAGCTACATATTATGTAGCTTATACGTAACTCGATAGGTTATATTATTTCTATTGTTTTACTCCAACTGCGTTTTTGGTCGTAATCAAAAACTCGATCGCCATCATTATTACTGCCTTTATGCCACCCTCTAATGGGTACTCCTTCAATTTTTGCCTCAGTTTTCCCCGCTAAGGGGGATTTGTCAAGGGGGAAAATTGGAATAACCCCTTCTCTGTCCTGTACCTTTCGCATACAAATACTTCATAAATCAAATTAAATACAATAACACAGTAATCCTACTAATATTATAAAGGCGAAAGTTTGTCCCATTGTAGTGAACATTTTTCGCCGATGACAACGCCAGAACTACTGATTGGATCGGGCTGAAATTTCGAACACATAAAGATTTGGAATATAAGCTTTTATTCCAATACTATTTATTAAGCTAATTAAAGCCGCGGACATAAGCTAGTTATATTATAAACAAGTTTATGCAAACCAGTTTATGTTTATGGATTCGCACGCGTTGTTTCTATGGAAACGTTTAAAGGTAATTTCTATCCCATGGGATCTGATTTATGGGATAGAAAGTAACTAATATTTGATTCCAGGATTAGAATAACCTATATGCAAAATTTCAGCACGATAGTTTTGGCGTGAAGAGGTAACAAACATCCATCCATCCATCCATCCAAACTTTCGCATTTATAAAATTAGTGTGCAATGCGAAATAAATGCGGCTAATGCGAAAGTTAATCGTCTAATTGTTATTTACATGTTCCAGCCGAAACTGCAGAATGGATCAGGCTGAAATTTTTGCATAGATGAAGGTTACTTGAATAACACATAATATGTACTACGGTTTTATCCCATAAACCATTTCCCCTGGGATGGAAATAATCTTAAAACGTTTAGTCTTCTACATTCGTTCCTCTAAATCTTAACATAGAGCGCATAAGAACCTGGAAGCACAAACTAGTTACAAGAAGATAATTTCTAAATGCTTTGACTTAGACGGTCTAAGTTAAATCTAAGTTAGGTCTAAGGTCCAAGTTAGACCTATCAATAAGTCTACACAGCATTGTGCATGTACTGACACAGATTAACATAAAGTACGCGGCGCAAACGCGTTTCGATTAGTCGGCATTTTTACTGGCTAAGCCGATTTTAGCCGATCGCCCTCCAGTAGTCACTCCTCAAACCTCTGCCAAGAACAGACATATCCTAATTTAGGGATTTATAGAATATAATAAATGTAATTTCATGTACTCGTGTTTATTGTGTATTTTTTATTTCTAATTTATTTTTAAGGACTTTTGTTATATTCATTAACATGTCAGTCCTATTGTATAGGTACACAACAAATTATTTTCTAAATATAAGTTAAACAAAATGAAAATATAACGTAACAGAAATATAAATACAACATAACAAACAAACTAAAAAAAAAGTAGGTTTAAAAGAATAGACTCAGTATAGTGCATAAACTCTTTTATTCCAACCAACCCACTTATATAAAGTTAGACGTTTAGATATAAGTATACAAAATGCATGTGTGGAACATTGCAATTAGGTGGTGGCATCGGCACGAGGCATGTGGTCGGTTATTGCAGCATGAGAGCAACAGGAGCCCCCAGGCCACGCGTGCGATTGCGCACATTCGTCAGCTTTCCTCAAGGGAGTGCTCTTTGCTGTTACCGCGCCGCTTCA
This sequence comes from Eupithecia subfuscata, assembly GCA_963564075.1. Taxonomy (NCBI): domain Eukaryota; kingdom Metazoa; phylum Arthropoda; class Insecta; order Lepidoptera; family Geometridae; genus Eupithecia; species Eupithecia subfuscata. Next base: position 8,964,924 of record OY751109.1, on the reverse strand, counting down.
TACTGACTACACTTGCTGTAATAAATAAAATAAATAAATAATGCTGGACAATTCACACAGCGTTATCTAGCCCCAAGCTAAGCAGAGCTTGTGTTATGGGTACTAGATAACTGATAAACTTAATACAATACACTACATATATAGATATTATATATTATTATACATAGAAAACATCCAGAACTCCCTGAAGAAAGATCGTACAAACACATTAAATGTGTTGTTAATGGAGGTTGCGGGTTCGATTCCACGGGACAAATTTTGTCCCGTGGAATCGAACCCGCAACCTCCTGCGTCGCAGGCAGACCTTCGCCCGCCGCGCCAATATCGGTCGTCTGTTAATAATTTATTAACAGAGGACAAACAAAAGGTACATTACAAAATTAAATATGAATTATTCAACATTATTTACACAATAAGTTCTAAAGAAACAAGACAAAATTAAAAATTTTAAAAACCCGGCGTTCGTTATTGCCTGAACAGATTTTCATTATGCATGGCTAAGAGCGCGGGATAAAATTATCTATGCCACGAAAAACAAGACCCGTCAAGTGCGAGTGTAACTCGCGCGCCGAGGGTTTCGAACGTTTGTGAACAAGTAGGTATGTACTAAAGGTACCGGTTAAAAACTCCGAAATTTAATGAAGACCTAAAACTAGTAGGTACCAACCTACATTTCGGATGGATCTCTCTGCATGCTTCGGTGATAGGGTGTAGCGGTAATTTTTTAGACTTTTTTCAAAATATTTCGAAAAGTATTCAACCTACAGAAATTTCAAAAACTGTTTTGAAATGTACAAACTGATACCTTTCATATGATACCCCACTTAGTGGGGTAGTCCCCCTTTTGAAAATTATCACCCCCCTTTTTGTCAATTTTTCAAAAAGTGTTCGTTTACAGGCTTCTCTATATTTTTCCTGTAAAATATAGATCTATGTCTAGAAACGTTTGATACATTTTGAATGGATCACTCTGCAAACTTCGGAGATAGGGGGGGGGGGGGGGGGTAAAATTTCGACATTTTTCAAAATATTTCAAAAGTATGAAACCTACAGAAATTTCAAAAACTGTTTTGAAATGTACAAACCGATACCTTTCATATGATACCCCATTTAGTGGGGTAGCTCTCCTTTTTGAAAATTGTCCCCCTCTTTTTGACCATTTTTCAAAAAGAGTTCATTTCACAGACTTCTCTATATTTTCCTGTAAAATATAGATCTATATCTACAAACGCTTCATACATTTTGAATGGATCGCTCTGCAAACTTCGGAGATAGGGGGGGCCCTATCTCCGAAGTTTGCAGAGCGATCCATTCAAAATGTATTGAGCGTTTGTAGATATAGATCTATATTTTACAGGAAAATATAGAGAAGTCTATAAAATGAACCCTTTTTGAAAAATGGTCAAGAAGAGGGGGGATAATTTTCAAAAAGGGGGTTTACCCCACTGAGTGGGGTATCATATGAGAATGGGTATTTTTTCGACTATTTTCAAAATATTTCAAAAAGTATGAAACCTACTGAAATTTCTAAAACTATTTTGAAATGTAAAAACTAATACCTTTCATTTGATACCCCATTTGACGCTGTAGGTCTCTTTTAAAATTTTGACATCTCAATTTGTATGGAAAATGTTCATTTTCATTTTTCATTTATTTTAATTTTTTTTCCTAAAATCCGTACAGGCGCACGAAATGTATTATTATTTTAAATTTCAAGGTGATAGCTGCTGTAGTTGCTGAGTTATTAAGGAGGGAAAAAAGGACAGACAAAGCAAGACCATAAGGGTTTCGAAACCGATCTTCGAAACCCTAAAAACTAAATGAAAATCGGCTTATCCGTTTGGGAGCTACGATACCACAGACGATACACAGACAGACACGTCAAACTTATAACAGTTATAACACCCCTCTCGTTTTGCGTCGGGGGTTAAAAACTATGAAAATGAAGCACCACGCGTCATACTTGTATTTGTAATTATTTTTGAAATTTCTTCTAATCTTGGTTAGGCTATTGGCTTGACGTCGGCTTTAATGTGTAATGGCTCCATGGGACTATAGGCTTGACTTATAGGATGACCCTCCGTACCCAAATATCGACGAACAAAAGATAAAAAAATCGAGTCGAAAATCGTCCAAAATTTGGTCGCTTGATACCCATTTGATACCCCATTTGACTTTGTGGGTCTAATCTAAAATTTTTACATTATCCTTTATCATGATTTGTATTTTGCTAAGAACGCACATTGATTACAAATATTTCACTGAGATTTCAACTGTTACATAAAGGTACACGCTAACATGTTTTGTGCGTGTGCCGTCGCAGTGAAATGGTTAAGTCTTAAGTTAGGTCTTGTAGCTATCAATGTTACAAAGAGACGTTGCCGATGGAACGCTCATAACATACGGTTAACTAGCTGCAAACCTCGAGGCAAGGACATAACAACTGCAATAAACATCAAATTTAATTTAAATTTATATCGATTCCGACTTAGATATTCGTTAAGCCCACAATAACATTTGCATTCTCAAAATAGACTCCGTAGGCTTAAATCTTTTAAGAGTATTTTCGAGACAACGTGGGCTCAATTGAAACGAAAATGAAAGTATAAAATCACTAAAACGGGATATTTATCAAGATTTGTGAAAATGAAAGCGCTAAGGAAAATTTATTTGCAGAAAATAAGTTTAATTTTAGATCAATTTAGTGGAATGAATGATGTAGCCGTGTAATAAATGTGATATTTTATTGGAGGGATATCTCGGAGCGTCGCTTGTGCCCGGCTCGCGATCGGACAGAGTGCATCATAAAAATTGACAGTGACATGCCGAAGTACTCGTATTACCGTATGAGGCATTAACTTTACGATCGCGACGAGTAATTTACTTTCTCGGAATGGTGCAAGAAGTATGAAAGGCAGTAAAGTGTTAACTGTGTCCCTACACTAGATCATGGCGCGCCATGCGATGTGCTAGCCGACTCTTTGATTTACTCTACGTTTTTATGCTTCTACTAATAACGTTTACATGATCATCAATTTTAATTTTACGTTTGACGCATCCTCTGAAGGGGGCTCTTACAGATCGTCGATAAATCAATTAAGTTTACTTACTTTAATTAGGGTTATTACTTTATCATGTGTTGTGATGGGGACTTTGTTGCCATGTGCGTTGTGTCGTGTGTGGGTGTTGTTGTGACAATTTGCACATACCTTTAAATAAGTTACACCTTCAGAAGTAGTAGGTATGATTCTTACTCAGAAATTTTAGAAGCAAGTAGCTTTATTTTATACTAAGTACGAGTATTTCACTTTGTAAATTTATTTGTTAGCTAGGTTTGTAGCAAAGACGAAATAAACATCCAAATTGGAAGCTTTTCACCTACTGAGAAATTCTAGATTACGAAACGTGCCTCTGAGGGCCTACTCGGAAAACGAAAATTGAGATTTTGATTCGTTTTCGTGCAAACGGTACCTATCTTTATGCAAGTGACAAAAGAGTTGGTTTGCTTGTAAACGTATGAGATTTGATTTCGATTTTTGTTTTCTAGGTAGGCCCCAGCTTTCATAGTACGTTCACTATTTCATCCAAGTCGTTCACATACTTATCTATCATACTAGTGAAAGCATACGAGCTAGACAATCAGATAAAATAATGAATATTTATATCAATATTTAAGTTGCGTAGAATCGACAAATCATCGCGATTGTATCTCGATCCATCCGGAGAGGGCCAGCCATTATGTACGGTGACCTCTAACACTGGGACGATATTTAGTGGCAAGCATTGTTCACGGTAATTGTAGGTGGTGGTCAGAGTTTGTTTAAAATTGATTTCGGCGGTGATTCCACGGTGTGATACCGTCGATGGAGTAACGTTATTATAGGCTGAGGTGCCGCGCTCGGGGCCAGATTACTACGCTGCATCCTTTTTTAAAAGGCACGTAGGTATATTTGTAGGTAGAGATTAACCATTCTAAAAATGAACGCCGATTGTATGACGTTTAGTGGAGGGAAGCGTGCATTTTGGCGTGCATTTTTAGAATGGTTTAGTATCTCTAGCGCTGAGTAGATATTTTTTTATTTTTCTACTCAGCAACATGCTGAGTTGATTCCTTTTTGACTCGACACTTGGTGGTTTACCAAGTAGGTTGTGGAAGTTACTAGGTTTTAATATTAAGGTTTTCAACAATAAAACCTTCTGGTGATTTTTGTTTTGCACTAAATTCATTTCTAGTTAAGTTTTTTTTTTCCACAAATGTTTAGTTTATGTACTGTCGTGTCAAATAAACTATTTCATTTTCATTTCTCTACCGTCATAGATGTTGATGTTTTGTTTTGTAGTGTGTAAGTTCTTGTTTTACGCGTGACATCTTACAATGAAGTTGCTTCTGCCCGTGGCCTCCATTGCGTTTCTTTCCGGATAAATGTAGCCATTAAGTTATTTAAGATACAGATCATCACTCAGGTTTTAAGTCGACAGATAGGCACCCAAGTTAGCCAAGCTTAGCTCGCATAATTGAGTTTTTATATATATATTATAGACGATAGATAATTCTTTATTGCACACTTATTGATAGAAACAGTACAACAAAACAGCTTAAAATATAAGTGGCAAGTGGCGGTCTTATCGCTAGAGAGCGATTTTTACCAGACAACCGTGGATGGATAGGATCATTGGATAGTGCTAGGGTAGTTAGTGTAGTTTTTAAGCTAAACTATCTAACTATTAACTATGTCTATGCATAATTTGCAGTCTGCATGGAGACAAAATTCTGCATGTTCTGTAACAGCCAAATTACCTACTAAATGCTTTTTTCTCTACAAGGTTCTGATTTTCCTAAAGACAATCAAAAAATCAAAAATTAAAATCATAATCATAAATTACAAACTGTTGTAATCACTGTTGTAAGCACTAAATGGATCGAGAGGTAGCTAAATAAAATACCACTCACGATAAAAAGTCTTAGAAGCGTCGTCGTGTAGATTTGTTGTCATAATAAAGCTTAAACGTTCATTGTTCCTGTGAGAAACGTCCAGTGGCAGGTAGGGTGGTTGTCGAGAGCTGATGGCGATAAGAGCCGTCATACGAAGACCATGCGAGGCGCGCAAATAACGACAAATCGTGCGCAGATCGCCACTGTCGCGCGTCGCAACTGCTCGCCACTATTCTACAATACTTAGGCTTCAACCATAGTGCGAGCTTACCGCGGGCGCGAATCAAACATATGAAACCACCGCGCCCATCTTGCCGCTTGCGTTCATATCATACTAAAGTGACTAAGGCGGGCGCTTAGCGTGACAGGCTTGAGCGATTTAGAACGCTTAGCGTAATGTGAATTCGTAACGTTTTTAGTTGAGACTGCAGATTTATAGAGCTAAGAAATCCATTACACAGCGTGCAAAAATTATAGTTCTACGACAGAAATTGACGAAGTTATGACCAAATTACTAGCGGAGTTCACTGAGTGACCGCCGCGGGTGCGTGTGACGTCACTTGCTCGGTCGCCGCCCGTTAACCGTAGGCAGATATCAGTTTTAAGTGATTTACTCCGAAACTATAACTTTAGGAAAAAAAATACAGAACCAAAAAATTCCATTCGATGGAAAACTGTCATCGAATGGAATTTTTTTAATTATTTTTTTTATCTTTTATAATTCGATGGGTTTCTCAAAACTGAGTTTATTTGGTTCTGTCATTTTTTCTGTCTTAACTGTAACTTCGCTTGTAATTTATTCATAACTTCGTACGTAATGGTCCGATTTGGATAATTCATAAAGATATATCATTCTAATGTCATAAAGAATAACGTGGTTACTAGTTCTGTTGAAATTGCAATAACGTTACGGATCCTCATTTTCAAACGTTCTCCGCGCGTTTTGGGCGCACTACGGGCTTAATCAACAAAGCGTCCTAATGAGGTGTCAAACCTTTTGAGTCTTGTCGCGCCCGTCATCTACCAGCCACAGCCGCCGTCGCACCCGTCTGCTACCCGCCACCGCCGCTGTCGCGCATGCTTTAGCCCTAGCCATCGCGCATTCACTGTGAACGCACACTTAGGTTCACAATAGGGCCGCCAATAAATATGCACTTCAGGATGCTGAGAAATTGTTCTTGCGAGATTGCATTACTAAGGTCTATTTCACCATTGAAATTGAACGCAATCAACATAAGATAAACTCAGTTTAACGCTTCAAAACGAGTTCAGTTCATAGCGCACGTAGATCCGGTTCAAGCTGAACTTAGTTTAACAAACGGTGAAATAGGACCTAGGAAACCTTTTTGGAATGCTTTAGGGCTATGACGCTTTGTTTTAGGACTCTATTAGAATCTATATCTATACTATTCTACCTATGTTATCGTTTAAATGTTATACTCAATGAAAATGTAATTAATAAAGTGTAGATTCCTAAATTAAAAGGCTATCTGCATACCTTCTTGTTATTGTAACGTCCTGCTCTACAAACCACAAGACAATCTCATCAAATAAACTTCATCGACACTCGGAGCGCTTGCACGGAGCTTAGTGTTTACTTTTCCACAATATTTTACCGTATTGTCCGCAGACACTGACAAGGGGAATATATGGGCAGGAGTCGCGATTTTTGTCTACTGCGCTGCGTGGGGCACGCTTCTAGTAACATATTGTGAAGTTCGAATTCGAACATAACTGATGAAATCTCCACATATCAAATATAAAACCTTTGAAAATGTATACATATAAAATAATGTCTCAAAAAAATGTTTGTATGCACTTAGTTTATTGGAATACGTGCAAATTTACCTCATAAATACAATTTACAAGTTTTCACACGGTATAGTGATTCAAACAAGAAAATTATCACTAACACTCGAGTAGAAACGAGCTAAAGTTACTTAAATTTATGTGTTCAATGCATATGTATGGGCACTATAGGCATGGATAAGCGGAAGAGATTCGCACGAGGGTACCATAACTCAATGCAACAATATGGCGCACAATTACAAGTCGCCGGGCGAAGTGACGATGATAAATGCTTTTCCTTGGGCTTGGGACACACGCCTGCACTTGCCGGTACCACTTCCTCTATATCGGATTATCCAGTTTCCGTTGATATTTGTGTACCCTCTTTGCTCGACAGATATTTGCGTCACGATAAAGCTCTCAAGTTTATAACTACAAACCACCTAACTGCTCGTGTCTTCAGCTACAGTTGTCACTTGAAATGTTACCTTTGTTTTCAAACAGAGAATAGTTTGCATAACGTTATCCATTCAGATCGTAAATATCTTGTGACAAATATCTGCGCCCGGTTATATTTATGTTGTTCAACTGTCAAATAAATAAGGGTCAAATGTAATGAACAAGCAGTTTGGGCATATTGTTCTAGGACCGGTTGAGACGGAAACATCTCGGTGGGCAGAATTACTTATACATTCGTCGACTCACTTTAGCAATCAGCATTCATCAACACGTTACGCTCTTGTCTCCACACTTCAACTTGCGTTGATTTGTTTATTTCCAAACTGAAAATACATTTGTGTGGTTATCGCTTTAGGCTCATGTCGTGCAATCACTCTTTTGTATTGACATATTTACGATCTTTTATGACCAATTTAGTTTCTATGAAGCTGCAGTTATTGAAAATCATTTTATGATTTGCATTTACGAGTAGGGTGCTCTGCTCACCATTTTAAATTAAAGCACACATGAACTTATTAACATAAACACAACATAGAAATTGCTTGATAATCCGAATGTTTCGGTTGTGCTGTAGTTTGGCAGTTGTTCTGTATAAAATTACACGATATTCCGTGTTTATTTTAGGTAATAAAATAAATTTGAGAGTGATTGAGGAAAAACTTGACAAGGGCACGGAGAAAGTGGGCAGGCACGTGTGTCCGAGTGGTGAAGGCGACATGACGATGGCTTATCTCCGAAAGTCGAGGCCCATGTAAGCATCACGGCTGATCCGGCGACACAGGCTGCACAACAAGGCGCACGGAAACAACTTGTCGCTCGCGTAAACCCGCCATGTTTTATTCTCTCGCATTCAGCGCCGATACCTTAATAAAACCCAACAAGATTGAGCAATAAAATGTAATTTATTTGATTGTAATTTCAAAACACAAAGTGGGTCTTATTTTGTAATATATTTTTATCTTCGTGGTTTTGTGTTTCTCGATCGCGAGCACGTCCTGCATCGACTGCCTGCAGATGATTCGTTGTAACCATCCAATAAATTTCATGTGTATCACAAATTCGATTCAATTTTGGTTTTCGTAACTGTAGAGGTGAATAAGACATTATGACTCCACACCGCAAAATGATATCATATTTTTTTGTATTACCAAATCGCATCGAAATCTAGATGTCAGTTCCAAACGGATAAAAGCGATTGGAACCCTTCACGGTTTGAATTAGTTCAGTGAACTTTAAGAAGTTTGGTATTGTCAAGGTTTATTTGAATGTTAAAAGGTGATTAACTTTGAACTCCACAGGTGCAACAAGTAGAGCTGCATAAGGCAGACCCCACGAGCGTCGAGCACAATAAGCACTGCGATATTATCGAGGAACCAATCAATTTGATCCCTCATAAAAAGTTCTCGGGAGGCAGCTTGGGGTATAAAGCGGCTATATCGGTCCATCCGAGCACTGGTAGCCGGACTTTTCATATATTTTATGTGAAAAGGATATGGGTATTGTTGCGAGACGCCCCGCTGCGCCAGCGCTGGGTAAACACTTGAAATTACAAGTCAGCTTGGACAGTCCTCTCGTCCTACCCGGAAAAATGCGCTTCCAATGTTACGCTCGACGAAAATAAAAATATTGTTGAATGGCCACAGCAACGTGTGCGGTGAGGTGCGGCCGCTGCTCAGCTTAAAATAATAACTTGGAAGGTTGGAAGAGTTGGAACTGATGCACTCTTTGTCCAGCTATTGAGGACTTGATCCATCTATTGAACTGTGGTTCCGATAATTAGTACTGAATTAAATATACTTACCTACTTCTAAACTCTAGTAATAAGTATAAAAACATAGTAATTGTAGTCATGCCAAATCTTTGCGAAATCAAGACAACCTGTTAGGTACCTATAAGTATAGTTTTAGATATCTGAAATGGATAGATACTTAAGTAGGTTTTATGATCTAAATGATTTATATTCATAAATCAAGTTATGGTTGTTTTATTGAGAGTAAGGAATTGGTAAGCTTTGAAAACAATAATGTACTTACAAAACGCATAAAATAAAGTGGTCGTTATGCTAACAGAGATTTGCGATATTCCTTTGTTACCTTAATATTTTGGAAGCGATCATAAAATGAGAAATGCAGTGTAAATAATGTAACTTTGTCAGTTTGTTTGTATAAAATAACTTTATACGGCGCCATAAAAATACTTTTATAGCGATCGGAGAAAACAACTTCAATCTTATATATAAAAATGAAACCCGTTTCGCGTTGTCACGGCATCACGCGTGAACGGCTGGACCGATTTCGCTAATTCTTTCTTTGTTGTGTTTGTTATTGTCAGGAGAAGGTTCTTATGAAAGAAAAAATTAAGAAAGTTGGAAACATAAATTTCCACGGGGGCGAAGCCGCGGGGCGCAGCTAGTTAAAAATAAAAATTGATTTTACATGTTTGTCTATGATTGAGTTTATTACTACAGGCGTTTGAGGTAACACGATACTAATTCAATTCGATGTCTTTATTTAAATGTTTGAATTAAAAAATCAATAAGCATTCGGAAACATATCATACGAATGAATGGAAATTAATATTCATGCAACAGTTTCACTTGTCTCGGTGTTTCTGTTATCATTAACTTTTATTGTTTTCGATATCATGTTTCAGCCTATTGTCACTGTTCAAAGGCATTAGGTATTAGCTACTAGTTTGTGCCCGCGGCTTCGCACGCGTTGTTTATATGGTACCTAACGTTTAAAGGTTATTTATAAGTCATGAGAACTGATTTTTGGGATAAAACGTAGCCTGTGCTTTATTCTTCGTTATGGCATTTTGTTCAGTAGTTTTGGCGTAAAGAAGTAACAAACATCCATTCATCTATCTAAACATCCAAACATTCGCATTTGTAAGTAATATTAGTGTGAACTAATATTGACTCAACTATCTCAACTATTAACACTAAATTTTAATGTTCCATGTTTTGTAAATATAAATGAGGAAAAACAAAAGTCAATGAACTTTGCGAGAAAATAAGCTCGGCTGGTCACTGAGATCCTGAGTGTAATAACACTCATTGGTGAATTGTGATACAAAATAAATTACCAATGAACGGCGAAAAGAGTAGGTAGGTATGATTGCTATACCTTCGAATAAGTACCTACAATTAGATCAACTTCAACTTCTTTCTTAATGGCGCCTCTTGCTTTTCGCTACGACTCTGTCAGTGTCTGTGTAGTGTCATAAAATTTGAATTATATTATATTCTTATTCCTATTATTCTTTATTCGTATTCAAAATAATTTTGCTTAAACAACTGATCGGATCAGCAGATCAATTACAAAGATTTTCATTAGATAGATCAGATGAAAACTTCCTACCAAAAGTAAAAAAAAATTCAGGTCTGCCATTATTATGAAACAACACTTTTTTTATTCAAAAAAAAGAGGAGGTTCTTGGTTCGGTTGTATGTATGTTTTTTATGTATGTTCGTCGATTTATCTTATTGTCCAGCGTTCTCTAATTGTAGACCATAATAATGTTCATCGATTTATCAGTCAATATAGACCGATGTTAAAAATTGTTTCGCTATTGTGTAGAGAATCATCCCGAGGTGGCCCCATAAATATTAATTAATTGCATTTAATTCCGAAGAGATTAATATTTGACCCGCAAATACTTAAAAACAACAGAAAACACTATCACATCACTGTCAGCATTGCCATACAGCGTGGCAATGCAGCCAGCGTCTTGAGGACGCTTCCGACTGGTATTGATATGGATCAGTTGAGCTACCTGTAGATTGTTTGCAACAGTCTGCAGTTAGCTCAATTGTTTCAATTGTAAATAAGTACTAGTTCTAATTTATTTATGTTATTTGATTTAATTTTCTTTGTGAATACCTAAATATTGTTTTAAGTACCTACCTATATCAGTCATCTAGTACCCATAACAGAAGCTCTGCTTGATGAAGCTGTGTGGATTGTCCAGCATTATTTATTTATTATTATTATTTTATTTATTATTTTCGGGTTGAAAGTAAGCGAGCCAGCATTGAAAGTCGAAGCTCGCGTTGTGTGGAGCGAGGTGCGAGATGTTTCACAGCGGATATAAATAAAAGTCGATTGTCCCTGTGAACCGCGTCCCATAATGCGCTGGGCATTGCGCTTGGCACCCATATTTTGAACCCACAAAACAGCAGTGGAAAAAATAATACCTCGGGAATAAAATTTTTATGAGATCACCCTCTTTACAATAGCAAAGTTTAAAAGATACTAATCCCTTGGGAATAAAATTTTTATGGGATCATTTTCTTTATACCAAAGCAAAAAAATCATCCAAATCAGTCCATAGTTGACGGAATATTCGTCGAACATACAAGGTTAAAGAAAATTACGTATTATTGTTGTTAAGCATCCATTATTTTTCTCGCAATCGTTATGGTGGCCTAGAAGAAATCGCTTTAACCGATAAGACCGCCGGTTCTATTGCTGTTCTCTTTAATATAATTAATTAAGTACCTTCAATCTGTTTTATAAGATGAATAAAAGTATTATGTATCTATCTATTTTTGTATCTGCCTTCTTGTGTGAGAATTTCTTAGAAGCCATCATGCTTCGTATTAAGAAGCTTAGTTCAAAATCGCTATTTATAAATTTGGAATATGTAAGTACCTATCCGTATTAAAATAATCCAATATTCTTGTACACCTTATAACTTAGAAGACAATATTAGGATTTCTGTCTACAATTTGCATCACAATTAAGCAGGAAAATGCTTTTATACATATAATAGTGGTTTACCGTTTATTTGTTTTATTTGTTTTTTATGGAAACGTTTGAGGTCATTTCTATCACATGGGAACTGATTTATGGGATAAAAAGTCGCCTATTTTATTAGAAGATTCCAGGGTTAGACTTACCTGTACTTATGCAAAATTTCAGCATGATCCGTTCAGTAGTTTTGGCGTGAAGAGGTAACAAACTTCCATCCATCCATACCATACATCTATCCATCCAAACTTTCACATTTATAATATTAGTGTGATGTGATATAGTAGAATTTGGCGCCAACAAGGGTGTCAATCGGAAGAGTCCAAAGCTCGCACGATTAGAGTCCCCTCTCCTCTCGCGTCCAAATAAAAGTGCTGCGTTGTCGCGCGCCAGAATTACGACGATCCCTTTTATTATCTTTCTTTTTTAATTCAATTTTACGATAAGCCGTATACGGCGACCTGCGGCTCTTGATCCGTTACTTTTGTGGTTTTTTATTGAGTCCATTTTCATTGAAGTTACTACAAATTGGCTTTCTGCTATATTTCCTAAAAATTACAATGTAGAATAACAAAAATCCAACATTTTAATCGTAATAAAAACTCTTCATCATAAAAATCGATTCGGTTTTTCTCGTCAGATTTGCTTTTTAAAAGATCGCACTTTTTCCCTAAACTCACTAATTCTTTAAGCATAAATCTAAGTAATAAAAACAGAATGACATTCAAATTCCACTTTCTACTTATCATCCGGAATGCGCTGCGCCTGCAGTACTCCCCCTCATTTGCATACAAGCTACGATTTGTGTATTGTTAATTAGAGCAACAGAACAGGTTTAACTTAAAGCTCTGATACACTGGAAAAGATATGATAGGATCGCTTATTCCCAGTTGTTCCGTGCACAAGACTACTGGGACCAAAGTTGTCCCAGTTCTTCTGTACAGAACTACAGCACAGGACAATTGGGTATATTTAAGCGAATAGGATAGGTACATATAAAAATCGATATAAAACAATCTATCCGCGAAAATCGAGTACCTATATAGTCAATTAGCCCGGTTCCGCCCGGCCACGCACGTGTTTCTTGGAATAAAAAGTAGCCTATATGTTATGCCAGGTCTAGTTCTTTAATATCGTCTATTAAGTTCGGCCTGCGCACGTGTTCTTTGGAAGAAAATATTGCCTATATGCTATTCCAGGTATAGATGTGTACAAAACTACAACTCGATCCATTCATAAGTTGTGGCGTTGTCTTTAGTCAAACATCTTCACAACGACACAAACTTATAGTGAGATTCGGTGTGATTCGAACACCGTTTCGACTCAGAGTTTTTCTTTAAAACTGATTATAATGATACCTGAATAGATGATACCTACATCATGAAAAAAAACATTGGTTGTCTGTAAAGTCGGTTTACTGACGATAGTTGAACGTGACAACGCAGACCGAGCTAACGCCGCATGCGATATAACGCCGCATGACGTCATGTTTTTTCGTGCGTGCAGCCGGCTCTATCGAATTATAAGACGTTGTCACGTCAAAAAGAAAACTACTCAAAATAACAATTATGAGATCTCAAACTTTCGCCAAACGAACTGTAACTCGTAAAGGTAACCATAGATAAATTATGTTAACTATAAACTTAGCTGAATTATGTTTGGTAACAAAATCAACACATTTTATTTTACTTTTACTTTCTTTAAAGAACTTTCAAATGGAAATGCATCTTGAACAAAAAATCGGTAGTTGATAAACGAGTAACTCGTTTGCGCGACTCTACGTCACATAGTCTTTAGCACTTTTTTATGCAGGACTAATAAAACATTGATCACACAATTGTACCCTCGCCTTTACAAGTACCCGTACGTGCTCCCAACCGGTTAGACGCTTTCTTGCTGTTGCCATTATTGTTTCATCTGTTATTTAAATGGCAATAGATTACGCTGGTCGAAACGTTAATAAACAATTGGCTATAATTAACGCTGTATGTTAATTTTGTCAATATGGATTTATTTGCGTCGGGCACCAATGTGTACTTGTGGAAATACTTATCCGAGTGGCTAGTATGGGAAAACAGAAAAAGTTTTTGTTTACTAACGCTGTTGTACCTACTGCTAAAATGTAACGTTTCACTCAAAATCATTCGATAACTATAATTAGTAGGCTAGTGTCCTAAGAAATTCTAATTAGTCAGCTAAAGCCACGAAACAGAAGAAGAGTTCGTATGAAACTATTGAATTACTGTCATCGGCTGTTATACTTCGAATATGCTTTATTCTCTATCAAGGATCGCTAAATGTAAAAAAAAAACTTTTGTTTTGTAGTTTTCGTAAACTACGTTTAACCCATGCTAAGGAATCTGTTGCTGACAGGTTAAATTGAATTAGTCTGGAAATGTTTTATTGGTAATTTGTTTGCACGAACCTGTTATGTCAGTAAAATGTTAATGGAAACATAAAAATAAAATTAGCAAAAGAAACTACACCTATACGGTATCGAAATAGAATCTATAATAATATTGATCTTCAGATGTCACGCTTAAATAAAAAACAAAATGTGGAAGAGATAATTAATCTTATTAAATAACATTACCTTTTAAACTAGAATATAAAAGATGATTTAGAATAATTCAATAGATAGATACACAACATCGATCGACAAGCTGTTCCCTTGCCCGCATGCAGTCATACAAAAGACTTCAACGCGCTCCTCACCGCTGAGTTCTAGCACTGGATTAGAAAGAAGAAAGAAAGAAAATGATTTATTAGACACTACACTAATAATAAAATAAAGATAAAACGACAACATAGTAACACGTACAAAAAACACAAGTGAACATTAATACTAACACAATACATAATATCAACACGAGCACCTAAGCATTGGGTTGGTATGATACTAAATAGCCTTAGGTAGGATTCGTTGTATCGATTCAAATTCGATTTCATAGTCATACGTCATTGCCTGTTTAAAGTTCAATTTTACCCCCATTGCAATTGAACGCGTTCACGTTGCATTTGGACGCGTTCAATATAAAATAAACTCAGTGAACTACACAGTACCAATTCCGATTGTCCGAATTAGAGGATAGGTGCGTAGTGAAACGACCGTCTCAGTAAAAGTTGAAAAATCTCAAACTGAGGTCACCCAAACCCGTGCGTTCTCGTCAGCGCGATTTAGCCTTCGTCCATTTTTAGCAGCGCTACCTAGTTTAGTGACTATCTAGTTTAATGACTATCTAGTTTAGTGACTATCTAATTTAGTGACTATCTAGTTTAGTGACTATCTAGTTTAGTGACTATCTAATTTAGTGACTATCTAGTTTATTGACTATCTAGTTTAGTGACTATCTAATTTAGTGACTATCTAGTTTATTGACTATCTAGTTTAGTGACTATCTAGTATATTGACTATCTAGTTTAGTGACTATCTAATTTAGTGACTATCTAGATTATTGACTATCTAGTTTAGTGACTATCTAATTTAGTGACTATCTAGTTTATTGACTATCTAGTTTAGTGACTATCTAGTATATTGACTATCTAGTTTAGTGACTAGCTAGTTTAGACTACCTACTTTAGTGTGTTAAATTATAATTAACACACTAAAGTAGGTAGTCTCGTATCTACATCTTCAACTTACATTAAACACTCAGTTTAGCACTTTAAACGAGTTCAGCGCATTTTAAAGACACAAAGTTGATCCTGATCAAGTGCTAAACTGAGTCTAAGAGCTGTCGTCACACAATAAGTATTAAGAATTTGGACTCGATCAAGCTGAGCTTAGTTTTGTTGATCTTAGTTTTAGCAGCAAACAGTAAATATTAAAAGACAATATTTTGGAATGCCTACCTAATTAGGTACTCTGTTCTTCCTACGATTTCAATCTATGTATCGTGTCAGTAGGTATGCAGAATAATTCTTGAATTCGGTACTACAAAATATTTTATTAGTCGTTAAAAGAGAAGTTGATGGCTTATTCCAATAATCCCCTGCCATAATCCCCTGCGAAGGGGATTCCTGGACTTTTTGTCCAGAAATCCCCTGCCGGCTCAAAGAGAAGACGCACAGGGGATTTGTGGACAAGAGTTCCAGAAATCCCCTGATCCACTTATTCACACCGTAAGTAGTTGTTCGTTTTTGAAATAATCAAATGCAAACAACTACGTAACCTCACCTTATAAGTAGAATATACCAAAATATTAACATTTCATTCAGGAATTTCCGAATCACAATAGGGTTTCAGCTGATTTCGAGTAGTTTTTTTTACGCTGTTTTTTTGTCCCATTATTTTGTTCCATTAATAGGACCACGAGGGAGAACTATTCCTCGTAGTCCCATTAGCAACAAGCTCTGCTTAGCTTGGGGCTTGATAATGCTGTGTGAATTGTCCAGCATTATATATTATATATATTATATTATATTAGTATGTGCGGTTGTGGAAATTTTCGTCCTGTATATATTTTCTGCATGGATACACAGGTTTTGTCCAACACGCGTCCAACACAACAAGCGTTTCGTCCAATAAGCAGTTCGTCAGGAAACCGTGCGCAGTTCGTCCAATTCTTACTAATTAATTTCCATACATAATGACAGTGAATTCCAAATATGACAGCTAATGTCAAAAATGACAGCTGATGTCAAAAATGACGGCTAATGTCAAAAATGACAGCTGATGTCAAAAATGACAGCGGATGTCAAAAATTACAGCTGATATAAGAAAAATTACAGCTGTTACAGTCAGTTAGAATTGATCAAAAATGACAGAGATGTCTTCGGTTGGGTGTAAGGTGTTGCGCGCCTCATCAATGCCAGTGCGGTACTGCTGTCAAACAGCTTGGTCATCACGGATTACTACGTGTACTAGGGCCGCCCCGGTCGGATATCTCGCCACGCCAGCCTTAATGAAATCATCCGGCGGGCCTTTGTCACCGCTAACGTACCATTTATTCTCGAACCGAATGGTCTGTTGCGTGACGATGGTAAGAGGCCCGACGGTATGACACTAGTTCCATGGGAGTTGTGGTGGCTCATTGTGTGGGACGTTACATGCGTCGACACACTTGCGCCTTCCCATCTTCCGAGGAAATCCGTCTGGTCGAAGCGACGCATGACCCGAGAGCTGGTGAATATCTGGCGCAACGCATCAGCATTGCTATACAGCGGGCCAACGCATATAGCTATTGAAGTGGTCTACATTTTCGATGACAGCTGTCAAACTTCAAACGGCCACATCTCTGAAACTACTCTTCCTTGACTTTGGTGCCAACCTCTGTCATTTTTGATCAATTCTTACTGACTGTAACAGTCGTTTTCTTATATCAGCTGTCATTTCTGACATCCACTGTCATTTTTGACATCAGCTGTCATTTTTGACATTAGCCGTCATTTTTGACATCAGCTGTCATTTTTTACATTAGCTGTCATATTTGGAATTCTTGTTGTGTTGGACGCGTGTTGGACGAAACCTGTGTATCCATGCAGAAAATATATACAGGACGAAAATTTCCACAACCGCACATAGGTACTAATGGGACTACGAGTAGTTCTCCCTCGTGGTCCTATTAATGGAACAAAATAATGGGACGAAAAAACAGCGTAAAAAAACTACTCGAAATCAGCTGAAACCCTATTGTGATTCGGAAATTCCTGAATGAAATGTTAATATTTTGGTATATTCTACTTATAAGGTGAGGTTACGTAGTTTTTTGCATTTGATTATTTCAAAAACGAACAACTACTTACGGTGTGAATAAGTGGATCAGGGGATTTCTGGAACTCTTGTCCACAAATCCCCTGTGCGTCTTCTCTTTGAGCCGGCAGGGGATTTCTGGGCAAAAAGTCCAGGAATCCCCTTCGCAGGGGATTATGGCAGGGGATTATTGGAATAAGCCAAGTTGATAGTAATGCTTGATAACTCATATCATTTACTAATCAAGCTATTTTAACAAGTTAATCTGAATCACGAATCAACAGATGAATTTAATAAGTTTTAATAGCTTAAAAAACTTTTTAAAAACAAGGTTTCAATTGACAACAAACAACAAAACATTTTATATACACGTTTAGTTTGGATAACAATGCATTAATTGTTATCCAAACATTAATTGTTATAAAATTTCAGCTCAATCGGTTGAAGATATCTGCTTCAAAAGTTGCAAGATTCCACCCTCTATAAACATACTGAAATACAGTGCAAGTTAAATATAAGCTTGTAAAAATAATAAAAAACCAAGATAAATTTAATAAATAAATAATGCTGGAATTCACACAGCATCATCTAACCCCAAGCTAGGCAGAGCAATTCACGCTACCAAAGTGTAATTTGTTTTATTTCAACAAATCTGAAGTACAAAAATTTAATTCCCCGACTACGATAGACAACGCATTATTTCTAGAGTTAATAACCATAGAGTCGGTAACTATCTTCGACAAGATAGGTGCTAGAGCGGACAACGCGAGGTCGGAGATAGCATAGGTTGATGCAACCTTCGGGCAAAGAGTGGCTGAGGCGGGTCAGAGCAGATGAGACGAACGGTATAATTTACCTACAAGAGCCAAGAGCTGTACAAGCTAAGCTAAGAGCTGCTACAAGAGCTACTAAATATATTGTTAAAAAGAAACATTAACCTCCGAAGACTCAAACGCAACTCAGATCTCAAGTGACGAATTTTTGACCGATTTTCATTGAAAACTGTCAAAAATACGTGACTCGAGACGTGACGTGTGCGTTGCGTTTGAGTATTCGGCCGTAGGTATGTTATGGGGCAGTAAATAACTTAAGTTAACCTAGTAAAAATCTTTTGACGTGACAACGTCTTATAATTCGATAGAGCCGGCTGCATGCACGAAAAAACATGACGTCATGCGGCGTTAACTCGTCATGTGGCGTTACCTCGCTCTGAGGCGTTCCATGTAAGGCTTGAAGTGCAAGCGAGAGCGCTCGACATCCGTCTCTCTCCTACTTGAGTGAGCGATGCGTCTGCGTTGTCACGTTCAACTATCGTCAGTAAACCGACTTTACAGACAACCAACTTTTTTTTTATTTTACTTATGGTAATGTGCTACAGAATCGGTGTAGAGAACAAACCGTTTTCAACCATTGTTCATTAGTTTTTTTTTTTGAAAATATGGACCCAAATCTTTCAAGTGAATCACGGTTTAAACCATTTGTAAAAGATAAATCTTATTTAAAGCAATCGTCAAATAATTAGAAAACGGTTAAATGTTCGATTACTCAAGAGTTGTCGTCGAGACGTTTTATTTTTGTTTGGGATTTGTTTGCGCCTCTACATGCGTAAATAGACTTACGCAGATTCAATACAAAATAACATATTTCGACGACGACGACCGGCACTTTCGAGTAACCGAATTCAGGGCTAAGTTCAATTTAAATGCAAGCAGTTTTATTTACCTCCATGTATAGTCTGTGGCCAGAGTGCCGGAGAGCAATCGTAAATTCGTCCTAATGCGGCCGCGCGCGCGGCGGGTCGCGCACTCCACGACGCTTTTTATTGTCAAAACCTATAGCGACACGGCCAACCTGATAACTTTATTGTTATTTACATCACTGAATTATCATTCCGATAGCCGTTGTTTTACATTTGTGTAACGTCGTGTCAGACTCGTCGTATCTAAATTGCTTAATTGGAAAGTCTTCGTGAGAGTACGCTCACATCACTGATATCATGTTGGTATAAGGCTGACCTTACGATTGAGGTGCGTGAAATTATATCAGTCTATTACAAGATTTTATCTCTATTATGGAAAAGTCAAATAAACTGAGTCTGTTTATTATCATCTTTACATAGCATGGCTATTCAAATAGGATACGACATCTGAGATTAAAGTTCAACATTTCTGTTTGTTGAGTGGTGACATTCGATTGCACATAAATGTATTTTACTATGATAAAAATAAAATTAAGATATTTTAAGAAGCGAGTCTTTTACGATCTAAGCTTTTAACTGAAAGAAATCAAGAATTCTGTGCATGTCGCGTAAGTACGCGATCAAGTAAGTTCTTCTTAAATTATCGCCTATGACATGCTCAAATACTCGCCTAGATATAATATAAAGGTACAAATTGCATATGTTATGGATATTTACAAGTTAAATTAACATCAAGTAGGTACATACAGGTCGGTTATTCGCAAATAATAACCTTTAAGTACACAACACGGCTCGTAAAATTTGCATGCGTATGATTGCATAAAAATTGTTGGACACCACAAGCGTTGCACCGGACTATGATAGTGAGGTTACTTTACCAATGCAATACCATGCATGATCAGGAAAAATAATGGCAGTAAGTAAATTTTATTTAGCTAAGAAATGGAGTAGTTTTGGTTTTAAAAGTAATTTGGATTCAATTTATGAGTTGGGCTTCTTAGCGAAACATCTACATTTGTATTGTTAGGACAGAGATAGTAAATTCCATTTGAAATTTAAATGGAATTTACTATCTCGGTCCAAGTCAGTCAAAGTTTAAATTATAAGTAACTAGCTTCTGTCCGCGGCTTCGCACGCGTTGTTTCTATGGAAACGTTTTGAGGTTATTTATATCCTATTCTATTTTTGAGGTTATGTCAAGTGACACTTGAATGCTATCGAACGGAATAAAAAGTCCTATGTCCGTCTCCTGGCTCTAAGCTACCTCCTCACCAATTTTCAGCCATATCGATAAAACCGTTCTTGAGTTACAAATAGTGTAACTAACACGACTTTCTTTTATATGGATGTATAGATGTTTATAGATGTCACTAAAGCTGCAAACGGCTCACGGCAGGAAAACATGAATCGATTACCTAACAGGAGGTAAGGTAGAGCAAGGAAAATTAATATAATTAATAATATCTGCAGGCAACGAGCCCTTCTAGGGTCTGCCATGTGCACCCCTTAATCCCACGTTTTATGCAACATTGTTCAGATTCTGTCGCGAAAGAAGATATGTTGCGAGTTGTCCGCTTTTTACCAACATTCCCATTTACGTCTCATATCTGTTCTCGACTCGACAGTAATTTTATCATTTTAAAACTTCGGAACTCGTCCGAGTGGGCCCAGCGTCCCGCTGAATAAGACTTTACGAATTTTTAAATGCAAATAAAGTCTTAATAAACACTTTTTATGGTAGCCTTGTAATTTTATTTGCATTCGAAATAGGGCTTGTGGCGCGTGTGAGGCTAATAAGGAACGGATGGCCAGTCTTTAATGATCTTTAACGTCGATGATATTTGGAGTCGTGTGGTACATGAAATCACGTTTTATTCTGCTGCTTTTCATAAGTTTTACCAAATAAGTTGTGAACTGAGTGTGGTCACCGGCTTTCCTACTTCAGATATGATATGACCAAGTTTGAAAGCGGTATTTATGGAACAATAATTTATTTGACAAAAATCTCCGATCGCATTTTGCAACTGTCGCGATGGCTGGTATGTTTCATCATAACGCGCGAATGGTACTATAAAATTGATTCGCTCTCCGCGATAGCACATAAAAATAATATCGGTCCGGCATCTGCCACGACAATAAAATTCCACTGAACATGCGACTTTGCAAATGCGATCTATTTAGACTTGGATATCGTCGCAGCAAGAATAATGTTATCCTGGCACACCTCAGGCGTGTCACTGGCAAGGGCGTGTCGGAGATAAGTTTACATATTCCGTATGCAAATTGAAGTTTTATGTTAAGGTGGAAGACGAGCTGTGCACGCGCTCGTCGGTCGCTCTGCCACTGATGCGCGTTATCTTGACATTGACATTCGTGCGCGAGCTTTCAGATACAAAGGTAGGTATATACTACGTAATTGACTGAACTGTTACAAGTCATGCTCTTTTGAATTATCTCATTGCAGGTCATGATTATATTTTATTTACATAGTTCCTAGTTCGATGTTTTATTAACCAATCTGAGATTGCAGTCGACAAAACGTTGCAACCGACTTTGCAAGGTGGACTTCATTTCTGACAGTACCTAATGCCTAAATCAAAACACACCTTTTCCTTTACGGCTGACATTTTGAATAGTGTTTATTGCTCAGTAAATTTTGATATCCTTTACAAAATCATGTTTGAATTTTGGGAGATACCTACAGACTTTATGAGTGCACAAACACTTGATATCGTATTTTTGAATGATCCAAAATCCACTTAATCTCGGGATTTCGATGAATAAAAGTGACTCATTCGTTTTATTTATGGATTTTGAAATAAAATCTCAAATTGAAATTCAACCCCAGAATGATAACCATACAATAAAATTCAAAGGGTTACAAAGCAATACATACCTAACGACCTATATGATTTCTCAATGCTAAGATAAACTAGAATCACTATTTTCGGTATCTACATAGTTTTGATATAATTTTCATTTAGTATTCACTAATTAATTGAGTGCCAACTTTGGTTAAAAGGAACCTAGGATACCTAATTTTTATGGAAGTATTTTTCCAGCTCACTGCGCTGCTCGCATTCCGCATCTCGCGCGTAGAATAAATATTAGTAGATATATGTATCTACAGCGAGTTGACTTTATCATTCACAAAGGTCAGGCAGGCTCGAACTTAGTTCATTCAAGCTACCAAACTCAATCTTGTAATATTCTTACGGGTCGTGTTTTCGAAGGCTACGCGGGGAGCGGGGGGCGAGGTTCATTCATCAAGCCTCCATAAGGCTCTAAACCTAATTCGACGGAGCAACCTCGCAACATCCGCTCTTGCAAAACGTTATTTCATTCATAACTTTGGAGTAGGCTGTGGGCACACTGGGAGTAGCAAAGCCCAATGTGGTAAATATTTTCTAGAGAAAGCTCGATTGGTTAATTCAATTCAATACAAATCGGAAGCGTCCCCAAGACGCTGGCTGCATGGCCCCGCTGTTTGGCAATACTGTGCTATGCTTCGCTAAATGCTTATTACGAGGAGCACGCGTCGTCGTCGCTTCTATGTGCGCGAGCTGCAAGCAGCTCGCGTCGGCTGTGTTTATTTGCATTCCCCTTTTCATAACCTACACCCTGGATTTGATCGAAATCGATAACCAAGAGTGGGTTTTGCAATTAAAAAAATCAGCCATCTTGGATTTTCAAGTGGACATCTTTCTTCCATTCTTGACGCCAGTTACGCATAAAAAAATCTTTTCCGGGTCGGTATCCGGAAAAGATATAAGAAAAAGGTTTTGAAAAAAGAAGAGGCGTTGTGATTGAAAGTTCCAGGGTCGGACCCCGGAACTATCAATGTTTTTTTTACTTGCTCACTGTTATTCGTTGCTAGTGAGCCTCTAGTAGATTTCTTATAGTATTGTGAGGGGTTTGCTACATCATCAGCCTTATTTGCCGCACCCACGCGCCAGGCAGCCACAGAAAATAACATTTGAGCCGATGACATCAGCGCATGCGCCGCGCCCGCTACCGCGCAGCTGCAGCGCGCGCGCAACTATAAACAACAAATAAAAACAACATCAATAAATAACAACTTTTCAAAAAGCGTCTCTTATTTACCACACATCATGCAGGTTGGCCCAACTAGCTTCTGCCCGCGGCTTCGCACGCATATTTTCGGTATATTATGTAGCCTAAGTTAGGCTTTGCTTTAATTAAACGTACGCCAAATTTTATCTTGATCTGTTTAGTAGTTTTGAAGATACTAGGTAACAAAAATACAGACTTCAGATACTTCCGGATTTATGATATTAGATAAAAACCTAAACATATTATTTATAGATACAAAGAAGCTTTCTCTTTGTTCCTATATTTTAAAGTTTAAGTGTTCGATTGTAGCAAAAAAAGTGCAATTTTTTAAAGTTGATTGAGTTTTTCAAGTTGTTGAAGTTCTAGTCTAATGGAGATGTCTAGCTTTCTTGCAAACTCTGAACTTACATTATCAACAGCTTCAGTTTGTTATCTACTATTGAAAATGATGAACTCTCTTTGGAACTGGTGACTGGATGGAATGCACGTAAGCACGCCTTCGATAGTTGAAGGCTACTGGGTTATTTACTTCTGTTGAAGGTTCTATGGAGGTTCCAGCCTAGACACTCACCTACTTGAGTGTAGGTTAATAAAAAATTGAGTAGCGGCTTTGAAAGTTTAAAAATTAAACCTGTACAGCCTAACCATCTGTTCCTATCTGGATGAGGAAGCTAGGTGTACTTCAATGATTAGGTTTATTTTGATTTATAAAACGAATTTTTATTTGCTCTCAAAATATGCATTACATGGCAAAATTGTAAGTTAGTGAGTGAGTGAACAAACGAGGAACGAGTGAAAGTTGAATGAAAGAATGAAATGGAAGAATGAATGGTTACACAGATAAAATAAATTTATGGATCATAGTTGTTGTATGAGGTGGTTCCACTGTGGTCGGATAGATGGCGCTGAATGTGACTTCTGAACATGCCGGCCGCCTTGGAAGCTCCAGGACGTAGCTTCCAACCTGGATTGCTCTTCACTGGCTCGATGGTTCCGGCAGCAGCGGGCAGATCTTCGAGAAGGCTCGCCGAATGATGCCGGTCGCTGTCCGAATCTCCGCCACGCGTGAAACACCGTCGCTGCCGGGGAACAAACGTGTTACCCGGCCCATCTTCCACTTCAGGGGAGGTACACGATCTTCCTTGATGAGGACTAGGATGTCCTTGTCGATGTCTTGGCTATCGACCTTCCATTTCGTGCGCTGTTGCAGCTCCGACACGTACTCCTTTGACCAGCGCTCCCAGAAATGCTGTCGAAGCTGCTCCACCAGGTGATAGCGGGTTAGGCGGGTAGGCGCGACGCTCGTCAGGTCTTCGCAGGCTGGCGCTGTCAACGGCCGGCCAATGAGGAAATGGGCCGGAGTAAGGGGAAGGAAGTCATGGACATCTGAAGAAAGAGGAGACAAAGGCCGGGAATTCAGGACGGCTTCAATCTGCGTTAATACCGTACTGAACTCCTCGTGCGTTAACCTTGCATTGCCTAATACTCGCCTTAAGTGATATTTACAGGATTTGATTCCAGCCTCCCAAAGTCCGCCGAAATGTGGACTGTAAGGGGGAATAAACGTTAAACGAATTTTATTATTACTCATGAAATTTGAAACATCATCAGAATGTTCGAAGAACTGATTGATTTCTTTAAGTGCCCCAACAAAGTTTTTCCCACTATCGGAGAAAATTTCTAATGGCTTACCACGTCGTGCTATGAAACGTTTTAACGCTAGTAGATAGTCCTGTGTCGATAAACTACCTACCAGCTCAAGATGTACAGCGCGAGTTGTAAAACAAACGAATAAACATATATATGCCTTTATTAATTTAGCACCCCTGCCTTTACGATTTAAAATGAAGACAGGTCCTGCAAAATCTGTCCCGCAACGCATGAAACAGACACTCCCGATTTCCAATCTTTCCTGGGGTAAATTTCCCATTTTTGGGGTAAAAGTTTTACCTTTCGGGCGCGTGCACGTAACGCAGTTGTGTACTACCTGCCTAGCCAAGTTGCGAGCTCCTAGCACCCACCACTGCTCACGCATGGAATATACTAAAAGCTGAGGCCCGGCGTGTAGTAATTTCTTATGTTCATACTCGCACAGCAATCTGGAAAATCGATGTTTACCACTCAAAAGCACGGGATGTTTTTTTATCGTAGCTAAAATCAGTCGAGTTACATAACCTGCCACCTACACGAATTAGACCGCTGTTATCTAAGAATATGCTCAAACCCGCAATTTTATATCCATTTTTACCATTTTCTTTTCGTTCCAGCTCGGCTGCAGTTAGTAAACCGGTTTTGAGACTAGGTGCGCACGGCGGCGACCGCGCGTTGTCTATGAAACGAAGTAGGTATGCACAGGCGCGCTGTAAGCGAATAAACGAGGAAAAGCGTTCACAATCAAATAACGGACTCGTTTGCGTACAAATTAAATTAATTGTATTAGATTTACGTTCCGGTAAGTCATCGCTGCGCAGCATTTTAATGAATCTAAATTCGCACCGCGTGTGATAAGGTCGGCAGGGTTTTCCGTACCCTTAACGTGCCGCCAAATCGTATCATCGGTTAGTTCATTAATTTGTACGACCCTATTCTGTACAAAAGTTTTGAGAAGATGCGGAGACATACGTAACCATCCCTGCACTATTGTAGAATCCGTCCAAAAATAAACTTTATCGAAAGTTATACATAGGGATTCTTTAATCTTTACGTATAATTTCGCTCCTAATAACGCACCACATAATTCGGCCCTTGGAATCGAGACAGATTTGATTGGACATAATTTGCTTTTAGCACACAATAGCTTAACTGAGATAGAAGGAGTCTGATCACAATCGTGGCGACAGGACCGAACATAGGCACAAGCACCGTAGGCCTTCTGTGACGCGTCTGTGAATACATGTAACTCGGTGTAATGAGAATCTACAGATGTAACGTAACGAGGAATGCGAATTTCCTGTAAACATTGCAAATTAGAAATAAATTCGCGCCATGTACTTGCGATGCTATCTGGTACCTGTTCGTCCCAGTCTAACTTTTGTAACCACAAACCTTGCAGAAGACATTTGGCTATCCCCTTGGCAGGCGCCCGCCATTTTGCAGTTTTTGACACAACCGGCAAGCATCCACCAGCACTTGCTGGCGTATTTAGCGCGAAGTTACCGCGCGCTACAAAAATCAATATTTCTACATGGTTTTGTATGAAACTACATAAGAACCTTATATCTTTGGAATGGTCTTGAATGCAGCTATCAGATTCTAAAACATATTATACCAATTTGGTGCCATTTATATTGTCAGTCTAAGGTTAAAAGTAGAGAAAGCTAATTTTTGGCCGTCACATGGCCGTCACACAAATATAAGTCTGAAAAAATATATCAAACGATTTTTAAGCACATGATTACTTTACTTACATAAATAAACACCAATAAACATTATTCAATCGAAATATCACACCACTTCATACATTTTATAACTCAACAAGCTTCTAAAAACCTGACGCGTAAAACACATCACCCGAGCGTCTCGAATAACAGCAAAATTTCGATAAAATTTGTTTGGCGGTCACAATTGAAGCACAGAATATATTTATCCTTGTCTTTTCTCGTATCAACCATACAGAACAAAAAAGGATAGATGCCCGTTTCATTTTATAAAAACGGCAAATAAAAAACATGTGACAACCGACAAGCAGCGGCCAGCTGCTGGCCGCTTGCCATTTGGAGACCTTGTTAATGGAACCAGATACTGGTCCCTTGCCCGCTAAGGGGCTATGATGACTGCCGGAGATAACAAACCTAACGGGTCATAAATCTGTGAAATTACGGATAACATTTTGCGCTTGGTTAGCAGTGAGTCATCTTGTGTCAACTTAGTGGTGAAATGCAACTCATCACTTTCCGGGGACCAGCCTAGACCTAAAGTTTTGGACAAATGATTTTCACCTATGTTTAGGTCTTTACTACTCTCTGGACAAACTTCGTGATTGAATGTCCATTTGTGTAACGGAAAACAACCCGATTTCAACACTTTAGCAGTTTTATTGCATAACTCTAACATGGTATCAGCGTTATTATGCGAGATAATGACATCGTCAACGTAAAAGTCGGAGTTTATGATTTCTGCCACACGCTCATCATCACATTCTTTAGCTAATTGTTTTAGGCACCGTATACTTAGGTAGGGCGAAGACGAATAACCATATGTGACCGTATTTAATGAAAATAACTGCACCGGTAAGTCCTTATTTTCCCGCCACATTACCAATTGTAAGTTACGTAAGTCCGGCTGTACTAAGATCTGCCTGTACATCTTTTCCACGTCTGCACAAGCTACGTACTTGTGTTGCCTAAAACGGAGAAGAATGGAGAATATGCTATTCTGAAGAGGTGGGCCTATATGTTGGATGTCATTTAACGATTTATTGGTAGTTGTTTTGGCACTCGCGTCAAAAACAACTCGCAATTTAGTGGTTAGACTAGATTCGCGGTACACGCCGTGATGCGGCAGGATGTAGTATGGTTTGTTCGGGTCCGTGACATTACCTGGCACCGGGGACATGTGACCTAATGCCTCGTACTCACGCATGAAATCACAATATAATTGTTTATATTGCGATGACGAATCTAGCTTTCTTTCTAGCGATAAAAAACGTTTTTTCGCCATGGTAAAAGAATCTCCTAAAACGTCAGCAGATTCCTTGAACGGAATGCGCACAGAAAACCTACCCTGCTTATCGCGCTGTGTAGTTTCTGTAAATAAGGATTCGCAATACCTATCCTCCTTCGTCAACGCAGAAGGTAAGTCAGTCAATTCCTCTAACTCCCAAAATTTGCGTAATTGAGAATCAATTTGAACAAAATTACAGTGAACATTTTTCGTGAGATATGACTGAACATTGTGAATAGGGCCAGAGATGATCCATCCTAACTTCGAGTCGTATAGGTATGGACCAGCACTAAGTTTTATTCTGTTTTCCTTGAGTAGGTCCCAGAATACGTCTGCACCTAAAAGTATATCTACCTCGGACGGGATACTAAACGTAGGATCGGCGAGCGAGATGTAGCTAGGTATACTTATAGAATCGCAGTTGACGTTTATCGAAGGTAGCTTCGATGTTATGCTAGGTAGAACCAAGCATTGGATTTCTTTGATGAAATCACTGGTTTTTGAACGAATGTGTAATTTACAAGCGTGAGTACTTTGTGATACGGTTCGACCTACGCCTGTAATCTGAACAGTGGACTGGTAACTGTAAACGAGTTACTAACGATTTGGTAACGAAACAGTTCTGTGACCCGTTATCCAAAAGAACTCTAATAGTATGATACCGATTATCCGAATCAGGTATATCTACTAGCGCGGTTGACAACAAGACTGGCTGTACAAACGATTGACAGGACAGTGCTGTGCGTTCACCGCGGTCTTTCAGCGCATCAGCTGACTTTTGTGAGTCATCATGAGACGGGGACATTAAACTGGAGGCGACTGTACTTATGGTTTCACTGGGAACGTGAAGTAGCGTGTTATGCTTCGCACTGCATAACTTGCAAGGGCCGTAGGTACAGTCATTAATGGAATGCTTGTCTGAACGCAGACAATTAGAACAAAGTTTTTTAGCTGCGACTAAATTTTGCCTGTCTAAAACAGACATGTTTAAAAATTTCGCACATGAATAAAGATAGTGATCGTCGCTACAATAACAACATACACGCTTTTGTGTTGTCTTATCAGCGCTCGATTTATTTGCTGACACGAATGCATGCGCTTGAGGTTGCGGGTTCGACTTACTTTGTTTCTTATTTTGATGATAAGAATTTGCCCTGCTACCTTCGTTATTTTTAGATTTAGATGAAGTGGAACCTTTTGTGCTGTTAGAGTTTACCATTTCTAGCATGTCGGCCCGGTTTCTAAGAAAAACAAGTAAATCGTCTAACTTGATCTTAGGCTCGGTACCTACCTCATTCCGCTTTGAAACGATGACGCCCTTCTGTGATTCCCACTCACGCTCTGTGACTGAATCTAGTTTTGACGCAATTAAATATATAATTAATGTGTCCCAAGAGTCCGTGGGTTCTCCAAGGGATTTAAGGGCTCGTAGATCCCTTAACGTGGAATCTATAAGGGTTCTAATTTGTGCGGGTGACTCTGAGTGTAACGCTTGAGTGGCAAACATTGACTTCACATGATTCTGTACGAGCAATCTGTGATTTTGGAACCTTTGTTCCAACAAATCCCACGCATGAGCATAGTTGGATTCTGTGAACTCTAACGCACTTATTACTTGAGCAGCAGTAGCAGTTAAAGATGATTTTAGGTAATGGAACTTCTGAATCGCACCTAAATCAGTCCTGTTGTGGATCATGGTCACATACGAGTTTCTAAATTCTATCCATTTATCATAAGAACCGCCAAAGGCAGGTAAAGTTATTTGCGGCAACTTTATCGACACAGAACTATCTATACCTATCGAACCATAATCGTTTAATATGCCTTTCGCAGTAGCCATCAGAGAGAAGTATTGTGACTCAAAGGATTCCCTGTACTCCATTTGAGTCACAAGATCCGATTCATCATCTACTAATTGTTCGATCTCGCCTTGGATTTCATTGAAAGATTGGAAAATGGCCGCATTGGCCTGTATACGTAGATCAAATTCTACCTTATTACAAGCTGTTCGGTTGGGATTTATATCTTTTTCCAGCTGAATATTGGTGATGTGCTTGCCAAAAAGAGTTAATCTGCATTTGAGATTAGCTCTCTGCTTCTTTAGGGATGTAAGGCGGTTTGACAAGACATTAGGGGCCTGTAAATGTGGGGACTTTGGCCTGTCAACTTTAGAGGGATCGAGCTGATCTTGGTTCATTATAGCTACTTAAATGTAAAACTTACGGTTTTTCTGCGGTATAGGCGATGCAAGGCACAAGGTAACGCACACACGAAACGCACAAAGAGCTGAAAAACGAAACGAATATTAACGCAGACTGCAGAGACGAGGGAGAGGAAGGATGGGTGAGATGAACCGACCGTTGTATGGCGCTCGCCGCTACTCCAGACCTCCTCCAGGACTCCACCAGCTTCCAGATCTCGAACCGGGAAACGTGACCGCGTGGCCGCTCGACTCGGCAAGGGCAGGTTCTTCGTTATATTTGGGTCGAAGGATCAATTTTATGTACAGCCTAACCATCTGTTCCTATCTGGATGAGGAAGCTAGGTGTACTTCAATGATTAGGTTTATTTTGATTTATAAAACGAATTTTTATTTGCTCTCAAAATATGCATTACATGGCAAAATTGTAAGTTAGTGAGTGAGTGAACAAACGAGGAACGAGTGAAAGTTGAATGAAAGAATGAAATGGAAGAATGAATGGTTACACAGATAAAATAAATTTATGGATCATAGTTGTTGTATGAGGTGGTTCCACTGTGGTCGGATAGATGGCGCTGAATGTGACTTCTGAACAAAACCCGAGCGGCTTTATTGGGATATTTTTAAATTTATTTCATTTTAAATTGTTATGTCAATGCAATGTATCCGCGCTTTTATAAATAATAAGCTACCTCCTCCTTACAATTTATAACCGTCGGTCGCCTCCAATAAATTAAAACATTAAACCTTTTCAAAGGGCTCTATTCCTGTTAAACCATAGACAAAACGTCTCTCAAGTCAAGACAATCTGAGACGAGGAACTCAAAGCGTCGCTCTTCCTAAATCAATGTCAAATTACCACCTTTTAATCTTTTGAAGGCGATTCGGTTACACACGTGTTCACGTTCGATAACTCGACAACTGAAATGTAGTCCCTTGCCGCCTTATTCTAGACGGTTGTTATGATAAAATTAAATTTAAGTAGTAATTATAAGGATACATCACCCAATATTGACAAATGTTAGGTTTACCTTAGCTTACAAAATTTTTGTTGACTTTTGTTTACTCAAGTTCAACATTAATCGAAAAACAAACACTTTTGTGATTATTGTACAGTGTTTTGTTTTTTTTTGCTGTGAGGTGCCGGCTTAGAATTTGCACCACCCCAACTTTTCCCGCGGGTGTCGTAAGAGGCGACTAAGGGATATCCATCAGAGGCGGGAAGCAGCGCCTCAGAACTGCGATCTCCAACCCGCATGCCCAGCGTGGGGATTATGGGCATTACCCTCATGAGGTAAAAGCCAATAAGGCGCTTATCAGGGGAGACCTGCGTCCAGCAGTGGACCAATACAGGCTGTAGAGATCGAGGTCGAGGTTTTGTTTTTTGTTGCAGTTAAAGATACATTCAAAAAGCTGGCGCGATCCCCTTTTGTTTTTCGTATTTTTATAGGCCTGGATTTGTGACGTCAGCGTGGATATTTGTATGAACAAATAAAGACGTCCTCTTCGAAAATTTACCTATACACACGATTAACGTTATTTGCTACTCCTACCTAACTACCTTTAACCTCATGCATGCAACGCTTATTCAAGCACTAATGGGGAAGGGAGGAGACACTCTCTTCTCCTTCTTCTTCTCCTTATCCTTAAGCCTCGGTCGGTACTGACTGACCGATGTTACGAGGCGTATTGTATCATTTGCAACGAGCATGATACGTTACACCGTGTGCTATAAAATCCGTCTCGTTGCTGGTTGCGAGCGCCTTCTTTCCCCGTACTGACTGCACGAACGCTGGGTGTGTAACTCGTTACATAGACATATTGTGTGTTATGTATAACAGTTATCTAGTACCCTTAACACAAGCTCCGTATGCCCCGTAACGCAGGTCAGTATCCAGCTTAAGGGTAATATTTTCACCATGGTTTGCTATTATTTGTATTAGAACAGTATTTATTTAGGTTCCTGACACACGCTTTTTTCAAAATACGTATCTACATACTAAGAAAACGTCGTCTTTGATGAAAAAATGCGATTAGGTTTAATTTCATTTCATAAATACTATTTAAATACAAATTAATAATAGCAGACCATGGTGAAAATATGTTCAAATTACAAATCATTTTGGTACTACGTCTGTATGGGGAATTCATCGGTCGCCGGATCCTTAAGGATAAAGAGAAGGAGAAGAGAGTTTCTCCTCCCCATCTGTGCTCAAATAAACATTCACTACGTATTCCTATATCGCATACACTGCAGAGTCTGCAGTGCACCATGCATGACCTACCTTTAGAGTGGGTTCCATGTTTTGGGGTCGGCACAACATTATGCCTATTCTTCTTTTATCTCCTCTACCAGCCGTCACCAGAATAGGGACGTGACACGCTGGCAACATAAATTCAACGTTTGAAAATTTTACACTTCTTTGTAACAAACACATGTTTAGTCAGCGAGTAGCCGTATTATTTTAACTATTAGGCCCATGAATGGACTGTGATGTCGTAAATGCCTTTGTAGAGTTTCTGGTTCTTTATTATGGTGTTGTGTTCAATGGTCATCCAAGATCGGTGTTAAATTGGTTACTTGGATTACGTAATAAGGAATCAGATGTGTCGTGGAAAGAGCGAAGTTTATAGACAGTAAAACAGACTCGTGAAATGGGATCTTAATACATTTGGTTGGACTTTACCGGTTGGAAGAATTATTAAAGACATTTGTGAAAAATAGGACTGTTTAAAGATGTTTGTATGGAAATTAAACAAATCTCTAAGACTTTTAAACCGGCTTTGAAAAGGAGGAGTTTCTTGTTCGGCATCTGTATGTTGTATGAATTTTCACCGATGTCCCGTCACTGTGGACCGATTTTGATAAAAAAAAAATTGTATTTAGAATGAGGGACTATTGGTCCCGCAATACTTAAAAAAAACATTGAAAATATAAGTGGTCGAAGCCAGTTTTTAGTTTTTCAAAATAATCATTTGTGCGATGACGTTATCAGTCTTATGGTAAACATATGGTTATTAAAATGAAGATGAAAGGGTGGCTTATGCATATTCTTGCACTCCCTGCCTATACAGGGTAATATAAGTAGTATAATCTGCCTCTTCACAAAGCCTTCCGTCTAGAGACAGTAACAGAAATGCTTTGTTGCAAATAACTTTAGCCGGCTTGAATTGGAGGTCTCGCCTTTGTCGTGCCTTTCGCATAACCCCTTTTAATCTTTTATTGTTTGTGTGAGGCAATGTCAACGGGCAACTTAAAGTAGCAATAAATAAATTAAAAAAAATAATGCTGGACAATTCACACAGCAATGGATAATTTATTTAAATTTTTCATAACAGTTATTCAGATTTATTATACTGTGACTTTTGCTCAAAATTTACTCAATTTGCAGGGCTTTTATTAAATTTCTATACGAAGAGTTTGATCGAATAACTTCTTTGTTTGCCCATTAAACTTATCACAAGAGCCTGATTGTGATGAGGATGTACTTACAATATTGGTGTTAGGCACTCAGAAATTTCTCGAATATTTTACGACTCTAAACTTTTTCCTATTGCCTAGTTTTACTGAAAACCTCTGTTAATAAATGCATAATGCTTCGTGCTATCTGATACCCGTACGAAGCCTTCGTACGGGTAGTAGATAGCATGAAGCCGTTTAAATATCTTTTAAAGAGGAATCATTCCGTAATACTTTGCCAGGTGGCATGACGATCTGCGAAAGACTTCAGGGAGATGCTGGATGCGACAAGCTGAAGCGCTATGGCGCTCATTAGGGGAGGCCTATGTCCAGTCGTGGACTAATATAGGCTGATGATGATGATGATGTTATTGTTTTCATGTATAGCGTATTCCCTATTGGAAATACTTACGTGGCGCATGCCAAAATGCTCCCAGTCGACATGTCTTCCGATTTCCGACATCTTCAAAAATCATCGACATTTTCAACCAATTTACACAAAACCTGAAACAATCCTTCCTCATAAATCACTCCATCAATTGGTGAAAACCGTATAAGTCTGTTCTTTCGTTTTTCAGTTTATCACCTTCAGACAGAAAGACAGACGCGACGACGGGGACTTGTTTTCTTAAGCAGTGAAGAAAATTTTGGATAAAAGTTGCCAGCTTGCAAAGAGCGTTATCCGCCGACTCTGGAATGACAGTCGTGAGAGTGCAGTCTCGTAAAGAAGGCTGCAAATCAAATATATTGATTGCCGTTGTCGTTTGCGGCTAAACATTTGTAGCTGAGCTCCTAACCGAGACTTAATCGATTGTTGCAGGTACCTAAGGTGACAACTTACCAACACAACACAAACCTATACTATCTCATTACTACCATATTTTCCTGTTATGAGAACAGTTGATATTGATTTGATGCACCTTCTTGATTGATTTCTTGATTGAGTAACACAGGAAAATAAAATTTATCGGCAAAGAACTTATCATTCATTTATTTCTTTATGTAATTTTTTTTAGCGTTGGTTTCTATTGTATAGGTACTTAAGTATCTACCACCTATTAATAAATTACCAATATTTTTACAAAATAGTACCTACCTAGTGTAGCAGTCATCTGGGACAAACAAAACAAGCTTTAGTTAAGTTAGGGCTAGAAAAAATATGATACAGCATCCATATTTTTTTATCTAGAACTTATGAATCCTATGATCAGGTATTCTGATTTCGAAACAACAGAAACAGATTAACCGCGAAGATAATCTCTCTGGTTAGTATTGAAGTCTCTGGGTAGAACTAGCAAACAAAGCATGTGTTACGAGTAAGTAACGGACGGGTGTGCTGTGTGCCCGGAGGCAGCCTCGGAGAATAACCCTGTGGAACCTATGAACTATAATGAGGTTCCTATTGTAGAAAGGAGGTGGTTTGTTTTTGACTTGGTTATTTACGTTTTCAGCCAGTTTTACCTGTTTAAGTTCCTCTCGTTTAAATTTAGATTTTTTATGGTTGTTCGCGGGACCAATACCCGCGAATACCTTGATCGATGGGTTTGTGTTATAAATAAATTGTTGATAACTTCTTAGAGCATTATATTAAGCATTTTTAAGCGTAGACATATGTATGTGATTTAAAAATAATGATAGTATATAATTTTTAAGCTGAGTAAGTACCTAGCTTTTCTACCGTGAATTTTTTTTATTTATGCGGAGATGGTGTTAAGGATAGTTCAATTCAAAAGTCTAATCTATGTTCGAAAAATCTACGTAATCTAAAGAGCCAATCGGATCCCACTGCTGGGAAAAGCCTCCTCAAAAATATCTTATGAATAAAAATATTCCAGTCCAGTTGTAAGTTATCTATACACAATAGAAGGCTTACACGTGCGTCGATTAG
The DNA here is from genome assembly GCA_963564075.1 of Eupithecia subfuscata. Lineage (NCBI taxonomy): Eukaryota > Metazoa > Arthropoda > Insecta > Lepidoptera > Geometridae > Eupithecia > Eupithecia subfuscata. Next base: position 8,929,315 of record OY751109.1, on the reverse strand, counting down.
ACAGGATAAGTGCGTCTAATTCCCACTTTAGGGCGGACTCTGACATAGACAATAATCTAGCGGCGTTTACATTAAAGAGGTGATGATTCTTGACTTGGATGGTATCCAATATAATGTTTGGTCCATAATAACCACGGATACCGCTGATGGTATTAACTGTGCCAATAGTAATGAAACGTTGGATTTAATTGTGATGGTCCGTCTGGTTTTCCTTTACTAGAGGTCTGGATTTGTGACGTCAGCGTGGGTAATTGTAAGGAAAGACTAAAGACAATCGCGGGCGCGATTTCAAAAAATTCTCTATACTTAGAAGATGCCAATGTACTCCAATCAATCTAAAATGAAGATCAAACAACATAAATAGACAAAAATACACCTAATTTATTTATTCTGAAAGTTAGATCTGAGTGCGTCATGCGAAAAGTAAAGCTAAGCATATTTTTCACCGAGCAGCAAAGCATTTCCAGGGCGTCAGTAATGCATAACGACCCAGCTCTATGCACAAGGTGCTTATTCATTTGCGCGTCGCACTCAGCTCGTTAGCAATTGGACATGCCCGCACGAAATATTTCAGCGATTGAAGCGGCCGGTAAATTGCACATCACAATAGCACACGCCTCAACTAGCCGCGCGAGCCGGCTTTAAGATTCACTCCTTATCAAATTATACCGCTCGAGCGTACGATTCATGACGAAAACATCACACAAATTAGAATAGGCCCCGGACCGGATTAGAAAATAACAAATAACCTCGCTGACAGAACACTATTCAGTATTACCTTACGGAGTAGAAAACGACGCGGAGTGACAGCGATTCCCATGAACCGGCCGCTCGGATTAATTACAGAGCGGTGATCCGAGCGCGACGTCGCACGCGCATCCATCACGCGCGTCAGATAGCACGGTATGAACGACGCACAGATTTGTATTCCTAATTTGTACCACTGTCATCACATTTCAAAGACAAATATAAAGGATCGAGCACCGGAATGACGAGTGTCAGCGCGCTCATTCGGATGGCATTTTAAGAGAGATTTTATTTAACACGAGCAACAAGAGGTGGATTGATCGAGACAGGTTTCGAGTGCCGTTCGATGGCCAGGTAACGTCGACGAGTCCTTTAGTGCCTCGCTTGACATTCCAAGAAATGTCCTTAGGTCCAACCCTTCAACGTTGTAACAATCACGCGCCGTCACTTCGTTCGTCTCGATTCCTTTCTTTTTACAGTCTATGGTAGAGCTGCTCGTTTCTGAGAAACGTTTTACGTTTAGTATTAAAAAGTTGATTTAATGGAGGTAATTTGCTGTAAACACAGCAATTTCATTCGCATAACGCGCGTCGTGTCCGGAATATTAATTTGTCCGGGTATGGTAGCTGTCGCCGGCCACAATTACACGCGCGATGGTATCGGCTGCGCCCGCGCCGCCGGCAGCGCGCATGCGTCAAAAATTAATTACCCGCGAATTCGCCACTCACTCACGCGAGAGATCGTGATGATACGTATCGAGACATCTTTCGAGGTAGCTGCTTTGCAGCATGTGTTCTGTTGTTACCCAGTTTCAGAGAACTCATCATTTATGTTGTAAGAGAGCTTACTGAGAAATTGTAGCGCATTGAGACCACAAACCGCTGTAATTGAGTCGAGACATGAATAAACAATTGGCCAGAATTAGTAGTCAAATATTACAAATCATCTAGTATTTCGCCGAGTCACTGAATATTAATTAGGAGCCGTGAACAACTCGCGTAGATTATCACGCGCCGTGTCGCTGTGTTTATCATGGATTGTTTACTGTTATGCGAGGAGCTTCACTTGCATTATGTTGTTTATTATAAACGTTGAAAGTCATGGTTGTTTTGCGCTTCACGGTGAGATATCAAGATTGAAATCTCCGAGTGACTCGTCAAGGGTGTGGTCGTGATTCACTAGTGATTGTAATTTCTAAGAAACTTAAAACAATATCACGTTTTTTAACTAATTTGTCTTATTCTTTAATAATAGCTTGATTGACGGTGATTCATCTTGGACTGTGATTTGTTAGTTGTCGATGTTTGAGTTTTTTTTTAATTACACGTGACTAAAGAGTGTTATTAGAGAGGCGGTGTGCCACGGTTTAGTCACGGCAATCTCTCAAACGAACTGATGCATTGTGTTTTCCTGTTGACTGGACACATTTTTCTTCTCGTTAATGCCACTGAAAGCTTTTAATCTCTGACAATTTGATATTAAATTACATTTTATTGTTTACATCGTATAATTTACAATGTATCAACACGTACGAATACAATGCGATAAAGTATTAAATTATGTAGCGATGTCATTAGTCTTTGCATGTATTTCTGTATGAGACAATGGTAACCCACTTGTGGATACAAGTTCTTGAGCGAAAAAATGAACTGTCATATCTCGTTGGTGGATGCAGTTATCCATGAAATTGGATGTAAATTAATCAATGCTCACTTTAACTTTGTTTTTACTTTGTTCCTTAGTTATTTTTGAAAGTTGAATTAATCACACAGGTAATCAGAAAATCAACTGTCGAGTTTAGTGACAGACAAACACAAGATAAAATAATAAATTTGTATAGTTTACCAGACCATACTAATCGGTAGGTACCAAGAGGATAAAGAAAAGTGACTGAAGACGACAACCTCGGTAAAGAATAAGTGTAATTTCTCGCGTGTACTATGAGTAGAATTCATTGCATGTTTGGTTTCCTCGGAGCAAGCGCAGGCGCAGCGCACCCGCCCCCCGCCGGCCGACATGTCAGCGGCGCGTCCGGCCGACCTAAGACAAAAGACAAATTAATTTTGTACACAAGCCATTTAATTTGAATGTGAATAGCATGAAGTGCGACGAATGGCCGGGAACAATGGCCGGCGCCGACGGTCCCGCCTTTTTGTTTTACACTCGACGAAAGTAAAAAGTACAAAATCTAAGCGTTCAGACAATTCCGTATTATGATATGGACACAGTAATGGAGGGCCGGCGAGGCGCCTAATAGCTTATAATATTAAATGTACGTGGAGGGCGACCCGCTTTATGATCTCGGGTCAGCGCAGCGCAGCCTCGAGTGGTTGTTACAACTCTTTGCAGGAAATCATTGTTCAGTTTTAGATAACATTTCATCAGTAACTATGCCATGAAACATTTTTAGGACGCAACAGTTACGGACATGTTTTAATTTAATATGGACACATTATTTTTCACATTTAGGTCCCTATTGTTTTATTTTTGTTGGTCCAAAGCGTGATCATAATATGGATGTACGATGGACAGAATTCAGAGAATCCTGATATCAGTCATGAAATCCCTATTTCTGTTACAATTTTACTGTAATTGCAGGTTTACGTAATTTTTATGTTTATAAGATTTGACCAAGTGATCAAGTCAATACAATACAATACAAAACTACTTTATTGTACACCAATAAAAATACAATACAAGAGACATTACATAAGACACAAGTACAATGGGCGGCCTTATCGCTTAGAAGCGATCTCTTCCAGGCAACCTTTGGATGGAAAGAATTATGTGAATTTAAGAAAGGCAGGTGTGTACCAATTATATCAAGTCATAGTAAACAAAAAAGTAAGAGTACCTTCGGTAATAAGATAAGTAAGAGTGATCGACCTAAAAATAAATTTCTTACGTAGATCGCCGCGAATCCATCAGAAAAGGCTATTAATTTGTGATTTATGTGTTAGATCCTACATTCCTGCAGCGTGTTCCCTAAGGATGCTGCAGCGAAGCGCCAGAGCCTCCCGCGGCGTCTCCTGACATCAAGTGGCTTGTATCGCCTTCGTAGGTGCCTTGTAGGAGAACTATGGATCCAACTTAGGTTTGGAGGGTGGAAGATTTGTGTAGTTGCAGCTTGATATACCTTATCTTATTCAGAAGGCACCAATGTTGTTATGGCTACTTTGTTTATTTGGCTCACATAACAGAATACAATCAAATATTATACAAATGGAAGGACGCAATATTGAAAACTAGACTGTATCCCTAAATATGGTTACACAGCATGATCAACGAGCGGTTCTATGTAAGCAAATTCCTATTGGAAATTAATATAACAATAATTAACTATAAAATATTTAAAATTACAAGATTAAAACAATAAATTTGATTAGGGCATGTCACTGATACGATAAATTAATATTAAAAAGAAACTTATAGAAAATTAAGACCACTCGCCTACAGAATGATTTCAACTTTCTTCGAATTAAACTGTTTTATGGCTGAATCGGGAGTACCTACACAACTAGAGTTAAATTACTTTAGTATATGGCAAAATAATATATTTCGAAGCCATGCCAACAAAACTCTTTTTTTCGGTTAATTCGGGAATGGTTTCTGATGATTTTTTGTGCTGGAAGACCACCTTCTAGTTTTTATCCCTTGACATGATGCGGTCCTGGCTTGGAGGGTCCAGGTAGAGTCGCCGGCGACTAATAGTAGCGTAATAAATAGCCGCTTATCGCAAATCAGCTCCTCACCGCGAGGCGATTTATTCATGAGCTCGCGTTATGCTTAACTCTCCATACATTTATCATCAGCACAGTCAATTAAATTATACCACACCATCGATGAAAGCTCGCACCAGATATACCCATCCATGAGTTATTTATAGCCGTGTAATTTGTATTTGTATTATTGTTACGATATATCGTAGATTTATCGTCAAATCTCCCGGCACTTAAGAGATGTACTCGAGGGCATATCGATAGCCTGAGCGATGAGAACCTGTTACGATTCAAATGGGCTCCTAAAATCATCAATAGTTTAGTCAAATACATCGAAAATATCCTTACGGGCGCCGACCGTAACCATAAAAGGCTCTACGATTTTAAAATCCGGAACGACCACCTGACTCATTTCTTTAATTAACACAATATCGCCATAAAATCGCCAATCCTCATCCTGATTGACAGATACTTTGTTATCTGCCCAAAGAAGGCGCCGACAAGGCTCCGCTTCTAACCCGCTAAACATTTTATATCATCACAGCATTATCCTTTCGACACGGTAGCACTAATTGGATAAAACGTCTAAACAAAAACGCCTCAGAAACAAACACTTTAATAACACGGACGATGGTAATTTTAAGGCGCAAAGGGAATTCCATTTAACATGTGAATTGGATGTGTCGGGTCGGCGCGAGGGCTGTCATTAGAGGGCGTGCTGCGGTGTCCGGCCGGGCGTCACCAGGCATCTCCTGACCGGACGGCCGACCGGACAGCTTTGCGTCAGCGCCGCTGATTGATAGGCCCGGCCGGCCACGGCTGTCCGACGGATCGATTGTTAGTGTTCTACGATTCAAAACACAATTTGAACTTGATTGATGGAGTAATGATATAAAGCAAACACGAGGTCGCATTGGTAGGTGTGTGCTTCTGTCGCCGCGGGCGGATGCGTTTCCATTGCTCGGGCTAGTGCTTTGCCGACACATCATTACCTGCGGTTACTCAATATTTCAAGGCGTTATGAATATTATTGTTTTCTAAAAAACTTCACCAGATCGTAGCCAGGGTTGTCAGACAAGCCGAGATTATTGTTTAGCAGACTTTGCAGACAACTTATACGTATGACTGTAGACAATACTATAGGTATCTTTACCTATTACCTACACACATTTAATTTAGGTAACTTTACTTAAATGTAACTAAAGCACGACGCGGGACGAGCGTCTAATATCATAGAGTTCTAGTCTTTCTCTTTTCTTAAGCGACTGATGACTCAAGTGACATAATCTTCTAGATTTTTTGAAAAATATTCCAATATTTTGCTCGTAACAAGCTCCCAAGACGCCATAGCGAATCACAGCTAGTACAAACAAATTATTCATTCTAGTTTCAAGTAAGTTCTTGCAGCATTACCAGATATCTTCGTATTTGCTAATAAGAGCGGTCGACTTGGCATTTGGAGCCAGCCTAATTATACCGAACATGAGGTTGCGCAAGACTGTCCACTGTCAAGACATTAGAGACGAATAATTGGACTGCGCGAGCCCAGTAACGATCAATTATGTTTATGAGAACGCTAATTATAATACAGGTTGTGAATACGATTTGATATAGCGGTATCTGTTAGTTGACAATACGTGATGTAGGACCTACTGTCAGTTATGGAAATAACCTATCTAGAAGGTATTTCAACAATAACAAAGCTAAAGTTTGTAGGTACTTTGATTTATTTGTGAATGTAGTAAATAGATAAGATTTAATTTGTTACTTTAGACACACATACAGTAAGACATACTATTTTGAAACATAAATACTATAAATAAACAAAGCAGACGGATATTTTCAAAAAGTAAATAACTAAGTACTAAGAGATTACTTAGTGTAGGTAAGTTTATGTGTGTTGAAATTTAAAACACTAGATTTTCAGCTAAAACGTGATCGAGAGCATAATCAGCAATATCACAACAAAAGCAATCGAAACAAGGTAACAAAAAATTGGTTATGCGAGTCTCTACCAATCGTCTCTACCTTTAGTGGCGCTTGATTTTAAACTTGACTTTTATGTGCATGTTTGTCTCAATCAAATCAACTCTAACTTGTTTAATAAGTAGGTACCTAAATACTACTTACTTGACAAACCCTCCTAAATATAACATTATCTTACAAAATCGATACTAATGAGCTACAGATTTAGGGTATACCATAGCAAACTACGAGTAAGTAAACAGAAACAACAAGCGCGATACACGTCGCAAACTAAAAATGTAAATAAATTAACGAGATAACATGAAAAAGAGAAATGTGCTACATTTAATTTTATTACATACGATAACTTATGTCCTAGGCACGGCACTCGCTAGAAAAACAAGTTGGTGTTTTCGCTCTGTTAAAATTGGGTCTTATATTTATATCTGTATCAAACGAATTCAGCTTCAGTTTGCATCGATGTTAGTTATAAAATTGCTTAAAGACTTGCAAAGCGTTTAGACTTAGTTGGAATGGATTTAAAGTAGTTACAAACAGATCATTTGTGACATTAAAATATAAATTATTTATGGTGTTGAGATAAGGAAGCCTTCCCAGAAGAGCGTCTTATCCGGTTGTTTATCTTTGCAACTTGTTCATATCGACGTACTTTACATACTTGCAATTTACTTTTGTGTATTATTTTAGATACCACTTCCTTATAGGTGCAGATAAGGACTGTTTCATTAGATGCAGGCAGTTTATATGACTTTATACAGGTTGGCGTTTTCAGATGGCTCTCATCTCAAAAAGCCACCCTGTATAACGTGAGTGGAATTTGATGGTAGGGATTATTTTAAAGGTAAAATAGTAGTTGAGCTTAGGTAATGGAAAATAATATATGTATATAAGGAATAGGTGTATGGTTTCTTTATGATAAAGTAAAAAAAGTTTCATAAATTTTTGTGGAAATATACATACTTACTTTAAAATATTGCCGACAAAACGCATTCGATAATTAGATGTAAAGGTTTCAAGACCATTATACATACAGGATACTTTTTATTAATATTTTTTTTATTATAAAATCTATCGTAGTTTGAAAAATTCATTACGGATATAAGCAAACAAATAAGGTTCGTTGTTAACCCGCTTACATTCGTAAAGAATATAGGAGGCTATTGGAGAAGGCTTATAGAAATTGATTTATCTAAGGCCACAATGATAATGATAGAAAACGTTATGAAATTGATGATACAAAACCAAATAAAAAAAATTAGAATCCCGCCGACGACGTTTATTAGCAGAACAGATTTTCATGAAACATGGCTAAGAACACTGGGGATAAAATTATCTATGACACAAAATAAACTAAACGAAAATCGGTTCATCCGTTTGGGAGCTACGATACCACAGACAGATACACAGAGAGACACGTTAAACTTATAACACCCCTCTCTTTTTGCGTCGGGGGTTAAAAAGATAGGAGCGCAACTTAAAATTGTGTTAGATAGTACTCTGCCCTATGTTCCAAGTTTTACATACTTAGCCTACTTATCTTAACGGGGGTTTTATCTTGATAGTCTTGTTGTACTACTGTTGTAAAACTGTACACAAATGTGATAATAATATTGTCGAAATAGTTATTTCATATATTTATAGACTATCTACGCTCAGTTTCTTTATAGCATCGTTGACTATTATCAATTTTATAACTTATAGATACAGTTATCGGTAAGACATAAAACCGACACAAACTTGCGAGCTACAATTTTTATTATAGAGATATGAACAGTGACACTTGAGGTCATTTCTGCATAACCCCTTTCCATACCTACAGATATTCCGTGCAATATGACTCGTAAACGAACATTCAAACAGAATACATAATGATATAGGATAGGCGAGTTTGTAATAGTTTGTATAACCCCAAGAATTAATAGCAATAATAATAATTCATTTATTAAATCAGACAACATAATTTAGGTCCATTTTATGTCAGGGAGTTGTCTTAAAATCTATGTTACTCGTAAAATACAAGAAAAGCACAATACATAAAAATTTGAAGTAAGGTTTAAGGACCTTTAACTCGTGTCCTGATCAAGCTGTCTCAAGCGAGACTTACTACTTGACCAGGGCCCGAATAAAGGATTTCATTACTGGCAGGTCGTAGCGATCTGGAATGACCTGCAGGATGCTGTTGGTGATTAAGTGTCTTTTCATACGTCCCGCTCGCCGGGTAGCAGTAGTGACACTTCGTCTCCGGGTACACGACACCGCGCCGGCTACCCGGAAACCGGGACGTATGGCAAATGGCAAGGCACTAGGGGTAGCATTTTCGAGCGGAAGTAAATGAAATCAGTCCAACGATCATGCTTTGAATTAAGAAAAAGTCAGATATTTGGTTGCTTTCAAATTGTTTTTATAGTGTAATAATAGCCCAGTTATTAGCCTATTTGAGCCTAGCTTCGCGGCCGGTGATTCACCGTTTTGATATATTTTTTACTGTAGAATAGTTTTATAATATTTTATCTTCTATAGTAAAAAAATGTATTTTATAAACGAGATTTAAGAATAAATGAGTGTATAATAATAATAGTCATTTATTTCAGATAATATATAAATCCATATAAAAGTTAGTAACAATTGTCTTAATAATTATGTTAGTTTGTCATAGGAGAGTGAATGTCATTTTACAAACACGGCAATGCTGTGTTTATTATGTATATTTAAAATTTTAAGAGCATTAATTAATGATATTTTATACCAAATAATAATAATGACATATTTAATATGTGCACACCTGCTTGCGGGTCGAATACATTGTCATCACATAGCTTTAAGATCTTGGCATGTAATTATTGTATTCTGCAAATAAACGATTGATTCTGATTCTGACTTTGTATTGTGTCGTATTGTTGTGTTTTCTCTTGATCTCCGCTTAAATTTTGATCACTGTAAAACAGTATATAATTTCTCACACCTTAACGAAATTCCACATTTTTCTTGCAGGTGACATAAACCAACAAGACTATTTAATTCTCTGCGATTAAAAGCACTCAGCACATTTTATTACATACTTACAATTACAACTACGACTGATGATCTGAGATAGGTTAATATCTAGAAACGTTGTATACGCCCGAGCTTAGATGTCCATCGATTTCTATACTCTGATGTTATCAGGCGTAATTTGTAGTCGACGTAGCAATCAAAATATTTTTATCTGTGAGTCAATTGAGATGCATATCAGTTCTTGTAATGCCTTCGGTTTGTCTGTAAGGCTGTGTGGCATCTCGGTGGGTAGCTGGGTACAAACGGACCGATGATAGGGAATGCTAAAGTTGTCTCGTTTATTGACATGTATTTGCTTATCTTTTTAAATTGAACCTTTCTTTTTAGTGTGACTGCTGTTTTCAATTTGTAATTTAATGATATAGGCATCTACGTATTATCTTATCCTACTAATATGATAAAGTCGAAAGTTTGTGAAATCTGTATTTTTGTTCCCTAGGATCTCCAAAACTACTGAATAGATCAAGATGAAATTTGGCGTACGCTTATAGCATAACCTAACCTAGACAATAGGTTATCGTACTTATTATACCGTAAATACGCGTGCGAAGCCACGGGCAGAAGCTACTAATACTAAAAAGCCGAAAGTATGTGAAATCTGAATTTTCGTTACCTAAGATCTCCAAAACTACTGAATAGGTCCTGATGAAATTTGGTGAAAATTTAGAACATAGCTTAACTTAGATAAGGCTTTGCTCTAAGCGTACGCCAAATTTCATCTGGATCTGTTCAGTAGTTTAGGAGATCCTAGGTAACAAAAATTCAGATTTCACAAACTTTCGGCTTTATAGTATTAGACATACCTAAGTACCATGAACGGTGGTCCCTAGGTACCTACTACACCAAAACCGAAGCTTAGTTAATGATTTTATCGGGTATTTATCGCGTACCTTTTGTTTTACTTCCCCTACGTTTCTACCGCGTTTCAGCTATCGTGGTCACGGGGCGGTCGCCCCGTAGGGGAAATAAAACAAAAGGTACGCGATAAATACCCGATAAAATCATTAACTATGTTAACAAATCGCGAAAGTTTAAAAAGCGAAGCTCTTCTATTTAAACAGTAAGTGCGAACTGTCGCAGAAGTATTTAAGACAGAAATTTGTTCCGTCATTCAACATCACGTACTCATATTACCCCAAAGCTTGTTACTAGCTCAAATAATTCTCAAACAATGCATGCGTCTTAGCTAATAGAGATCACGGGAGAACAAAAACCTGTTTACCTATTCTCCTAACGAATGGGCAGAGATGACACACGGAAACTCTTCAACACGACTGACCTAACAAAGGAGTGTGTTTGCCTTCCGTCGCTACTAAAATATTGGACGAGAGCCGTGGACAGTGCGTTGTGTGAGCGATCATATGCAAGCTGAGTCCGATAACGATTACTCAGATAAGCGGGGGAAAATACAGCAAAGTAACTGAAATCCGTATGATATAAAAGCGATAGCAGGAAGCGATTGGAGAAAGAAAGCTTTGGACAGAGAGGTTTGGTAGAAACTGGAGGAGGCCTTTACCCGAGAAGGGGTTCCGATCAATGGTACAGAAGAAAGTAACGAAAGCGAGTAAAAGAAAAAAAAAACAAAAAAAAACTTTATATTAAAAATGATGCATTTAATGTAAATATAATTTAAAACGCATGTAATAACAATTAATAATGTGGATTGGAAATAAATGGGCTCTATTATTATTATTAACTGAAATCCATTTCTCCTGATTGACATGGATTCTAAGTGTAAATTTGTTCTTTTCTAAGTGTACATCTATTGTATTTATGGAAATAAAGAGTTTTTGATTTGATTTGTTCTGAAACTTAAAAATAAACTGAGTTATGTTAACAAAAATTACTGTGCTATAAAAGTAGGTCTATAGAACAATAATTTGTTTATACGTTGTGATCACACAAAAAGTTAAGTCCTACATGAACAACGCCAACTTATCAACCAATTAGCTGAATAGCTGGCCATTCTGGTTTCGACTGTGTCCACAAGACAACGAGTATCTCAGTCACACGCATGTTTGTTCAAGCTACACGGTTCGTCTACAGCATCTACAGTCCTCAGCATACCAACAAACAGTATACTGCCTAGTGTTATGTTATCTGTGCCAACAGTAAAGTTCACTGGATCCCGCGAACCTCCAACCTGTTTCTATTTGGTCACTAGTCATCGGAAGTGAACGAGTTTGCTCACAAACATCCTTGCGAGATTTTTATGGCTTGAAACTTGTTATGAGTTTTATGGCCTTTGTTGGTCATGTTTTGACGAGACGTGATTGGAATTGAAAGAAGTATTGTTTGATTTCAAGTAGTTTTCTGACACAATATACTACACTAATGTAGACCAACTATAGCCCCATTTTTACGAGTTTTGGTAAAGATGGGCGGGCGCTATGGCGCTCATTAGGGGGCCTATGTCCAGCAGAGGACTAATTTAGGCTGATGATTACGATGATGAAGCGAAGGATGGATGTTGACTTGCGTATGTTTCTCTATAGAATAGTTTGGTCAATGTTTTGAGTTATGCGATCTCATGATTGCACCATTTCACACTAAGCTCACTAGTAATATTATAAATGCGAAAGTTTGGATGGTTAGATGTATGGATGTTTGTTACCTCTTCACGCCATAACGAGTGATAAGATAACGAGTGACGAAATTAACACGAGTAACGAGTGACGAAATTTTGCAGCTCTAAGCCTGGAATCAAACATATCCTACTTTATATCCCATAAATCAGTTCACAGTTACCTGGAATAGAAATTAAGTACCTTTAATCGTTTCCATAGAAAAACGCGTGCGAAGCCGCGGGCAGAAACTAGTTTATCATAAGGCTCAAATAGAGCCTGAAGGAAGACAGAAACGAAGGACTGCGGTAGAAAAGATACGTCTCAGGTCTCATTTAAACTGGTCCATTAACTCCTGTTCAAGCAATCCTTTAAATCCATCTGATAAGGTAAGATGCCAATAATGTAAATTAATGTAGGGAACAGGATTGAGAAGTTTGCGTGTCCAGTGAGCTGTAGCGAATGCAAAGTAATTAAACAGTCATCCATCCTGCCTTTGGCGATTTCGAACAACGATTTTATTGCAACATGCAAATAGGTACTAAGTATCAGTTTTTATTCCAAGTTCCTGCACTGGAGTAGGCTCTTGTGTAAGAGCTACTGGTTCAAATTCAAATACTTAGTTGGTTGCAAATAAGTGATTAACAAAACATACTAAAGTAGACACAAAATTTTGACAATGTCGTTACATACCTACAGTTTTTTTAGTTTTATTTCATGTGCCTTTTGTCATTCAGATAGTTCTTAATAGAATATAAAGTAGCTTTTTTAGGTGCCTACACTTTCAATATTTCAGTTTCGTGTAGCATATTCACACATGTATTTTTGACTGTATCTAAACGAAGCCCACTTTTTAAAATATCTTAATTTCCCAATTTTATTTATTCCCAGCCTTCAGCCAAAAAATCGCCGATTTCCACACGGTTTTCACATACATTTACAAAGATTGCAGGAACAGGAAGTGGGATCGGCGTAACGAAGTCATGCACGGTCGTGTCCACCGTTCAATATTGGACGATTTTGTCTCAATAATTCTGCAGAGTGTCACGCGAGCCGCGCCGAACCAATTAGGTGCGCGGGCGCCGGTTCCAAATGCACCATAAATCAATAATTAAACCGTCCATCTGCAGACAAATGCTGATTTATTCGCTTCGTAGTGGACATGCTCACTTGCTGTCCGACATTTTGTAGAAAATATACTGAGGCTATAGCGCCACTGTTCGAATAAATATTTATTATTAAGGAACCAAAATCTTTATTTATCACTTGAAAATTAGGAGGTATAAATATGATGAGATGAGATTTGCTACTCATCATCAGTTCAGAAAAATGGGTACATGAAAAATAAATGATTACCGCAGCTCTATATTTCGATATTAAATCTTATTATCAAGAAATCAAGTAATTTGACTCGTTGCTGTATTCTAAGAGATCATATTTAGTGATATTACAAGTTCCCATTGAGACCCACTTAACCAAATCATATTCAGTAATGCACCAGTTTTTGATAGAGCAAGATAAAGCACAAAACTAGTGTGAGAAGCTTCTGACATTTCGAGTCTATTCATACATTTTATTTAATTCTATGCTTAGAAATTTGCTCAACCACACTGCTTGTCATCTAAATCTATGAATATCATGCCTCGAGATCAGGTCGCAGGACGCATCTATTTAATAGTTTATTAGTGCGTTAGATAAACTAGATAATTTTTTGCATAAAAAATTTAAGCCAGGTTAAATTAACCTTATCTATGATAGTCTTCGTACGCGAGCTAGTCATTTCCTATGGGTAAAGGGTATGGTGTTCGCATAAGGTGAATTAAAACAAAATACAGCCGCTTTTGCAGCCTTACGGATAAACAAATACCATTATTAATGTACCTACGATCGAAGACGAAGGTAGAGGGACGTTTTGTTTTAGGTAAGTGGTCAGTCTGATCATTGATTGGATAGCGTTATAATGATAAACCCACTTTAAGTTTAAGTTGGATTAAGTATTATTGATAACGTGATAACTTGCCAACCACTTTCAGAAAATTCTCATGACACACTAACACAAATTGCTCTTTTGCTTAATAAGCGTTAATTCTACCATTCCGCAAAGTAACCTGCTAATGCGCCAGCAAAGCTGTGTTTACGAAGCATTTCTTCGTTAATTCACATCTAAGCGGCACAAAGAGAGAGATTAACTCTTTTTAGCAACGTTTGCTCTGCACTTTAACGACTACATGGCTGGGTTTCACACACATTCTGGTTGCTGTTTGCTCGTTGCATTAGCTGAAGTGTGCAACTGTCGTGACGTTAATGAATCTCTGTCTCAGAGACGCAGTTCACTCGAGTATTTCAAAAATAAAGTTATCGAACACTCATACACGTCGAGCTTCCATTCACAGAATTTGTAAACAACGACTTATGCTGACTAGCAATCATTTGGTAGAGCACCCTTGAAGTTGGACATCGAGCGTGAGTAGACAAGTATGTAATATCCAAGTATGTAATATCCAAGTAAATTAAAGACATCGAACAACCATCTTACGCGTAGAAGGTTGGTGAAACTATTGTGGTTTCTGTGGTTTAGGAGTAAACGTCGCCCCAGTGACAGGCCCGTCAGTACAAGAGCCCTCGCACGGCCACCGAGTGTTTTCGTACACAAAACGCGGACGTGTTAATTCATAGACACTTGGTTTTTTACCGCAAAGATCGACGACTGTGGGAAAGTTTTTGGGTGCCTTCGTTAGAAGTACCTAGCCGTAACGAGCAAACAAAATAACTCGCATCGCTAAGTGGCCCCGTCCTCGGAATTTACGACGCATAGGTAATAGCGATCGCAATCGCCACCACAGTCATTGTTACGGCTCTGTTATAAAAATCATTTTAGTTTCCAATTTGAGCGTTATTGTCTGCGAGACGTGAAAGTTGTCTGTGGCGCCGACATCAATAAAACTCGGCAGCGGTGCGCACGCGCGAGACGCGAGGCGAGAGAGATTACTCACGCGCAACCAACTTCACCCTACGAGTACCTGCCGGTTATCATCTCACTGCTGATATGTTGAGAGGTATTCGTACGCACTCGGAGATTATATCGTCCTTCGAGCCATTTATAACCCTGTCAAGGCAACAATAAAGCAGGGTCCTGTTAGTGCCTATACGGACGTGCCACGACAAATGGAACACAGGACGAACCGTGACCCCGTACTCTATTACAATGGGAAGCCTTATCGAATCCACAAATCATACATAAGTTCACACTAAATCAAGATACAGCCTTTCGAATAACACATTCTCCTTACTGTTTTACATTTTCAAATCTAGAATATTTGATTCCTTCGACGTCTATTCTAGAGACTTCTAAAACAAATGGGAGGGGAGGGGTGTATTACCTCGTTGACAGGTGACGAGAATCACTTTGTA
Organism: Eupithecia subfuscata; assembly: GCA_963564075.1. Taxonomy (NCBI): domain Eukaryota; kingdom Metazoa; phylum Arthropoda; class Insecta; order Lepidoptera; family Geometridae; genus Eupithecia; species Eupithecia subfuscata. The sequence continues at coordinate 8,913,834 of OY751109.1, read as the reverse complement.
TCTCGGATACTAATATCCGTTTATGAATACATTACTAGACGAATTGAATTCTCAACAAGATTTACATAAATAGTGTGCAATGTGCTATTATAATGCTATAACTGCATTGTGAGACAATGCCCAGGACCTCCCACCTCCCACGTGGATTATTTAACAATGTAAAATAATACAGCATCGCATTTATTTATTAATAAAGGAACTCCAACAGCGTATACATAAAGCATTCTTATGGATAAACTGTCACATTCGCAGTCAATTGCAGTGGACATTTATGGATCTTTGAAAAACTCCTTAATTTATTACCTTAGATAAGTTGTGAGGAAACGTGTTCTTGAGTGGAGACCACGACTCGGCCAACTTAGTGTAGGTCTCCGGCAAGCTGGGATGACGACCTGCGAAAGACTGCAGGCAGGTGCTGGAGCGGCAAGCTGAAGACAGGGCACTATGGCGCTCATTAGGGGAGGCCTATGTCCAGCAGTGAACTAACATAGGCTAATGATGATGATGATGATAAGATAAGTTGAAGGGTATAGGGATACAAAAAAACTTTTAATCAAAATTCTGAGGTCCTAGAATTTCATTAATTTTTTACGGTTGCTTTCTATTTGGATTGTAGGACTCTGCGATACCTATTATTTCTCTTACCAAGCCTTCCTATATTATTATTAACATGGCTCATGCGAATAGCTGTGTGGTGCCGGCTTAGAATTTGCACCACCCCAACTCTACCCGCGGGTGTCGTAAAAGGCGACTAAGGAATATCCACCGGGGGTGGGCAGCAGCGCCCCCTGCACAACCTACTACTGAACTGCGATCCCCAACCCGCAGCCCAGGCGTGGGGAGTATGGGCATTACCCCCATGTGATAAAAGCCAATAAGGCGCTAATCAGGAGGAAGCCTGCGTCCACCAGTGGACCAATACAGGCTGTTGAGGTTGAGGTATTAACACTACTATGATACGATTTTAACTACTTTTCTAACGCGCACTTCGATCGTAACATCTTGCGCTACTTTATCTGCGTACGTTTACTATGCCACCTCAAGTTTCAGTGCGCAGGCGCATGCTAATCGCCTCTAATCACTCCCCGATCGACTCTGATTCATGTGAGCCTCCATCCTTTATACTGTTTATTTACCAATCAGTATACTTAATACCCGCAACCATAAAAGGCGATATTTGTCTAGTGTCGCTCTCAATTAGCAGCGGCAAAACGACTCCGTATGTGGCCGTGCTGCCTTCAAATTTTGAACCGGTTTCGGTGACGGTATACTACTGTACTCAGTAAAATATCAATGAATGAATTGCCTATTGTACTTACTACCTATACTATACAGGGTGGCATTCTGTAACATGTGTATTAAGCCGAAAAGGAACCTACTTTCGGCTACACATATTCGTTCTGGAAACAAAAAACTGAAATTCAGAAAATTGTAGAACAAAAGTTGAGTTCCTCGGGGTTCAGAATCACCCCCTTTCGCCTTTGTACACATGTTGTAAAGTTTGCTGTTATTGGTGTCAATCCAGATGTCGCCAAAACTAAACTAAATAAATTTGACAGGACTGAAACTTGCAGTTCTTTTCAAAAAGATCGAAATGAAAAGGATTGCATCTTTTTTAAGTGCTGTCAAATTAGTTTAGTTTAGTGACATCTGATTAGACACCATTATCTAGGTATTTCGGAATATTATGTATCTAACAATTTACAAGTAAATTGGACAACACTACCAGCATCGAAGTCTTTGTGGTAGGTGGTAGTTTAGGTAACATTGTATGCTTTTTGGCAAGGGTAGGTAAGGCAACAATCGAGAGCATGCTGTTCAAGTAGCTTAAATGACCATCACGTTTCTATTCATGATTCTATGAGTACCTAGATTTTACACATCTCCGCTTCTCTTCACTTTTTATGGTTATTAGGACCTAACACTCCGTTTCACTCCACGCAGAACAAATATTCGATGCTCTAGGTACTCTACCCATCAAATATGAATCATTCGCAGCAAGCTGTTTAGTAAAGATAGTTTTGCTATGAAATTATGATTCTTTTAACTGATAACTTTGCTTTTATCCGCTGATATTTTTATTTTCACTGAATTGTATACTAATTCACAGATAAGCAGTGAATGGAACTGTGAGAACGCATTCAAACTAGTTCGATAGAGAATGCGTTTTACATCGATAAAACCACGTAGTGTGAACTTGTCTATATAAATTTATTGCCTTCAATTCTGGCTATTCTGTCGTAAAAATTACGAAATCGATTATCTTATCCCACTCAATAAATTAACAGTTAAGTAACCTCACTGGCGCCAGGTAATATGGTTGTCACTTGCCAACTTCAAAGGTATACAATTACGTTCATCGATATGTTCATCGATAGGCCCTTGTTAAAGAAGTCACTATTATAACAGAAATAATTTAAAACTAGAATCTTTCGGTAAAATGAAGATTGCAAACTGTTTTATATTCAAACAATAAATTTAATCACACTAATATTATAAATGCGAGAGTTTGGATGGATGGATGGAAGTTTGTTACGTCTTCACGCCAAAACTACTGAACAGATTGGGTTGAAATTTTGCATCAGTGGAGCTCTAAGTCTGGAATGAAACATAAGCTACTGTTTATCCCATAAATCAGTTCCCATGGGATAAAAATTACCTTTGAACGATTCCATAAGAACAACGCGTGCGAAGCCGCGGGCAGATGCTAGTATTACATAGAAAACAAAACGAATGTATATTACAAGACTTGGAACCTGTCGACAATTCACAGTGGCGTCCATCCATAGATAACCCTATCTATGGATGGAAGCCACTGTGGATTGTTGACACCATCCCGGTTGGTCCTAAATAAATAATAACACATTATGTGCGTGGCGTGTTTTGATTTGATAATGTTGACAAAGTCCTCAAATATAAAGAGTCAATGACAACTGAATAAATTGTAACCTTCATCGTTTTTAAAATATTGCTTTCACATTTATTTAAGAACTAGACGATCGCCTCGCGGTTACACCCGCGTAGTTCCCGTTCCTGTGCGAAATCTGGGATGAAATATAGCCTATGTCACTCCCTGAAATGTCAGCTTCCTAGCGGTGAAAGAATTTTCTAAATCGGTTTAGTGGTTTCGGAGCCTATTCAATACAAACAAACTATCAAATCTTTCCTCTTTATAATATTAAGCATAGATTAACCTTATCTGTTGTTTGAAAAGTATAGTAGGTGCCTTACATAATTTATTTATAAGGTACCTAATAAGCTTATAGGCATTCTCCATACTATTTGGTACCCCATACTATTTAGTTCAGTGAACATTTCCAGGCATACTTTGACCACTTGCTTCGATCGCCAGAAATTCATTTTTCAGTCCCAGATGGTCACGGCCCGATGACAGCCCTAGACGTCTTCGTCACACTTATCGAATTTCATGTTGATTGCGAAAATGCGCCCGCGCAGGTGGCGAGGGTGGAGGGGGGAGGGAGGCGCCACCGGCAGGTCCGCCCAACTCTTTGTTTACGTACGCCCTCGCTCATTACTACTGCAATTACGAGATATCAAGACAAGCGATTGTTTTAGAAAAACTATGCTGTGATCACGCCTTAACTGTGTTTTTGATAAGTAGGAAGGTGACTTACATGTGAGACAAGAGTGAAATGAAATGCATGGTAGAGTCACATGACATGTAAGTAATTAAGCGGGCTCAACGATTATATTTTTCGTTGGCGTCATCTATTCTTTGTACAGCCTTCGTACGAGAGCAAGTACCCCACTGCGTAGAAGGTATGCGAGAGTAAGTGGACCAAAATACTGTCTGAATTTGCGGCCATGCGAAAAACAAATGCCCTCTTGAAGACATAAAGGACAATGACAACTTTCCCTTAAGAGCAGTCCCAAAAATGTAACGATAGACGAGAGATATACCATTCGATTCATCATAAAGTTTTGAGAAACTTAGCAATTTTAGTTTTACTGTGTTGATTCCTGGAAAAATTAAATTATTTTCTGAAAACGCGCAAAATTATTTCCTTTCAATAAGTCATCTATTCACGGCAACTGGCAGTGGGGCGACAAAAAGGTTTCTAATCATAGGTTGGTTCTAGGATAGGTATCAACCTCTTTTGTTATAGCTTAATTTTAATAAAGAGTTTTCCTAGAATTATCAAACTACACCGTAACATCGCACACGCTCGAAGACACAGTAATGAGGTCGATTTTCCCAAATAAGGCAGCAATATATTTGTGAATGAAGCAATGAAATCGCGACCTATATTCGTAATGGCTCATTAAGGTATACCTACAGCACACATTGTGTCGAGATGATGTCTTCCAAAGAGGTGAGATGTGGGCGCCGATCATATATCAACGGTTGCGGTTTGAGGATCGTTTACACTTGATAGTTTATTCAATTCAAATTCAATTCAAAAAGTTTATTTCAGACAATAATAAATTATAATATAAGTAGGTACAGAAAATAAGTTAGTGTCCATATTTGATTCCGTTGTAAATAATAGTTATGGTGCTTACATTGGGGCTAAAAGATGGCGTGCAGATTGTTAAAAAAAAAGCAGAATTTACTTAAGCTTGGGGGACAGACCGGCATATGAGTTTGTGGATTACAGACAAGAAAATGGAAGAGCAAATAGAAAAGGCAACGGCAGTATTTGGTAAAAAATGAAATGAGCTGAATGTTATGTGAAAAATTGAACGACCTCGGTAGGAACCTAAGCATCTACTAGATAGGAGCACATCAATGTCCAAAAAACTAAAAACCTCCGAAAGTTTCTCAAACCGTTAATAACCTCAAGAAAGCACTGAGAGGTATATTCTTTTCAAATAATATACTTCCCAGTAGATGAAAATAAGATAGAGAAGAGCTCTATCGCCTCTTTTCCAGTGTAAAAGCACCATTACCTATGTCAGAAAAGTTATTGATTTCGTAAAACAGCATAATAATAGTGACTTGTAGGTAACACAGTAGTATACTCTCGCCATAACATAGCTTGGCGCCAAACGCATAATCTCTAGGTCAATATAAGAGTTTTATTGGTGAAATATTTGATTCTGTTGGCTTAGATGGGAAACTGGCGCCAGCCACTCTTCAATTCCATGCTATAAAATCTGTATAAAGAACTTTTGACGGCTTAATGTTGTAACGGAACGTGTCTTTATTTTTTTGGGCTGTAATTGGCTAGCCATCAAACTTCTAGGTATTTTCCAAGCTCTATGGGATTTGGTTTTGTAAAAATTACAAGGTTTAGAAGAATTAAGCTCGCTACCGAGTGATTCATCTCAAAGATGAATATGAAAATCGCTACCGAACAGGCAACATTTTGAACGGCAACATTTTGACGCCTAATTTTGCATAATTGTTATTTGGTTTGCTCAGAGATCATCATCTACGTTTAGGTTCGACATCTGTAATTACGTTTACGTAGACACGTACATAATCGTGTCTACGCTATTAGACTAGAGTCATACATAAAGAGAATTATGGTCATACAATCGTTCTACGATGGAAACGTACTTAGTACCCTACCTACCTATTCAAACCCAAAGATCCAGGTTCAGTGCAATCAGCAGACGTGGAGTAGCAGTCAGCAGCGAATTGTGCGAGGCTGAACAAACGAGCGGCGCCGGCGCACGGTCCCGTTAGCCGCCTACGAACGATGAGCTTCGGGGAGATCTACTTCCTAGTTATACTCGTAGTACTCAAGGTATAGTGGCGTGCTAGCCTCATCGTCTTACCATAGAACACTTAGTAGGTACCTAATGTCTTACATCCTTTAAAATTTTAAATAATCATCTGATCCCAAAGAAAACAGAGTATATTATAAATAAATAATGCTGGACAATTCACACAGCATTATCTAGCCCCAAGATAAGCAGAGCTTGTGTTATGGGTACTAGATAACTGATATACACTACATAGGTAGATATTTTTTATTATACATAGAAAACATCTAAAACGCCCTGGACAAATGTCTGCAGATCATACAAACATTTTTCCCAAGGCGGGAATCGAACCCGTAACCTCCTGCGTCGCAGGCAGACCTTCGCCCGCTGCGCTACAGAGGTCATCCACAGAGGTCGTTATCTATATAGTATTCTCAGTTTACTTTGGGGTAACGACTTTGATTTATTTCTACACACCCAGAATAATTTACCTGCAGATCAATCAAACATTTCTCCCGCAGCGGGAATCAAACTCGCAATGTCCAGCATCGCTGTCGAACCTTCGCCCACTGCGCCACTGAAGTCATCAATCTACTTGGGGTGCATCTTCTGTTCCTAGTATCACGTAGGTAAGGTACCATCAAGGTCTATGCTGGTAAATTTTTAGTTAAAATTAAAAGTTGAGCATGCTTGAATTTTTTTACTTAGAACACCATTATCAGACCAGTCACATTATTCCTTCCAACTAATAAAATATAAATTTTTTGTAACTTAGGATCTCCAAAACTACTGAACAAGATGAAATTTGGAGACATAGAACATAGCCTAACTTAGATAATAGCATATCATAGCAATATCATCTAGCCTCAAAGTAAGTAGAGCTTGTGTTATGGGTACCAGAAATACATTATATTGGGTACATAGATAGATATTTTTATTACACATTAAAAATACCGAGAACACCCGGAACCACTATTTGCAGATTGTACAAGCATATGTCCCAAGGCGGGAATCGACCCTGCAACCTCCTGCGCCGCAGGCACACCTTCGTCCACCGCGCCACATCTATCGTCGATACAGACAATAATTATAATTACGCACTAGGTTCGCTCCTACAAGAACTTAAGCAAATCATTGTTTGCATCCCATATTTAAGAGTTGTGCAACAGCGGTCCATTCTCAACCGATGTCTCAATGAAGCGTACTTTTTGGATATGTAAATGAGTTGTAAATTGTATTTACCTATTGACTTTGTAAGAGTAGGTAGGTGATATATGGACATTACTAACTCGCATCATGTATCAATAATTTATGAATCTATTGATTTTTGTGATAGACGAAGGAACCAAAAACACCTAAAATTATTATAATTTTATTCCTCGAATTTTATGGTTCAACATTAATAGAGGGAACTCCTAATTAGTCTATAAAATGATTAACCAAAATTCGATACAGGTAATTAAATCCGAAATGGAAACATGGTCGGGCACACATATCGATAACGAAATCAATTACGATTGGACACTGCGATTAGGTTCAGTTCAGTGGTCGCGTTTAGTTTGCATAAATACATTAGTAATGTAAAACCAGTTGAATTCATTTTACGTTTATACTCTCGCTAATGATATGGAAACGGAAAAATTGGGATGGCAAGTCGCTAGCTTTCGATGTTGGCGCCAGCAGCGGTGCGGGAACGCTATGTTGTGGCTCGACGGTGCAACTCCACGTAGGCATACTTATGTTTTCTTGACCAAAACACGTTTGTTTCTTTTAATGTTAGTGTTCTTTTTTATTTAGAAGGCATTATACAAATTTTTATAGTGCCCAGAAGTGAGTAAGATTCGCCAGAAAATGATAATGATGATGGTCAAATTTGTGCAACTGTGGTGAGATTTTCTTTATTTGCCATTATGACATTTAAAATGCAAGAAGATGCAAATCATTGCATAATTGCATGAAGTCAATCATTTTATTTTGTCATCGCTTGACTTGTTTTGAGTTTATCAAATCCTAGGTCACGTAAAAGACAAACGAGAAACTACAGAAAAAATTACATATTAGATCAAAAAAATAGTTCGTAGCAAAATCGCTACGCCGCCGTCGTAGACGTAAGCACATATTTTAGGACAAAAGATTACAACGCGCTTCTTATTTTTTTGCGCATTTTGTTGAAGTTCGTTGACAAATCCATACATCGCATCGTAAGTCACATCCCGAAATGGCTTCAATGGCTACAGTCTAGATTAGTCCACTGCTGGACATTAACCTTACCCAAATTCCCTACGGAGAAATGGCTTCACATCCTGTCTTTTGGTTGTTTACTTAGCAACGTTTGTAAAACAAAAATTTGTCTAAAGTGTAAACATAAATAAGCTGTGTTGGTAAAATATTGAAATGGATGGCTGATTTTAATCTCTGACTATTAAACCCTGTGAGGATGGATTGTGACATAGCACAATTAACAGTAACTTCGTAAGGTCTTATGCAAGAGGTAATTTATAGGCAACGATTCTCTTGCGACACCTTGGCAGCTCTCTGGCGCCGGAAATGATTCGCGCATGCCTCATCTTTGTTGCTCATTGGACTATTCTGCTGTTGGTTTAATAAAAAAAAAAAAAAAGTTTAAAAGTGCTGAAAGTTTTTTTTAAGAAATAAATAAATAATGCTGGACAATACACAGCATCATTTAGTTGAAATTGGTTTGAATGACGAATAGAAATAATGTACTGCGGATATCTTCTGCGTTGATGAATGGTTATTTTCAATACGATCACGTTAAATCATGTAAAGAAATCCACTAAAGCAAAATCTAGTAGGTACAGTTAAGGTTTCAAGTCAGTATTGCAACGCTATTTTGTATGAGTATAGATTCTTAATTATTTTAACCATAGACATTAATATAGTTTTAATCACACTAATATTATAAATGCAAAAGTTTAGATGTATGGATGTTTGTTACGTCCTACCCCAAAACGAATGCACGGATTTGACTGAAATGTTGCATACAGGTAATTCTAGGCCTGGATTCAAACATAGGATATTTTTATCCCATAAATCAGTTCCCATGGGATACAGGGAACGATTCCTTAAAATGGGACAGATTCCTTAGAAACAACGCGTGCGAAGCCACAGTGAGAAACTAGTAGGCACTAAATTGACTATAAGACGGGGAAGCGGCAAAATGTAAACATAATTAAGCTTTTATGCAATCTGACACCTTACTAGGCACTTATCGTAGAGCTTCCATATAAAATAGTTTAACATTGTAACGCTCACTTTGCTTACTTCAACGGTAATCCGCGATATTCTCAGAACAGAAAATTTGAGCTCTAACATTTGGCTTTAAGGACCATTAGGTGCAATATCGGCAATCATTCGGACACCCTAAAGGGTAGGCACTGAGCACAAGTGGCTAGTTAGTGTGATTTGTGAATGGGACAGAAGATGCTGGAAAACAGATAAATACAGCCATATAATCTCTACTATGTCGGACGTCTTCTGAATAGAGAATTTTAAAAGAAAATATACGTACTAGTCGACAGCGAATATAATAATAATGAGGTCTACACACCAAAGTCGCCGGGCTGCCAACAAGTCGACAAAACACTGTCTAGGTACAATATTCTTACACTGAAATGTCGCACCAACCCGACTGGCTGTGTCACCGACTTTGCTGTAGTACGAATGTTAAAGTCTCCATTGATTCTACCATACCAAAATCAATGATTATTATTCTGGTGACAAAATAACAGCAGTTGTGAAGAACCAAGAACCTACTAACAGTAGAGTACGATGATCTTGCAAACATACAAGATGTCATTTCCTAAGAGCATTATAAGATTGACTTTCAAATATCATTTACATTGGAAATTAACTTCTCGAATATTGAAGACTTAACTGTGCTCGAAACCAAGGCACGTGGCCTGCCCAGGCGAGTATGCAAATCTATCGGTAGGTATGTCTTTGTGTGTGTAGAACCAAACACGTGCATAGAACCTCACCCACACAACTGCAACAGGCTTCCATTCATAAAAGTAAGGCACTATCTAGCCATGAATTAATCGCAACATTTGAATATACTCTCACGAAGGAAGCAGCCATTGAGAAAAACCTGCCCAAAACAGGTTTGGCACGTGTCAATGAACGAGAAGAATATTTGGACGCCATCGGGCCCGGAGTTGGCCAGCTAGATGATTTAAAACGTTTAATAGACTTGGGCGATGTCGTTTTATTGATGAACCGATCAAATTACATTTGTTTACAAAGAATATTGCCAAGACTCAAGAAAAGTTGTTTGTAGAAGTAATAGCAGATACGCTTTTGCTACAATAAAAGCATGTGCCTTTACTAATGATCAAAACCAAATAGAAAAGCTAGCAGATGAACTTATCTATTGAGGACAGGCATATATTCATACAACCTGCTAATTAATGTTTGCTACTACAACAATAGGTAAGAACTGTAAGAAGAGAGTAAAAAGTGCTCTTCTATTTAGCACACTTTCAATATATGCTGCTATTTTGGTTGGATTTGAAAAATATGGTTTTCTTCTATGTTAACACACTGCTGGCTCTTGCCATCGTTTGTTTTATAACTCGAGTGATCGAAAAAAACATGTCATCATTTTCCTCAGCTATTGACTTACCAACTTTTGCTGCTAGGTAAGATAGACGATGTAGTTACCTAACCTATCTATAGGTAGTCCTTGGTAACTATCACTTACCTAGATGGTTATGTAGTAAAATCTGTTATTTACAACAGCAATCATTTAACAACACCAGCGAGGTCCTAGTTGTAGAAACCAAGAATAGTGAATGGATCTCGCTCCATTCAAGCGAAATAATTACAAATCGTAATAATCATTAATTTTCTAGAACGAGGCTTGTAAGCACGCCATTAAGCTCTGAACATTAACGACTTTCTAAAAACCGTAAGATACGGTAAGTGATGCGAGATACTGACTAGCAATTATTTCCCCTATTTCCTTATTACTTGGTTGATTTTCAGATTGCATGAATGAAAGTTGGCGGCCTTCGGTAGTGGTAGTACGTAGGCGAGGGTGTCGCAACCGACGTAGCCTCTATCCAAAGGATCCATTCACGAATGCGATCTGTAGGCGTGCGCATTAATAATACACGTGCTAAACTTCTGCTAGAAAAAATACTTACCTACCTATTCATCATCATCATCATCATCATCCGCAACCCGACTTCACCCACTGCTGGGTATAGGTCTCCAAACTTTTGTGCCACTCCACACGGTCACTACACACCTACCTATTATAATAGTATAAATAATAGTTATTTTAGGTAGAGAGTTTTTTGGTGCCAACGATGATGATTAATGTTTAGTTTAAAATTTTTGTAATGTAGACTAGTCACATCATGGTCATAGTCCTTTTCTTATGTACTATTCCACCACCTATCCGTGAAAACCTTCAATAAGCTGTCTGGTATTTGTTAATTTGTAATTCTGTTAATTTTTAAGCCTTTGGTTTTCCCCTAAATAAATAAATAAATAGTAATAGTAAACTGTCGAAAATGGCACCTACTTACCTACGTTACAAAGGTTAGAGAGACCAACCTACTATGATGTTTTAATTTTGTTTTAGTAGATTGCTATTATTGCCCAAGAGTGCTCTACCTAAAGCTTTACACGGTGGTTATTTGAGATGGCAGTCACAGTCTCAATTTAGAGGAAACCAACACTGCATGTTTTTTTTAATCTACTTTAACTAACTTTGTTCTAAACAGAGAAATCTTCCAAATTTCCAATCTCTGGCACGATTTATGCGTATCTAAGTAATTAAAGACCCTAGCTCTACAAGCTTTGTCTATTGTGTCTTTGTTTATCTTATACAAGTACCAATAATGATAAGAATTGCATCAATGTTGTTTTCTTGGCAGCCTTGTCGTCTTTTACTTGTCTATGCCAACTTCCATTGGCATAGTGACACTGTTTCCTTGTACCGTTACATAATGTTTCTTACATAAACGGTAAGTATTCAATTGCTTTAATTATTTTTGCTCTAAACGGAATTGACTGAAATATTTTAGGAATTTAAAATTGATACGAACTTTATGACTATAACTGGTAGCTATTTCTGGCCCTTCCTTTGGACGACTAAATTTTATCGTATTTAGAGAGTTTCTATTCTAATAATATAACTATGATCATGTTAGCTGATGTTATTAACACAAGCTAATGATGATGCTGAAGTCCTTTTTCTTCCTTAGTGCAGTAGGTGCACTGAAGAAGAAAAAGGTGTTTACCATTTTTGCCTAGTATAAAACACATGTGACATAGGTTATTCACATGTGTTTTGTCCTATAGGCATAAGCAGTATAAGTAGGCAGCTAGGCATAAGTAGGTACTTATAAAAATTTTTCACTATTCTTGTAGCATAATATATATACTTATATATACAGTATAAGTAGGCAGCTAGGCATAAGTAGGTACTTATGATAATTTTTCACTATTCTTGTAGCATATATATACTTATATATACTACAAGATACATAGTGTTTTAGATTGGACTCTAAGGCAACAGTTAGTTTCCACAATTTGCTAGTTCCACGTCAGTAAAAGTCAAAAGTGAGTACGCGACATGCTAAACCATAGACAGCTAGTTAACCGATAACCATCTGAAGACCTGCTACCGACTTCTTTATGGACCTTGCTTGCCCAGATGGACGATACGCTTAAACCAATTTAACCAAGTAAGTGATTTCAAACAAGCTTTGCTGTGAGGACCGGTCGATACGTATATTATGACCGATTATTATGTGGCTGACCTTGTGTTTGATCGTGAACAAAAAAAGCTAGCTTGGCATGGCATGATCGTCATGTTCCTGTAGAACCTGCTTTTGTTACACCCACTGATGGAGTTACGAATATGAAGTCACTTCTAGACAAAACTGCGCTTTTGTTTCACCAACGCATCGCAGGAAATAAAATAATGAAATTCAACAATTTGCACCAATGAAACAGTCATATTTATTCAAGCAATCAAGATGATGCTTAATTCGTAACCAATGATTATACCTAGAATCAAGCTTGCCTTTTTAGGTGCGCTGTACTAATATTTCCTATAATGAATTATGAATATTGGATAGGCTCGAACAGGTGTTAATAAATAAGTCTAGATTATCCGCAGACAGATCTTATCGGATCTTGTTTACATTGCGAAAGATATCCAGCAGCTTACGGGCAAGTCCAGAACTCCACGCCCGGTCTTATCTTCTACTGTTTAAACTGTAAACATATTGGTGTGCCCTGTTACACTATTTATTGTTTAAATGTCTATCGCTTATCTAACCCGGCCTTTTATATACGACAGGCCTTGTTAGGCAGATTTCAACGGAATGTATTCCAGTTGTATAGTGATTGTTCCTGAATGCAAATGCATCGTAATAAATATATCGACAGCAAATACTGATCTGATAGGATTTCCATTTAGCGCCATTGTTTGAAGACTTGTATGGATATGTGCGACTACCTGTTCACACAATGTTTATTTGTATTCCTTATTTAGAAATGCATTATATGTACTTACGCATATTTACGTACGCTGATCGCGTTATGAATAGCGTACCAGCATAATTTATTTAAAGTTTCACAGACAAGAATAAGGCGATATCATAACTCATTCATGCTTTGTGTGGCTGCATTAAAAATTCAATAGCATCTCACACCGAGCCTCAGCCATAATTTTCGTTAGGTTTCTTAAATGTGGACTTAAACGCCCATTATATGAAATTAATAGCCCGTTCACAAACAATTACTCGTCCGGTTAAATGCTATCAGCGAATCTATGGGTGGAAATCTCGTAATCTTTTGACCCGAGTTGAACAAAACTATGATTGCGTGTATTGAGGCTGGACTGAGCTGGCCACCTTAGAGGACATTAACACGAGTGAAACCTCGATCGTTACTATTACTGACTGGGATAGTATTGTACAGCTTATAAACGTAGAAGAACAGTGACAGGACAATATATTCCGAGATCGAGCTAGCCGTTAAAATAATGTTGGTGTTTTGCTACGTGACGGTTTAAATAGGTAATCTGATCATTTTATTTTCATTGTAGAACTCTCTTGGGTGATCCATAGCGCAATTATTCTCTAGCCTCCTCAAGGACATCGTTGTAACTTCATCCCACCGCCTGATCTTCACTCTCTAATCCGTGTTTCAATATTCCATTCAATTAGCAGTATGAAGCAAACTAATATTGCGCAGCATAAGTGGCATTGAATTGATTTCCAAGGCATGATGCGCGTGCGTCGTTATGAATGGGGTTCAGTGAATCACGCGGGCTCCATTCATGCAACGCCCCCGCTTTTGTACTTACTGCTGACTGCAGACTCGTGCTTTCAAATATAGGTATGTAAATAGTTGAAAATTTCAAAACTTAGCACATATGCACAAAGCTTGATGAGAAAATGCCGCTCATTAGGAGAGGCCTATGTCCAGCAGTGGACTAATATAGGCTGATGATGATGATGAGAAAAGGTCAAATCCTAAACATTTTCTTTCTGATATTGTTTTGTTTTCACACCAAAATTGCTGTCTTTTGTCTCCGAGATAAAACAAAAGAGTTGCGATTGGTAGACTTTACCTACGTGTAAGGTAATATGTGATATTTTTGAGATAATTTTCAGGGTGCTTTGAATTAAATTGATTACCATAAATCTGTAGTCTCCATTTTAACAGAACAAACTTATTCGCAAGTATAGGCTGGCTAATTTACCTACACTGATACAGTCCCTAGATACAGTCAATTGGAGCAGATAGTTAAGTGGTTAAAAGCTGATAAAATTGTGTAGGGTTACACTAACAGTTTGCATTATTTCGGTCAAATTGATTCAGTACTCAAATCGGTGTATATACATTCGGAGTTCTTACTTTTTAAAATCAATTTTACCATCAAATCGAAGTGAATGGTGAGATTATATTCCTATGCCGGGTAAACGGCAACTCTGCAAAACAACTCCGCAAATTGTGAAGGGTTACAGCAGTTTGCATTATTTCGGTCAAAATTGATTTGGCACTCAAATCGGTGTATATTCGGAGTTCTTACTTTTTAAATCTATTTTACCATAAAATCGAAGGGAATAGTGAGATTATGTTCCTATGCCGGGTAAACGGCAACTCTGCAAAACAACTCCGCAAATTGTGAAGGGTTACAGCAGTTTGCATTATTTCGGTCAAAATTGATTTGGCACTCAAATCGGTGTATATTCGGAGTTCTTACTTTTTAAATCTATTTTACCATAAAATCGAAGTATGAGATTATTCAAATTCAATTTCATTTATTTCAGATTACTATGATCCATAATTTGTTAGTAACAGAAAGAAAGATCTCTTATATTAAATGTTAGTATTCTTAGCCTACCTAGTACATTTAATTAAATTTAAATTAAAACATATAACACAACACAGAAATTAATTAAATTGAGTCAGACCAAATAAATTATGACCAAATATATTATGTTCCTATGCCGAGTAGAAGGCAACTCCGTAAAACCTATTTGGAACAAAACGGGCTGTCAAGCTATCGTAATTAAAAAGTATCGTTCGTAGGGCCTAGGTACGATTCTCTAACTCTTTGTCAATTCGTTTCTTTGTTAAAGATACAACGTCTCGGACACCAGGAATGTCAGTACATCCATATCATATAGCGGGATAGACGTAAAGTAGAACTTTGTAGAGATCCAGGAGATCCTATTTTAATTCCAAGCGTATCACTTGATACTTTATCGAGTGACGCAGTATCACGGAATATCGAGCCTTCGATAATATTAGAGTCCCGCCAAAAACTGCATTCACGTGCGTCCTATCGAAGAAAAGCCCTTTTATAAATATCGAATTGCAGATTTTGAGAATACGCATGTTTGTTACGAAGCAATCACTCGATATTTTGACAGTTCTGCCATATTTATCGATATATTAGTATTGTACAGAGAGGAAAATGGAAAGCAACAATGATGAGCGTGTACCAGTAGACAATCTAGTAAATGACACGTACCAACCGGTATTGTCCATTCACACCATCTGCCTTTCGTTTCCGGCTTGAGGTAATCATTAGCCTCTTGGATTCACCGTTTTGTAAGATACCTAGCCTTCTGCAAATTAATAAAAAGCAGAAGCCTTTATTCACAAAGAAAAGTACACTAGTATTTACAATTGAAACAATTGAGCTAACTGCAGACTGTTGCTACTAATCTCTATTTCTTATTTGATATTATTTATGGTTTAAAATTTGACTAGGTACTAGTCCTTATTTTGTAAGCCTAAAGAAATAAAAATCATTGATTTCTGATTGTGATCAACAGCTTTTTGCGAAGTTTTAGGTTTTTACATAAAGAGTAATGGAACGTACGATACTTCTGACGACGATGACGACCTACTGATGACGTCCTCTGTGGCGCAGCGGGCGACGCAGGAGGTTGCGGGTTCGATTCCCGCCTCGGGACAAATGTTTGTACAATCTGCAGACATTTGTGCAGGGCGTTCTGGATGTTTTCTATATATAATATAAAATATCTATCTATGTAGTGTATTGTATTAAGTATGTCAGTTATCTAGTACCCATAACACAAGCTCTGCTTAGCTTGGGGCTAGATAATGCTGTGTGAATTGTCCAGCATTATTTATTTATTTATTCTACTAGATACTAGTAATACTTGTATACTCCATGGTATACTTGTACATTCCATGGTATTTTGACCTGCTTGCATCACGTATACCCGCTTGTCGAGTAGGTATTATAAATGAGAGGCTATGTTAATGACCACCCGAGGATGTCATTACAATGACCCGCTATAAGCAACCTCGAGGTACAGTCAGCAACGTTAAGCAAGTTGGATTATTTAGAATAGACAGTTAAGGACAAGCTGAAAGCATGTACAGTCATCGATCCATGCCTGAGTAATGCTTTATATGGCACTAACTGTGCTTCGCGGCTTCGTCCGCTTGGAGATTTATGTTACCGACTTTATTAATTTTTCCTGATAAGTGTAAGAACCTTAATAATACCTTAATAAACCTGAATAACAAACGCAACAAAATCGCTAATTAATTAGCGAAATTGGTCCAGCCGTTCACGCGTGGTGCCGTAACCAAGGGAAATAGGGATTCATATATTATTTTATTGTACATAATGTATATTTGTTCTACTAAAATTATTGTAATAAAATTGAATCATTGTTTTTTAACAGTATGATGCTAAATATTAGACATCAATTTTTGTCTTTTACTAGACTGTATGGTCCGTTTACATGTTGGGCGATTTATGGTGAGTCAGGGCTAATAAGCTTCTACACAAGTCATCATCATCATTTGCGGCTAATACTAGTAAACTGCTGGACATATGTACATACATAGGCCAACGTTTATGAGCGACATAGCGCCCTGTCTTCCTTCAGCTTGCCGCATCCAGCATATATGCTGGATCTCTAAAGGTGAGTCCTCAGCACGTGTGCTAACACAATTCTCGACATCAGAACCATTTGGTCGGATATCCACTTTTTGCAAAATCCACTTTTTAATCCAGTTCGGTACAGTTTATCTTTCTCTTTCTTTCTGTCTGAGCGATGTATCTCTATCTCTCTTACTACAGAATTTTGTTAATGCAAAAATGGTCGTATGTCCACAGTATTCTAGAACCATAAACTCCGAATTTAATTTAAAGCATTATGGTCGTAAAATAATGATGCTTTTCTTTATTTTTACGGTCGTATGTAAAAATCTATCCTTAAAGAATAATGATTTTTAAATCTCATATTAACACCCTACCCCTTGGCATTAAGATTATTGGATTCCGTTAAGTAATTTTTTAACATACGGCGTTATGCCTTGGAACATTTGTAACAAGATCCGTCGAGACAGAGATAGCAATATTTTTGTGAACGCATCAGAGCGAGACAAGACATAAACATGCGACCGTCCCACGCGCTTGCTTAGTCAGCCAGCTTCTCGCGTGTTCTGTCAGTGATTTGGTTATTACCGGCTTTTTTTTTGTTGAAAGTATTTGTAAATATTGCACAATATTTTACAAATTGGGCCATTGAATAATAAAGCTCCTGAACAATGTCAAAGCCCTCTAAATTATTACTCAACCAACAAAAAAGGCTCAAAAAAAAAGAAAAAGAAACACTGAAAATGGCAAAAAATGTAGTAAAGAAAGCAAGATTACAAGGAAAGTCTCATGTATCGAAAGTAGCAAAGAAATAAAAGATGCTAAAGCCCGGTCCCTTAAACCAGCTTGTACATGCCGAGCAAAATGCAAAATCTTTGATAATTTTTGGTCTGAATGTAATATCTGGAAGCACAGAAGGCAATATGTTGCAGACAGAGTAACCAAAACGATCAAAATAAGGACAAGAGTAAACAGTTCCTTTGAAGTTCTTAAAAGGAAGTTTAATTATAATATACAGCTTGAAAATTAACGTTGATACAATAAATGTATGCAAATATATGTACCTAAACACAATTTCAGTTGGTGAAAAGTATGTGAAGATTACTGTTAACATAAATTGGAAGCGGTATGACTGAAAATGATATAAGAGGAAGACATGTTCCTTCTAACAAAACTAATCCTGCGATTATTGAATCCGTAAAAAAACACAAAATGTTCCTATCCCAGTTACATAATCCATTACACTAAAAAGTATTAAGAAAAAATTTACGAAGATTCCTTAAACCATAACTCTTATGTACATACAGTATAAAGAAAAGATGGCCGGCCAAAATGAAAACAAATACGCTTTACAGAGAAAAAAGAATGGCTTTACAGAGAAATTTTCAACACTCAATCTATCTTTCAAACTTCCCGATGTAGAA
This sequence comes from Eupithecia subfuscata, assembly GCA_963564075.1. NCBI lineage: Eukaryota > Metazoa > Arthropoda > Insecta > Lepidoptera > Geometridae > Eupithecia > Eupithecia subfuscata. Next base: position 8,895,318 of record OY751109.1, on the reverse strand, counting down.
TCATCACACGTATCTACTAGTGATGACTGCGATAAGTACAAAAGTTTAATTAAAGATGCACAAGATGAGGACAGGAAAAATAAGATAATTAACGACAGAGTCACTCATCTAAAAAAAGCTGAACAACGTCACTCTCTAAAAGCAGAAGATAACGAAACTACAGAACATTTTGGTTGGGACAGACAACCGGTCAAAACCGAAGTAATATAGTAGCATACTACCTAATGGTGATGTCGGTTTTCCCCCATATTAATAATAAATAAATATAGCTGTACAATTCAAACAGCTTTATCTAGCCCCAAGCAGAGCTTTTGTTATGGCTACTAAATAACTGTAGGCTTAGCCCGGGGATAGTTGTCTAGGGTAGAATAGAGAAAAATGACATCGCATTGTCATACATTGCGTAAAGTATTGAAGTTGAAGGAATGAGTTTCAAACATTATTACGCATTAAATGACGATGTGACGTAATTTTTCTCTATTCTACCGTAGTCCCCGTGCTATGTCTACTGATATACTTAATACAATACACTACATAGATAGATACCTTTTATTAAACATAGAAAACATCCAGAACACCCTGAACAAAAATCTGCAGATCAACACAACATAGCAGTACAAAAATTTGTCCCGAGGCGGGAATCGAACCCACAACCTTCTGCGTCGCAGGCGGACCTTCGCCCGCTGCGCCACAGAGGTCGTCAAAACACTATTATGTACATTAATCAAAATAAAAAAAAATTGGTGTCAAGAAACGTTTTTATTTTTATAATTAAAGAGAAGACTTTTAGAATGTTCTTAATAATAAATAATGGTAAATAATAATAATAAAAAAAAAATAATGCGGGACGATTCACACAGCAGATGATTTGTTAAGTTCTTTAATAAAAGAAATTATTATGAGCTCCCTAGTCTATTTATTACTAACATAAAAGGCAATAGGTACCTACCTATCTGTGTTGATCAGTATACATATAGAAAAAAAATACGTAAAAAGACTTATTTAACAATAGGCCCTAGTCTAATTCAAAATGTTTAGAGCTAGGGAGTCTGATGTAAGGCGTTATTTAGGCTTTATGTTCGACGCCACGATCTATTTCTTATTTTTTTGCGAGTAAAATAGTACTATATTGAGGTAAGGCCAGGTCTATCAAAATTTATTTAGAGGAAATAATGTCAGATATGTATATACTCGTAGGAATTAGGCATCCGAACGAATCATTTCCCGTACCAAAGGATCGGTTAATGATATAAATCATGTATTTTTTTGAACATCTCACATTCATTTAAGAGCTATTAAGTCGGATGTGCACATCAGACCGCCAATATTTTATGGTCAGTTGCAGATGTTCTGAACTAAGCGGTCTGATTACGACATAGGAAATCAATCGTTGTAAGTTTTTTGAGAGGCATAGGGTATGTTGTTAATATGTGATCATTTGATTACACATGACCGTAAAAATTAGTCTGATGTGCCTACCCTCAGACAGAAAATCTATAATTTCTCAGGGTTTATTAGAGAAATAGGGTTGATTATTTATATCCTCGAATTCTAAATATATGGGTTTATATACTTGTAGCTTTGTACTCGAAAATGTTTTAAATCATTGAACAAAATAAAAATGGATATCGGACCAAATGGTTCTGATGTCGAGAATTGTATCTGCACACTTGAACAAAAGAGGCTCTCGCACGATTTTGAAAATCGTGCTGCAACGATTGAGGCGAGGCGCGAGGGCCTCGCGAGGTGAAACGTCATCGTGCTATCTGCGTCCCGCTCAATTGCGCAGCGCGCCACTGGAGTGAGCGGGATACAAATGGCACAATGCATTGTGCTGTTTGTCGAGAACAGCACAGTGTGCCAAAGGCGTCTCGCTCACTCGCGTCGCTCTCCGCGCGTGCGAGCAGGACACAGGTAGCACAATCAAGTGTGTTCCCAACGGTGGCGGCGACGGCGGCCACACAACACAATCGTGCTAGCACAGTGTGCCGACTCTTTGAGCGAATGAGCGCCAGGAATTCGTGTGCAACCCACCGCTATGGATCACCAGCATAGTCAGATCTGTATTTGGCAGATCTACTATTCTGGAGATCTGCCGGATCTGCAGATCTGACTTAATCTCGTAAAGATTACGATGGTACATTTTGTACACAGAATGGCATACCGCAAGCTTCAAGCGAGATGTCCTGTTATCTGATGCCGTCAATATAAAATACATCTTAACCTTACGAGTTTAAGCCCACATTTGAATACATATTTTTGCGCTGTGTGTGCACAGTGGTGCGGTCTATATCCGCGACAAACTTATATTAGTCAAGAAAAACAGAGAGAGTACCTATACAACCTTATACAGGGTTATTTATAATTCACTGACACTGCGTGCGTGAGCAGCAGGCTCTCACCATCATCACGACCACGTTTGTAAAGACGCCAGGTCTTAATTCTTAAAAAATATAAATCACCTCTGATACAAAATTAAAAATTGTCAGGAATCCAATGAATTACTAATTAAGACCGATCTCTTACTCCCACTGATAATTCAGGGCAGAGCCGTTTTTTAAGTTTATTTTCAAATAAAATCTCTATAACTAACGGTTATTGCATAGAGGGGCGGTACCTATTTCCAATACCAACTTAAATTATTAAGACCTAGCGTCTTCACAAACATGTTCGTGATGATGAACAGAACCTGCAGCTAAGTATATAGTAATAGTGTCAGTGAATTATCTATAACCCTGTATAAGGCTCATTTTACACCTTTACTGGCTGACCATACCACTTAACCCTGGGAGGTTCAAGCGACACGACAGAACAGTCACTTTGCAAAACAAAACTGAAGCCCTTGACCTGGTGCGACTTCGCACTGACAAGGACCGACACTTGAGTGCCAGCTCGTCCATTAATAATCTGTGCTCATTCATAGCTAGTAAAATACCCGTTTATAAAATGGATGTCTGGCCGGCCACTGGAGGAATGGACTTAAAAATTACAAAGATTAGGTATTGGGTAGGTATTGATGATAGTTTCCTCGTAGCCAAATCTTCGACCAGTCTCAAAGGAGACTAGTCAGATGCGCAGGACATTATTATAGGTAGTTAAATATTTAAATCGTTGTGACCGACACTGTGACACTGACACCAAAAACTATGGCATGAGGTATGAATGCGTGTACAAAATGCCGACGCACGCACACTATCAGTAAGTATGTAGTTAAAATAGTGTTTTAGTCAATAAACAGATACAGATAGGTACAGATTTTATTCATAATACCATTATTACATGTCACATTAAATATAAAAACAATATATCGCGATGTTAGGGGCAAATTATAAAATTCATTTATTATATGTCATACATAAAGAACCAGGTACATATTGTTGTGGGTGAACAGAGCCACCTGGTAGATAAGTTCACCGGCGAGAGTGAGGATGTTGTACTCCTTGAACAGCTCCTATGAGACGTCGCTAGGGACACCGGCCATCGCTCGCAGAGATCGCTTTTGCATTACGAAGGCCCACTGTACATCGGCGGCCCGCCCCCACAGCTCTACGCCGTAGGAGAGCGCGCTATGGACGGTCGCGTAGTAACAGGATCGGACTACGTCGCGCAACGCGGTGCTCGCTAGCCTTCGTAGTGCAAAGCAAGACCCTCCCAGCTTACCGCAAAGTTTTTATATGCCTGTCCCATACGAGGGAATTGTCCAGGTGGAAGCCCAGTAATTTTATGGCGTGAACTTGTTCCAGCGCCGTGTTTTCAGCTGCTATATTAAAAGAGGGTGCCCTTCCGTTAAGGTTAAGGCTAATGAGGCAGGTTTTCTCTCTGTTTAGCGCAAGGCCGTTTGATCTAAACCACGATTCAAGTTTATGGATAACCATGTTCAGTCTGCGATCCAACTCCCCTTCCGTAGGTGCGGTTACTAACGCGGCTACATCATCCGCGTACATATATATCTCGCGTTACACCTAACTGGTATTATTACCATATAATGTGCAATCATATTGCTTGAACTTTTGTCAAAAATACGTCACAAAAACACACAATACACTGATTCCAAATGAGCGAGCTATATCATTTCGCTTGGAAACAACACGGCGGAGTCTCTCTATGAACAGGGTCTGTCTAACGATTTAAATCTTTGATTATAGTGCCCAAGTGTGTTCAAATACCGGTGCAATCTCTATTTCCTCACTCTCAATCTGATAGGACGGCAGATCGACACGATCGGGGAGAGTTCAGGCGCATGAACAACGGCTATATGTGCTTTCCCAAGCACGGGGGTATAACACCGCCAACTTTCTGACTCAGGGCTGTGAATTTTTCTTGCAAGAAAAATTCAAATAACAACTTTTATAAGCTGACTGGGTAACAGCTAGCCTACAAAAGTTGTTATTGCAATTTTATGAATTTGCCGTTGCAATTTTAAATTGTATTTGGCCTTGCAACTTCATTACATTTTTTCGAGTGAAGTCTATGTTGGTACCTACCTGGTACTATTAGTCGAAGGGTACCATTGTTGTCAGGACAGGAAGCTTTGCCATCTGCTAGTAATAATTCAGCAAATATTTTTAAGCTTCATCAAATCCTAAGTTAGTACAGCAGGAACATGACATCACCCTAAAATCCTGATTAGCAAGTGAAGTGGAAAAGCCGAATTTATGTATTTAGGTTTGTATTTAAATAAATGATTGCAATTTCAAACTTGAATTGTCAGTTCATTCAGCTTTTGAGATTGTGATTACGTCATTTTATCAGATTTAGCTCATGGTTCGATAATAATGGTCACTTAAAATATACTTAAACAGCCGTTAACTGATATGTCTAGATGTAAGTCCTTTGTAAGTCCGTACAATAGGTACAGTGGCATTCATTGTTAGCCGACCCCTGTTACGTTTGAAGTCAATTCCTATGAATACAGAACTATTATAAAACTAGAATCTTTTAGTAAAATTCAGATAGGTACCAAGCTGTTTTATTTTTATAAAAACAAAAAAAACATAAGTAAAAAACCAAAAAACATTGAACGCTACTATACACTATCAATTACAATACCTAATAGGTGTTTATGTTAGACTGGTGAATTATAGTGATTTAATATTTGATAGGGTTGCTATCAATAAGCTAAGCTGGGGTAAAACGCTAAGGGATGCTAGCTAGCTGAGGGTGGTAAAGACTCCGAAGATATTAAAATAACCGAACCCGTTGAGTGATGATTGAACACTGCTTTATTGTTTCCACATTAGTTGATAATCGAGGTCAATGCAAGCTAAGCTAAATTTACATGAAATGTTCTGTTTAAAATGTAGGTACCTACTGCATGGACTTAAGCGATAGCTTGTACGATATTAATTTCATTTTCTCTAGAATGACAATTAAATAACAATTTCATTTAGGTAGTACACTCTTGTAAGCAGCAGCTCCTAGTACCAACTAGAATCAGAGGGGTGAGTCTATTTGAACGAGACGAGGAGACGTCATGAAATGGTTAACACTCTTTCCGTTGATAGTACTTTTTTGCAAGATTGACTTTTAATCGATAGAGTCACGGTACTTTATTAGAAATCGGGTACCTCCGGGAATGGGGCCCTCGGGGACTAACCCTCTCGTTCAACGGACAGGACAGGGAACGCCATGTCCGCACGATAGAGGTGCTGTACCAAATTGCCTAGAAAAAGGAGACGTCATGACGTCTCGTTACTAAAGTCAAATAGACGTCAAATTCACCACAGACTCATCCCTCTGGTATTTAAGAAATAAGCCGAAAACAGATGTCATCAAGCTGTGTGCTGCCTGCTTAGAATTTACACCACCCCAATTCTTCCCGCGGGTGTCGTAAGAGACGACTAAGGGATATCAACCGGGAGCGGGCAGCAGCGCCCCCTGCAGAACAATTCTACTTCCAAACTGCGATCCCCAGCCCGCATGCCCAGCGTGGTTATGGGCATTACCCCCCTATAAGATAAAAGTCAATAAGGCGCTTATCAGGGGGAGGCCTGCGTCCAGCAGTGGCCCAATAAAGGCTGTTGAGGTTGAGGAGGTGAGGTATGTTTTCAAAGTGCAGCACTTAGCTTTATTGAAGCGTCTCGAGGAAAGTTTTAATGCTTTTTAATGAATATAAATGCATTCTTAATTACAAACTGGTAAAGGTACGTTAACCTGTATTTGAATGAAGCGATTACTTGCTAATTAAGATACTGTTAAGTAGTTTACTTTGAGATTTTGAAGAACTATCGTCATCGGTTTAGCTGAAGTGGTCAAGTGAGCAGGGTTTGAAGGAATTATCACACTAATATTATAAATGCGAAAGTTTGAATGGATGGATGGATGTTTGTTACTCCTTCACGCCAAAACTACTGACCGGATCGGGCTGAAATTTTCCATAAAAGTAATTCTAAAGCTACTTTTTATCCCATAAATCAGTCAACGGGAAGTACCCGATCTATAACTTTTGTGCGTGATCAGCTGATCGGTCAAGCCGTCAATTCATTTTTACATAATAGATATACAAAATAATAATTTTTCGGAGGCACATAGAACAATATATAGGTACTTTACCTACTTTTGGTGAAACATTTTCAAGTGCTGATTTGCTCATAAATTATTAGAAAGACGTGGGTAGTTCCTGAGCCACTTAGGTATTTGTAAACTGGGTCTTCAATACCATTTGTGACATATATGACACATAAACTAGCTTTAATTATACGTATTTATATTAATGGTATGCAAATGCGTATGGGTGTGGATACCTAATTAGCTAATGAAACGAATTTAAAAATTTAAAGTCAAATATTTATTCGTTTGCATCTACTTTCTGTAATTATCTGAACGCATTTGTACTTAATAAGTATGTTAAAATGTGATCACAAACTATTGAATTTATTTACATCGCCGCCAACCAACTCTACCAAGGTTCCCATCCAAGGTACCTATGTAAGTACCTACCTTCAAGACTTATTGGAATATATACTTGCCCCAATTATTTGTCATCCATGGAATTAAGATTAACGTGAACTCTTTATTCACAAAGAAAATTACTATCAAAGAATATAAATAAATTAGAACTAGTATTTAGAATTGAAACAATTGAGCGAACTGCAGACCGTTGCAAACAATCTACAGGTAGCTCAACTGATCCATAGCAATACCAGTCGGAAGCGTCCCCAAGACGCCTGGCAGCATTGCTCCGCTGTATGGCATAACTGATGCGCTGCGCCCATAGAAATCTAAATAACAAATTGTTATTTAGATTTCTATGGCTGCCCCAGAACTTGAATTCAGTGAACTTGAATTCGAAAAGGACATGCTCTCATGAGACACTGGGAACATTCATGCGTGAGACGTTGGGAAAAACTCCCCTAATCCTCCAGTCCTATCAAAGTCAAGTTCATTACTTTGATAGGACTGGAGGATAGGACGGCAAATTTCGAAAGCTGGTATGATTCACATTAGGTTACAAGTAGGTACTCTTGACTCCTACCTACAGCCAAACAATTTTGTACTACCCATTTCAAAAGTTCCACGTTTCGTCTCTTTGACAATTTGAAAGGCGAAGGGGCCAATAAACCATCCAATTATTTTCATTACCCAAATCAAATTAAAGTGCAGCAGTTCACGAGGCTATTACAGATAGTTAACTTACGACACTGAGATCACGTAATAAGATGACATTATAACACTAAGCACCGGTAAATCTGTATGAATTTAACACCAATTAATACCATTCCACTGATATAAATTCCAGGCGTAATTCTTTCAGACAGTTATGTGATAGTGAAGTGACTGGCTTTTAGCGTTCTTCTAATATACATTCAACTATATGTCAAGTTTGCTTATTTTACTGCATAGTCTTTACCTCATCAACACTGCATTTTGGTGGACACGGCAAAACTCCCCTTGTTTCCCCAAACATTTGTTGTTCCAGTTTTGCCGTAATCGCAAGTGGTGGAAGTGTCAAAAATACACAGACAGAAGGCAGCTGCGATAAAGACTGCGGTCGTAAGAACCGACTAAGGAATGGCTTAGTCGGTTTTTACGACCACAGTCTTTATTTCATCATCATCATCATCAACCTGTATTGCCCCTAATAAGCGCCATAGCGCACTGTCTTCAGCTTGCCGCATCCAGCTTCTGGCTGCAGTCTTTCGGAGGTGGTCGTCACCCATCCCTCAGTCTTTATTTACCCACCTGAAATGCAAAATTACTGATAGGATTTCGGAAACTTGTGTCGAATGAAATATACTTACTAAAAAGAATTTTAGGATGGATTTTTGTGAGGACATTGAAATGCAGAAAGGTAATTAGGTAGGATAAATTAAAGGTATACCTAGTATATACCTGTGCCAGGTAGAACCACGGGATGATGCTAGTTCTACGATGTCGATAATCCTAATAGAGAATCCCTCTGGCCATTTATGGCGCGTTTAATGTTCGCGATCTAATGCATACTTAACATTAACATCAATTTTATGTAAGTACCAGATTTGTTTTTAATCGTGACAAATGAGAGGATTAGAAGATTAGAAAAGTAATAAATGTTGTAGAACACGCTTTAAACGAGTAGACTTAATTATTAGGACAAACGGTAGTTTGCATGAACGTCTGTCTTGCCCTTGGCATAAAATTTCTGAGTCTTCACACTATTATAATAAATAGGTAATGAAAGTTTGGATGGATGGATGGATGGATGTTTGAAATTTCTTCACGCCAAGACTAGGTAAGTACCTAAGTACTGAACAGATTGGGCTGTCATTTCATTTCGGCAATAGGTGCAATCCTAGACTAAGAATAAAGCATAGGCTACTTTTATCCCAAAACTCATTTTCCATAGGAAAGATATAACCTTTTCACACTCCATGCAACTCCGTAAACCGTTACCGAAAGCAAAGCAAGGATTATAGCCTTGTCAGCTCAAAAAGGTGAAGGTTTTACTAAATTCAAGCAAATCGAATGACATCTCATAATCGAGTCCCCTTGGTCAACATTTCGATACATATTTTGAGGTAACTTATTTCACTTTCTTACAACTTGGAAATTACGAAAATTCCTCCTAAGGCAACAATGAGATTAAAGGAACCTCAAAATATAATAATGATGATTTGTTTACCACGGAGATCCGTGCAATAAGATCTTCTTAAAAAACAATAATTAATAACCATAATTCGAACAAACCTAGAATTTTAGTAACTTCCTCACTTCGCTCGTGAGTTATTTTAAAATCCGGAGTTGCACTCTGGATTCAATGACTCCCGTGCCGACATTGCTTTACGTCCTCGCTGCATAATCTACTACTAAACGTTTCCATTCTATATTCGTGCAAATCCGCGGGCACTAACAAGTAGGTTTTTCAAGACAGAAGACAGTTAGCTGATAGGCTTTTGTTCGGGTTTTATGAAGGTAGTATTATGCTTTCCGACCCTAATGAGAAAGTGTTGGAATCATCGCATTGCGCTGGGATACCCTTTATTATGTACTCTATGTGCACACACATGTCGACAGAGCATCAATTCACGTGTTCTAGCGAAATGGCGGCAACCATTGCGGAAGCCTTGGCAAGAAGTGACAAGAAGGCTTCGCGGGGCGAGGGGGCCTCACGCACGCGTTGCGCAACCACTGGCGCCGGTGAATGGAGGTCCGAGCGTGGGCGACGACGGTTTTTATCAATGAACGGCGAATTCGTGGCGTACGTCCGATGTCACGGCCGATTCCCCCAACAAACCTTGCTAAGCTAACACAAAATGCCACCAGATTGACAAACATGTATTGGACTAGAACTTATGTAAGCTTGGGTATCGTGTGTGCCCCGAATTTTTCGAAGCTGGAGCGGGGATACTTATTTCTGAGTCGGTACTTTATTCTCATGCTGACTGCACAAAATCCACGATGGAAGAACCGGTGACGAATTTACCCATAAAAATTTATATTTTATTCGACGGTGACATTTTTACCCTCGAAGTATGGACATTTTTACCCTCAAAGTAACTTAAAAGTAGCACAAAAAATGGTCCGGTGACATTTTTACCCCAGACCATTCCCAGACAGTGCGGGAGTCGGTAATTTTGACCTAGGAAAATGAACTCCCTGAAATATCTCGGTCATTCTGATTGAGCTAGGTAATTAATTAATCAGGTAGGCAGCTAAAATTAGGTGTCGGTATGGCTTAGAACAAAACACTTTAGAGATTCTATGGAGTTAAAGATGTCTGAAATCAAGTTGTGTGGTGCTCCCTGAACTTCAACTTCAACTTCTTGTCTAATGGCTTCTGCATCTGGTTTCGGTGAATCGGACGTAGTTAACTTCGTCAGTTAACTTTGACGTAAAACAAACAAACATCTGTCAAAAATGTAAATTAAAGTTTAACTGTTAAACATGTTGTTAAACCGCTTAATTCAGGTTGGTTCTTTATAGGTATAATTTTTTCTATAAATATGTAGGTATGTTGGTATTGGTACAATAATGTTAGATTACTCATAAGAACACTACGTACCTACTTTATAACTTTAATCGCCCAAGACGCGCATGTCCTTCTCCGCCCCCGTGTAGCGCCGGCGGTCGGCGGCGCGCCCCTGTGGGTTGCACTGCACCACACCGTCAGGCTGGGCAGTGAACGAGTTAAGGCTGGTGTTCAGCGAGACCGAACCTACATAGACTGAATGTGTTATATGCTTAGATGCCTAGTCTTACCTACCTTTGCGATCCAGACAGTTCATTTATGTTTTTGACCTTTCCATGTCCTAAGATAAAAATAACAAAACGTTATTTTCCCAAAATATAATCCAACCAGCTTAACTAAATTCTTTTAAATCTTAGTAATTTCGGCTCACTCACGCTCTTCACAAAAGCTTGCATCTCCAAAGATTTTGAAAAAGAAAAAATACAGTGGGCGTCTCAAAGAAGTACCCCCCTATCTCTATGTAATGTGGGTTCATCAGTGTCGTAAGAGGCGACTAAGGGATATCCATCAGGGGCGGGCAGCAACGCCTTCTGTAGAACTATTCTACCACCGAACTGCGATCTCTAACCCGCATGCCCAGCGTGGGGATTATGGGCATTACCCCCATGAGAGAAAAGCCAATAAAGCAAACGCTTGGGTCCACAGCTGGACTGGACGCAGCCTCCCCTGATAAGCATCAGAGGAGGCCTGCGTCCAGCAGTGGACAAATACAGGCTGTCGAGGTCGAGGTCGATAAGGGATGAAAGTTTATATGGGAATGGCTCGAGCGAAGCCGCGGGAAGATGCTTGTTAGTTGAAATAAATATAAACTAGTATTTACAACTAGTTTCTGTCCGTGGCTTCGCAGGTAATAGAATCATGGGCTTTACCTACCTAATAAATTATCTTATTTCGATAGATAGATTTGAGCTAACTGCAGACTGTTGCAAATAATCTAGAGGTAGCTTAACTGATTCATATCCATACCAGTCGGGAGCGTCTTCAAGACGCTGGCTGCATTGCACCGTTGTATTGTTATTTCTGGGTATATTTGGTAGAGTTTTACTATAGATGATTTAATTAATCAAGCGAATTCGAAAGGAAATAATTAATTGAATTAATTCCTTCGACTAACGCCTCCAGTCAGCCTTCGAACAGATTTAACTATGACGTTGTTGGATATGTCAGCCATTGAAACTCTGTATTTGGCGATGCAATAGACTCTCTTTGTTTTGCTTGATCTATGGGTTTTGTTTATAGCCGATATAGCAAACAATTAAAAACGATCAACGCCTTTTCAGTCCATCCTACGACGACCGATGTGGCGCGACGGGCGAAGGTCCGCTTGAGACGCAGGAGATTGCGGGTTCGATTCCCGCCTCGGGACAAATGTTTGTACGATCTACAAATATTTGTTCCGGGTGTTCTGGTCGTTTCTATGTATAATAAAAAATATCTGTCTATGTAATGTATTATATATTATATTATGTAATGTACCTATATCAGTCATCTACACTTGCGAGCTTTAAACTGGAATCGCTTCAAGGGTTGTTCAAGACTAATTTTACAATTTCTTTGCAGTGAACTATGAGTTAAGTTATGTTTTCCCTTACGCAGGATTTATTGGCGACGATAAATTTTGATTTAATGCACGATAATGTCCGCTGCCACACCGCAGCAGTGACTAGACAGTACCGACAGACATCTTCTATGTCGGCATTCCCACACTAGACTGGCCAGTCCTTATTCCTGACTTGAACCCAATCTGGCATATGTGGGACGAGCTAAAACAGCGGATACGAGGGAGAAATCCAGCTAATCCAGCTCCGGCGCCGATAGAAGCCGATAGATGCAACTTCGACCTATTGCAATAATTCCCAAAATTTAGGTAGCCAATTTAATTAATTTTAAATCTTCTTGATATCACTTGAAAGGTAACAAAATTACCTTTCAAATGATATACCACAATCTATGTCCGTTGTACATAAATTGTAAAAAAATTGTTTTGATCAACTTGCGCGATGAAGCGATTCCATTTTAAAGCTCGCAAGTGTAGTACCCATAAGACAAGCTCTGCTTAGCTTGGGGCTAGATAATTCTGTGTGGATTGTCCAGCATTATTTCTTTATTTTATCCATACCAGTCACCAGCAAGTATTAAAAGGTCGAGTCGGGTACCTACTTTTGGTGGCAGCTGAAGCCGAAGCGAGTTTTTGACAGTATTCCAATAATAGAAGATTTATCAAATAATTAAAAACGATCAACAATTTTTCAGCCCATCCTTTCGGTTTAATAGGCGACCGATGTTAATATTGATAGATAATTCTTTAATTCATAACCATAATAATCAGTCGGTATTTAATCTTTACTTATCTTAAAGAGACGCAATGGCATCGGCGGTCTTTTCATTTCTTCCAGGCAACCATAGGTGTAAAGAGAAATTCAAAGGATGGCGGTCCATGTGTTATTGATAGAACTTAATTTACTGATTATACTCCCATTATATACCATACTCCCTGATTATACTTACTAAATTACCAATAACAACACATAATAAAGATGGTAGATAGTAAACCCTCAGCTTCGCTGCGATGAACCAGCCTCTACATAAACCTACAAATCTAAGCTCTAAAACTTTGCTTTTCTTCGAATTCACTTAGGAATGAAGCATAAACGGTGTATGAAAAGATTGCGTAGGTAGAGACTGAAGTACTAATTTCCTTCGCGCTTAGTTTCTGAAGTGAAGTTAACGTTTGCACGTGCTCCAAGCACATGCAGAGTTATTAACACTTCCAGAAAGACGTCGTAAAGCCACCAGCGTGTATCGAAATGACGAGTCGGGTGCATTTTCGGTGGCAGCTGTAGCGGAAGTTTTCAAAATTTTCCGATACACTTGATTGTTTTATGAATAATATGAAATGTGACTCTCATTCCCTTTTTAAGTTTTATTAGAGAAATAGACCATCTTGAGACCATTATCATTCTACACAAAAGCGAAAAAAATCGTCCAAACCGGTCCACAATTGCCAGGCAAATCGGATTACAAAAACACACGTAATCTACCAGTCGAACATTACAATAAAGCCTCTCTCGCTTTTCGTACTAAGTCCTATGTAGAAAAGGTGATAGATCACCATGGTATTATTATACCATTCTATATTAAATTAACTTGTTAATACTATTCTCGAGTCCCCTAATAGAGACACACATACTCTACTGGGGGATGATAGAATACCATGGTATTAATATACCATTCTATATTAAATTAACTTGTTAATACTATTCTCGAGTCCCCTAATAGACACACATACTCTACTGGGGGATGATAGAATACCATGGTATTAATATACCATTCTATATTAAATTAACTTGTTCATACTATTCTCGACGTCAGTCATGACTCTATTTAGTATACTGAATGGTGTATGTTACAGATTAGACTCTGCGGAACGTTCGTAATCTTTAACTCGGAGTCGAGGCTCTGTTCTAGAGAAACTGATCAGCTACTCAGTAAGTTTAACTTTGCGGAGGCGATCAAACAGTGGGCGTTGCGTAGGCGCCCGGAAGGAAGCCGTAACTTTTGGCAATTGCTGGTTCTTCCATGCTTAATGCTTATGGCTCTATAAGCTTGCAATGCTATTGCTACAGCCCTTTGTTTGATTACAAAGCAAGGTAAAAGTCACGAGGCTTCGTCAATGGTTTTGTTAAAAGCATTTTCTACGGTGTTTTGTCAACTAGAAATCAATAAAAAAACGTACATCATTAACGCATTCACTGCCCAGCCTCGGCAGTGCGACTCGCAGGGGCGCGTTGCCGCCGTTACACGGGGCTGGGAGAGATCATCTGCGTCTTGGGCCATAAAAATGTTAGCAAACGATAATCCCGTTATTAAGTAAGTCTCTTTCGAAGTAAGCTTTTGTAACTTCTTTGCTTCTTTAGAATAATTTGTTCTACCTCTTCTGCTAATTGATTTTGCTGTCCTCTCATGAATAATGCTATCAATGCTCTTCCCTCTCCAATTTTTTTTTAGATGATCTACGATAGTCTAGACTCTTGCATTTAGAAGTTAGTAGGTTCACCATAATACCGATATCTCAATTCAAATTATCGGCTTTCCATTAAGTCTGCTTCTTATTATCTAAATTAATATTTAAAAATGTCACTCGAGGTGCGGCATTTCCGGCGCGCAGCACACGACAAACCGGTCCGAGTTTAGTGCTTTTGAGAGTCATCTCGATCCGTTTACGATATACGCGCTTCCTGTCTAAAACACGACTTGAAAGACGCTTAGCATCTGTCTATGTGTCGAAGACTTAGATATATTTCAACCTGATAGCATGAGCAGTGGGATTTGTATTGTATTGTAAGTGAACTGTTTTTAATTAAACCTGCAGATTATGTACCTTGATCGTTTCGAGTTGCCGTGAGATTCAAATTATTTTGTGGTTTTTAGTTTTTTTTGTATTCTCCTATGAATAGAACTAGCGGAAAAGTAATTTGCCGCAAATCGTAAACCATTTTCTATTAACTTATGAAAACAGATTATTTCGATTCACTGGTATTACCGGAAAATTTTATAAAGCCTAAAAATCAACGTTTTCCAAAATGCTCGTAAATACTAATTGAATCGAACTTGGTTTTATCATGGGATCATAGTTCGGGTTCAATTGTTGGTTATCGTTCCCAGCTCAGGGATCGTAGCGAATATGAAATTATAGTCAAACTTTCAGTATTTAAGATTGATACTTAGGTATATAAAACTCCCTGGACCGCACTGGACCATATTATTTGGTCATGTTTTTCCTGTTGACGTCATTGGGATATTTTTAAATCAAAAACATTACTCAGATTACGTTTTCTTAGAAATTAACAAACACCTTGCGATCACAAAGGCGCTAAAATGCTTAGTCGGTTTTATTCTTATTGTCAATTTGGATCAAAACTGCGGTTAGCCGCGATGATGATTAATTTTTATAGCTTCTGGGTATAGGCAACATTGGGGCCATAACATAAGTTACCTACCTACTTAATTAGTTGGTAAGGTAGGTATTAATTCCCAAAAAAAATCTAGCTACACTACACTATTATCAACATAACTGATTGCCCTACGTCTTAATCAATTTGATGGCACCTATCATTATATACTGTTTTGCTTAACGATTTGATGGCCGAAGACGCATAATATGCGTCTTACCCCCAAATATTCAAACGCAACTCAGATTTAAGGGGGTACCTACCCTCAAATTGCTTATTTTCAACTCCGTCGGACCTCCATATCTTCCAAACTACTGAATATTTAACTTTGAAATTTATATATGGTAAAGTTCAGGACTTATTCTATCGATCATATGTTTCGAAAACACGATTCCATAACATTTTCTCGATAGAAAAAAATCGCAAAGTTACCTCTAATTTTTTACTAAAACCCTAATTTCTCAATAAATACAGATGATACGATCTTGAGATTAAGCATAGTAATTGAGCTAAGTATAAAAAACATTTTATATGTTGCCTTTTTTTCAATTAACTATTCTAATGTTTGTGGGGAGCAAATAACTACTAAAAACTTGATTTTTGGGCTTACGCCGCTTTGCTCTGTCCCGCTTCTGTGAACGCGAAATCCTATGCCTATCCTCTTCACACAATAACGAGGTAGGGTACCGCCTTAAGCACGTTTCAAATGACGAATTTTTGACAGACTTTCATAGAAAACTGTCAAAAAATCGCGTCTTGGGATGTGTTTAAATCTGAGTTCCATTTGAGTATTCAGGCGTTAGGCCATCAAAGCGTTAAGCAATGTCCTACTGTGGTTCAGTGGCACGATGGAGCGCCCCTGCGGGTCGCACCACCGAGGCTGGGTAGAGAATGAGTTAATCTGTTATTTCATTTGTCCCAGTTCAATCGGTATTTTCACATAAATTTAAAGTGCTGAAATGGATCTTGATGGACGACACCAAGGCCGAGTAAATTTAAGGATTTTGGCAGTTTATTTCTTAAACAAGTGGTGTTATAAAACTGTGACATAAAGCACCACTATAAAACACCCAGACCACCCAGCTCTGTGTTCTGAGAAGTGTTGTATCATTATGAAAATGCACTTTATTTTTGTTCACGCAAGGATCCTATCCACTGCGATTATTGCTTAGAAATGTGTATCTGTCGCCGCCGGATCGTCAAATCAGCCCGTTTGTAAAATGGCTAGGCGGATTGCAAAACGGCGAAAATCATTTAATTGCCTATGCCGATTTTCATTTGCATTGTCTTTATTGGCATACAAAATAGAAAACAATCGAGACATGACATTTAAGTAAAAATTATGACTAAGGTTCTTATGCTAGATTGAATTCCTAAACATGCATGCACAACATGATTTAAACATAGATCAGTAAAAGCAACGATGAGTTAAGATGTTGAAAACTTAATAAAATGTGGACTATAATACTACAATAATAAATATAACAAGTACAGTAATTTTAAAAATAATAAAAAAAATTACAGAACTTGGAAGTCGTGGATTCAAAATAGAGCAGACATAATTAACAAAAAAAAACTACACTGCACAGTTCCGACCTAAGATTAACAGACATATGTTATTCTGAATCGAAATCTCTATCACACTCTGCTCGCAGAGCAGATAGAGCTAGTTTTTTAAATTTGTGGAGACTACTGACAAAAATATCCAAGGTTTCACAGTGGTTAACTAGTAAATCATTGAAAAGGCGACACATTCTGACGACGTTACTCAACCTATCAGTATAGCTAGAGAATTTAGTATCGAAGCCGCATTTGTAACACAGGATTTTAACAAATTTTTTTGTACTCTTTCAATGCGACTGGTGTGGTTTTTATAGTAAGGAGACCAGATTACATAGTTGTACCTTCTCCAAGACATTACGCACCAACGCATAGTGAAGGTAAATAAAACTTTTAGGGTCTCCAAATTCTTTGATTCATCTTGATATAAAACCAAGCAGCTTATTACTTTTGGATGTTATGTGATCGTAATGGTAGTGGAATGTAAGTTTTTCATCGAAGAACACACCAAGATCCCTTACAACTGACTTTCATTCTAAAGTATTATGAACTTTCAGCCTATAATCGTAAAATTGTTTTTGTTTTTTAGTTGTAAAGGAAATGACAAAATATTTTTTGACATTCATAAACATACTGTTCCTATCGCACCATAGGTCAATCACATTGAGATCTGATTCAAGGAGTCACTAAGGCTGCCAATGGTGTTGTATATCTTGAGATCGTCTGCATACAATAAACAGGGGTAAGTCAATTTATCGACAAGATCATTAATAAATATGCAGAAAAAAAGAGGACCTAGATGGGATCCTTGGGGCACTCAAGATGTAACGGAAGTCGAGGACGAAATGAAGACCTTAACAGCCACCAACTGACTCCCTCTGCGTAGGTATGACTCAATCCAGCGAAGGAGATTGCCGTAAATCCCATAATAAGACGAAAGCTTGAAACAGAGTATTGTGTGATTAATCTTGTCGAAGGCTTTGGAGAAATCGGTGTAGATATTATCAACCGGTTTACTAATTGCAAAAGCGCTACAAAGGTAGTTTTTTCGATTGTTGCATGATCAATCTTCAACAATAAGTATAAAAGTCACATAACCATATCGTCAAATGAATTAGGTGATCCCAACAAATCAGCATTCGTTTTGCAATCTGCCTAGTCATTTACAAACGGCCTGATTCGACCGTCATATCTACCGTAAGTACTGTAGGTAGGTAATAAATCGCTTTGCAGAACGACTGTTAGTCATTTTTGTTACCAAGCTGTGACGAAATCGTAGCACGAGCTTCTCGGGAACAAAAATCACAATGTAAATTAGCCTTATCATTTAATTATTGATAAAATTTCATGGACTTTATTACAGGTTTGGGATCACCGACTGACAAGATATAGAAGAAAATGACGATCACCTTCAATAGGTAG
Source organism: Eupithecia subfuscata (assembly GCA_963564075.1). Classification (NCBI taxonomy): domain Eukaryota; kingdom Metazoa; phylum Arthropoda; class Insecta; order Lepidoptera; family Geometridae; genus Eupithecia; species Eupithecia subfuscata. The sequence goes on along the minus strand of OY751109.1, from coordinate 8,876,937 downwards.
GTAGGTACCTCACTTGCAATCCAAGTCAAATACAGCAGTTAGTTTGTTTATAAATATATTAGGTTCGCTGCCGCGTGGGTGCTGGTGAGAGGGAAGTTGCATGCGCCTGCGCAGCCTACGCGTGGCTCGTGCCGCCATTTATACGGCTCACTTCTCGTTACCGAAGAAAAATAAAAGTTCCGTTGAAAACCTTTTGACGGGCTAATTGAATGAGACACGTGCGATTTTTGATTTATTTGTTGGTATGTGGAGTACAAATTTGTACAAATTTTGAATTTTGTAGCAGTAATAAAATTTGATTTGTTTCAAGTTAGTTGTGTACTTACATACCTAACTGTGGATTTATCTAATATGTATAATTTGACAACACACTCTTCATGAATTATTTTATGTTGAAAGAGACTACCAGTAACTGACTTTTGGTAATGTGAAAACAAAGGAAAATAATAAAGGTAAACATTTACCAATTTAGTAAAAATCTTACGTTTATTTCTAAGTTACGGTTACTACTAACGCCATCTAGTATTCGGCTCGGAACTGCGTGGCCGCTACAGGCCCGCAAAGGTTCTTGCCGAGTAGCCACTTGGCGAGGTCAAATCGGAACCTCGAGTTGGGTACCGTGGGCAGAAAGTTGTTGCCGTCAGCTTGCTCGTACAGAAGGGAGATGTAGCGGTGTGAGTTCGTGCCGCGAGGTGGCGCTGGGGGTTTGTAGCCTGGAAAAATACATAATTATTAAAGAAGCGCGATCACGGTGTGGTAAGGCACGGCATTACGGCTCAAACGTTAGCTGTTGAAACGATAGGCGTTCACAGGCCGAGATCGGACATTCCGCACTGGCCCCATCAATGGTTTGACATAACAGTTGCCGACAGTCCGCTCCGTACCGCACGGAGCGGCAATGCCGGCGAGGATTCTTGAAGGCAACTTTTCCGTTTAATGCGAATGGCATCATTTGGATTGCCGATCTGTGAACGCGCTTGTCAGTGGATTGTCCCACGCGCCGGCCTGTGAACGCGCACCCTAATGTTTCAACTGCTAATACTTGAGCCGCAGGAACCACTGCAACGCTGAGGTACTACACCAAATCGACGTACGGTAATTTATTAGGTTTAACCACGTCAGTAGGAATTAAGTACCTACTTCATAAAAGATTCATCTAGGTGGGGATGGTTCATTTAATTTGACTGCCACCTACACAATGACCTGTACCTACAATTATTTTGGTATGCGGGACGAATATGTAAAATATTATCGTGCGGGACGAATAAAGACTTTTTAATGGCGTGGGCTGAAAATTAGGGACGAATATGGCATAAATCGACGTGCGCGGTCCGGATCGCATTGCTGAAGCTTGGCAGTGAACGTGTTAATCAGTAATAAGTAGCAAGTATTCAAGCAAGGTTTATTTTTAGAACAAAAGTGAACGAATGTGTCGACAGCGAGAACCCGAATGTAGATACATCTAAAAAATTTACATAGGATTTGACCGCCTTGAGGACAGTTCTTACTATTTAAAATTACCGTGGTTACCTACTACAGAGCTTTACAGTACTACGTGACTACGGTAGGGTTAGGTGTAAAAACTTACCTCTATAATCAATTCCAACAGTTTTGCTGCTTTCCTTGGCTTTGAGTGCTAGACCCTGTGAAACAAATTGACAGGATCTCATTATCATTCGTAAATCTTGAGTAACGAATCTCTTTTTCATTACAACGGGCAAACAGAAACAGGAAAACTAAGTTGCAACTTCCAGGAACGGAACTTACAGGAATGTTAGATTTCAGCATGTGCAGAAAAAATTCGCCGTCTTGTTGTCGAGGCCCATCGGGATCCACCATTAGTATCGTATAGAATTTTTTCTGGAAATTTCGAGATCGGTAATTAACAATGCAAAGAGGAAACGGTAGTCGCTGTCTTAACTGGGAATGGGGTGGCTTCAGATCGAAAGAATGCCAAAAGGAAAGGAGTTTTCTATCCATACCGAATCAGCCATGTAAAAAGTGAAGAGCGGTTCTTCTATGAAGACTTGTTTGGGGAGCATGACGTCACAGTTGTGGTCATCCACGATGGTACCTCCAACACTAGTCAGGTTCAGTCCAGACAGCCTGTCACATCCTTCTAGAAGACTCTTCACCTCTGTCATAGAACATTGCGAGTTTGCTCCTACAGCCAAACGAAAAAAAGAAATTGCTAATAAATATCCTAACATTCTTTTTGGTTCAAATCCTAGCTTTGACTGAGAGTGGTTACGAAACGGTTCTCCGCTACGACAAGTTGTTTGGTATTTTTGGGAGGTAGTGGATATTTTGAAAACATCGTTGTGCGATAACATTATTTTATGAATATTTACGAAGGATAAGGTTACATACACGTCGATGCTGTTACCTACACACACTGCAAAATGTGCATTAACACTTTCATGGCCCATGCCGTATATGTTATACATATACTATATTTCCAACTCGGCGGGCGGCGGCAAGCCCGCCCTGCGGGTTCGCACTGCCTACGCTAGGCAATAAATGCGTTAAGTCTGTGTCCTTATCGGAGGGAGACAACCTGATGGAAGAATGAGGTTGGCGAGTGAGTGGAGTGGTGGGCTCGGCCATGTATGTATAGGAGGAAGAAGGGACGATAATCGGGCCGCGGTAGGTTTTAAAATGTCCCCGGTAATTATGGTCCCCCCAGACCAGTTTATTCGTAATCAAATTCCTCGCCGAATAAAAAGAAGGTAGGTACCCACCTATGGTGGCGCATCGAATGAAGGTCCGCTTCTGCCTGAGATGCAGAAAGTTACGGGCTCTATTTCCGCCACAGGACAAACGTTTCTATCAAAGACCTAAGTACTTACCAAATAAGTAGGTGGGTACCTACTTATTATGATAAGGTTTTTTTGGCTGTGTTTTTGTATGCAGACCTGCAGGCCTACATACTTAGGTAGCTACTTCAAAACAAAATGGTAACCGATGACAAGGTCTATGCAAGAATTACAATAAAAGATACCTATATATATTTGGATAGATGACATTAAAACAAATAAAACATTGTTCTACAACATAATGTCCCAAAGCGCCAGGTTTCTGAGATAAGTTCACGAAGAAATAATATACCTAGCTATTTTCATCTGCACATATAATAAATATCTCAGAAACCGCTATATATATCTAATTCTTAAGAACCACTAACAAAATCGTATGAATCAGTATCCAAATCCATATTGAAGGGAAAGGACATGTTTCTAAAAATGGAGTAGGTACCTATTATGTTTTAGTAAATTCCTAGCAAAACCCTTATTTTTATAAAAATACCCAAGTTAATGTGGTCGGCTTATTATTTAAAAAACATTTACCTACATATCTTTAGCTATAAAACCTCGTTTTTATTTTCGGATTTCTTCTCGAATTTACCTGCTTATTGGTGTTAGGTAGGTAGGTACCTATACCCATATTTTTTCGGAAATTGTAAAACTAAGTGCATTCATTTATACCTCGTTGAATAGCTACCTAAAGATGTGTAGATGTTTTTTAAGCAACATGTCGACCAAATTCATTTGAGAATTTAAAAAAAATAGGCATTGTTAGGAATTAACTAAAAATTATACTTACTATTTTTATAAACATGTCCTTTAGCTTCCATAAGGAGACTGATTCAAACGATTTTGTTAGTGGTTATTAAGAATTAGACTAAACCAGTCACTAAAATTAGAATTGGATGATTACTTTTTTAAAAATTAATTATGGAAGACGTAAAACGGGGTTTTTTCCAAAAATTACGAATACTTATTCGAATATAATATCAATAATGGTTCACTTTTGCATAATACATGTCGAAACAAAAAAGTTGCAAATGGCCTCCCCCATCGCCCCCTAAAAGGATCCGGCCTAATTTCCAATAACCCTGTTTAATATATTAATAATTTCGGACCGGTCTACGGTAGACTCGAACGAAATGCACATCAAATTGAAGAGCGTAAAAAATTAGTCGATCCGAGTCGACAACATAAAGGCGGAAAATTCGGATTATCGAATAGTTTCAATATGAAAATGAATAAATTGCTAAAAAAATCTAATACAAAATAAAATATCTATTGTGCCCTGGGGAGCGATTTCTTCCGTCCACGGTACCAAGACCGAACCATAGACATGTTTATACTTAATTGACATGTTTACTTTGCAACGCCGTTACAATTTTTTTAGCAATTTATTATAATTGACGTCGTGAACGTCAGTGAACAAGTCTCCGTTTCAGGTCTGGCCAAAATGGCATTTTTGTCAGTATGTCCGTACTCCTCTACAGGTCGTATTTTACAACCGATCAGTACGAAACTTTGTGTACAGATTCTATGATTTTATAGAATTTTATTGTCGTCGGGATTTTTTGATTAAAGGTGTACTTCCTTCAAAAAAGGCAAAAAGGTGGCTTTAGAATATCTCGGCTTTAAGACATTTGATTTCGATGATTATATTTTTAATTGAAAGGTTGTTGTTTATAATTCTTCTCATAAAAAATTGGTAAAGATCTGATCAGGATTTTTGGCATGATGAGCAGAATAGCTCCGCAAGATGCAGTATAATGCAAGAGAATACACAGTACAGCGCCACCTATTAGAACATCTTTGTAACACTTTGTACTAGATGGCGCTAATGCTACTGAACTTCTTTGATTTATTATGAGATTTGATTTCGAAGATTATTTTTTAGTTTAGTAGGTACCTACTCTACTTTAAGTTGTTTTCATAAAAATTTGGTGAAGATCTGATCGATGTGATAAGCAGAGTAGCTTCTCAAAATGTTGTGGTTTGATTTGCTATTATAAATCTAGGTACCTAATTTTCGAGCTTCAAAAAGCTTATTGAATAAACTAAAAAAGTTTTTTTATCCAAATATCCCGTTTTAAATCACTTAAGTAAATTAATTGTTGAAAAAAGTTAGTGTTCACGAGGTCTACTGTTCGTAGAACTACTAGTATATACCTAGTGATCTGTGGTTCGGTCTAATTTCTTTGAATGAAAACTCTTTGCTCTTTGATTGAGAAATCATAATACATATTATGATTTCTCAATCAAAGAGTAGAGTTAGACCGAACCACAGATCACTAGGTACGTATATAATATATACCTAGTGATCTGTGGTTCGGTCTAATTTCTTTGAATGAAAACTCTTTGCTCTTTGATTGAGAAATCATAATATGTATAATTAATAGTAATAGTACTAGTATAGTATTATAATATCTGTGGTAATAGTAGTATTTTATTGCACGTGATAGATTCATAGCCTTTACCTAAATATAAAATGATCTTATTTCGATAGAATCATGGAATACCTACCTTACAATGCAACCTCACAATTTAGGAATTGGAAATAATGAAATCAGAAGTCAGAAGTCAATAACTTTATTCCTTTAGGCTCACAAGATAAACACAATAGACAAGTCTACCCATCAATTACTATCAAATAAGAAATAAAGTGTTATTGAAATTCTCTTCACTTCAATCTTTTGTCCACCAGTGGAAGAAGTGAAAAAGAAACCACCAGCACATTTATATACTTAATCACATAAGTGTCTAATACTTACAATGTTCGTTATTAAAACAAAAGCATTAGATCATATGAATAGTAACATTATAAAAGAATAGATAACCTTAAAATTTAATCTTCACCTTCAATAATTTCAATGCTAAAACAAACTAGGACACAATATCTAGAAAAAGGTTCAACAATGTAACATATCTTACCATAATGAGAGATGCTTTCAGCTTACAGGGCCATCAAAGAGTGTCAGAGCCAGCCCACCATCTTTTTTAAATATCTTTAGTTCAACGAACCGTTGGCAGTCGTTATACCTTGAGCCATTCCGTCAAACATCGGCAAAATGGTTTGTTGTAACATTTCACAACTAAATACATTGATATATCTTCTAATATGACAATATTATTATATGTAAAACAAATGGTCTTAAATATTAAGTTAACAATTAAGATACTTAGTACATCCAATTTAATGCATTATGATATAGCCACATATAGCTTATTCTTTAAATATAACTGATTTGTCCCACCATTTGAATTTAGGCGGGAAAGCAAGTAGGAAATCAGATCTGTTACATTTTATTGTTGATATCTCTTGAAACCTTACTGCTTACCACAATACACTTGTTTTATTTTAATATTTATTATTCAACAATTTATAACCATTAATTACATTAGATTAAACCTTATGCATATTATAATGAAATTGATTTGTCCCAACATTTGAATTTAGGCGGGAGAGCAAGTAGGAAATCAAGTCTGTTACAATTTATTATTGTTTAACACTACAAGTACTTGTTATTATATATATTTATAAATTAATTACAAAATCTAGCACACCCGTGCGAAGCCGGGGCGGGTTGCTAGTTATTTTATAATGTTTGACCGTGGCACAGATATTATAATACTACCGTAGTATTTGACCCTAGATTTTGGTCTAGTATAGTATTATAATATCTGTGACTACGGTTTGACCCAAAAAATAAGTTTACAAGTGTACTGTCATATATATGCTATGTAAGTCTCAATGTCAACAATAAACTGCCATTAACAAGATAAAAGAAGAAGAATGGCAAAATTGTGTCAAATCAGACGCAGAAGCCATCAAACAAGAAGCTGAAGAAGAAGAAGCGACGCCAAAAGAATGAAGTTGAAGTTGAAGTTGAAGAAGAAGAGACAAGCAAAGCAAGTCAATCAATCAATCAATCAATCAATCAACAAAAAAAAGAATAGTCAAGTTAAGTCAAAACAAAAACAACAATTTTATCGAAAAATTACAAAAAACATAATCAGAGACCGCGATCGTGGAAGTAAAAACTTAGTTTCCCTAATAAAATCAATAAGAGAATTCGTGATATGGATTCCCATCCTCTAAACTTGGTAAGTACGCTGCACATTTGCCAGTTCTTTGTGAGGTTTTACGCAAGTGAGCTACATATTGTCTACATACTTTTTCAGGCTCATCAGCAGCATCGCCGCGCTGAGGCTCTTCTAATGAACAACAGATACGAAGAAGCTATGCAATGCCATCACAATGCTGCTGAGCTACTCCTGGATGCCATGAAATCCACTGCCTCCTCGGTAGCCATAGAATCGATCACACTGCAACACAGTTATCACCTCAAACAAAAAGATCTCATCAAAATTAAGAAGGATCAATATGAGCGAGTCAAGAAAGCCATGGATAATATCAAGTTTCTCAGCACAGACCCTAGCTTTCATCTATATGGGAATGATTATGCAAAACTGCAAGTTGCTATCTACAAAGCAATAAATGAGACCGATTCCTTGCTGCACACATTGATAAATAAGGATGAGGTTGATCTAGCGGTCCTTGCAGCGGCAACAGCTACTAAAGACAGTGAAGGAAAAAAGATTGAAAAAAGCAAAGAAGTTGTTGTGGAAGAATTGCAAATATTGAGCCAAAATTTACATTCTCTGATTGAACAGTTAGTTATGCAGGTTGAAGTGCTGAAAGATGAGAACTCTACACTGAAAGAGAGGGTAAACTATTTAGAGAAGGAAAGACTGAAGTATCTTAACCTACAGTCATCACAGAATGAGCTGCTCAATAGAAATTTTGATGATTTTCCAGTTCAAGAGGCAGAGCCTCGCGTGTCACAGAGTAGACCAACCAATGCGGCAGAAAGACCAGCTCACTCTCATTTTGATCTTAGCTCTTTTAAAGATTAACGTAAGCATTAGTACCCAATAACTACAGTTAATTTTTATCTGTAAGAAAATGACAAAATCCAGCTACAGATACTGACGATGGCCTACTGGTTTTGAGTTTTGTTGGTACATTGTGTATATTAGTGTATTACCTGATGTATATTTTGTAAATATAAAAATAAATTATTATTGCATTGCTTAAAGACGGTAGGTATCTATCTGTCTCTCCTATTTTACCTTAGGTAGATGATGTAATTTAATTTAAAAACTGTGGGCATATTTTTATATAATGTTCCAGTTTCTAGGTTGAGAAAATAAAAAAAAACCTTATTTTGAGATATGTATTACATTGGTCTTACACAAAAATAAATTTAAATCTGGTTATGTTATTGTAAAAATAAACTTCCCAGTAAGTCAACCAGGAATAACTATTCTTATCTCTATAAAGAAAACTTTACATTAGGAATAATTTAATATCTAAATAACATTTTTGGTAACAGGTTTATAATACATGAATGCTCTACCATAATAATAGATGCAGTAACATTTTTCTCAAGGAAACATAAAATAGTGAAACCAATTATTAATTAAGACAAAATTTTGTTCCTGCTGTTTAAAAACATAGAGCATTAAGCAAAGTTCTAAATATTAGTAAAACATTGAAAATAAAGCTATAATAATACTAAAAAATTAGGCTACATTGGGGTGATGAACAGTATATTTAGGTATTTGGTTCTTACTTAATTAGTTTTCTAACATAAATCATAGAACATTATTGCTTTACAAGTTAATTCATTTATTTTGTATGATTATGCTGGTTTAAGGCAAAAGGTGCAAGTTCATACATACATACCTACTAATTGTAGGCTACCTACACTACGACCATACAAAATAGAAAAGGGACTTAAGAGAAAAAGAAATTTTGTATTTCATTGAGATAATCTTGAAAATCAATAAGAGAATTTAGAAATTCTGGTGAGTAAGTTTAAAGTTATTGAATTAAAAAAAAAGATGATTAATACTAATCAATATAAACTTTAAACATTGAGAGCATAAGACACCAAAGTTTTACTCTAACTGACAAGAAAGCAATTTCTTAATTTAAAGAATGGGAGATATAATGGTAAAATAGGCACTAAAATGGCAAATCACATGCCAAAGTGAACAAGAATCATTGATCAACTCACAACCACAATATATACATACATAGAATGATAAATCATCAGTTTTAGGCATACCAACTTCCTAAAGTTAGAAATTTCAACAATTGGCTAAAATGTTTTTCAAACCAAGTGAATATTGATACAATCAAGGTCTCAAAGAATTTGATAGTATAGTACTTAAATTTCATTCCACTATATTCATAACATCTAATATCCTAATATTTCGAGATTTCTAATTATCCTAAAACTACAGATTTTATATTGCCTCACAAGCCTTGAACCATTCTCAACTTGCTTGAAAACTAGTAAGTTATTTATCACGGTGTGTAAGGTGGGGGAGGTGGAAGAATCGATAAGTCGTCAAAGGGGAAGTACTGCTGGGATCCTAGGACAGGTGGTGCATAGGGGGGAATAGTAGGTACGTAATCAGCACTGGGGGTGTAGGGGGGTAAAGCAGGCACTGCTGGAGTAGGCCCAACACTGTGTGCTTCATAACCATCCCAGTCGTCCATGAGGTTCCTCCTCTGGGTGTCCTCATCACCATTTAGTGGAGCACCCCATAGATTAGCAGCTGATGCTAACAGGGCTAATGCACCTGAAATTAAAAAATATAATTGCTTAGTGTTATATTTGGATATGTAGTGTAGTGTAGCAGAGTAATAAAAAGATCAGCCCTTAGAAGGTCAGGTAACGAAAAGTCTAGATCTAATGATAAGAAATCTGTAGAAACTGTAGTCCACCCGGGGTTTATGTAGATACAAGTAAAACAGTACTTAATTTAGTTAACTGTTAATTGTAATTAAATTTTCCTAAAACACCAACTATTTTTCATAGATACTGAGGTGTAACTAACAGAGCTTCAGGGTCATGGTCATAATTATTAGCTACTAATATACTTGACCATGACTTTGAATAACCATTCTCAATAGGTTTATAATATGCATACTGGGAGCCATGCACTTAGGGAGGCCTAGGTAGGCATGCACAAGCTGCTGGCTTTCCTGGAGGACATCAGGTGGTTAGATTAGCAGCCCCCCCACCCAACACGAAGGGCCCACACTCTGCATACTCTGCACCACACATCTGCATACTGTATAAGGTCTTGTAATACTACTTACAGTAATTTGTTATTGAAAGGAGTACTGACCTGCTCCTGTGATGATATAAAAGCCATATTCATAGTCCACCTGTATTGTATTTGCATCACCATTATTTTCATTTCCGAGTACAACAGTAGCATAGTAGCAAACACCCACAATGGCTATAACCCAGAATACACAGAGGATGCTCGGGACAGCGTTCCGTCGGAGTATCTTGATGACTCGGCTGTTGAGGCTGGTGAGGTTGATGAGGGTTCCAATGCAAGAGCAGAGGAGTACCATGAAGCACAGGAGAATCAGCACTCTCATCAGGGTTATGATTTTTGGGGTGGTGCATGGTGTTCCTGGAATTTTTAAGACATGTTTTGATGGCAATATAGATTTTTGCTATATCTTGATATGTTATATACTTTTAATATACTATCACTTAAAATGCAGAACCACTGAAGCACTTACCATTGAAGTCAGATAAACTGATATTGTCATCATTTTCAAAGAAGAAGACATGTGATAGTGACAATTCGGGGATGCAATGGAGTCCCTTTATTCTGAACCAACTGGACTGCACAATCGCTGCACAGGTCAATAGGAATGTCCAGAGATTGAAGAATGCAGCAATTTTATTCAGCTCCTTGTCTCTCATAGGGTATGGCATTTTAAACCCTGAAAATAAAATGATTTAAGTGCAAAAGTGAATTATGTATGTAAGCATCCATCTATAATTTTACTTAATGTACCTACTCAATATTTTTATTACACACATCATGTTGAACATGGGTATTATACAAGGATAAAGTTACAAGTCATGTGGATGGAGAATATTATTTCAGTTTTTCCTATTGTTGTGTCGATTTGGTAACATAAAATGACTTTGCTGATGGTGTAACTATTATTAGACACATAACACCCAAGGGTGGTTTCACCAGGGGGGGTCAGTTAAGTTTATATTTCTGAGCAACTAACACCTGCCCGTTTTGAATAACAAAATTAAATGTAGATAGGTAGTAAATGATTTTGTAATAGATACATAAAGGGTCTGTGTTACTTTTTATAGTTTTCAAAAACATTGGGCAGGCATTAAATCTAAAGTCCCCAATTAATTAGTGATATGATGGAGTTCACATAACAACTGGATAGGTAAATTACTGTTAAAATCTAAGAACTACGAAGCTGGCTAACAAATTATTTTATGAAGGTTGCACGTCATACCTCGCATCCATGTTAGACAGCCCATTTTAAAGCACTATCATTGGACTACTCTCCCTATAGCCTAAGAAGCGCACTTGTACGTGTTTTGGGATCTATTATAAATCAGATAAACCAAAATAATGTATATTTTCAGGAAAATATCGCAGCAAGCAAATACCTACAACAAGTCAAAATTTATTTTGATTTCTATGACTTTGATTGATTGTAAGTTATTCTTCTTCTTTTATCTTTGGCTGCATCATGGTTTGACACAATTCTGCCAATGTCAACCTTGGCACGCGAGTTGAAGTTGACGTTGTCCGCTTTGTATAGTGACATGTGTCATACATGACATTACTCATGTCAGATCTTGGACAAGCGAGATCACGGTGATATTTTTTCACCACCACATGCACATGTTAGCAACTTAGCAAGCCCGCCAAATTCAAGCGAGGCGGTGGGCGCCGAGGCATTAGATATAGGCTGTAGGTATGTCTAGGAATCTAGGAAGGTATGTTTCGTACCAAGCTTGACATAGAAATGCTAACCTTTTAGGTGTGGATGTAGGTAACTGGCTGGTTGTTCTTGCGGACAAAGCTGTGCGTATTATTTTTAGTCTCAGCCGCAGTCTCACTGGGGCCGCTTCCCTAGAAAGAATACAAAAATAGGTACTTAGAGGTAATAATGTGAATGTGAGGACTGTTTTGTGCTCATTGTTAAGCTGTGTTATTTATGACAAGTCTATTATAGAAGCTACTAATCGATGTTACGTAAAACTTCTGTAAAGATTGAGCTGTCAGTACCTATGCGTATTTGGTGAGTTAAATGTACTTAGTACTTACCTACTTATAAGCTTTAGAACTTAGTAGGTAGTTCCTATATGATTGATTATCTTCCAGCAAATATTTGAGCATACCACTACCTACGTTCATACTTTATACCTATCTAAGTAACCTCATCTATGTAGGTAGATAGGTACCTCTAATAATTATCCACCTACTCGTTATGAAAATGCTCAAGTACTTAATAATTATATTCCAGCACTCTCGAAATTCGCATTCATTTAATTTTCTAAGAAGGGTCTCTAATTGCTCTTACAAATTTTTAACTGGAATCATTATTCAATGTCAATATCAATGGGTACCTATTGAGATTGTATAATAATATTGCCAAGAACAAAATACCGACCTTACCATCTATTTAAATTATGCAAGCCTCTTTATTTGTAAGGAAACATAAAAACCTCTTTAAAACTAAGCAAGACATTTATATTGAATATAATCGACGGAATAGGAACAAATTATATATAGTATTACCTCCAACTAAACTTAAACTGGTTAGCCAAAGCCCATACCATAGATTGGCAAAAATATACAATAAAATACCTGAATATTTAAAAAATGAAGATAAAGATGAAACCTTTTGTAAAAAGATAAAATTATTTTTATTTGAAAAATGTTATTAATCTGTTGACCAATTCGCTACGGACAGACTAAAGTGACACTAACCACGATGAAACAATGACTATAGGTAATTTAAGAACTCTGGCTTCTAGATTCAATTTACTCAATTCTATTAGCATGAACCTTATTTTTCTGTGTGACACTAATGTTATTTTTTTAATTAAGTATTTTTAACTATAATTGACATGGTGTAAATACGACGTACAAACTCAGTTTTGCAGTGCCCTTCCAGGATGCATGAGTACCTAGCTAGTGATGCCTTTAACTAACCATTCACTTAGACCTAAGAATGAATGTACATGCAAGCAAAAATAAATAAATAAATACAAAATAAATAATTCAGCGATAGTACCTACACCTACACCTACCTACCTAACATGACATTTTCTTCTTTTTACAGATGTGTACGCCTTCTAGAAAATAACAAAGTAACTATACCTAGGCTCCTTAACAGGATTCCTACCTAAGTACATCAAATTCTAGTTGCCTTGCCCGACTAAAAAAATGTTAGCCCCTAAACGGGCCCATAAAGCACCTACCTAGCGGATGCTAGAAATGTACTAAATCCATAAAAGCCGGAAGACGTATTTAGGCCATGGAGGAGGGATTGAGTGATATCGAATATCATTTTTATAACATCTCAGATTATAAGAACGAAAGCGATCGTTGGAACATAACTACCGAAGAAGCATATTGTGAAATCGTAAATTTTCTTTACAACTCAAGTTTGGGATTGGAAATAGCCGTTCCAGAATGGGAGGCTATAATAACAGTCGTTTCTCTATCAATGGTGATTTTGGGAACCATATTTGGAAACATTCTCGTCATACTTGGAGTGTTTACGCATAAGCCCTTGAGAATCGTTCAGAATTTCTTCATTGTGTCTTTAGCAGCAGCCGACTTGGCCGTGGCGGTGTTGGTGATGCCACTGAATGTGGCCTACGGGACGTTGGGGCGGTGGCTATGGGGCAAGCATTTGTGCAAGATGTGGCTTACATGTGACATAATGTCGTGCACATCATCGATTCTGAATCTTTGTGCAATCGCCCTAGACCGATACTGGGCTATAACGGATCCTATCAACTACGCCAGCAAAAGAACGCTAAAACGAGTGATGATTCAGATAACTGGGGTATGGGTGCTGTCGTTGGTTATTAGCTCTCCACCTCTTCTTGGCTGGAACGACTGGCCTGATGAATTCACAATGGACACACCGTGTCAGCTCACGTCAGAACCTGGTTACGTGGTATACTCGTCTCTGGGTTCCTTCTTCATTCCTCTCCTAATTATGACCATCGTGTACATAAAGATTTACTTAGCTGCGAAAAGGAGATTGAGAAAACGTACTCTAGCGCCTCGTATCCACAAGCCACCGATTACTCCCGGGAACGTAGAAGATAGTCAAGAAAACAGAGAGGATTCCGAAAATGAGTCGGATAGCGGAGAAAGTATCAAAAGATGCCAGAAAAAAGCATTTATGGATATAAAGAAGAACTTTTTCGTACCGTTCTTACTTTTGCATGACCCTATCGCCCGACAAACTATAGAATCTGATATAATACACTCGGAAGCTGTCTCAAGAAGTGGTAGTTACAAGAGGAAGGGCGTGGGTTCCATGAAAAAGCTAAGTCAACGGAAGAAGAAACAGGAAAAGCCACTTCTTGCAAGTGTTAATAGCAGTGGAGATGTGGTCCATCAATTTATCGAGCAAAAACAGAAGATTTCTCTCTCTAAGGAAAGGCGTGCAGCGCGAACGTTAGGAATCATAATGGGGTCATTTGTTCTCTGCTGGTTGCCATTCTTCCTCATGTATGTAATATTATCTTTTTGTCCCTGGTGCTGTCCTAACAACAGAGTCATTGGATTTATTACGTGGCTTGGTTATGCTAACTCAACCCTCAATCCGTTGATTTACACAATTTTCAATTTGGACTTTAGAAAGGCTTTTAAGAAATTGTTGGGTTTCAAATAAAAACCCGATTCGTTTGTTTATCATACGAAGATTGAATTTATGTTTTTTCAAATTGTGGGTTTTCCGTTGTATTCTATGTATGTAGTTAATTAATAACTCAGCCACGAAACAAAAACGTAGCGTTGTGGCCGAGATTTGTGAAGAGCCTCTGAGCATTGTTAGCAGTCGTGCAGACGTAAGTACATACTCGAATAAACCCCGTCGCAGTCCTGTCTTCTTCTACTACAAAATATGTACTTACATAATACTTGTACCTATGTAAATATTCGCAAATAAAACTTAATTTTCCTTTTATTGTTTTGGTCAACAATTCTTATAGTGAACATACTACAACATGACACAAGTTATAATGATTCCTTTTATAAGAACATGCGATTTCTATGTGTTAATTACTTACAAAATAATATCGTCGCCGTAGAGCGAAAAGTCACTAACTCGCTATTTGGCCCAAATCGAGTTAGATGTGCCATCAAAATCCCAGATTTTTTCTGCATTTTTCAGTCTGACAACCGTATCCCTAGCTATCACGGTTTTCATTTTAGGTTGTGCAAAAAATTCACTAACTCTACATTTGGCTTACAGCATTTTAGTCGAAAACCAACTAAGTAGGCTTAGATACTTTTTTCCTACTTGAAAGAATTGCAAAATATAAACCTAAGTCGGGTTGGTTACTTTCTTTTCTAAAATAATAACTTGTTGCTAGGACCCAGTCTAGTCGAGTAATAACTAAATATACTTGATTAGTTATGTGGTAGCAGGTTTGATACACAACTTGAAAGCGAAAACTAACCAAGTCGACTTAGTGTCTTCTAGATCGCTATTTGCGATAATTGTACTTCATAATTTTAAAGCAAGAAATCATTTAACATGTTAAGTTAGTTTTCGCCCCAAAATTTTGACTACAAAGTTTGGTTTTGAATGATAGCTAAAGTGTTTTGTTGATTTATTAAAGCCAAACTTTCGTACGTCTGTGTTAGGATAGACAATTAAACGTGCAATTTAGTTACTTTTACGCTCTTGATTTTGCTTACTCGGTGGCTAGTGACTTATATAAGGCCCTAGCCACCTGTCCAAAACGTCTTCGCTGGTTCATCAACATCGTTAGTCTACTGCTGGACATAGGCCTTCCCTTAATGAGCGCCATAGCACCGTGTCTTCAGTTTGCCGCGTCCGACATCTGACTGCAGTCTTTGGCAGGCCGTCTCCACCTGGGTGGAGGGCGTCCTACACTACGTTTGCCGAGTCCCGGTCTCCTCTCAAGAACACGGTTGTTGGTTTTTGCGAGACATGGCCGGCACGCTACCACTTTAGCATGCTTATTCTTAGAGCTATGTCGATAACTTTGATTCTCTGTCAGATGTATTCGTTACGAGTCCTATCCCTTAGAACAGCTCCGAGCATTACTCTTTTCATAGCTCGTTGAGCGACTTTGAACTGGTGGATCAGCCCTAAGGTGAGTGTCCACGTCTCAGCTCCATAGGTCATGACGGGTAAGACGCACTGATTGAAAACATTCGTTTTCAAGCATTGCAGTATGGATGACTCTTTTTTTCTTTATTTATTTTAAAGGAGTTTTGTCAACATGACCATGTCACTCCCGTAAAGAATGGATGACTCGGCGAGGACTCAGCGTAGTTCGCTGTGTGGTGCCGGCTTAGAATTTGCACCACCCCAACTCTTCCCGCGGGTGTCGTAAGAGGCGACTAAGGGATATCCACCGGGGGCGGGCAGCAGCGCCCTTGCAGAACAATTCTACCACCGAACTGCGATCCCCAACCCGCATGTCCAGCATGGGGATTATGGACATAACCCTCCAAGTGATAAAAACCAATAAGGCGCTTATCAGGGGGAGGCCTGCGTCCAGTAGTGGACCACTACAGGCTGTTGTTGCCTTCTCAAGTAGTCCAGCAGTTTAAATAATATAAAGGAATGTTTCCTTTCAGTAAAATTTGCTAACTTGAATATTTCGGGTAACTGCCCTCCGTCCAGGTAATGTTCGTTTGTACCACACTGAAATGTATTTCAGAGGCCAAGAAAAAAAACCCGTTGATATGCGTTCGTCGTCTGAACTGGACCATTCCCCGTTATCTTCATTCATTGTACGAGTACTCTCTACTTTACAGCTACACACAAAGATGTTGCAGAAAAGCTTCTGGTGCCCGATGCCACTATAAGGCCGTATTGTGAAAGCTTACTCAGTCATCGGTCTATGTTTGAGAAGCGATTATGCCATGGAAAAGCGATAATCATGATCAAGAATTACGACATTCACAATGTTAAGACTCACTGGACCAGAATGCTATCATTAATCATTTTAATAGGATTTCAATATTTAAAATCTTAACAATGCGTCAAAAACATTAATTTACTTATAACTTGTTCTGAATGCGTTTTTTTTTTGTATTTTTCAAGGAAGTATGACAACTGCATTTGATTATTTATCATTTTCTTATTGATTACCTGATTCGAGAAATAGAAATTATATAAAATTAAGCAGATAAGAGCGTTAGAAAAATTACTTAAACACTAAATAAACTTATCCAAACACGGGTGAAAAGTCAGTTGGTGACTTTTAACAAATCATTGTCTCACAAAGTTAGTACAAGATTTGAGGGCGAAAAGTAACTAAGTCAGTTATTTTTTCATTTTCCCTGAAAATATCAGTCATTCATTGACTGTAGTGAATCGACCTTAAGAGCTTTTATATTTCCTAACATATGAGACCATAAAATTAGAAATATCCCATACCGAAAGAAAGTTATGATTTTATTTTGTTTTTCAAAACTTTAAACCTTCATAACTCAAAACACCAAATGACCTAGTTAGTGACTTTTCGCTCTACGGCGACGATATCTTTATACACAAAGAAAATTACAATCAACTAATTACTTACATAGAATCCGCAAATAATTTTGCCAGCCCCAATTTAACATTCAATACCGAATATTTGGTAAGAATGTTGGTATTTAAATGGTGGGTATTCAATTTTATAGGGTATTACAACTTTTGTAGGTTGACCATAGATGTAAGTAAAATTCGGAAGATTGGGCACTGGCTTCTCAAAAGTGGAACGCTCAAATTGAGTCCAATTAGGTCACCCACCTCTATATTGCAATAGATTGGAAATAGCTTGTCTTTGCGTTTAGTTGTAGGTAACACAACACAGGCCATTTGTTGTGATAGCGCTGGGAGGATGTACCATATCTACAGAAATTTACTTATATCAATGAGTTTGACGAATTTATTATCAATGTAAGCGGATTAATCATAGCCTACGATCTGGTCCATCCATCAAGGAAATTCGGGTTCCTTATGAAAAAAATGAACTCTCCAAACTGTGAAGTTTTTGAAGTCCTAGATGATGTGCACATATTGATAGACTGCTCCAAGTTCAAAGATCGAAGGGAGGCACTGATGACTGAACTTAATTTAAATAGATTAAATTTAAGAACATATAATAACATTTTAGCGGAACAAAATTCATGAGCGGCCATTTCATGTTTAAAATTTTTATACCTCAGTTTTGATCTTTGTTTTTCCCCTTTAAATATACCTACAACTTGACTGGTTAGTTTAATTTTGTTGTTTGTTTTCTTTTGTTTGTATTAATAAGTTTAGGTTATGATAGGACTGACATACTTTACAAAGTAATAAATATGATTACGAACCTAGTTTGTGAACACCTTAGTCCCTCGATAAGGGATGAAAGGTTTTTGTTCGTCCAACACCATCTAGGCTCGTAGTTAGCCCGCCTACATTCATAACAAAATACAGGGTGTTCGGCAGAACATTTGTCATGAGGACACTGGGGGTAGGTAGAACCAAGTGCAATAGCTTGGCGAAGCGGCCATAATAAAACAATTACGGCGCTACCCCGCTTCACACTATCGCCGCCTCTGTAATGTAATAGTTTTATTTTGTATAGATTAGACATATGCGAAAACAGAGTTTGGTGGCCACCAAGAGCTACGGATCTCTGCCTAAACTATAAAAAGTAAAACTATTACAGAGGCATTCAAAAAAACCTTATGATCGTATCACAAAACTGCCCAAAGAATTTTTGAAAATTCTTTTGGTAGAATAAATAGGTTGCGGCGCTAGTGTGAACCGGCGATGTGCCAAGTCAATATTTTTATTATGCATAGACATCACAACACCCAAACCCTGAACAAACATCTGCAAATCGTACAAACATTTGTCTCGCAGCGGGAATCGAATCCGTATCCTCTTGCGTCTAAGGTGGGCTCGCTCGCTGCACTACTGAGCTCGTCAAAACCCGACTTGAAGCTAATTATAGTGATCAATCAAGTGTAGGCAGATGAATGGTGCATCGCTCGATGGACACACTTGATAAAGTGCTTTGTGATTAGGCCGTTGCCACAATTTCATGTTTTCAATTTATGACTGCTTTTTCATTCGATGAAGAGAAAAGTTTTCTCTCAAGGGTATTCGTAGACTGCGCTACTTTTGCTCCCTCCCTACGCACGCACGGTTACGATAAACGCTAAAATTCCAGGATGCCCTACTATTAATATTATGAAAAAACTAGTGCGTAGTTTTTTAATGCCATGGGAACTGATTAATGGGATAAAAATTATACCTATGTTTCATTCCAGGCCTAGAAATACTTGTAGGTACACAAAATTTCAGCCGGCAAAGGATTTGGCTGAAATTTTGTGTACCTACTTGTGAAGAGCTAACAAACATCCATCCAAACTTTTGCATTTAGTGTGATGGAATTTATAACCAATATATTATGATAACGCTTATTTCTTTAGGCTTGCCGAAGCTCTACGCAATTTTATTTACAAAAGATTATGAAATATGAGGAAATATAAATTAAAAGGTCAAAAAAATTAACTTATAAACTTCTGTAGAAGTTTGCTACGAGCTACGCAAAGTGTTACGCCGTAGCGCCACTTCGGTAGGTTGGAAATAGAGAAACGAGCTCGTATTTCAGTAGGTTGGAAATCGAGCACAAAATCACCTTGTGTAAAACGTGATTTTGTGATCGATTTCGTTGCACTTAGCGTAGCTCGTAGCAAGCTTCTACAATAGTTTTTCTTTATCGAAGCTTGCTACGAGCTACGCAAAGTGCTACGCCGTAGCGCCACCGAAGGCGTATTAAAGCAGAGAACATTTTGTGATCTGATCAGTAAATTATTAGATAGAAGATTTTCTTTCAATGGATGTCCATTTGATTGTCCATCCATGTAAAGTGAATAAATTACCGTCTTTTATGGGCTCGTACTTCAGTAGGTTGGAAATCGAGCACAAAGTGATTTTACTACTCGACTGCCTTTCCATTTCCGCATGATAGTTCCTCTTAGACATTTGAATTCGAGCTTCATTTAAAGTTCGATATTGTCTCTTGTCGAATGCCGAATGTAATTTCCCAGTAAGCTTCTGATTAATGGTCGCATTTCCTGAATGCAAAGCGGTTGAGGCAAATCCTGTTTGCCGGTTATCCGGATACGAATGGTAATAGCCACTTCTGTTTTATGGCCACAAATTTGTGCACACCTAATTGGTTCGGGAAATGCGCTGGTAGGTTTTGGGACACACATGGGATTTCTATGCTAAGGTGGGTTTTATTTTTATGTAGATATGTAAAGTTTAAGGAGATCTTTTCAATCTGCTGAGCGGGAGCTGGATTTGAGATTCCCAACTTGCTCAACAGTCAATTTTAGAGTATTCTCTCGCTTGTGACTCTATTCTAGACTAGGTACTTCGCAACGCTATCGGCTTTGATCTCATGTTGAACAACTCTAGTCACTAGGCGGAGGCCTACTTTAAACTTCTCGTAACTTATTTCTGTAAAACGATATATAATTTCCTGAACTTTTAAAGTGGTTAAACTGTTTGAAACTATTGAATAACGCTTGCTCTTAAAACCAGCCTAACTATTTCTAATTAAACCCGCGTCTCAAGTTATTACTTTACGATAGCAAAGATTTTTACTTGACTCAGTTTTAGAATCTAAGGTATTTTATGTCAACGAAGGCTATTATGAATCAAAAGATTAGGAAAGCTGAGGGGTTAGTCTATTTGACGTTAGTAAAAAGACGAAATAGTGTCGTCTTCTTTTTTTATGGTGATTTGCGGAGTACCCTGTCCGCAAAATAGAGGCGCTGTACTTACCAAATAATATGGAAAAAGTAGTAGACGTCACGCACGACGTTACTAACGTCAAAAAGACTTAAGTAATAAATAAAAAAATAATGCTGGACAATTCACACAGCGTTATCTAGCCCCAAGCTAAGCAAGCCTTGTGTTATCGGTACTAGATAACTGATATACATAATACGATACACTACATAGATAGATATTTTTTAACATACAAAACATCCAGAACGCCCTGGACAAATGTCTGCAGATCGTACAAATATTCGTCCCGAGGCGGGAATCGAACCCGCAACCTCCTGCGTCGCAGGACGACTTTCGCCGGCTGCGCCACTGAGGTCGTCAAAGACGACTCTCTGGTTACAATAATCCCGTACTGAGGGAAGGTTCAAGTCCTGTCGAAGTCAAAACATTTTTGAGATATTATTTGATTTCTTAGAAATTACCCTGAGTGTGATGGCTTACGCAGCATAATAACAATAACCTTAAATATACACTACTAGCTTCAGCCCGCCAGAAAACAACAAGGTCCGTAAGAGCCTGTCCAGATGGGGCGTTTTACGCGCTAATGCACTCGTGCGTTTCAATTTATATTGCGTCCACATGCCGCGTTTTACGTGCGCTCCTACGCGCAATGTGTTTGGTAAGGACCCAGGGACAGTTATAAACATGGATATAAAACAGCTGTGTTGTGGCTTGCGTACCGTCGATAGAAACGTCTTAAACAATGAGAAAGTCGACGATTTAACGTGCATATAATTCTACGAGACAGAATGACGCATAATATGTTTGTAAAATTATACCCAAAGCTCAGAGAACACAAAAAAGAGTTTTTTGACTACTTTCGGATGCCAGCAACATCGTTTGATGATTTACTGGAAATTATACCTACAAGAAGATTTGACTCCATGCCAAATTTATGTGGTACGGGATACTGTTTCTGATAAATAGAAACTAGTGGTTACTTCGAGGTAGGTAAGTTAATTATTTATTATTTTAATATCTTTATTTGCTATACTTATACGTGGACGTATATAAAGATTAAAAAATTACGATTTAATCTTTATATACGTCCACTCGCCACGGACTCGCGCGTACCACTGTACGCAGCAAAGGCACCCGTGTGCACCCGAGTGCACAACTCGCGCGCAAAATGAGCGAGTCGAGAATCCGCACGTTGCACGCGTTTTACGCGCGAGTTAGGAAAAGCGCGGCAGCTTCTGGACGGGATGGTCGGGATGTATATCGCTCTAGTATCAGAAAAAAGGCGCGATTGCATTCGCGCGTAAGACGCCCCATCTGGACAGGCCCTTAGCGAGTTCAAAAACGGACGAATGACGAATGAAATGATGAAAGAAAGCTCTCAAAACCAAACACTTTTCAAACATTTGGGATTTGCTTCGATGATACGATAAAATATTCTCCAGCAATATGTCTTTGATTTAATAATCCCTTTATTTACAAATAAAACGTTAAGTGCGAGTCCGACTCGCGCACTAAGGGTTCCGTTTCATTGTAAGAAATTGTTTCTTGCCAAAATATCATGATTCTAGGTCAACATGAAGTATTATATTGGTCGAGGGAGAGAATCAAAACTATTTTTTTTGTGAATAAACTAGAAATTTACTGTTTTCGGATTATTTCCTTCATTTGTGCTATAAGGCGTTGCTTCTTGCCAAATTTCATAATTCTAGGTCTACGGGAAGTACCCAATAGGTTTTGGTACATGGCGAGCATTAAAAGTACAAATTTATGTTTTTCGGATTTTTCCCTTTACTTGTGCTATAAGACCTTGCTGCTCACCAATTTTCATGATTCTAGATCTACGGGAAGTACCCTATAGGTTTTGGGTGCATGCGATTCCCTTGGACATTTCAAAATTTTCGGACATAAACGGCTGTAACTTTTGAGTGCATTGACTTAGAAATTTAATTTATATCACGGCTTCAAGGGGTTATGGACTTGAGTATTTGATGTTAATTTCAACTCAATACCTCCACGCGTTCCTGAGAAAAGAGGGTTGACAGACGGACAGACAGACAACAAAGTGATCCTATAAGGGTTCCTTTTTTCCTTTTGAGGTACGGAACCCTAAAAATATCTAGGTTTCTAGAACGGTGTATAGTGAATTGAATTTCCGTTTGGTACCTAAATAGAGAAGCCATTGTTGCTGACGCGACGTTTAGAACGTAACTTACAATCGTTTTAGAATTAGGACAGATTTCACTTCGGTACTTTACTATCTTTGCTTTCCACGGTGCAGTTTTGAATGCACTTTGAATGTTCCTGTAAACTTTGGCATCTAGGAATTGAATCAGTATTTGAGTATTTGAGTTAGCAAAACTTTTTTGGAACCAGACATGGTGGATTGAAACTCCATTAGGTACCCGCCTATTTTTATTCATCTTCATTTCAGATCGTTTGTTCCTTAGACATTTCATACATAATCCTGACAATTTCAAGGAATTTTAACGTACACAGCCTGACATTTGAGTTTTGATCATAAGAATTAAATAAAAGGGGTCATTATTTTTAATAACGAACGTCTAAAGTTACGCCTTCCAAAAATATTTTCAAGAAAATTAGAAAGGAATAATACGGAGTGGAAGGAAAAATGGGAGGCTTTTGCCTGGCAGTGGGACATCAGTTATTTCTAAACATAAAATAAATATATAGTAGGCTACGAATCACTACATAGTATAAAACAAAGTCGCTTTCTCTGTCCTTATGTATGCTTAAATCTTTAAAACTACGCAACGGATTTTGATGCAGTTTTTTTAATGATTAAAGAGGAAGGTTTATATGTATGATAATAGTAATAGTAGTATTTTATTGCAACCGTGCGAAGTCGCTAGTAAATAATAAGTCATAGTAGATAATAAATATAATTATATCAGAATTGCAATGTATTTGAATTTCAAACGTAACACTAAAATTTACTTTGGTAAGTACCAATTTCAGCGTTGTCTGAGTCCTGAGTCCGGTTAACAATAGTATCGAGAAGTGATCGTGACGTCTCTTTTTTCTATGGGATTTGGTGCAGCGCCTCTATCGTGCGAACAGGGAACTACACAAATCCCATACAACTTAGAGACGTCACGATCATCGTTACTAACGTCAAATAGACTCACACCTCTTCCTTGTTAGCTTAGCTGTATGACCTTGACCTTGTTTAATAACCTCACTGCCATCCACTACCCATAAATTAGTTCGTCATGTCTAGAATTCCGTCCCGACATGACGGATGGTTGGATACACCGTAATTTAACTCGTAAATTATTGTACCGAAAGCAAAGCACTTGATCCACTGAACCGTGAATGTAAACATCATCCATCACGCAGCTTTTTGTAAGTTAGTATTTTTCTTGGAATTACTTGAACAAAATGTAGATTTCGACCACAGGCTTCAAGAAACAATTTTTTGGAGCTTACTGCTTAACCAAGCCTATGTGTTTGTAAAGAGCCTGAAATATCAAAAACTTTTTTGCTACTGACGAACCAGTCGAGTCTACTAGACAACTTTCGCTTTGTTTTTACGTCAAAATGAACAAATAAATAAATATGAAGCAATGATCCTTGAAAATATTTTTTATTTTATTTTATTTCCTACTTTATTGCACACAATTTTAAAAAGTACATAAATGGGCCCACCATTATGCCGATGGCTTAGACTTAAACTTAGTTATGATAAAACATAAGTCTATTTATCAGAAAAAAACAATCTATTCAAATGTCTAGGTACTGTGAAATACAAGAGATTAAGTAGTCAGGTAGGTATCTACCTACATAAGTAAAATTTTGTAGTTTAAGTAGATACTTGTAGCGAAATGACGGTTACCTAACTAGAAGATGGGTACAGAATTTTTATAAAATACTCATGAGTCAGCTTTTTGAAATGACGATGATGTAGGAATTTACAGGAACTTGTAGGAATTCACTATCTGGTAAGTACTCACTATTTTTCCTGATATATTCGAGTTATTGGTAATTCACTGACACTTCGTGAAGTGCAGGTTCTGCCCATCACCAGGAACACGTTCGCACGCCAGGTGTTAATTCAAATTTTATTTTGTGAATCTCCTCTGATAAAAAATGAAAAAACAAGCTTGTCCGGAACCCAATGAATTACTAAAGACCGATCTCCTACTTCCGCACCCAGTGTTAATTCAGGGTAGAGCCATTTGTAAGTTTAGTTTCAAATTAAGCCTCTCTAAAGAACGATTATTGAATCCAAGTTTAAAAATGAAGACTTGGACGTCTTCACAAACGTGTTCGTGATCATGGACAGAACGTGCAATTCACGTGTACGGAAAATTCGACCAAAACAATTCGTGTAATACAATTCGACTAAAAACATTTCGACGAATGATAATTCGACTAAAGCAATTCGACCTTGAGTTGACCCGACTTGTAGGCCTAAAACCCGCGCGAAGCGGGGGGGTCAACATTACTCCCAGCGGGGGGGGGGGGCGACTCTGTGACTGAAAGGGTGTGTTTATGTTTAATTGCACCCAGAGTCATTATGTTGACACAAAATTTTCGTTGTTTAAGCGAATTGTTACTATATAGTTGAAATGTTTTTTGGCGAATTGTGTTTTAGTCGAATTGTTTTAGACCAATTGTTTTAGTCGAATTTTCCGCAAAGCGCAATTCACGCAATGTCAGTGAATATTGGTAGATAATCCGAAAAAACGCAAGTAGGTTTTATACTTGCAAATTGAGTATGTAGCTGGATTTATAACGAGGAATGTTTTCGGATCATTTATCTCCGTTGTTAAGGAATTTCTCAGAGCAGCGAGAAAGCCCAGTGGTCCTATTAATCGCGAGTTGTTACTTTCATTAAATATAACTAGATAAAAGTACAACCTTTCTTCGTTATTTCAGGAAACGATTGTAGGCATTTCATAGTTAGTTAATTTTCTTTGCATATAATAAAATCTTTTCTATATACATTCAGAACCTGTGCAATCTAGGGTTTTAGTTTGTGTGCATCAATTAAGGTATCCGCCGTCGGAGGAGGCGCTAGGCGCCGAATACCTGATCGAAGTTTCTGTGCAATTAAGTAAGTATGGTACCAAAGTAACTATGCCAATCTAAAGCTACAAATTCGAAAATAAAAGCCATATGCCAAAACGCCTGAAAATATGAAATTTTGTTTCAAACTTTGTTATGCGTAAATCTTGACCCCAAGTTTATTAAAAATTAGCCCAGTTTATGAGAAGCTTTCACAAAAGTTCAGTGAAATAGGACACTATAAATTTGAAAGCAAACAAAACGAATTCCCGCCGCAGTTTGGGCGAGCATTCGGGAAGTCACAAATCATAAAGAGGTTTTATTGTGGACTGTGCGAACGTAAACTGAGAGCGTAACGAGTTTGAATAAAGCCAAGAGTGATTTACACTAATGTAAACCGAATTTCAAGAAATTTGTTTTCAGAGGTACCAGGCTTGAGACAGGTCCATTACCAGAAATCTTAACTACCTGGGAGGTAGTAGGTAGTATCTACTAACTCTACAAAATTATGATTAACTATGACTCATCTGCAGCTAAAGTAAAAATGACTATTAAGTAGAATGTATAGTAATATGTAATAGCGCCTTCGATTTACCTACCTACTCAAGGTAGGTAATTTTTCAACTTTCAGGTAGGTTAATTTTAAGGAAATAAAATTGTTAATAAGTATTTTTAAATACAACCACAAAGACTTAGTGGCAGACTGAACTAAGGTTAAGCAATCATACTTGGCGAGCATGTAATGCTGATTTATTATTTACCGATTATTGAACGAAATCTAGACACCTATCCAAAAGGCCAAACAAGGTATTGTATCGTTTCACTGTTGTAATGAATATTTAGTCAGTGTTATTTCATTATGATTGCGTTACAATGATCGATGGAAATAAGAGCGAGTCGGCCCGAAACTGGGATAAGAATGTAATAAATCAATGCCAAGACCATTTTCTTTATTATTTCATCGGAATGATTCTGACACCACAATGATAAGTCTGTTTGGCCTCAATGTATTTGTTTACCTGTTCAATTTGTTGATTGAACAGGCACATTAGATATTCCTAATCTCAAGGCATTAATTACACATTTAATTTACTAAAGTTTAGGTAAGATAAATCACACTAGCGAGGTAATGGTATATTAAATTATGATAAGCGAAGCGAGAAGCTACACCAGAAAGCTAATTAAGAAGAAACCCACCTGGGTGATATAAAGTCGCAGGATAAGTTATCGCAGCGTAGAATGATTGTAAATATCATTATGCAATGTTAAACGCGACCAGAATCTAAAATTGAGAAAAATCATGGATGGCATTGCCAATTTTCGCGTTGGCATAATGTGTATTAAGTTGTGCTCAAGAGGCGCGAACAAATGGTATAGGTAGGGTGGTATACCCTACCCATTACTTATAAGTTAGTGCATTTAACGTTCATGTGACCTAAGTTGTACCTACTCAGAAATGTATAGTAAGCACGCGTTTTCGATTGTTTTGTTCAGACTTCCTGACTTTCGACATCTTGGTCACTTTATTACAAGTGAAATAGTTCAAAATACGTAGTAGGGGACACGTATTCACGTATTTTATGATGCAATAAATAATGCTCGTACTTCTCGTATTTTGTCACATAAATTCGTGGTAATGCGGTAAAACAATTTGAAACTAACGCCTGCATGTAGTAATAATTTAGAAGTTATAAATTATACCAAGTTGACAGATTTATTTACAGTCACAAATATTTGCTTAATTAGCCTGCAAATAGGTATATTTCGGACCTATCTACTATATAAAAATAAGTCGGGTTTTCCTTCCTGACGCTGTAACTCCAGAACGCACCAACCGATTTCCACGGTTTTGCATTCGTTGGAAAGGTCTCAGGCTCCGTGAGGTTTACAGCAAAGAAAAAGTTAAGAAAGTGGGAAACATAAATTTCCACGCGAGCGAAGCCGCGGGGCGCAGCTAGTATTGTATATTATTAAAAGCCCTCTGGCTCTTCATAATTTTTAATCGAACACAAACGTACACTGAAAGAGTGATAATAGATACATCATTCCACAAAGCGTTGTTTTGAATTTTCAGTTAGTGAATTAAATGAAAAATGTGATGATCTTTTTCTCTAAGAAATTAAGCACATGTACCCACATAACGTTGTCTCTCTCTCCCAATAGGGTTTGCTGGAAGAGAACTCTTTTTAGGATTAAGCTCGCCTTTGCCATTCATTCTCTAGTTTTATGTTTTATGTACATATATGTTTTATTTTGTTCAATAAAGAATTAAGAATAATGAAACATGGTTTTAATACACCTTTTTACATATTTTTTTTTTATATGTTCAAAATCTTCTTTCGGTTTCGTGTGATATATATTGATAATAACAAGTGTAAAATTAAAGTTACCTAGATACAGTTTCAGCATATCCTATAGCAATCCTAAAAACCCCTATTGACTAACAACCTTTGCACTACACCTAAATAAACTTCAGGTCTCGGAAACTTCAGTGTGAGTAAACTAAAAACCAATATCAATAAAAGTGCTATCTAGAACCACGTTACATATTTACTCGCTGGAATAGCGAGCGAAAATTATTTGCCACCTCTGAAAATATTTTCCGGAAATCGAACGTTGTTTACCTACAACTTTTCTGCATTTAAGTTACATCAGACTTTATTGGTCCAGGATTATTGGTAAATTTTGGTTTTGTTGCAATGGAAACAAGTTTTTACTAATAAGTATCTTTATAGGTACCTATAGTTATGTGGCATCACTTAAGATATCTGAATAATGATAAAAAGTTGAGTTTGATTAGGCCCAACTTAGACTTTGCCTTAGGCAAGTGACCACCCACTGCACATAATCCCAGTAACTACCTAACGGTGTTAGCAAAAGGCAGATGACAGTGAAGGCTAGCAAGATTATCCCCAGCAGTGGGTGACTAAATCTAAATAAATAACGCTCGACAATTCACACAGCATCATCTAGCCCCAAGTTAAGCAGACCTTGTGTTATGGGTACTAGATGATTGTTATACTTAATACAATACATTACACACATAGATATTTTTTATTATACAAAGAAAATACCCATAACATCCTAAACAAATGTCTGCAAAACGTACAAATATTTGTCCCGAGGCGAGAATCGAATCCGCAAGCTCCTGCTGGGATGGTGATGATGATAATGTAAACGGCAAGAACTGAACTCATTTCAGAACGGTATCCGGCTTGCTAAGAAAAGTTGTAGTTCCTTTCCTTCTGAGAACAATAGGAGTGCATTACCTAACACCAGTAAAAAATTAAAATGTTCTAGAGGTTTTAAAGTCGAGCCGTTTCGCGTCATGGCTGGTGAACATTGCAGCACTTAGAATTTAATGGGGGCTTTCCTGGACATATATTTAAAACTCTTCTGGGAAGAGATAGTATAAACTTGGTACTGTTTTCTGTCGCAGTAAAATCCGTTCCAAACAGGTGAACTAGTGTTACTACTTTGTGTAACTAGTTAAGTAAGTACTCTTTACTCCTTAAATATTCACGTGCCTGTACTCGGGCGAGATATGCAGCTCTACTGTATTATTCCACCAATTTTTATGTACCATGTCTTGTGTGAATAAATGTTACTGAATTACTGAATAATAACAGGACCATACATACTGTTCGAGTTGGCACGTACCTTGGTATCGCTTGACACTTGTATGTAGATAAAGATATTGAACAGTGAGCTTCTATAATAATCGTAGCGTTCAAAGTACGTCATCAAAGAGTGTAATTTCTACCAGACTACCAAGGGGAAAGTAGTCGGAGGCCTCATACCTATGGTACAAGTAGGAACGAAGGTTTCCGACTGCTTAATAATAAATAAATAATAATAAATAAATAATGCTGGTCAATCCACACAGCATCATCTAGCCCCAAGCTAAGCAGAGCTTGTGCTATGGGTACTAGATGACTGATATACATAATATGTATAATACATTACATAGATAGATATTTTTATTATACATAGAAACGACCAGAACACCCGGAACAAATATTTGTAGATCGTACAAACATTTGTCCCAAGGCGGGAATCGAACCCGCAACCTCCCGCGCCGCAGGCGGACCTTCGCCCGCCGCGCCACCGAGATCGTTAAGTATCAAAAGAAAACTGTAAGGGTCTCAAACAAGATACCCTTGTTTAAGACCTTTACGTAGGTAGTCGGGTTTTAGTCTTTAACAATTATTTGTAAAATCCAGATTTTATAAGCTACTTATACGTATAGTATACTGTAAAGTTGTTCTGGAGGGTGGACCTATGAAGAAGGGAAATTAACCTGTCATTTGTTTATGTCCAAGATGGCGGACATGCATATCTGAGTAACCACATGGTAGTCGTGCTCAGACATTACTCAGACAGGGGTTGGCGACAACCCTCCGAGCTTATAAATCATGATTTCTCAGAATTTTTGTCTTTCTCTGAATGTTTGATGAAATAGCCTACATATTTGCAATGATTGCATGAAAACATATAATGTTAAACTAAGCTAAATAAATAAGGATAGTTTAGGTACTTACCTAACTTTACGACTACATTTTTTCACTAAAAACTTTTTGTTTTTAGATTACCTTTGCTAGTAACTATAATATGTACTTCATCGTCCAAAAGGATATGTCCCTACGGTCACTAACCCGTAGGCTGCTACGGCGTAGCATGGCGTAGCAATGTGGAATTAGGAATCCAATTTCAACATTTTTACCATCAAGAATTTGGACGTCATCATTGCATTTACCTTTACTAGATAATGATAACTGGAATTGATTATATTTAGTTCAATGTGTCTGATATTCGTTTGTACTCGTTTATAATGTAACATAATTAAAATAACATCATTCAATACACTTGAAGTAAGTTAAAATTGAATTTGTAGGAAATGGAATGTCAGTTCGAAATTGAATCTGCTTCACAATAAGAGAACAACAAAGTGTTGTCTCTAGCAGAAAAAGGGTTTGTTCCGCCCAGACAACCAAACTTGACAACTGGTTGTCTACGCGGAAGAAATTTTCCGCGGGGATAACCAGTTACATGGATGGAATTTTATTTCCGTCTACGCAACTGCTTGGTAACTAGTTGTGTGGACGGAAAATTTTCTTCCGCGGAGACAACCAGTTACCTGGACGGAATTTTATTTCCGTCTACACAACTGTTTGGTAACTAGTTGTCTCGATGGAAAATTATCTTCCACGGAGACCACCAGTTACCTGGACGAAATTATGTAAGAGAATAGTTTTTACTTGTTTTAGTGTCTTCTATCCAAATAGGTACCTATATGTTTTTTATTGTGCACCGCTAATTTGATTAAAGAAAACGAAAACCAAATTGTGACCAATAAGCGATTGACTCCATGCAAACATATGAGAAAAATTCATATTATAATAAAGTAAACATTCTTTATTCACAAAAAAAAACATGAAATAATATAAATAAAGTAGATGAAAGAATATAAATAAATTGAAATAATATTAATAAATGAAATAACTGCAGACTATTGCAAACAATCTACCGGTAGCTCAAGTGATCCATCGTGTAAATACCACTTTTTATTGCGAAATTAACAAATTTTTTTTATGACAAGGTCTAAACAAAGGATTAAAAGGAGTACACGATTTCGAATCTTATTCACAGACAAAAGAGTGAATTCAGTATATTGATGCGGAAACTTAAAAAAGAAACATAAAAAACTGCCCAGATAGCACACTTCCACAGAAGACACATTTTAAGACTATTATTAATATCGAGCACAGATGTGTAGATGAAAATAAAATTCCGTCCAGGTAACTGGTGGTTTCCGTGGAAGATAATTTTCCATCGAAACAACTAGTTACCAAACAGTTGTGTAGACGGAAATAAAATTCCGTCCAGGTAACTGGTTGTCTCTGCGGAAGAAAATTTTCCGTTGAGACAACTAGTTACCAAGCAGTTGTGTAGACGGAAATAAAATTCCGCCCATGTAACTGGTTGTCCCCGCGGAAAATTACTTCCGTGTAGACAACCAGTTGTCAAGTTTGGTTGTCTGGGCGGAACAAACCGGCTGTCTGCAATTTATGTCTAAGTATTTTATATTTAAATTTAGTAGAAAATAATTTTGCTGTAAGATAAAAGGTTCATCATTCTATAATTTGCTGTATTCATTTGAATTCCTTTGTTTATATTTTATGAAAGTGTAACAACAGTCATCAATTATTGTGGTTTGCGGTTAAATTCATATTCATATTTCACGTTCATAATTTAATTAGCTAGAACACCAGGTGTTGTTCTCAAAAACACATCACACTCTGACATGTTCAGAACGCGTACCGATGGCTTTTATCGGGCTGGTAAAACCACCCCAAACTGGGTAGACTGCCAGTTTATTGCTTTCATGTCACAATGACAGCTCAGTACGGTCTTGCCCACAAAATAACTATTGTTATCGCCAGAAGGTTTGCTTCGTAGTAATTGATTTGTTTGGGACCTTCCTACAGAAAAATCGTGCTTATCTCGCCCTGTCTCGACATTTCATTCGCAGAAAATGTGTTAAATATTAGCATTTTATTAAAGTAAACCAAGGATGATCATGTTCGAATTAATAAAACAATTTCTTTGAGATTATCAATATAACAATTACGTAGGTCTCAAAATTATCGTGTTTGAGTGAGCATTCTGGTATCCTAAATCCATAAGCTATATTTTATGTGACTGCATAATCCGCTTTATCTGTCGTAGTTCGTAGACCGCACACCAAATTGAATTGTGGGATGCCTAGACCCGCCTCCGACCTTCAGTCAGCCTGTAGGCGAGAAACTGGTTACTTTGTCATCTGATTATAACAAATGATTCGGCTTTAAAAGTAGACCATAATTTATATAACTGAAATCAACTTATTTTGTTTTTACCACAGTGTTGACACTGTGGTAAAAACAAAATAAGTTGATTTAAGTTGGATTAAGTTGGTTTTTGCTTCATCAATCAATGATTATGTTGCAATAGAAATCACATCGCAGCTGTGTGGTGCCCGCTTAGAATTCATACCACCCCAATTCTTCCCGCGGGTGTCATAAGTAAGAGGCGACTAAGGGATATCAACTGGGAGCGGGCAGCAGCGCCCCCTGCAGAACAATTCTACCACTGAACAGCGATCCCCAACCCAGTGTGGAGATTATGGGCATTATCCCCATGAGATAAAAGTGAATAAGGCGCTTATAGGGGGAGGCCTGCGTCCAGTAGTGGACCAATATAGGCTGTTGATGTGAGGTTGAGGAGAGATCGCATAAGTGACTAGCTTCTGCCCACGGCTTCGCATGTGTTTTTTTCGGAATAGAATCCTGTGTCCTTTCAGGTCCTGCTGAACTGCTTTTTCTGCCCATCATCAGAAACACGTTACGTCAGATCGTAATTCTTAAAAGTGTGAAAATTTTCATCTCAATCCATTCAGTAGTTCTGGCGTTTTCTTCGGCCGAACAACGGCACAAACTTTCGACTTTGTAATACTACCAGTCCACCGCTGGTCTACCCTGAGTGATAGACTTGCTTTCTAAAACAATCTCTAGGAATACTTATTCAATGAATTGGGTAACATTACATCAATAGTACTAAGAAGTGAATCTGTCAAGAAAGTAGCTTTGGAACATAAAACCTTCATAAAGCGATTTTCCCCCTGGCCAAATGCCAGTAGTCCTAGCCAGCGCATCTAAATGCTTTCAACAAAAACGGTTTATTCCACAGAATGCTGTGGTAAAAAATGACCTATTTGAATAATTTATGTAAAAAATCTGCAAAAGAAATTCGCTTAGGTATGTAGGTACCTACACAGAGATCCGGGGTGCCAACGTTCTTGTTCTGAAGATTTTCTTTGGGCGAAGGAACAAGAAATTTATCTTCTGTCACGAAGGAAAGCCACGATTTAAATTTATAAATAGGTCGAGTACAATTTCATAACATTTTAAATTATGAAAAAATGAATAAGTTGATAAAAAGATCACAAAAAATCTTAAAAATTGCTCTGTTTTAGTGTTTGAATACCTGTTTTAATACTACATATTCTTTTTCAAGTAAAGGATTTACAAACCATAAAAATATTGGTAGAAAATACTACGACACTGGTACCATCGGAGCAAATCTCGCAGAAGTTCGAAACAATTTTTGATTTTGAAAGAGTTTATTGATCATTTCATTCGTCTCTCCCCCTTTTGAAACTAAGAATCGAAGAATCGGTATGTACGTACCTACATATAAGGGGCGAGCTATTTTACGTAGGAACGAAACGTTACGTCACCTTTTTCCATACAATTTGGTACAGCGACTCTATCGTGCGGACAGGGAACTACACAAATCCCATACTAAAAGGACACTAACGTAGATTTGCTCCATTTTGCATACGAATGAGCAATTTATGCGTTGTTGAAGTTTTTGTTTTTTTTTGTTTACCTTGCTATTATCTTGTTGTTTTCTGTTATTGTGATCCGTATTTGTTAAGTTTTTATACACAAATATCTGTATTCACTTAAAATATCTTGCATTCTAGAGCCGAGTAAAGATAAGGTAGAGTTGCGAAAGGAATATTTACCGATACCTACCTGAAAAAGTTTGAGGCCCATAAATTTAGTAACATCTTCACGGTTGAATTCACAGTACCTACTTTAGAACAACGTCACTGGTGTGAGACCCGAGTCCCGTATTTCGAGGTCGTAAACAAGACCACACCAAGAGTGGTGACTTGGATAGTTTCTAAAATAAATTACAAAGTTTTCCAATCGAGACGAATACCGTAGTACTAGTTGAATGAAGCTCGTCGAAATTCAAAATAGTTTCCTCAATTAGAAACACCTTCTTGTTTTCAAAATGTTGCCTCAGGTATACCTACATATAAACTAGCCAAGCTCGATGAGGAATGTTTGTAAATAAACAACCCATACTTAATCTAAAATTCGCTCTATTGGCGCGTCTTTTTATACGCAATTTACATTATTTGCCGATTTGAGATCCTTCTTTCAATCAATATTGCTAACAATTATAATCGGAAACTCGACGACAAGCAGGTGAGTACATAAGCTTGTCGAGTTTTTTCTGTGGTTCAGACAAACATGTTTGAGAAAAAAATTCTGTAAGCATAAAATAAAATATAATAATGCCGAACATTCACACAGTATTATCTAGCCCTAAGCTAAGCAGAGCTTGTGTTATGAGTGCTAGATAACTGATATACTTAATACAATACATAACATCGGTAGATATTTTTTAATATACATAGAAAACGACCAGAACAGCCGGAAAAAATATCTGCAGATGGTACAAACAATTGTCCCGGGGCGGGAATCGCACCCTCGCTCGCTCGTGTACAAAATGCAAACTAATGTGAGTACTCGCATTGATTACGAATTTACCATTAGGTACTCCAATGGAGTTGGTCCATAAAATGAAACTGGAGCGGCCAGCATTAAGCTCGATTCACACATATCAGTGAAGCTACAGTTCCGTCAACGTCTCCACTCAGTTCGGTATCAGTGCTATAGTGTTGCGTTGCGTCAGTGATTCAATTCACACATACTCAGTTCACGGAGCTTCAGTGAAAACGTGTCCAATTCTATCAATCCCTCGTCCTCCATTTTGTTTTTGATGCCGCGGCGTCCGTGATTCGACAAAAAAAAAATTGGTTGTCTGTAAAGTCGGTTTACTGACGATAGTTGAACGTGACAACGTCTTAAGAAAATACTGATGGAATGGTATCATTTGATACTCGATCAAAACATGTAAATGTACTATAGTATAGCAGCTGTCCACGCAGACGCATCGCTCACTCAAGTAGGAGAGAGACGGATGTCGAGCGCTCTCGCTTGCACTTCAAGCCTTACATGGAACGCCTCAGAGCGAGGTAACGCCTCAGAGCGAGGTAACGCCTCAGAGCGAGGTAACGCCGCATGAGTCATGTTTTTTCGTGCGTGCAGCCGGCTCTATCGAATTATAAGACGTTGTCACGTCAATATCGTCGTCAAAGAATACGTCCGTGATTGCCGGTGTCGGCACTGACACTGAGAGCACTGTGTCGTCACTGACACTGACAAGTGGGGATGCGTTCATAGAGAATGTATGAAAGAATATTTCGCACTGTGCCGATACTGTGTCGGAACTGTGACTGTCACTGATAGTGTGAATCGACCTGAAGGGTGAATTAATGATGACGTCATTGCCGTCGGTCCCAGCTAGAGGAATTTATTGTTTTGAATTATGTATCGAGCTTCGTTTCTGTGGGCACGAGTAAAAAAACATAATGTGTGGATTACACAGCATCATCTAGCCCCAAGCTAAGCAAAGCTTGTGTAATGGGTACTAGATGACTGATATTCTTAATACAATACATTACATGGATAGATATTTTTAAATATACGTAATGAATACCCAGAGCACTCGGAAGAAATATTTGCAGACATTTGTCCTAAGGCGGGACTTGAACCTGCAACTTCCTGCGTCGCAAGCGGACCTTCTCGCCCGGCACACCCTAAGACAATTTAACCACTGGTTTAAATCCACCTTGGCTAAACAAACAGAGCCATACAAAAAACATTCGATACACGTTTTAATATTAAATACAGCTAATATAGAATTAGCTTTTTATAGAGTTAATTATATTATAAGAAATGTTAAATTATGGTTGATTAATCCGAACTCTTCATGCTACTGGAGCTTCATTTTATTGTATTAGTAATTATTTTCTTCGTTTTTCGTTATTGACTTTGCAAGTTTCAAAACTTAAATTTTCGGGAACGTCACATTCTTACCTATCAAAATTTACACTTACACCAATATGTACCAAATATCTCAAAACCATTCGAAAACTTTAATTGATTTCGTATGAAACTATTCCACCGCTGACAAACTGGGAAAAATAGTTCCTCTGTATCCGGTTGAGACTCTGCAAGGCTCCAAATGTAAAGTCGAAAACACGAACCTATGAGATATCTCGCAATGTCTGCTAGCCCACTCTGTCTTGATGATGTCCTCCTAGCCGAATTTCGACCACAGGGCCAGTATCAACGGAGACTAGCCAGATGCGCGGGACATATTACAGTGCACAAGTGTGTGCGCAAGTACAGGTGCACTCTCTGTTCTCTCACTCTCATATCCGATGGGACGGCAGACCGACCCGACCGGGTAGAGATCAAGCGCAGGACCAACGGCTTAACGTGCTTTCCGAGGCACGGGGGTGTAACACTGCCAACTTCCTGACTCGCTATGTGAATTTCCCTTGCTAGAAAAACCCCAATAACAACTATTGGCCCGACCCGGGATTTGAACCCAGGACCTCATAATCAGCGGTTGAACAAGCTGACCGCTAAACCAACAAGTCTACTTTGTCTTATATGCCTTGTGTGTATTGAACATAGTCTGAAAACCAGCGCTGTTCTGTGCCTATCCTGGTGCAGAACAGCATAAAGCTGAGACTGACCCTTTTGGGTTCACCAAGCACAGAATCGCGTATGTAGCCCCCGCCCTGATTGGGTAGTGAGTACCTAACTACCATCATTGTTATTAAGGCGAGTGCACAGAGTGGGCAGGTGCCTACTTTAAATTAAATGACGTTTTTTATGTTTTTACTTTATGTGTTCTAAATTTATAATTGTATAACTGTGTAGGTACCTGCTCACCTACCTAATATGTGTACCTACCTTTTAAAATGTTACTATAGTTTTTTTATGTACTATTTTTCCTGTGCTCTTTGTGTGTGTACTCAATAAAAAAGTCTATCTATCTATCTAACATAGAAACGGCAGAAAAGAAACACAACTTACACTCGCAGTACGGGATTGCCAATGACGTTATTTTTATCGCATTTCACAAAATTTGATAAATAATACATCGAATTTTCCGATCACGAAGTAACTCAGCAGGTTCTCATGTTTCTTCATAATGTTAGACGCTGCTTTGAAGAACATACATTAATATTTATACCTTTGCTTCACGGGGCTTTTCTAAAGAAACTTCTAAGCTGTGATTCACTTCGTTGAGAACCAAAGAGTTTGAGTTAGTTTTGGTAAGCGAGTTAGTTCGGCACATAGTTATTAAGCAAATTAATTGTCTTTTGACATAAGATGCTGTGAGGAGTCTCATGTTGATTCGAAGGATTGTAAATTGCTCCGTAAAGGTGAAATTGAAATTAATAAGTAGTATAGAGGGACAATAAAGGATGAACCAAAATAGGTACTTAGCTATACCTCAAACAGTTTCTATATTTCTATGTTACTTAAATAATATAAGAGAGAGAGAGAGACAAATAATTTATTTTACCCAAAAAACTCATTAGTAGGCACAAGTCTACGTACAAGTACCTACATAATTTTAGGCAGAAG
The DNA here is from genome assembly GCA_963564075.1 of Eupithecia subfuscata. Classification (NCBI taxonomy): domain Eukaryota; kingdom Metazoa; phylum Arthropoda; class Insecta; order Lepidoptera; family Geometridae; genus Eupithecia; species Eupithecia subfuscata. The sequence goes on along the minus strand of OY751109.1, from coordinate 8,838,871 downwards.
ACAACAAAACAGATAACAACTTATATTTACTATATAGGTACTTATATTTAGAGATATAATGGCAAAGGGTAAAATGGGTCCCTGCCTCAGCATTATGCCCAATTTAAAAAAATTAAAATATTTGCCCAATACTGCGCTGGTTTCCAGAGAGGGCCCTTGAGAAGTGACGTGTGAGAAGATAATCATGTGAGAACTAATCTCATATTATTGTCTTTAAACATATTTGTAATATAGACCGAGTAAAGTTCTAAACATCCTTTGGAACATTCATCCAAAGTATGAATACCTTGCACTAAAGGAAGGTTGTAACCATCGTGTCTTGGCAATATGCATAATATAAACCCCTGTTACTCAAGCTCGCATTTTGAAGCCGGCAATGCACAGAGTTCCGACAGCTTCCCTAATATCACGGAAAGGAAATGTAGTGAGGCACTGAAGCATTTGAAATGCATTGTATTGGGCTGTCTAACATTTGGGGCATATGGCAACGAACTTTCTATTCAATGCATGTTAAAAGAGAACAGCTGTCTGTTTAAGGCTCATACCAGACACAAATCAGCGCCACCACCTATTTGATATCATTATTATGTTAATGATATCTATGAATTATGAATTTTCAAAAATAGAACTTGCAGTTTGTGATACCTATCATAAGCTTACTTATTATAATATTGTATAGTGTAGACAGAGATCCTAGGTCGCTCTTTTTGCTTACCATCGTGGCCAAAAAGAGCAACTTCGCATCTCTGCCTACACTATACAAAATTAAACTTTAAGGCATTAAAAATAAGCCTATGATAGGTATGATACTGCAAGTTCAATTTTTGAAAATTCCTTCGTAACATAATCCTACTAATATTATAAGCCGAAAGTTTGTGAAATCTGAATTTTTGTTACCTAGGATCTCCAAAACAGATCAAGAAAATAATTTGGCGTACGTTTAGAGCAAAGCCTAACTTAGATAATAGGCTATTTATTATACCGAAAATACCCGTACAAAGCCGCGGGCAGAAGCTAGTAATAAGATAAAATAGGTGGTGGCGTTGATTTGGTTCGGGTATGCGACTTAAGATCTTTCTTTGGACGCGTGCCTGACATGTTCATTTGAACTTTATTTTGCTTACGAAGATTTGGGAGTGAAAAATGCCTAATAACATTTCAAGATTGCGTTTTCTCGCTGCTCTTTACGGTGTTTTTATGCCGCCGTAACAAGGCCCGTCTTAATAAAGTGCCGAATGACTTGTAGGCATGGTTCGTTTTCTTTCAAAATAACCCGTTTATTGACTCTAACTTTATTAGGGTTCTTTTCATGAAATGGGAACACGAAGTATCCGCTAGGTAGCGTACTCATAATAGAATTTACGTTTGTTTTTTAATCAATAAGTAGCGCGTAAATAGAGCATAATTAGTGCAGAAATAAAATAAATAGCGCCTCTTTGGTTTAAGAAAAAATTACCATTCTTATTGTGTACGCTAGCCGATCAAGCTAGCGCACACATGACCGTACTCGAAAATGGCTTATACTATAGCAACAATATTTACACGCAAAAAAAGAGTATAAATAGCGGATGAACTGTAGTGACACAGTTTAGCTTATAGCAGCGCAAACGCGTTTCGATTAATCAGCCTTTTTAAAGCCTATCGCCGATCTAAGCCGATCGCCAGCAGTCACTTCTCAAACCACTACTGCCTGGAACAGACATATCCTACTTTGGGATTATAAATTAACGATTTGTATAATTTTATTATAGATTTTTCCAAAGTGACTTGGCGCTGTGCACTGACAGATACATGTCACTTTGGAAAAATGTAATGGGTACCCGGAAGCCCTAATCGACAACAAAAATTTCTATAATGTAATTTTATGTACTCATTTTTACTGTGTATTGAATAGGCTTAGTATGGTGAAAAAACTCTTTTATTACAAGAAACCCACAATAGCATAAAGACTAGACATTTAAATAAATACAAAAGAGCTATGCAACATTTCATAATGATTGCTCTTAGAGGAACGGAGATATTGAACAAGTCTTTTCAATAAAATTCCGAGCTGGCGTTATGGCAGCGTACACATTAAAAAGCGTAACAGTCATACTTTATGCAAATTCGTAGTGCAACAATATAAAAAGCCGATGTGAAGTTCCAGGAACAGATGCATTGTGGTACAGTCGCACACAACAAATAATTTATTACTGAAATTATACACCGACCAGTATAGGTAGGTAGGCGATAAGAATAGGTAGTTTTGTTACTTTATGTGAGCTTTTATAAGTATTTTTATATATTTAGCTACTTATAAAGCAAAGCATTCATAAGGTTTTGTTGATTTATGTACCTATCTAGGTAGGTACCTATGTTATTTACATATACCCAAACTTTCAACTCACTCACACCAAGATTTAATGAAGAAAGGATCTCAAATCGATAGGTAATGTAAATTACGTATCTGTAAAAAGACGCGGCAACAGAGATAATTTTAGATTAAGTCGATTTTAGACTATGTTTGTATACCTACATCTATTTTGGATTGGCTGGATTATTTGGCTGGAATATAAAAATACACACACTAAACACTAACCTATTTTAAAACTCACAAAATCATTAACTTACCTTTTGTATCTTGTACAAGAAGCTCGTAAATCTGATAGACTTAGCCTGTTGTGCGCTCAAGACATAGCACATTCTGTTTCCTGACTAAGCTCCTACAGCTCATTACCTAAAAGCGGCTGAGTGTGCTTTCACCAATCAGCAAATGCAGCGTAGTGTTATAAATGACCTGCACTGTGGCTTTCAGCACACGCCATCTGTTTTCATTTTAACATTTCTGTGAATATGATAGCGCATTTTTGCGTCGCATCATATTCGTTCACATGAGCGGAAACTTAATCATCGCTTTGATCTCTTTTGACTTTTGATCTGTGATTGATCTTCCATTCGACATGTCCGGGGCATTTTTTGTATCAGAAAAGTGAACCTGTGTTTCAAGCGCCAGAGTAGTTTTATGTAAACGAATTTCAAAAAAAAAGTCGCAGAAATATTCTAATTTGAATGTCAATATTAAAAACGATTTCAGTGTAAAACAATCGAATTGTGCATCAGAGCACGCGCGAGGTATTCGAGATTGCATTGGCTGTGTAAAGAGATACCTTGTATAAATACGGACCGTTTACGTTGGAACTGCAATATTAAACATTGCAATACATTGTTCTCTCTGAAATAAGTAATTTTATTGATGCAAATATTCTTTAAGTCCGCAGGTTATCACATGATCTCTAAATGAAAATGAACTACATATGAGGGGTGTAGTATCAAAAACCACTATAATAACTTTCTCAAAATTTTCACAGATTAGAAATAACTGTTAAATCTTGACCAATGAATCGTAATTCATAGTTTTTGGTCTTGCCGATTAGTCCTGGGCATGGCGCCACTAATCTTAGCTTTACCAACAGAAATCATAGAGAAAATACTGAATTATAAGCAAATTAAAATTCGTTTCAGAGGATTTTGAAACTAATCTTGCTTAATGGCGGGTTTTGAAAATGAACAGTCATATTTTGGCGGGTTTTGCAACCAACCAAAACCAACAATAAGATGGTGGATGGATGGCGTTATACGACATAATTTTTAAAATAGTAGTCGGAGGTAGGATTATATTTTATTACTAGGTGTATTGTATTTGATTACTATGTTTTCAATAATAATAATATATATTTTAATTGTTGTGTCATTGACACGTGAAGGAAGAAAAATAGGTAGGTACCTACTGTTAACATAGCAAAGATATTTTACCTAAAATGTATTATTTACCTGCGTACATACATAAAATAAAAAGATATGAAGTATTTTTATAGTTTTTATTCAAAATGTATTAAACACGAGTTTCTACGTATATAACTGGCTGAAAACTTAACTAGGTACATCTTGCATAAAACTTTTCTTGCTAACTTTCCCGGAGATTTTTGTTCAATTTTCACTCACCATTTCTTGCGCTCCACTTCACGTTTCCATGATGACGGATCGCGTGGCCTCTTCCTCAAATGCTTCGGATCTGATTTTTGCACAAACTAGGCTAATTCTTCCATGTTTTTGCATTAAATTTATTAAAAATCCGAACACTTGTTGTACACAGAAAGTCACAACCGCCATACTATTTTCTCGATGAGGCGACGCAAATCCGGTGCTGTGATTGGTCGATTGTGTTATAGAGGATTTTGAAACTGACCTACGCTATTATAGTGGCTTTTGATCCTAACATCGTTCTTTACCAGCGAATTTCTCTGTGTTTTAGTGGGTTTTGATAGAAAAGCAGCCAACCATTTCAAAGCAATTTTTAAGAACTTTTGATTGATGGTACTAACACGATATTGGTCAAAAAGCATTATAGCGGGTTATGATACTACACCCCTCATATATCTAATTTCCTTAAAATGAAAGACGCAACGAATAGGCAGAGCGCTCAGAATGTTGGCAGCATAGCTACGTTGAATGGCAATGCTAATTCCTATACGAGCCCACCGACTTATAACATAAGAATTTTCTTCTAGCAAACCTTAGTTATATGAGAGTCGACCTTCTTTCACATTACAAATTGTTCGATTTAGATAAAATAATCAGCGTTCGTCGGTTTAATTTTTATTATTTAGAAGCTTATGGACAAATGTTTGTACGATCTGCAGATATTTGTTCAGGGGTTCTGGATGTTTTTCTTTGTATAATAAAAAATATCTATCTATGTAGTGTATTGTATTATGTATATCAGTTATATAGTACCCATAACACAAGCTCTGCTTAGTTTGGGGCTAGATAATGCTGTGTGAATTGTCCAGCATTATTTATTTATTTATTTTCTTGATAACATTTTTCACGGAAGTTTTTATAGATTAAACGTCAAAGTTATCTGACGAAGCTGCTTATTGTACGATTATCTTTTGGTGAACACCAGCCTAGAACACTTTGTTAGGATTACGCTTCAACCAAAAACAATAGAGTCTGCATAAACAACATTCATTTGCAGACTAATCCCAGCAGTCACCTTTCAAACTAACTACAGGACTTCAATTGACTTCAAAGAAATGAACAAGCATTTTCATGAAGTTCATTTACCTTTATTTACCTAACTAGATCGTTGAAGAGGAATGTTAGATATTTGATATTCGGCACATAATGGATTTTTTCACAAAGGATTCTCGTGCCAAGCATACCGCGAGTGAGTGCAAGTCATATTTGATGTCTTTGACCTTGTAGTGATGGGGTGACACTTAATTTTAATGCTTCTTTCTAAATTACCTACTACCCGCGGCTTCAAAAGTTATAGTTGGATAGTGAATAGGGATTCATAGTATATTACAAAAGTGTATAATATAGTATAATACACATTGTTCATTTACATGTCATTAACTTATTATAAAGTGTACGAAGCGTACTTATACAAGTTTTTAAATAACTCAAATTAAACGTAGAGACAATACAGTCATTTGTAAATAAAAAACATTAATTAACTATTCAAAAGTCCAACAAGCTTTAATTAATTTCTATTAAGTTTAACTTAAATAGTTAAAACTAAATAGAAATTAATATTCATTAGTCTCGTTTTCTCCCATCATCATCATCAGCCTATATTAGTCCACTGCTGGACATAGGCCTCCCCTAATGATCGCCATAGCGCCCTGTGTTCAGCTTCCCGCATCCCGCATCTGCCTGCAGTCTTTCGCAGATTTTCTCCCATACAGGTACATTTTATGTAGGTATTTGATAATCACCAAGGCAGCTTTTAGAGGACTTGTGTTTTTAAAGCGTAATCTAACGTAAAAGCTGGAACATAACATAATTATTTTGTTGGCGGAGGTGGGCGCAGACTCTGCTACACAGTTTTTAACTTTTGCGGTACCTAGTCAGCCCACAATTGTACTCTATACTATTTGTTTTGTTCCCAATAAAGATTTCAGTATTTGTATAAAGCTGAAACAGTCAGGCTGAGTTAAGTTGGCAAGTAATATAAGTTGTAGTACCTAGTAGCTACATGCCTTTTTTTCCATTCGTGAAGCTGACATTGCCTATGTTTTCCGACTTCTATGTTCCTAGCAATAAATAGATTATGTACCTACCCATTATAATAATCTTTAGATAAATTGCTGCGCCCTTACAGGGTACATCTACTTACCTATAAGCTACTTACCACCTTAACTAAAGCTCTGTAATGATGTCATATACATTGTGTATGCAATACATATATTCTTCTACAATCTTCCTTTGAGGTAGGTAACTGAAACTTAAAACATATCGTTAGGTACTTTACAAAGTAACTGAATGTTATTTATTATAGATAATTTAATTTTGATACATTTTCCATTATGTTCATACTTGTATCTACATCTTTTCCATCATCGAAATCAAATTCCCAATAAATTTACTTAACAGCGTGGCGGCACGAAAACACCTTAAAATATACAATGTACATAATTGTCACCTTCATTTCATTTTAATTAATTTTCCATTACATCTTTTCCTCCGTTGAAATGTAATTATACTCGACTACCCTGTATATTTAGCCCGTACGCCGCCTTACCCTTATTTCAGAACAATGCTTTTTGCGATGAACCTCACTTCAGATTCGTGTTCGCGCCCAAGGCTCGCTCATATCATTGAATGATATGACATTTGTTAAATCAGTTTGTACGTAGGTATGTACCCAAAGCCTCATTATCATTATCACACTGACGATTTGCGAGCGATTTCAAAGCGAATGCACAGCGAGCTGCGATTGCTAAATGCGGTGAGCTTGCTGCGTGCCCGCGGCTACGTCGCGGCCATAGATATAAATCATCTATGGTCGCGGCGTGCTCGCAGCGCATCAGCCTGGCTTTGAAATAAATAAATAATGCTGGACAATTCACACAGCATTATCTAGGCCCTCCTGCGTCGCAGGCAGACCTTCGCCCGCTGTGCCACAGAGGTCGTCAAATCCCTCGCAAAAGGCCAGTGTGTTTTGGCTCTTCGTTTTTAAAGATTATGTATTATCTGTTGTAGGAACTTGTCTTCGTAGGATGGGGAATGCATAAACCTGAGCATACAATTAAAAGAGACATGCACAGCAGTGGTTAAACGTCATACTTTTTATTTTTTCGAGCCGAATGGGGCGGATATCGAATTTTAGAATTCGTTGTATGGAGTCGTGTAAACCTCGCTTACTAGTCCGCGCCAAGGACGAATGTTTAAAATTCATGTAGGTAGGTACGTTTACCTATTTCTGTTTAATTTTTTCGGATCCTTTGGCGGTTTGGGCACATGTGCGTTCGTGCACTATATGTATAATGTGCGATGCCTTGTCTACGAACACTCAACGTGTTTGAAACATTATAAAGTACCTACATAGCTACGTGATAAATAGGTTGTTATAACATTAGTAACCTCAATTTATTGAAACCAAAAATAAAACGTCAAGTGCGTGTCAGACTCGCGCGCCAAGGGTTCCGTATAATTGTCATCCCTTCTTGCTTGCCAATATTTAATTCTAGGTCAACGGGAAGTAGGTACCCTATAGGTTTTGGTCAATGACGAGAATCACAATTTTTTTTTGTGAATAAACTATAAAGTTACGGTTTTCGGATTTTTTCCATTACTTGTGCTTAAAGACCTTAACCTTCTTGCCTCTCGGGGTTGACAGGCGGACAGACGGACGACAAAGTAACCGTGTAAGGGTTCCTTTTTTCCTTATGGGGTACGGAACCCTAAAAAGGAACAAATGTCGACTTTGTAATATTTTACCCCGAACGGATTTGAATGAGAGTTCTCAGAACTACTAACTAGAGCAACTAACGAGGTACCAACAGGTTAAAGGTTTTCTCTTTCTTTTTTGTTATGATTCAAAAGATATTATATCCTTTTGTAAGGATTGAAAAAATAACGCAACTTACATACCTAATGTTCCTTGAAAGCACTTTATTTATTCAGTTATTTTTGTTCTATCGTATCTCTGTCAAAGAGCTTTGTCAAATTTTTATTTTGCTTGGAAAAAGGGTTATAATATGTATTTTACCAGCGAAATGCTGAGCGAAAGAGTTTTCTAAAAAGTTTTGCACGACTACGAGGTCACTGTGTCTAAGCGCGGGCTACATAAAAGATTGCAAATGTCAGTTACACGATTAATATAAAAGTTTTCTCATATCACGAGCACGAAACTTTTCAAGGAGTCGTGTGAAATAAACTGAGGATGGCCCGCGTGTCTTTTACTGCTTTTGCTTTAAAATAACTTCGAGAACATAAAATATATAGGTAGGTATATCAAGAAGTTAATTAATTCTGAACTTGGTTTAAATAAAACCAAGTGCGAATCGACACGTAGGGTTTCGTACCATCGTACAATAATATTTTTCAAAAGAAACCCCTAAAAAAGGTATTTTTTTGATGGATCGAAAAAAACAAAAAGCCAACATGACCTATCTAAGTACTGATCGCGCCCGACGTTGCTTAACTTCGGTGATCGGTATATTTGTGGTATGAACCTTGGCCCTCTTGATTATTTAATATAATGCTGGATAAATAATATAAATAATGCTTGACAATTCACACAGCATTATCTAGCCCCAAGTTAAGCAGAGCTTGTGTTATGGGTACTAGATAACTGATATACATAATACAATACACTACATAGATATTTTTTATAATACATAGAAAAACATCCAGAACACCCTGAACAAATATCTGCAGATCGTTCAAACATTTGTCCCGAGGTGGCATCGAACCCGCAACCTCCTGCATCGCAGGCGGACCTTCGCCCGCTGCGTCACAGAGGTCGTCATCTACCTGTTTCGCTTCAATCAGTCTTGACAAAAGTAGAGCAAAAATACCCAAAATATCACGTTTTTTTTGTGTGGGAGGCCCTTTTATTTTTATTTTGTTTTCTAATATGCAAAAAAAAACCCACCGGGAAAATTTCAACTGTCTATCTTTTATAGTTCCTGAGATACAGCCCGCTGACAGAACAGACGGACAGACAGCGGAGGCTAAGTAATAGGGTTTCGTTGACACCCTTTGGGTTCGAAACCCTAAAAAGCACTGATAAACTGAGAAGTAGATATTTGAAGAGGTCCCAGACCGGACAGACCATCGGTAAAATATCAATGTCATATAACTAATAAAAATACTTTTAGAAAAGGTCATCTTAGATAATAAAAACTATTGGTAATATTATGACTTATTCAGCCACATTAAACACCAAACACCGTAAACGAGTTTTATATTTATTCGTACGCTGCATCGCATATTATAGAGGTAACATCAAGGAAGATATTATAGGGTAGAGAAATTGGGATAAATACTATTACACGGTACATAGAATTTTATCGGATATATGCCAATCCGTTCCGCATGACTTGGCTACGTCATGTGTGAGCAGAGCTCTTCCTTTGATATTTTGCGTGACAAGTACCTGAAAGTATCATTTGTTGGGGAAAATAGGTATTACCTATCCACTAATTTCTGTATTGTCCACATACCTACCTTATTTGGCGGGTCAACGCGTCGATACACCTTGGTACGACACAACGGAGCAAGTAGCAGGAAACTGCTGGATGCGACCGGCCATTTAGGCTCCCAAAGCCTACCCTATGCACACCAGTTGATGTCTTTCGGCGTTCGACTGCATTGGAAATATGAGTTAATAAATCAAAATAAAGTCTTCTGTCCGTCTTTAATGACAAAATAAACATTTAGGATCGAATAAAAATCATCAAAGTCATCATCAACCTTAACCGCGGTTCACAATATTCAGAACACCATTGGTTGGTTCTACAATAATGAAGCACTGGTGTCTTCAAACAAGACAATGAGTTCTAAGCCCGTCATTTATCAACATTGATGCTTAAAAGAGATAAAAAATATACTTGACGTAAAAATATATAACTTTTCATAATTGAATAACAAAATACTGAACATCAAAGAGACAAAACTCTTAGGTCTCGTTTCATCCTCTTTTCTAGGAACCCTTAAAGTATCAACTTAGTTTCGTAACTTAGTAACAAAATAATACCAGTAGGCAGTACTTGGTACCTAGTAGGTACTTGGTAGACTTCATAATGATATCATCATAAATAACTCACCTGCTATGTGCTCAAATTAAATTGCTTCCAAAGTGGCCAAAACTTTTTAAAAGGTACTACCGAAGTACCTACTGTGTACTACAACAAACGAAATCAAAAGACTGAATTATTAAGCTTACTTTTTACCATTGTTGTAAGGATTCATTAATATACTTTACAAACTTTGATAACTAAGTTTGATAATTTGATTTAAAAACAAACGCCTAGTTACACATCTTCATATTACATACTTGCTTTTTATAATTTACGACAAATAACGTTGTTTGTTTATCTATGGATAAAGTATTTCAAACAATAATCTCACTATTCAACTATAGGCTCCGGAATCACTCAGATCGCACGTACAGGTAAATCCAGTGCCATCAATAGGCGCAGAAATAGCAAATACAATAAAACCCAATAAAACAAAAAAACCGTACCGTTCGTGTGTTTTTGTAACGTTTGTTATGACAGTAATTTTGTCAAAGGTACATTTGACAAAAAAAATTAAAACGCCTCATAGTTTTCAAAGAAGTGAAAATCCCGCGCCATCTAAGCGTGATTAAAAATCGTGGAACGAGAAAATCACTCTTTTTTGCACATTTATATGGGTTAGGGTACATCTGGGCCGAATCTCAAACTGATCCACGGACGAGATGTCCACTTCACTTTTGAGTAGGGGTAATACCCAATAGATAACAAACAACGTATGTGGCAGATTTTATAGTCAGTAAAAGGAGTCAAACATTGCCATGACTCTACCAACATTTAACTGAACCATTTACAACCTACATACATGTTTACATGATGCTATAATGCTAAAGTTTCACATCCGACCGACCGCGACCTTCAAGCCGCCTCTGCAAAAATAATCCAGAAAAGAGCAGTACGAGCCGTAGTACGAGTGCCGTGGGACAAACCCGCTCGTCCCATATTCCGCTCTCTAAAGAACATGACGGTCCCTGGTCTAGTCATGTTCCATGCCATGTATGCTCGGAGCCACCTCGACGAGTACTTCAGGATCGGCGACGGGCACAGGTACCCTACTCGTCACGCACACAAGCTGAGAGCTGTCCCGCAGCGTCTCACGAAATCGTCGAAGCAGGTGCATGTAATGGGACCGGCTCTTTATAACCGTCTTCCACCTGCAATCACCAGTGCTTCCTCAATGCAATCCTTCAAAAGCAAACTAAAGTTCTGGCTTATTGAACAATGTCATTATAAATTTTATGAATTATTTGATAAATTTAATTCTCTATTGTTATTTTTATTCAATTTTTTTAACTTAATATTATAATTAGACAATCAATTTATTATTATTTTTATTTTTTGCAATACCTATGTATAAACGTATACAATGGTATCGATTCTGTTGTTTTACAATTAGCTAAAATAAGGATTTATGAATGTCAAATAGACCAAAGCTATTCTACGTTTGAAAAATTAGACGGACAGGTTTAAAATTAGGATGATAGCTGTAAAATTAGGTTGACAGATCTAAAACAACTCAACTTAGCTAAAATAGCTATATCCCTATTCTTTGCCATTTTAGCTATGATTAGAAACGTCCACCTTATTTTAAGAGGCATCTAATTTGGTCATGATTAAAATTTAAAGGCAAAATGCTAAAAGCTTTTATTCCAAAAACCTATGGATAAAACATTAGTGTACAGAAAAGTTGTACAAAACTGCTGTTTGATACTATTATTCAAACACGTTAATTAGGTACTTTTAGGATCTGTACAGAGAAAAACATAATTTTTAGATCAACCTAACTTAAAAAATTTAGATATCGTAAAATTAAAGTTAGGAATCCTAAAACAACAGAACCGACACCAATGTTATTGTAAATTATAAGTACTTATTTAAGAACTGACCTGCAACCCAAAACGTTATTAATAAATAAACTGAACTGAAAGGAAGAAATAAGTAGACTACGCAGAAATAATAAGACAACCCGCGACGTATTTCCATGTACTAATAAAATAGTATTACGAACAAACGAAAATTGGCAGTTCCTCTGAAAAAGCTTAACCTACACAATCAGCATCCAAATTAACAGTGATTCCATGGAGAGACGAGCGAGCACCGCTAGTTCAGTTGATCGCGAGCTCTCGATGTGAGAGTACCTCACGCCCCGCGTCAAACCTTATCGAGAATTCATAAACTTGTGTTAGCTTGTGTCAAGTTATCTTCAACAAAACAAATTTTAAAGTTTTAGGGGAATACCTTGGGTTGTGAATTTGATAGCTAGTTTTGTTTATACTAAAGTTCCAAAGTTGAATTGAAAAGAACGAGAATGTTTCTTCTGGTTGCAGGGCTCGTAGTCGTTGCTAGTAAGTAAAATATTTTACTAAAAAGGTTACTCTGATAACATACAAGTAGAAGGAAAAAAAACTTATTTGACAATAATATTTCATTGATAATATATACCTATGCCTGACTTGAGTCTCAACTTTTCACTTGTATGTGCTTAGATTGGCCTGTAAAATGTACCTAGAAACCTGAAATAAACTCGAACTAGTTTACTGAATCATGTCTTTAATTATATCAAAATCGCTTTAGTTTAAATCTCTTAAATTGTGGCCTAAATTTAATAAAGAATCTCAGATAACCACATACCTACAGAGAAACGCGAAAAACGTTACCCACCTCGTAGGTTATAATGAAAACAAAAGAAAACAATTAAGGTTGTTTCGAAAACTCTATCTTTTTTTTTATTTATCTATCCAACCACTTGCATTTAATTGAATAGCATTTCTTATCATATTCCTTATTGCATTAAAGGCAATTTTAAAAGTCAGCTATTTGAAATGCCCGTGCACCTTTTCTTCTATCACTTTAGAAAAGTCAAAGCAACTTATTTTTGTAGAATGATAATTTCATACTGTAAGAAAACATTTTTCTGTTTCAATTCTGTTTCAATTGATTTTCTTTTTGAAGATAAAACTTCATTTTTATCGCCAATCAATTATGGAAATAAATCATTTTTATCATCCTATTTAATGGCATAATATCGTTAAGATGCGACTAAATTGTGTCATGTGATGTGGCAAAATTAACGATCTCTGGGTTTACTATCAGATTTTTATGGCTTCGTTTATTGATGAGTAATTTTTCTGTGTTCGTATTTTTTTTTGTTAAGTATTTACAAGGATAACTTTTGCACTCGGCTTTCCACACACAATATTGGATAAGGTTAATACAATTTAGTTTAAAGGAAGAATGAAATACACGAGGAAATAATAATTTCTAATTGAAATGCTTTATGTGATTACTAGCTTCTGTTTGCGGCTTTGCGTCCATTTATGGGAATAAATAATATTAATAAAAATTCATATCATTTTGAATTGAATTGTAATTATAACCTTAAAAGTAGTGCGTACAAAAATAATGATAAAAATATTATTTCTGTACAAGTTTAGTAAATAAATAAATAAGAAAAACACGGGATATAAAAAATTATTATCAACTACTCTGAGGGTTTGCCTACTCTGTTTGTAGCCGATTTCTGAAGGTGGAACCCGGCCTGCCGATGGATGTTGTTTACGTTCATTCATTATGTCTGACAAATTAATTATGTAATGTTTTTGTAATGATTCTCTTTGCAATAAATTTATTATTATTATTATTATTATTATTATTATTACGTCTGCTGCACCTTTTATCGCCTCTTCGACGGTGTTGAAGCTTTGGCTGTACTGGTTCCTTGATATGGCCTTTGCTGCCTCAGAGTACTGATCATTTGCCAAAGATCAAAGATTCTAGTAGCATACGGGTATCTGCATTCTTATTTCGCGGTGAAGACGTGGCCCAAAATATGACAACTGAGTACAGGCAACAAATATTGACATAACACAAGCTCTGCTTAGAGTTTGGGGCTAGATGATGCTGTGTGAATTGTCCTACATTTTTTCTTTATTTTATGTATTGAATTTATTAAAAACTAAGCTTCCGTCCGCAACTTAGCCCCCGTGTAATGTCCCAAATACCATGATCATGTAGGGATGATGCCGACATGATCCAATTGATTAAAGAAAGGGCCTGTTTAGAAGCTAGCTCTAGATTCAGACCAGTGTAGTTCAAAGGATTATGTACTCATAAGTACTCATTCTAAGCAATAAAACTTATGAACTTTACAATATCACTTGGGATGTGTCGGTAGATACGTATTGTATTGTATTACTTTATTAATCAAAAACTTATTCTCTTCTTATTTCTACGACACTTTAAACCATGTAAGTTTTGTCTAGTGTCGACAGTTACAGCGTACACATTTGGCATGAAGTTACGCTTAAATAAACATTATCATTTATATACTAAGTCTACCTAACATTATCAGATATTTACACAAATATTGCCTACAACTACTAGCCAAAGCACCAATACACAGTTTAGGCACAGATTAGATAACGTAAGTTTAGGTACCAGTCACACTGCCACTATGTTATTTTATCGTCAGGTAGGTTTAAATAACTGCCTGCATACAGGTTTAAGGGTCGCTGTCTGGTAAAAATATAAATTGAAGATCTTAGTCGATGGATATTATAACATTGTTTTACTTTTAACAAAGTGGGTAGGTACCTATAAATTTAAAGTTATATTTTACTATAAAATATCTAGGAAGTGTTTTTTGTATTGATGTGTATAGTTTTTTGTGTTAACTTCTAATAGTTTGCGTGGTAGTTCATTTAACCTGCTATGCAGGTATTAAATAATCTATGGTTCGCCTGAATAATTATTCATTTTAGGGATTTTTTTTCAATTGTTTCAATTGTAAATACTAGTATAATTTTCTTTGTGAATAAATTTATTTCTTTATAGGGAAACTTAATTTATTTTGTGTCCTTGTTGTTATTGTATGTGATACGAGCACAAGTATAGCTGTATTATGAAATTGTTCATTAAGTAGGTTAAGTTTTATTCCCTCTTGCACCGTAAGTAAGCTAGAAAACGTCTATTCAATAACTCTTGGAATTTGAAAGGAATCTTGGAAAATGGCGCACAAAAGCTTGAAGTAGAATACCTACAGGTTGGCAGATTGATAGACAGAGAACACATTGTACGGAGTACCGCACAATAGGTAGATTCAATCAACTATGTCATGTATAGCTAAGCAGATTTACCAACTCAAATACATATGATATATCATAAATGATATACATATCCGTCTTATAAACATATTCGCTTACCTACTTATTATTGTACAATTACTTACGAATATTAAATCAGTGTCAATCTAGCACTCGGGGGTTTGATTCGTACTTTATCCTCCCCTATATTTAACTATTAACTTAACTTATAACTGTAGGAACCCATACACACTTTATTGTTCCACACAATAAAAGAAAACAATACAATACTAAGACTACAATGCTAAGAGTAGAGGAAGTACAAAGGGCGGTCTTAACGCTTTACGTGAACCATTTTAACCTGAAAAAAGCGGTAGGTCATTTCCTGTGACAAGGTATCATTATGAGAAAGTGCGAATCATGTAAGAAACTAGCTGCCCGCGGAGTTTGATGACCCGCGATGAATTTGATTGGGTGGTTTCACGTTTTTCCGCGCCATTTTTTCCTTCCTCGGACTTCATGGAAAATTAAAAAATCATATTTGAAAATCATATTTGAAAATCATTTTTAAAAGCTTTTATTTAGCCTGCAAAATACGGGTGAAATCTTGCTACTCAATTTTGAAGCTTAAACTTTTGAAGTGCTTGTCGCGATTTACCTATATAAGATAAACAAGTAAATTAAATAACGATGTAATAGATTTTAATTTTAAAATTAATTTAATACGAGTAAGTACTTAAATCTCGCGACAAGCGTTTATATCAGATAAATTGAGTAATGACGTCATAAGTTGATAGTAAACGATTTCAAGGAAAAGTTTATTTTATTCTTTTTAGCGCATTTAAATAAAAGCTTGTTCTACAAAAGTTTTTTTTACTTTTAATTTAATTGTGAAGTAAAATTATATTATAATCATTTGACAAGGTTCGGTCCCAATCTATTCACCTACGTATACGTACGTCCGTCGTACCAGTTCTAGTAAATAAAATAACTTATAACGGTATATTACCTTGATTTTTGTAGTTTTGGTGGCTTTTCACAAATCCCGGGCGCCGGGAAGCCGGTACCGGGTATCCGGCGGCGAATTGTATGCAAATTATGCCGGTACGTGTGAAGCTATCGTACAAGCCTTTAAACTTCGCCATCCTACGTCCCGGTTTCCGTGTACTGGGTACCCGGTACACGGAAACCAGGACGTATGAAAAGGCACTTGATCTTTCCCAATTTTAGTTTTTGAAGGTAGGTAATCTATAATTAGGTAAAGTAATTTTATTAATTATATAATAAGCGAAATTCTTGAGTAAAATCACGGACTTGTAACATAATATCAGAAGTCGGTTAAATGTTTAATGAATTCTTTTCACAACCAAACAATAGGTGCTTTAGATTCGATGAAATGTACGAACAAAAGTGGTAGGTATTAAAATGAGTACAATATTACCTGCCATTTCGCAATACTGCAAATTGTAAGCATCGAACAGTCTTAAATTAGATAATGGAATAACAATGTCCAGATTAATTGAAAACTGTAAACAAACGAAAATAAAAAAATTAAAAACCCGCCGACCTTTATTGGCTGAACAGATTTTCATGAAACATGGCTAAGAACACTCGGGATGAAATGATCTATGACACAAAAAAACTAAACGATTTTCGTTTATGAGTAGGTAATAAATAAAAGAAATCAATTGCTTAGTGTACTTAAACTATTTACTTAAAAAAATACTTTTAAGATGTAAAATCGGAAATTAGGAAAAGATTTCTGACGTATTTTAATCACAAATGTTTATGACTACCAACATATATAAAAAAATACTGCAGAGAAAAGAAAAAAAGTTACGAATGCTTGAAGGTCAAATTTTGGTAAAATCTCAATAGAGTATAAAAATTGATATGTCACCAAAACTATTAAACTTTAGTATGGGAAAGTAAGATCCAAGAATTAGCAAATGAAACCTCCTCTATTTGCGAATTCGCTATGGCGGGTTGAGTTCCAGTCACCCTGTATATAAAGCTATGAGTATAAATAGGAGCGAGCGGAGCGAGCGAAATTAACAAAAAATTAGGAACACAAAAATGACACCGAACAAATGTTATCATCACCTGGATCAAAACGTGAAAATGTTGTCTGTTTTTTTTTTCTTTTCGCTGGTTGACAAAGTGACGCAGATTATTTGTTACCTGTGGTGGTTGGATTGATACAAACTGACTATAGCACACCAGTCAGACTACTCAAAATTTTTATCGTTGCTTCTGCGCTGAACAAAATATAAGGCACAAAACACCAGTTGTTGGCGAGCGTAGCGAGCCGCTTTTTTTTGCTGCAGAAAACAGGGAAAAAATAATCATTAAGCTGTGGATTGCAATTTTTTAAGTACTTAAACTAAGATTTGGGGGGGGGGGGGAGGGGGTCATGATACGGACGCATACCCAGCGTGGGGATTATGCGCACTATCCCCCATGTTACAAAGGCCAATAAGGCGTTTATCAGGCTGTAGATGTGATGTGAGGTTAGCACACATCACATCCTATACTGTATAATTATACTAATATACGTTACAAGCCAAACTGGATATATCTTCCATGCTATTTATTTTTAACGGTTTCCTGGCGTTATTTCGTCTGATCCTTGGGTTTCTTTATTCGTGTTTTTAGTATCACGAGGAAAGGTTTTATATTTATAGTATGTACCGTTACCGTTTGGGACGATTCGTTGGTGGGAGGAATCGTAAAAATGTCTCCAACAATAGCAAAAGCTTTGTCAATTTTTGTCGGCCTTAACGTGTGATCTAGTGAAACACGAGTTCGTTTAACGAGTATGATAATCTGGCATCAGAATCACGTCAGACTTTGCTTTTAATGTTGTTCTTATGATGGCGATGGGTCTACTTCATAACTCACTATGAGAGCTTTTCTTCATTTGCCTTTTGATAATTTATGTGTGAATCGTTCCAAAATGTTAATATACTAAGTGGAGGCAATAGTTTAGCTCAAGTTAGCGTCAAAGGTGCGAAACTACAAATGATGAATCACGACTTAATGAGTGTTTTTGAGAAAACCTAAGTATATTGACTTATGTTCATCACAAGTGCTACGCCGTAGCGAGAGCTACGAGATCTTGTAGCAAGAGCTACGAGATTGCGTTTACCGTAGCACCATCGTAGCTCCGTAGCCGTAGCGGTTGGGCGGCGTAGCTCGTATATCATAACGACATGGCCAAATTGACAGCCTGATTTTAGAACAATCCAGTGTTATTTCGAGTACCTACCTAATAAAATGTATACATAATTCCAACAAATATAACGAACAATTAAGTTAACATTTATGATACATAAATAAATTTGCAAAACGTTTTAATTTGATTGTTTTGAAAAAAGTAAAAATTGGCTTCTAATTCCTTAATATCTACGCTGTTTTGTTAAGTTTCGCGGGACAAGTACCGGGAATAATTTATGGAACAGTTTTGGAATCATTCTCTATACAATAGCAAAATCAAGATCAAAATCGGTTTATAATTAACAAATTAATTGGCGAACATAGTACTATGTTCGCCAATTAATTTGTACCTACAAAAGCATACTTGAAACCTACTCCTCTTTTATAAAGTAAGTTTAAAAATGTAAACCATTATTTTTCAACCTACGTTAAAAAAGGCCCTATGCAATTACTCTGCATCTCAAATATTATTCAAAGGATATTTAAATTAGTTGTAAGGTCTGGCGTTCAAGAAACTGAAATATTTTAATTAGCATCTGCAAGATAGAACCAATAAAAATGCAAAACTTCCTATCCTTAGCGAATAAGGAAGTAAAATAGATCGTGCTGCTTCCTATTATCTGAAGATTCGAGTATAATTTGGTTCTTAAGTACCTGAATAGACGTGCCGAACCAATTATTCGTGTAATCTAACCCGGCCAGTATTAATAGTTCGAAGAGTACTTTGATCTCGGGACCCAATAATTCTCCAATAATTGATCCGATTTACACATGAGGTCTATGTTCAGCCGTGGACGTATACCGACCGTTGATGATGTACATTTGGTGAAACTCAAAATTTCCAGAGCAAACATTTATACGATTAGACTAGTGGTTTTCATTTGTGTAGTATAAGAGATATTTAGGCCGTTTTCTGATTAGTCGGTAAGATTTCGGTACGACATTAGCACGCTCGGTATACGCGGTAGTGAAACCTTCCTGATTAGGCGGTAAGTGCGTTACATAATCGGTACTGTACGCATCATCCAAGATTTTACCGAGCCGGAAGAAACAAATTAAAGTTTTTCACGACTCGAACCTAAGGCTCTTTTCAAAAATAATAAATATAATTGTAATAAGTATAAGTGTATCGCTTTTTTCCTATAGGAATGGCATAATACGCGCCCACCATGCCGTGTTATGCTTGATAGATTCATGGCCTATATCTACCTATAAAATGATCTTATTTCGATAGAATCATGGAATACCTACCTTACAATGCAACCTCACAATTTAGGAATTGGAATTAATGAAATCAGAAGTCAGAAGTCAATAACTTTATTCCTTTAGGCTCACAAGATAAACACATAGACAATTCTACCCATCAATTACTATCAAATAAGAAATAAAGTGTTATCGAAATTCTCTTCACTTCAATCTTTTGTCCACCAGTGGAAGAAGTGAGAAAGAAACCACCAGCACATTTATATACTTAATCACTTAAGTGTCTAATACTTACAATGTTCGTTATTAAAACAAAAGCATTAGATCATATGAATAGAAACATTATAAAAGAATAGATAACCTTATAATTTAATCATGACCTTCAATAATTTCAATGCTAAAACAAACTAGGACACAATATCTAGAAAAAGGTTCTACAATGTAAAATATCTTACCGTAGCCCACCATCTTTTTTAAATATCTTTAGTTCAACGAACCGTTGGCTGTCGTTATACCTTGAGCCATTCCGTCAAACATCAGCAAAATGGTTTGTTATAACATTTCACAACTAAATACATTGAAATATCTTCTAATATGCTATAATATCCATGACAAATGTTCTTAAATATAAATTAACATTTAAGATACCTAGTATATTCAATATAATGCAATATGAAATAGTTTAATTATTAAATGAAACTGATTTGTCCTAGAATTTGAATTTGAGCGGGGAAAACAAGTAGGAAATCAGGCCTGTTACATTTTAGCTTTGAATATCTTTTGAAACCTTATTGTTTACCACTATATATACTTGTTATATTATATATTAATTATTAAATAAATTACAATATCTTACATGCTCGTCTTTATTTGAACGATTTATGTATAATACGAGTCAATCCATAATTGTATAGACAGACGGTTGCCGCGTCAAAACTGTGTTTACGGATAAAGACGGACGACTTTCTATCTATCCATCCATCCATCCATCCATCCAAACTCTCGCATTTATAATATTAATGTGAAAAGTAGTAATATCCAGTCGCCTGTATCCTCTTATGGTCACGGCACGGTCTCACATGCCGTATGCATGTAAAAAGGACTGGATGCATGAAATCGGGCTATTTCATTACGTCACAAGCAGCTCTACATAATATTTTGCAGACAAGTGCAAAAGTGCAGGCGGCGCGGTAAGCTATCGGCATCCGAGCATGCTGAGTCGTGGATAGCTCTTGTATTTATGATCTGATTCTCCTGAAAATTCTACTTATCATAAGTAATTTTGATGTATATGATTCAAATTTATATCAGAAATTGTATCATGCGATCGGCAACCCTCACACGTGTCTTACAATTTCTTTAGGCGTTCCCACACCAGAAGCTTTTCTGTAATGTCAAAATAAAACTAACGCAGTAATGTAACAGTTCAGATTCGAGCATTAAGCTTCCTGGTGAGGAAAACCGAGCATTTAGTCGTCAGTCAGTAAGCTATGTAACATAATGCAAAAATCAAATTTTTGATTTTTTTGAAACAACAAAAATAAACAACATTTTATAGAGGGACTTGTTATCTATGTTTTAGTTTCTCGTTGGACATGATATGTAAATTATCAAAACCTTCTTTAAATTCGAAATCGGGGTCGACGGCCAGAAAAAAGTAGCCTTTTGTTTAAGTTAGGCTACATTTTAATGTATGTCAAATTTCATTTTGATCTGTTCAGTAGTTTTGGAGATCCTAGGTAACAAAAATTTCACATTTCACATTCTTTCGCATTTATAATATTAGTAGAATAGGATAGTAGGATTAGTAGGATAGGATTAGTAGGATGCTTACTCTATCAAATACCTAGAAGATAGTATTTCATCCCAATTACGTCTTTCTAGGTGGGTAATGCAAATCAAAGGCGATAAGCCTTTGATTTGCATTACCCATTCACATCTTAATAAAGTACTAAACCAATCTTGAAAGCTTTATTGTTCTAATTGCTAAGCCCTTGTCAATTCCCGAGGGATGATTAAATTCACTGCGGGCCCACCGCGGGGCGCTCCTAGTATAAATAAATCCTTAGGTATCAGCTTTGCATTTTTATAGAATTCTCGCGCAGTTCTTCAAAGGTAGAGTAAAATAACACCATCAAGTGCTTCCGATATAAAAAGTTTATGGATGGATGGGAGAGAGCTCGCAGTTCATGAAAAAAGAAAATTTAACATTCTAACGAGCAGTCGGTGGAAAACCAATTTAAAATCGGAATTGCGTATTCGTAAAATTCCAATAGAACGAGCAGAATTTAAGAGGGCGTCAGAGAGCGGGACAGAGCATGCGTTTTTGGAACGGCGTAAGCGCATAAATCATATTTTTGCTAATTTACAAGAAAACTAGACAACTTATGAAAAATCTGTATTAAGGAACCAAAGATTTAGTAATAACCTACGAATCAAAACCAAAATCTTTTCTATAGACCGCAGGGTTCCTGAGATCTCGCCCAAATTAGGTGCAAAATAGTACACTTTCATGATATTTTATCGTAATTTTTTTCGCAAACGTGTTTTAAATTTTAAGGAACCAAAGAAAAAAATAGAGTTTTTTACCACGGGGATCCCGTGAGTACTGAGATCTAGGCCTAGTTGGACAACCAAACCCACTAGGTTCGCCCCTATGCACCAGCTCTTACAACTAGACATAAAGGAATCATTTTCTATGTTGATTTTGAGAAAACCCCGCACTGCAGTTTGAATGGTAGTTGCATATTTTAAAAGCTGGCGCGATGGAATCATTTTCTATGTTGATTTTGAGAAAGCCCCGCACTGCAGTTTGAATGCTAGTTACATATTCTAGGCGCGATTGTCTTTTGTTTTTAGATAATTGTCAACGCTGACGTCACAAATCCATGCCAATATACGGAAAACAAAAAGGAAACGCGCCAGCTTTTAAAAATGTACATACTGGGTGCCACGGAAAGGACACCCTACTAATGTAATTTTATTTTTCAAAACGTCCGTATGCGATTCCCAAGCCGAGTACACGTTTTTTAAAATGTATGAATGCAGTGTTTCTTGTTACTAAAATCCATGACATTGTTCCTAAGATGAGATATTCGTATGTCTTATAGTTTCAGACTTTTCCATACTGACCTATCTAAATGCGCCCTGTTTACCTTAACTAGACGCGGACCGATCTATTAAAATCAGAATAACTTCCTGGAAAAAGACCCACTAACCCTCATAGATAAAAATCATTTTTTTTCTTCCGTTAGCATAAATATGAATAAGAGTAGCAATGCATCGGCTCATCTCATATTACGGTGTATAGTTATATCGACCCACAGTTTCTCACCACGAATATAAAATTGTTATTTCGACCCAAAATATATTGTCAATTCAACCTACGATAAAATTAAATACAGCCACAGCATATTATGTCACATCACAGCCCATGCACACTGACATATTATCGTCACCGAACATCTATTATACGAGGAGGCTCAGCTCAACAGCCCGCTTCATATGTACCTACAAACAACCGAACTATTGAGACATAAAATACTCAGTAGTTCGGTCAATTGGGCTTATAACCGATACAACTATTCTATGATACCTACTGTTACAGATACTGTTCTGCATTGTTTACTCATATCACCAATCTTACGTTGAAATTTGATATATGATGGTACAATTTAATTGTGGTATGGTTTAGGGGCTCATATAACCAAGCTTCAATTACTGTTTGTCATACATCAAATTCTACGAAAATTATATGATATCAGGTTATTGTCAAGTGATTTGTGAAAGGCACGTATAGATTTCAACCTCAAGCAGGCCGATATTTGCTTAAATTTTCATTTGAAATTCAGAAGTAGGTAGATATAAACCATGCACGACGAGTGTATGACGTCTTGTGGAGGGGAAAAGTTTATGTCTTCCACTATCTATTGTATTTGTATTTATTTATTTTCAACTTAAAGTACATTACATAATAATGTTTCTGCCAAACTGTGCAACAGTTTGTACTTACTTTGTACTATGCTCTCGTGGACTCAATAGACTTACATCTGACCCGCCGCAATTTCATTCGCGTGGACTTTAGTAGTTGTACTAATGTATGTACATCCGAGTAATATAACCCGAGTACCACGCGTTTGAAGCCGCAGATAGAAGTTTAGGTAAAGAAAAGTGTATATCTACCACTGTCTGACCCGCCGCGATTTCATTCGCGTGGACTTTAGTAGTAGTACTAATGTACATCCGGGTAATATAACACGAGTACCACGCGTTTGAAACCGCAGATAGAAGTTTAGGTATTAACATAATAACCCAAGAATGTAAATTTCTAAAAAAACATTTCTTAGTAGGTGCTTTCGTCCTAAACTAAATTTTCATGCAAAATTTCAGCCTCGTAGCTTTTCGAGATAAATCTTTTCTAGATTTTCTTGATAAGTCACAGTGTGGCCTAACTTTGACTCCACACCATTAACCATTAGGGTGCGAATTTCAAAAAACTCTGAAATACGTATCTATTTATATTGAGTCATCTTCCAAAAAAAAAAATTGACGGGCTAAACGTTATGGTTCTGAACTTATTATAAAAATGACCTTTGACCCCCTTAAAATACGAATTTCCAAAAATCCTTTTTTAACGGTTGCCTACGTCTTAACAGAAACCTCCATGCAAAATTTCAGCTTCGTAGCTCTGAGATTTCGTGATATGCCAGTAAGTCGCCTTAACTTTGACTTTTAGGATGTGAATTTTAAAAAACCCTGAAAAAAGTTTCTGTTTATTTTAAGTCATCTTTCTACGCTACAAATTTTAAAGGGTTGACAGTTACGGTTCTGAAGTTATTATAAATATGACCTTTGACCCCCTTAGAATAAGAATTTCCAAAAATCCGTTCTTAGCGGATGCCTTCGTCTTCAAAGGAACCTCCATGCAAAATTTCAGCTTCGTAGCTCTTGTAGTTTCAGAGATCTCTTGATGAGTCAGTTTTCTCTTCTCTTCTTCTATATATATATATATATCTATAGATGATATACTGGACGTTAGCGATTGGAAATACGGTTCATAATATCTTTAAGTGGTATATTTTAGATGTTGATCATCATGCAGCATATTTACCTACGCTCCTAACGGGCGCCGCCGCCGCCGGGGCGAGACACGATCTACCTACCTACCTATACAATATTTGTCAATTCTAGGGTTTTGTGTAAGGTGCAAGGTGATGCTGTGTGGATATGTCAAGTAGCATGTTTACCCCACATATGATAAAAGCCAAAAAGGTGCGTATCGGGGGAGGTTTGTGTCCATTAGAGACCAGTATATGTAGTAGATGTATGCATGATGTAATTCTTAAGAGTTGACTATTATGTATCACTCATCCTGGTAATATTATAAATGCGAAAGTTTGTGAAATGTGAAGTTTTTGTTACCTAGGATCTCCAAAACTACTGAACAGATCAAGATGAAATTTAGCATACACTTAGAACGTAGCCTATATTAAACAATTTACATATATATATACATAATCGAATCCCCAACCTCGAAAATAAATTACATAAAAATGTAATTTATTTTCGACGTTTAAAACTCTCACGAATCACAAGTTTGGATTTAACCTGCATGTGTTATGTAGGGAGGTTATTTAATTCTGACGCTGTCTGTACATTATACTTGAAATTACCATAAGTCTGCGGTCTTAGTAAATACTTTTTACCAACAAGCGGGATAAAAGTAATATCTAGAACCTCGGATGTGATTAACTCCAACGTCTAACAATTTGCGGTAATGGTCGCTTACGACCGTCCTTACTTGAGACTAGACTTTATTGGATAGCTGGCACGAGTACCGAATATTAGGCGCTGGTTCATCTCGCGCTACGTCATCAACAGGTTATTCTTTCATTATGAATGTGAGCCAGTTAATTACCAACCTTGTTTGTGTTGGAATTTGTGGGTTATTCCAGTTTTCCCCCTTGACAAATCCCTTATAGTAAATTTTTTCAAGGGGGAAAACTGTTTTTTTTTTCAAATTCCAGTTTTCGCCCTCGATGATTTTTCGCGTTCCAGTTTTCCCCCCTGAGAGAGAAGGAAACCAAAGAGAAGCAATGTGTTGGAAGAACATCATTATCATCATAATCTCATTCCTTGCCGATGGATATCATCAGAGCGAGTGCGGTTCAGTCTAAGTCGCTATAGTTGGTTGCTAGAAGTTATTTTTTGATTACCTATATCGTTGGGTACAGTCAGCTGCACAGACATGTATACACTTCCAAGGTTTAACTTTTATTTTACTCGAAACTTTTCAAATAAAAGGCCCCGCACACGTTTTTCGTACAAAGTAGTCATCGTACTTGTCAGAAGGCAGTACATAAATTATCACAATTACTATACACTTACTATTTGGTCAAATTGAAAACTTGGGAGTGTATATATATTTTTGCAGCCGACTGTACATACTCGTACATAGGCTACAGCGAGTCCTCGAGTGAGATCCGAGGACATTTTATGAAATAATTTAAACTGTGCTTAGCTTAGTTTTAAAAGCAATGGAGTTGATGATGTCCTCCTAGCCAAATTTCGACCACGGCGGTCAGTCTCATCGGAGACTAGCCAGATGCCCAGGACATATTATAGTGCACAAGTGTGTGCGCAAACAAAGGTGCAATCTCTATTCCCTCAATCTCATAATCTAATGGGACGGCAAACCGCCACGACCGTGGAGAGGTCAAGCCCAGGACCAACGGCTTAACGTGCTTTGCGAGGGACGGGGGTGTAACACCGTGAACTTCCTGACTCCGGGCTGCTACTGTTAATTTTCTTGCTAGAAAAACCTCAAAAATAACTATTGACCCGACCCGGGATTTAAACCCAGGACATCATAATCAGAAGGTTGAACAAGCTGACCGCTAGACCACCGAGGCTGTCGGTGAGTGCGGAGTCGATGATAATACATATTATGTTTGAGTGGGACAACATTTTTTTTTTTTGCTGGCCAATCCACACAGTATCATCTAGCCCCAAGCTAAGCAAAGCTTGTGTTATGGGTACTAGATGACTGATATATATAATATAATACATTACATAGATAGATATTTTTTATTATACATAAAAACAATCAGAACACCCGGAACAAATATTTGTAGATCATACAAACATTTGTCCCAAGGCGGGAATCGAACCGAATCGAACCTCCTGCGTCGCAGGCGGACCTTCGCCCGCCGCGCTACATCGGTCGTCAAATTATTATTATGTAGGTTGTTATCGTATCGATACCTGTGGGTAAGAACTTTTCCCTTATTGTTATTCGCAAACATACGAATTTGAATATCCATTCACTTTTTCAATTTGCTAGCTGAATCTCAACAGCCGTGATCCAAAAAGTTTATACGGCGTCAGTTACCGTTTGTACCGTTATAAGAAAAAACCGCGAGTAAAGTTTCATTTTCACCTTTATAATATTTTTCACGGAATAGGTGGTCATTTGGGAATAATAACAGGTTACAGAGGTTCTCGTAAACCTAATTAACGTCGGGAAAGGAAAGGACTGATGAATTAAATTGTTTAAATACTTACATTTCACAAGTAAATGAGGGGTTCATGTGATAGTTTACCTGAAAGTAACAGGTAAAACGGATTGCGTAGAGAAAAAACACTGCAACAGTCAGCAGTTAGCTCAATTGTAAATACTAGTATAATTTTCTTTGTGAATAGAGAAAAAACTGTATAGGTTGATATTACATGTAGAGTTTTTTCCTTACATACAGGCAAAACGGATTGCGTGGGAAAAAAACTCTATTAACCTGTATAGTTTTTTGTGTAAAAACTCTACGCAATCCGCTTTACCTGTTGATACCTACTGGCGTTTAATCGAGTAGGCAGGTAGGAAATTCTTTACTAACAAAGAAAATTACAATCAAATAGTAAAAACTCTTTCAAAATTGAAACAAATGCAGACTGTTGCAAACAACCTACAGAATTTTTTTTATTTACTTATTATAAGGGTTCCGTGCCCGAAGGGTGAAACCCTATTTAAGCCCCGCTGTCTGTCTGTCCGTCCGTTTATCTTATATCAAAATCTGATTGCAAATGTTACAGTGAGTTATATCAAAACCCAATCACTAGACACTACTTGTGGGTGCACCCACAAAGAAGTAGTGTCTAAGTAGTGTAGAAGTAGTGTCCGTTAACTGGGAATAAGATAGTTGCCGTAAATGTGGTGCCGTTAAAATTGGTGCCCTAAATGGGAATACTCCAGTCAACTGTGTAAAGTAGTATATTATTTAAAGTATCTCATTGGGACCCCAAAAAAATGAATTCCAGTTTTCCCCCTTACGGGGGATTTTCAAGGGGAAAAACTGGGCTTCAATAAAATGAATTCCAGTTTTCCCTCTTAATGCTAATCTTCAAGGGGGGAAACTGGAATTAATTTATTTTAAGTGCAGTTTTCAAGGGTGAAAACTGGAGTAGCCCCCTACACTACTACTACTTCTTTGTTTCTTTACCAGAGCCGAATAATTAGACCAATCTCTGAAAACCATTTTTAGTTGTACTACTTCCCTTCATAGGTATACGAAGCGTTAACGAGACGTTTAAAAAATGCGATGTTCAGTTTTTGGCGTGGAATAAATTGAGTTATTAATTATATAACTACCTTATAGAAAGGGCATCAGAGTTTTATCTAATAAAATAAACATAAAACAGGAGCAGTCACGGTGTCTATAGGGAACCGACCCTAAACTTTTTGTTTGAATTGGCTTTGTTGCTCTTAAAACTATAGGTTAATAAACCTATAGGTTTAAGAGCAACAAAGCAAAAGTTGGTATAATAATGATGTGGCCTTACTGGAAATCAGATGTGCTCTTTTGTACTTTCCGAAAAGTTAGAACTGGCAGAGATTATTAATAATACTAACGGCAATGTGGCCGAATTCCACTAATCACTTCACCATAAGATTGTTATCATCTCAGAGTGACACATTTAAGCAATTTTACCTTTAAGGAAAGAAACTACAGAGCACGGTTTAAACCATGGTTTAATTATGCTACTCCGAGAAACAACGGTCACATGGGTTTTCCAAAGTTTGAGAACCTAAAACTTTCTAGTATTGGGAGATTCGAGATCGAGATCTAGATTTTAGGTTTTCCCAAACTTAATTTCTATAATTTGAGCAACGCTAATGAGCTCTGCACATGGATAAATCAATTTTTCCCTTGAGATGAAATTTATCTAATCGCAGGAACATTTTTCAGCCACAGATTCTCTTTTCGGGAATTTAAAGAACCTCATTTTACCGCCCTTCACACTTACAGTTACGGATAGAGTAACCGCCCATTTTATTTTAAAGATTTATCCGATCAATAACGCGAGTGATTCACCGGCGTCAATAAAAGTTTGATAGTCACCGGCAAATGAACGTAACCTCCCATTTTTGTGCTCAGTGGACAGTGACGCAGGCTTCGGAAGATCTCGGAGTAGCATACCTTGTATTATTTTACCATGGTTAAAACCATTCTGTCAAGCTTTCCAAGCAAATAGCACCCCTCGCTCTATTTAAAGTTTCTTTCATATATGGAGGATTCTACGATGAAACCATCATCATAGTAAAGCGATGGGTTAGTGTAATTCGGCCCCTAAAAAATATGTATCACCATCCGTCAAAAAAGGTCCACATCCATCAAAAATTAAAAATATATCCATCAATCAAAAATAAATCCACTGTAAATTAACCGGATTTCATTCTTCGATGCAAGAGACTGACCACTCAGTACTGCTTCACTGTAAAAAGTTTCGGACACGTTTGTTGGGCGAGAATGTTTATTAATGTTTGCCAAAGCTTGCTGTGGCTGGATGAAAACCTAGACGCAATTACTGCATTCCTACTTTCCAGTAATGTCTAGACATAAAGCTTAATAGCGCGAAATATTCTCACTCCCGAGATGTGATGAAGCAAAATAACCCTATTTCCAAGGATAAGTAGCTACCTACATACTCTTTCACAAGTATTTGCAAGAACAAAACACCATTACACAAGTCAATAAGGTAATAAACACCACAAACAACAAATAAGAAAGGGAATTTTCGTCGCTTGTTTGTCGTGAAATTGCGTTCATCAAAAGTGTCAAAGTTTTCGCAGTGTGCGAATCCCAAGACAAGGTTATTAGATAGTATAATTTGTTCTATATATCGTTAGAATTTGTGAATTAGTTAACAACATTGGTTACCGACTGATATCATACGAAATACAAATAAAAAGCATGCTTGAAATGGATTTCCATAGACTTTTCTCTCTAGCTCAGCGCGTTAGAAAAGGATGGATATCCTTACTTACAATTTACTTTTCCATTTTAGCACTTCAGCAGGCCAAGCACGGGGATTGTTTTCTTGGGTAAAATAGACAAAATTGACATCGCAACGTCATACATTGCGTAAATTATTGAAGTTGAAGGAATGAATTTCAAATATTTTACGCATTCGTCATCGTCCTCGATGTGACGTAATTATTTTCTATTCTACCCTAGACAACAATCTCTGTACTTGG
The DNA here is from genome assembly GCA_963564075.1 of Eupithecia subfuscata. Taxonomy (NCBI): domain Eukaryota; kingdom Metazoa; phylum Arthropoda; class Insecta; order Lepidoptera; family Geometridae; genus Eupithecia; species Eupithecia subfuscata. The sequence goes on along the minus strand of OY751109.1, from coordinate 8,808,773 downwards.
CTTACAGTTAGACTAAATACCTAAATAAGCCGCTTCCCGAGCAGGCAATTGAAAATGTCATGCTAGCATGACATGACCAATCTTTATTAACACGACTTATATCTATTAAGTACCTATAGTTGAGTTTATCCAAGGTAATATATTTATTTCCTCATCATATATTTTTCGTCAGCCTATGTAATTCCGCTCTGGGTAATGTTTCTCACTTTTATTTGAACTTGGGGAGCAATTTAGGATGTTCTTATCCAACGATACCTACAGGATGCTTGCTCCGATCTAAATAAGATCAAATGAGGTTGGGGTTATCAACTTGCAGAATTATCCCCTATGTAGGTACAATTTATCAGCATTTTTAAAGAAAGCTTATTCTTGTGGAAACCCAATTTTTCATTAGGGCCGTCACATTTTCAGGATCTGTTTAAATCAAATCAAATTTTTTTTATTTCCATAAATACATTAAATGTACACTTAGAAAAGGTCAAATCTTAAACTAAACACTGACACACTGACACATGAAATAAAGTGATATTTTTTGATTTCTGTCGCTTCGGTATGTAGACTAAAGTAAAGAAGCGACGAAGAAACCTTTAGCATGTTAGTTGTTATTTTTCGAGCTGGAGCAAAACTCGTCCCAAGCATTTTTATCCTCTAGATAATCTGATATTTTGTAGTACTTAAGCCTTTTTACAAAGGCAAATTGTTTGAATTTATTTATTCATAATTTTTGCAACTCACCTGGAGTTTTGTTGTAGAACCAAGTTTAGTACCTTTCCTATACTAAGTATTGAGACAGCGTCGCCTAGCGATGAGTTAAATGTAGGTACATTTTGAAGTTATGACGTAAAGTAAAGGTCCATTACGCTACGTAAGAACCGACCACATACATAACTTGCCCGCTCCTATGGTATTCGTTCAACCAACCACAAATAAGCTACACTGAGAGGGTACACTGTAATCGAATAAATGTTCCTTCGTTTTTATTAGCGTTGCGACGTACTACGTTGGATGTTATGTCAGGTTCAAATATCATATTGACGAAAGTAAAAAAAAACCATTCAGACTGAACTGGTCTATAAAACTTCAAGCGCGAGTTGGACTAGTTCACCGAGCATTATTAAAGGACCTTGCTTCTTGTCAACGGGAGTACCTACCCTATAGGTTTTGGTCTAATACACTACAAATTTACGATTTTCATCTTTTCCCGGGTGTTTTGTAGGTACATTTATTTTTGGTCAGTTTTTAAATAATGATTGATCATTATTAGAGCTTGGCTGTTAAAGTTCTGACTACTGTTTTTTTTTAATAAGTCTATAATGGATATTCATTTTCTTTTCAACGTGTTGTTTTTAAAATTATCTAGCGTAGGCTTATTTTAGTAGTTTAACAGCCTTTTTTGGCATACGATTAAATAAATACAGCTTATTTCTAGCATAGTTTTGGGACCGTAATAAGCCAATAATGTTTTATATCTTTGCTTCAGGTGGTGGCGGTGCTGATATAGGGGAAGTGGACAGCTGTGACTCAGCCCAGCTGAAGGAATGCGTGGCTTTGATTCCTCGGACACAATATGTCGGACTTCCACGGACCAAGGAGGAATTGGACGCACATTGCCAGTTAGTATTTTACCGTTAAATTCAGTGTCAGAATTTAAGGGGACTGTTCTCTCCCAATTCAGAAATCCAGCTTATGTAAATCTCGAAACTCCGATTTTTGTAATTTGCGCAGAAGGTAAGGTTCCGTAAAATACCTACCATAATCTCCGTCAATTAAAATTATGGAACGTCTAAAGCTCAAATAATAAAAAAAACCTTACGAGCGTGCGTCTCTTGTTCCTTTTGATTAAGTAATGAATCTGTCAAGTCAACGAGCAAGTTAGCTTTTTGAACTCGCTGTGTCATAATTATTATTTCACAGAGTTAAGGACAGATTTGGAAGTAAGCCATGATTTCCTGAAGTGTTACAACTTTGATGCGGGTCTCGAACCTCGTAAGGCAACACCTGCTGACCAGGATTTGAGTTAGCCCGTTTGGTTTTGGCTAAGGTTATTAAACATATATAACATAACAAACTAATGTAATCGGTCGTGCAGAAAATTAATAATCGTTTTTTTTTAAGAAAGATTTTACCGATGTCCAATAAAATCGTAGGTCTTTAGAGGCCACTTCGTAAAATAATAAAGACCGGAGAACGCACAAAGGCTAAGAAACTGTCCTCTCCGGCTCTCCTTACATCGCTATAAAAGCAGATTTATCGCACATAATAACAGAGGCTTAAATATCGGCTATATTTTTGACGACAACCATTCATTATTTTCGTTTAAACAATGAAAATGATAAAAGGTAGTCTACCTTCATCATCACTAATTTCATATTTCCCTCAAAATACTGGTTTTATAGGCAACAATTACCTGTAAATATTTTTGTGGGTTCCATAGCTAATGAAATATGAGGATTTCGCAAATTTTGCATTGTGGCTTTGCCACTGATTTCAAATGGCAAACCTAAACAATGAAATAACGTAAATCAAGCTTTATACCTTTGTAGCCCTTTAAAATGATAGAGCGGCTACGGTTGAGAGATCAAAGGGTGTGAGTGTGAAATTACAGATGTAATGGCAAAAGTTTTCCTTAAATGGACAATCATTTATTATTCTGAGTGCCAAATAAAACTGACCCAGTGGGTGTCGGACTGTTGAACTGAAGGTTCCATTGAGAAATCTTATAGAATCATCAAACAAAATAAATGTGTTTAAGAATCCTAGAATGTACTACAGACGGTTACCTTTAGGAGATCGATCGTAGATCGTTTCTAGAAAGAAAGAAAATAATCTTATTTACCTTAAATTTACTACACAACACATTAACTAAGTACTTAAACACTAAAAGAATCTTAGATTAAATTTTTGTACGTAGAAAGAATAGGGCAAATATGGCCTACACTCAGCATTGTGCTGGGTAGACACAGCGTTGGTTTTCAGTGCAGGCCAAAGACAGGTCACGTCACGACTATCTGTGCTGTTTGTGTGCGTTTTATACAAAATTAGGTACTCCATCTAAAATTAACATATTCTATTTATATTAGGACATACCTACATTATAAACCTAATAAACGATGTGAAATAAAAACGTTTTAAACTACACTATTAGAGGTTTTATGTGTTTTTATATTACAACGTGAACTGGCTGCGTGGTAACGGTGTTATACCTATTTTGGGGCCAGTCTTGATAGGCAGTCATGCGTCCTTTGTATTTAGCTGTGATGAACATCGATCAAAGTATTCGCCGCCCGATCGGAGACGATGAAGCCATCCGGCTATTAATTAAATCAGCTTCAATAAATGGGCTTTTGTGTTTGATTTTATTGTTGGTATTGGCACTTCAGAACGGTCCTGTTGAAGCAATGCAGTAATAAAATAAAGAGTATTTCCTGCAAGTGGGTTTACGGCTTCCTTCCACTCAACGCAAAATGTAATAAAATTAAGTGATTTAGCCAGCAGAATGTCGAGGACGCGATGACTGGTGGAGTAGAAACTTTTTGTAGTGGCTAACCTAGTGATCAATTCAATGGGTACTAATAATGGAAAACTTATCTTGATCTACTGGACTGGTCCACAATTAAAAATAACGACTATTAATAAGCAGCAATCTTAGGCCAAATCTTACGTTGAGCAGAGAATCACACTGGATGTTTGTTACCTCTTCACGCCAAAACTACTAAACGGATCGGGCTGAAATTGCATACAGGTCATTCTAATCTAGGAATCAAATATAGGCTACTTTTTATCCCATAAATCAGTTTCTATGGGATAGAAATCACCTTTAAACGTTTATAGAAACGACGCGTGCGAAACCGTGGGCATAAACTAGTATATAATAGTTTGAGGATTGCTTCCACATTCTACCAACATCAATTCAGTCTTCGTAGACTGTTTTTACAGTTGATGGTTTCTTTCATACAAGATTATTACGTGATTGGTTAGGTAGTATAACTCTACTGTGTTAGAGACCCAAGTATGTTCTTACAGAAGCAAACAAAGCACAAGTTCAACAGCTCAGTGGAAGCCCCAAAGCGATAAACGTCTTAGGGTAAAGTTCGCTGGGTAATACGTAATTGTTTCAAGTTTAAGTTATAGAACCTCTTTGTAGGTATGCTAAGTAATAGGCATGTGTCCTAAAAAAATCTAATTAATCCGTCAGTTAGATTAACAGAAGATATTGGACACATGTTTTTTGTTTTGTCGATTAAACAAAAAGTTATGAAGATATAGCTATTTAAAGTTCCGTGTGACGTCACACCTTGCGAAACTTTAGCAAGGTGTGATATCACTAGCCCCTACTTCCGAACTTTGACGCGCTTTATTTTTGTTATTTTTGTTTGATTGACAAGAGAAAAATATGAATGTGTACAATTTTTTGACATGACGGACTAAACAGAATAATATTTTTTTACCTCGGACACTACCCTATCGTATAATTTCATATGAGTTTTCGTTACCTTTTCACACACCTACCAATTTTACACTCAAATGCTTTTGTCTACGTTAATATAGTTTTGATTAACAGCCCTGGGGAAAAACTAGTTTGACTCATAATTTAAAAAAAAGGAGGAGGTTCTATGTTTGGCTGTAGAGATATATGTTTTTAGGGTTCCATACCTCAAACCGAAAAAAGGAACCCTTAAGGGATCACTTTTTTGCCCGTCTGTCTGTCCGTCTCTCAATCTCATCCCTCTTTACTTAGGAATGCATGGAGTTGAAATTCACATCAAATACTCAACTCCGTAACCTCTCGGAACCTCAATATAAATAAAACTTCTAAGTCAACGCAATCAGAAGTTACAGTCATTTGTGTCCGAATATTTTGAAACCAAGGGAATCACATGCACAGAAAACTTATAGGGTACTTCCCGTTGACCTACAATCATGAAATTCGGCAAGAAGCATGGTCTTATAGCACAAGTAAAGGAAAGAATCCAAAAACCGTCTAGTTTATCCACAAAAAAAGATTATGTTTGATTCTCGCCATGAACTAAAACTTATAGAGTACTTCCCATTGACCTAGAATCATAAAATTTGCCAAGAAGTAAGATCCTTTAACTATTCAGAACCCTCGGTGTGCGAGTCAACTCGCACATGACGTTTATTTTTATATATAATCGTCGATTTCTCCGTCTTATAAATATCAATTGGATCGATGGTTCTTCGCTATCGTACATTCCGAAATGGTCCCATAAAATGGTATTACCGAGGGATTGGTATTCGTATCGTACCACAAAACTTAGAAAAGCAATTTTTTCACAGGGCCTTTCAAACCGGCATGTCATGTATGGACAAGTGGATCAAGCGCTGCCTGCCGACCGACGGGCAGAAGGTGCTACAGCAGCAAATTGGGGGCGCACGCGCAATTATGCAGTTCCTGTGCACTAATGAGACCGCTTTACGAAAAGGTTAGTCAATAATTAAGCATAAATTCAATATTTTTTGTATTCCTCAAGTCAATAACACTATGAAAATTATACTAGTATTTGAATTGAAACAATTGAGCTAACTGCTGACTGTTGCAAACAGTCTACAGGTAGCTCAACTGATCCATATCAACACCAGTCGGAAGCGTCCCCAAGACGCTGGCTGCACGCTGTATGGCAATGCTGATGCGCTGTGCCAGATACTCAACAGCTCTCGGGTCACGCGTCGTCGCGTCGCTCAGATAATTTTCGGAACCCCACGGACCTAGGGTCTCGACTCCAAGGGGAGCAAATGTGTAGGCTCTGTCGAGACCTGCGTATTTGCGCCTCTTGAGATCTTCGGCCAAATCTGCCGCCGCACCCGCCCTCACGGATGTCCTCGGAGTATGGGAAGGCGCAAGTGTGTCGACGCATGTAGCGTCCCACACAATGGGCCTCCCCAACTCCCGTGGGACTAGTGTCATACCGTCGGGCCTCTTACCATCGTCACGCAACAGATCATTCGATTCGAGAATAGCTGGTACGAGTACGTTAGCGGTGACAAGGGCCCGCCGGATGATGTCGTTAAGGTTAGCGTGTCGAGGTATCCGACCGGCGGCCCTAGTGCACGATAATCCGTGATGACCAAGCTGTTTGACAGCAGTACCGCACTGGCATTGATATAACACTATGTATCACAAAAGCACTTTCATCACAGCCTTGAAAATTTGAAAACCTAGCTATTAAGATTTAAACTATTATAAATTAAAACTTATTGTAGTCTATTAAAGATAAGCTGTTGAAACTGTACCTACACTATTTTATACCTAAGATCTTTTGTTGTACAACAGTTAACAATAAATATATTTCTGATCCTGATTCTGAATGTAATTAGACATTTAATACAAAAAAGTTAGACATCTGTTGAGCTCGTGTTTAACAAAAGCGTTACCACAAAACTGCGTTTAACGATGTTTTACAGTTAGGCACAGCTTAGGCATAGTTTAAACGAGAGTTCAACTCTTGTTAAGCCCATGTCTAACTGTTTAGACACTGTTTAGCTAAACGCTTGTTAGACCAGTGTTTACGTTGGTTTTTGTAGTACCGCTGTAAGACACAACACACACATTGACTTTGAAAGTTTATCGGCTCATGTACCGAAATATTGGAAAGGTCAAAACTCAAATCATGATAAATATCCCGTTGTAAATGAGTTTAGTGTTAATAAACATGATATTTTAAAAGTTCCGATATAATTAATAGAGTCTAGTCGCTCTGAGTTGATGATACTAATAAATTGGTAGGTTTTAAAAAACGATAGACCTACTTCAAATTCTTCTAGTGGCGACATCTAGTTATAATTCGAGTCCAATTAAGCTTGTTGACACATCGAGGTATAACCTTATCCAATACAGAAAGAATTATCAAAATCGGACTACTCTGTAAAAAGTTATGAGTGGTCAAACATTACAATCAGTGAGTGAACAATCAATCATCCCCAATGTTTTTCTACCCTTGGGATTGGATTTTTTTTCATATTTAAATGGGAATCTTCAAAGTATACCCTTTCCAATAAAAAAGAATTATTATAATCGGACTACTCTGTAAAAAGTTATGCGTGGTCATACATTTAAAAAAATATACACGTCGACTTGGGAACCTCTTCCGTTTATCGTCGGTTGAAAAAGCGCTTTGTCCATTTTGTATCGTACGAAGTCCACATTTTAGCATTTTCTCCGATTTCTAAGTCGTAAAATGGTAAAACAAGATGAACATAAAGCCGAAGTAACGTTATCTAATCTGTGATAAAGCCAATCGACAATTTGTTTCGTAGAATTCATGTTGTCATTTAAATTAGAGCCATTCAAAAAGCTTGCAAATATTTCCTGTCTCAACATTCGATAGAATTAACTTCCGAGTGTACTGAGTTACTGAGAGTACTAGTAGTTCGATAATAAATAAAATAAATGATCTTTGAAATGGCGAAAACACGTTTAGTGTTTTTAATGGAACTTGGATTGGAAGGTACATAATGATAAAATAATATTACTAGGTTTTCCAACAAAAGCGAGCCGAGCCTTTTGACATCTCAAACTGTTTTTTTTAAACGGTTAAAAATACCAAACTTTTGGGACGCCAATGTCAGCAATTTCTTTTTACACAAAACTTCTGATTCCGGGACTAAATTTGCGCGATTCGTGAACAATGTTAACATCTAGCTAAGGGATTTCGAAGGGTTTTTTTTTCGGGTAAGGCCACCAGGATCGCCAGGGACCCCAGATGTATCCGCCAGGGGATCCTGGTAAACTAACAGGTCTTCTACCTCTGATATGGCAATTTTTTTCATAAAAAAATGCTATGCCGTCTAGATTGTATAACGAATTAAGAGAAATACCTCAATAAAATACCTCAATACAAAGTACAAACAAAGATTGTTTTTGAAAAATATCTTGTCAGTACAAGTTTGTAAGTCAGCTAAAGTCTGGTAGGTATTGTACTGAATTTCGATAGATCTCGTCTAGCAAGATTAAATCCAGATTAAAGATAAATACCTTTTTTTGAAGAAAGTTATTTTCTTTGAGGCTTCACGTCAAAACCAATACCAGCTTAGGTATTTAGTGAATCTTATTGAATTTATTTCAACTGAATTTATTCATTTCGACCTAAATGCTTTAGAATATAAATTGTATGGCATTGTCCCAACGTCTAACTCACATAATTATTCAAGCATTGCCGGTGTAGCAAACGTCAGAAGGTACATACTTTGAAACTTTAAAGGTAGGTCTGGGCTAATAACTTAGGTGCTTCTACACCATGTTTAGTGTTGTTGTAGTTTACTTCATGTTCATAGTGTAGAACCTATGTGGAAAATAAAAAGTAATTCACCAGTTCGGTGTTGCAAATGCCTACTACATACGGTACTGTAGGTATCTATGCCAACAGTACCAGAAAGATGAAATAAAATGTACAATGAGCGCAGACAAGAAATTCTAAACTATGACTAGTGTTCCTTTTATCCTTACGACTTCGATTCTTTTGATGAATTACAGTTTAACCTATGCGTAGGTACCTGACCTGTTTGCTTGTATCTTCGATTATTTTGGTGAATTTCAGTTTTTTTTTTCGTTTTTTTCCGACAGAGTTTCTGCGAGAGCCGATGTGCTGGAGCCGCGTGTCTCCAGAATGGACGCAGTGCGTGGATCAGCTACAGGATGCAGTCAGGGAGATCAGGGACCGCGCTCAACAACTCACCTACTTCGATAGGAACGCTGAACTTTGCTGGTAAGCCATTTGATGTACGATGTCTACCTGATGTCAGTTCAGAGCCCCAAGTTCTGTAAATCGATAATATCGTCTCGACGACGCGACGACGTGACATTACATTTTTGTATAGGATTTGACACAGCGCCACTACGGTGCAGACGCACTACGCAAATTCCAGACAAAAAAAACGTCTCGTGGTCGAAACAATCCTATCGACTCACCGAATTCGAGGCTCCGATCTTGGTTTTTGGCGTCGGGCTTGTTATAAGTACATAGTACCTTTTTTTAACATATTTCTTCCCACTGTTGGGTAAAGGCCTTCCACGGACACTTTCAAACATCACGGTCTTTTGGAGACTCCCACCACTCCAGGTCAAAAACCATAAGATCGTCCTGCCACCTTTTAATGGGCCGACCCCGTCGTCGCATCCCATCTTCTGGCTGTCAGGTTTTTATATCACGGGCCCGTCTTTCCAGGTGCATACGACTGACGTGGCCGGCCCGATCCCACTTTAACCTGGCGTACTTTTCTCCTACATCGGCAATGTCTGTTAGTGAGCCTAGAATGCTGCACTCCATCGCCCTTTGGCAAATCTTGAGCTTGGACTTCTGTGTTTCAGTCAGTGACCAAGTCTGTGTACCGTAGGTTAGGACAGGCACATGACACATGTTGATGAGTTGGCTTTTTATTGTGAGTGGAAAGTCGCCCTTCATGTGCTCCTTCATGGACCAGAAGCTCTAATAGGGATTCTCGATACAATGTTCGATTTCCTTATCGTCCTTGTTATCGAAGGATGCTATCTGGCCCAATTATATGTATTCATCAACATATTGTAGTTTAACCTGTACGTCTACCACAACCCTACGTTTCGTGCTATTAGACATAATCTTTGTCCTGGGCTGGTCATTTGCGGCCCAAACCTCAAGACTCGCCGCGCTCAGATCCTCGAGCATTTGTTGCGGCTCTAGCGACGTTAGTGCAAAAAGGGCAATGTCGTCCGCAAATCATATTCATAATCATTTATTTTGCAGGAATGTAGGTGTACAAAAGATTTTATGGTTAAAGCTTATCCTATACATTCTGCCTCGTCAGGGCGTGTCAAATAAATACTTACAAAAAATAGACATTCACATAAAACATTGGCAGCGACAAAAACAACAAACAAAACAAAGGTCACAAAACACCACAACAAAGTATACGACATGTTGCTATATCACCGTAGAAATGTCAATGGAATAACAAATCGTCTTTGACGGGGTCTTTGCGGGTTAAATTTTCCAAGCAAATCGCAGACGTTTGGTTCCGACGACAATGCCCTTATTTGTCCGCGAAGGTAAAAGTATTCGAAATATTCTATTTCTTCTAGTGCTTCTAAAAAGTATAAGGGAAAGAGGATCTCCCTGCTTCACCTCTTTTCTGATTATTAGATCTTGAAAAACAGGTCCATTGAAATTCAACTTTATGTTAGCATAGGTTTTACAAAAAATGATAGATAAGATTTAAGTGAACTGCATGTTGGTTTTCTATTGCTTTAATTATGGCCGAATGTTTAATAAACTGTCAAATGCCTTAAATCAACAAATGGTAAGTAAAGTAACCACCTTAATTAGGATTTGTTGTATTAGGCATTTGACAGTTTAAAACATTCATTTTTACATTTGATTAAGGATATGATGGTGATTGACGACTATATTACGGAATACCGGCAGTCGAAATACCGGATAGGATAACGGTATATCGAAAGTACACGAAACCGCAAATCGAAATACAGAAAGCACATGCGGCCGCATAACGGAATACCGAAAGTGCACAACACCGAGAAACTGTAAACCGGACGATCACAATCTCGAATGCACGCTATACCGAAAGATCAATCAAATCGAAAGAACGTTATGTCGAATTTTTTTTCAGGGTTGTACATTAGTTTTATCATATTAAGATCCAGATACAGTTAAGATTCTTATGATTCCCATATCTATCGGTGACAAGGGAAAACTATATTTGTAAGTACAGTGTCGACACTAGGCTGATAGGCTGATAATTACCAATATTGGATTTGTCCCCCTTCTTATGAAGGAGGTCTATGTTTAAAAGACACATCTGCTTTGGGAATTTAGCCTACTTTTAACCTTTGTTTTATCCGTATAATTTTCGAGACTAGCATCTACCATTTTAACTTATTAAACTTTGGAGTTTCATTCATTAATAACTTTTATTAAGCTCTTGGCCCAGGGGATGGAATGAAAAGAACCTTCAGAAACGCGGAAAATGGAGTATGATGACAATTGAAAATAGCTTTTCACAAATTCCAGGATATCAAAAAAATTACTGCGTCTATTAAGATTTCAAAAACTGGAATGGATTTCTCATGATTTTTCCTACTGTTTAAAATTAGTATTACCTTTATTTCGTATTGAAGACTAGATGTGGAATCTTTGTAGGGAAAATTTATAGTCAATTTAACAACAGAGACACAAATACGACAACTAACCAGTAGTATTTGGATTTACATAAAACTTTCTAATTACTTATTTACTTTTGAGTATATTTGGAGGATAGCTATTATAAAGAAGTATGATGGGATGGACTTTCACACAGAGACTTCAACACAAAAACAAAGCTTATAAAAACGCATACCTACAACGAAAACAAGAACGCGATATGAATAACGTAGCCCAAGGTCTGGCTACCAAAAAAAAAGTTTTAATTTTTATTTTGCACGCGCATTTGTAGTGGCGTTGAGCACCAAACTAGTAAGCTTCCGGTCTTTTAGAACTAATTTTTATTCAATTATATTTTGGTATAATAGTACCAAAGAATGGAGTTCAACACAAAAACACAGCTTATACAAAACGCATACTACAACGAAAACAAGGACGCGACGATTATGAAATCACGTAACCTATGAAAAAGTCTTTCACCCGTATTCAAGAACAATTCTATTCTCATAGTATTGTTATACTATTATGACACACATAGTAGTGACATAGTATCATACTATGAGGTCTCATCCGATTCAAAAACAATACTTGAGCGACGACCTCTGTGGCGCAGCGGGCGAAGGTCCGCCTGCGACGCAGGAGGTTGCGGGTTCGATTCCCGCCTCGGGACAAATTTTAGTACGATCTGCAGATATTTGTTCAGAGGTTCTGGATGTTTTTCTATGTATAATAAAAAAAAACTATCTATGTAGTGAATTGTATTATGTATATCAGTTATCTAGTACCCATAACACAAGCTCTGCTTAGCTTGGGGCTAGATAATGCTGTGTGAATTGTCCAGCATTATTTATTTATTTATTATTTATTTGTAACGCTATGCGTTTATTTGAGACGACTCTTACGTAAAGTACCTAGCGAGACAGCTATTTTAACCATCGCATGGTGTAGCTATGTCACATTTGACTAGTTTGTCACAATTGTTTGGTTATATTCTGTCAGTTTTGCTTTGCTATGACTTTATAATTATTTTTATTCAAGTTCAGTTTCCATGGAAACAAATTGTTTTGTTATGCTTGTGCAGGTTTTTATAGGTTATATTTATATCATCCACAAATCTGCCAAACATTAAAGAGAACTTAGCAACATAAATGTACCTACCAATCACAGATCTGTAATCGACGCAGTGCGTTCGTATAGAAAAGTGTCGCTTGAGTGTAGTTTGTGAATGACATGGCCTCATTTAACGAACGCAGTGAAAAATATTATTACCAAATATTATTATTATTACGCAATATTATTGAAGGTCCCACAGACCTTCAATAATGTTGCGCAATAAAACGATAGCTCAATATTGTTGAAGGTGTAGGGGTAGTATTACAAGATTGCACAAGGATTGAACAAAAGTTTGAGCGAGCTTAAATTTATTGCGCAATGTCATTTCATTGCATCGTGTAGGGGTAGTATTGCGCAATATTTTTCTTTTGATAATAAAATCACCAGCACGGCTGCAGCCAAAACTTCGTCGTCAGACATGTTGCTCGCACGAAAATAATGACGCGAATGGCTTGTCAATTTTATTGACTGAATATTATTGAACGTCTGGATTCAATGGGGTATTCAATTATATTGCGCAATAAAAAGATTACACAATATTATTGTGTGGTCTGTGGGCCGCCCTACTTAGCACAGTGTTGCTTGCTACCTTACTTAAGTGTTGTTCTTGAATACGGGTGTTAGGTTCCTAGCACGCGCAATTATAGCGGCGTAGAGCACGAAAATAGTAAGCTTCCGGTCTTTTTTATCTGACTAGCTTCTGCCCGCGGCTTCGTACGGATTCTTTCTATGGAAACGTTCGAAGGTAATTTCTATCCCATGGGAACTGATTTATGGGATAAAAAGTAGCCTATGTTTGATTCCAGGCTTAGAGCTACACCGATGCAATTTTAGCTCAATCTGTTCAGTACTTTTGGTGTGAAGACGTAACAAACATCCATCCATCCATCCATCTATGCATTCAAACTTTCACATTTATAATATTAGTGTGATGTAATTTTTATATTGTACTGACCTTGTTTTGAACAAATCTCATAATCACGCTAAAGTTATTTGAATGATTTCCTTAATGTCTTTGTACTAAGGAATGTCGGAAATAAAACTGTGGCGTAGGTAGAGTATTAAATATAAAATATCATTACTTCTTCTTTCAGTCTACTTCCACGCATTTTCTCTGAGGCTTGAATAAATAAAATATGTTTATTTCGGATAACCATGGATCCATATGGAGTTAGTAACTTGGGCGATTTAGGTTAGTAGGTAAGCACACATATAATGAAAGTATTTATATTAAAACGTATAAATCACTTTGTTTGATGTATGACATGCTTTTTGTCATTGTTAAATCCTTTCTCATTTCCTAAATCCATTCGTCACAACGTTCGTTCTTACGTTGTGACGAATGGATGGATGAATGTACGTTCTTATCCACATTCATTTGGATTTAAATCTTCAAAAAATACAGTCTATGTATAGTTGTTTGAGAGAGGCGTTACAGAGGTTAGGTAGGAATATTTTATGTACCTTCCTTAGTCAAACGTACGTAATCCTCTCTAATTGGCCCACAGGATTTGATACTATAAATACAAGGTACTTGGAAATAATTTCCAAGCGTATAAATTTTCGCTCTAACTTAAGTGGCATAAGCCTTCTTTATTTATTTATAACAAATCTACTCACGTAAGAAACTCAATTTTACATTCGCAGTTATAAATTATGCAGGGTGCCATGGAAAGGGTGTACTAATCCGAAAGGGTGATTCTGGACATCGAGGGCGTCAACGTTTGTTCTTTCGTTTTTTGAAAAAAAAAGATTGTCGCCGTTTTCTTCATTTTATTTTTCCATTTTATTAACATTATTATTTTGAAATTTCAAAGCATTTACATCATTTTTAGGGTTCCTTACCTAAAACGGAAAAAAAGGAACCCTTGTCCCGCCCATCAATTTGGTGTCCGTCTGTCAACCCCCTTTTTTCAGGAACGCGTGAAGATACCGAGTTGAAATTAACATTAAAATACTCAAGTCAGTAACCTCTTGAAGCCTCGATATAAATTAAACTTCTAGATCAACGCAGTCAAAAATGACAGCCACTTATGTTCGAATGTTTTGAAATTTCCAAGGGAATCACATGCACACAAAACCTATAGGATGCTTCCCGTTGACCTAGAATCTTATAAGGCAAGAAGCGAGGTCTAACGGAACCCTTAGTGCGCGATTACAATTCGCACTTGACATTGTATTTTCTAATAAGTTCATGACAACACACTGTCCCAAACCAAAGCCTAGTAAGAGCCATTGTGAATATATACCCTAGATGTGTTCGTAACCCTGACAGAATTGTTCTGTCAAGGACTCCTAAGACAGCCTTATATAGTAAGAACTGTCATGCCATGTGTGGCTTTATATATAATAAAATCCCTAGTGACATCAAAGACTTACCTTTAAAATTATTGATAATCATATAATATAAATAAAAGCAATTTATATAGAAGCCTAATGTTAAGACATTTTGCATGCCAATGTGTTTTGGTGAAGTATGTGACACTATTCTAATGTTTAAGACCTTGTATTATGACCATATTTCGTGCAATAAGTGAAATAAAATGAAATGAAATGAAAAATAGGCTCATATACTAGGTTTTGGTTAGGGACAGCCGACTGGTTTGGCTACAAAAAACAAGAGAAAACAAAAAATATTCGAAATTCAAAAAATCGTAAATCACAAGTATAATATTCCCTCGAAGTCCCGAATCACCCAATTTCAGCTTCCTGAATTGTATAGGTACTTCGTAGCAAGAACTTGTGTTCTCTCGGTTAGAGGCGGCCCGGCCACATCCATAAAAGAGATGGAGATAAGCATGTAGAGATAAACCATTCTAAAAATGCACGCCGAGTGTAGGTGTACCCATGACGTTTTGTGGAGGGGGCGTGCATTCATTACGGATGTAAGCGGGTTAACTACGAACCTTATTTGTGTTGGAAGAACACCAACGTTTCGTCCCTTACATCCGTAATGAATTCGTCAAACTACAATAGTTTTTATAGTAAAAGGGGCGTGCATTTTTAGAATGGTTTATTTCTACCTACCTAGTTGGTTTTCCTCACAAAAAAATATTGTATTTTTTTATTGTTCCCATCAAAAATATTGTTAATGCCCAGCAGTGGGTCGATAAGGGTTGATGATGGTGCTCGACGTCACATTATATTTTCTCGATAATTTCGAAAAGGACTGTTAAAATTATATTTAAATGTTCCTTCCCCTTCCTTTCCTTTTCCTTACTTTATTCTATTATCGCATGGACACAATATAAAAATGAGTTTATTAATATCAACATCTCGTAATATATTTGGAAGCGTTTTCCGTGAGAGCTTTTTCATATTTATTTTTTACTAGCTTCTGCCAGCGGCTTCGATTACTGCGATTTGTATACTGCCTAGATTTTATACTTGGTCAGGGTCTACATTTAAGCAATACTAGCTTACCCGCTCGCGATTTCATTGCGTGGAATTTAGGGTAAGAAAGCTTCTAGAGATCAGCTGAAACCCTGTTGTAAAAGAGACAGAATTTCCTGAAACCCGACTTCAGTAATAAATTGGTTGTCTGTAAAGTCGGTTTACTGACGATAGTTGAACGTGACAACGTCTTAAGAAAATACTGATGGAATGGTAGCATTTGATACTCGATCAAAACATGTAAATGTACTATAGTATAGCAGCTGTCCACGCAGACGCATCGCTCACTCAAGTAGGAGAGAGACGGATGTCGAGCGCTCTCGCTTGCACTTCAAGCCTTACATGGAACGCCTCAGAGTAACGCCTCAGAGGTAACGCCTAATGACGTCATGTTTTTTCGTAAGTGCAGCCGGCTGTATCGAATTATAAGACGTTGTCACGTCAAAAAAGCCTTCTTTAGTACCTAGGTAGGTATTACAGATATTTCATATCCATACTGAGTATCAAGCAAATCGCTTACACTTACTATTAATTTAGATAGATAGAAACACTTTATTATACCACACAAATACAGGAAACAATACAGAGAAAAGCTTATAAAAAAAGGAAGTATAAAGGGCGGCCTTATCGCTGAAAGCGATCTCTTCCAGGCAACCTTGGGATGGACTGGAAATTAAAGAACAAAAAAGACGGTGGCACTGAATAAATATATAGATATGTACCTATTTAAAGAAAACGAAACAAATACTTACACTAAATACCTACAAAGATTAATAATAAACTTACATAAACATAAAATAAGGTTGTCTAACTCTTTACAAGGATATATAATGCTGATGAAGCAGTTTTTTGAAAGTAGGAAGTGATTTTGCACGTCTGATGTCCAGGGGGAGATCATTCCATAGGCGGGTAGCTTGTACAGTGAAAGATTTGTCATAGAAAGAGGTGGTGTGAGCAGGGACTTTTAAGATGAGGGTTTCAGAGGAACGCAAAGAGAGCGAGTGAGAGTTTGAGAGGAATTCGAAGCGCTTCTTGAGATAGGAAGGGCTCGGAGGATAGAACAAGATACTGTACAAGAGAGATAATATGTGAGTATTCCTGCGAAGTCGGATGGGCAACCACTTGAGTTTAGCGCGATATTCGGAAACGTGGTCATATTTGCGTAGGCCAAATATGAACCTGATGCTGAAATTTTGGAGGCGCTCAAGCTTGTTTAGTTGATCTTCAGTGAGGTCCGGATAGCAGGCGTCAGCGTAATCGAGAATGGGAAGCAAAAGGGACTGGGCAAGAGTAACCTTAGTGGAAATCGGGAGAAAATTGCGCAGTCGCCGCAGTGAGCCCGCGGATGCAAACATTTTTCTGCTGAGTTCGGCCAATTGCGGACCCCAAGACAACTCACTGTCTACAATCAGACCCAGGTTTTTGACAGATTTGCTTATCGGTATTGACACACCGTCAAATGAGATAGGAGATAAGGTCGTCATGTCAATTTTAGCTACCATCCTTGAACTGCCCACTATGATTACTTGAGTCTTCTTAGGGTTCACCAAAAGACCGTGCGCTTTGCTCCACTCAAGGATACGTGAGAGGTCATCATTCATTGAGGTTATCGCTGTTGTGAGGTCATTAATTGGAGTATGTTGGTAGATTTGGAGATCGTCAGCGTAAAGGTGGTAGGAACTAGACAAAGATTCGGATATGGAGTTTATGAAAATTGCGAATAGAAGAGGGGAAAGTACACCGCCCTGTGGAACACCAGCAGGGACATCACACCAAGACGAAAATATATCGTCAAGGCGGATGCGCTGCCGGCGACCAAACAGATAACTATGAAACCAGTCAGTAACCATTGGAGATATGTTAAGAGAACGAAGCACGGCAAGAAGAATGTCAAAGTCTACATTGTTGAAGGCGTTACTAAAATCAAGCAACGACAATACAGTCACGAGCCCGCCGTCCATGCCCCAACGAATGTCATCCGTAATTTTAGAGAGAGCCGTCACAGTGCTGTGACCATGGCGAAAACCAGATTGCAGAGGATTTAAGAGAGAGTTGCTACAGAGAAATCGGTTGAGTTGGTTATGTACCAAACGCTCTAGCACCTTTGAGAGGAAAGGAAGAATAGAAATGGGTCGGAAATCGGAAAAGCAGGAGGGTCTGGATTTTTTAGGGAGAGGGATAATCTGAGCATTTTTCCAACTGCTTGGGAAAGTGCTGGTGGAAATGGAGTGGTTGAGGATGTGGACAAGGATGTGAATGACATCGTCGAGAATGGGCAGCAGCATATTACGACTAATGTTGTCATCGCCGACTGCATTTGATGTGATTGACATGACGCTTCTTCTAACATCACAATCAGAAAACTGACTTAGAAAAAAGGGTGAAGTGACGGGGGTTGGTGACTGAGAAAGAGCCCGCAGAGTGTTAGATTTAGTTGTCCCATCAAATTGGGTAGACGAGGAGAAGTGTCGATTTAAGGAATCAACGTCTATATCTTTAGGAAGTGTATCGTTACGTGATTTGCCAACCCCTATATGTTCGAAGAAACTTCCAAACTTTGGAAGGGTCTTTGTTTTGGACAGAATTGTGAATAAAGCGGCGTTGGGCGTCCCTACACACCTTGTTACACAGATTTCGACGTTCAATATATTTCAAAACATTCGCTTCTGAAGGACAACACTTAGCTTTAAATTTGGCCACGTTTTTGCGATGGATAACCTGTTTTATGTCATCTGTGAGCCAGGCGCTGGCAGATGCTTCAGTTTTATTTTCCTTAGGGGCGCATGTTTGTCGTACAAGTTTATAAGGGAAGTGTTGAACAAGCTGATCTTGTCATCAGTAGTAGCAGCGCTCTCTACCTCCGACCAATCTATATGCCGTGCATCCTCGCGAAGACTTTCCACGTCTATACCGCTAAAATTACGTTGTGAAATGATTTTGGGTTTGGCTTTCGGCGGGCGGATTTTATAAGACATGAATATTAGGTCGTGATATGAGAAGGCGTCTGCAGGGCACTGCCCGTGCTTATGAACGTTATTGACGGAAGAGACAAGGATAAGGTCTAAAAGAGAAGGGGTACAGTTTGGAAAGTGGTGCGTAGCACTTAGAGGAAGAACGTTAAGATTATTGGAGGAAACAAGAGATTCTAAACTACGAGTACGAAAGTCATGTTTGAGGAGGCACGTGTTAAAATCACCCATGATTATGGTGTGATTGTATAAGGGGGCAAAATCCTCGAGAAGTTTATCAAAAGATGAGAAGAAGTTGATGCGAAGAGAGGGACAGTAATAGACTCCTAGAAGGACTTTGGTGTGGAAGAGGCTAATCTCAACAAAAAGATGTTCTCCCGCACCCGACGGAGGCGGCGAGGGGGACATGCTAACTACAGAGTAAGGGAGATGTGCACGGAGATATATAGCCACACCTCCACCACCACAATGGACGCGGTCGTTCCTTATAAGAACGAAACCGGGTAGTGAGTATGACGTGGATGGGAGTGCAGGTTTCAAGAATGACTCCGATACTAAGACTGCGTCAATGGTTTTGAGGTCAAACGACGCCAGCATATCCGGGTGATGAGCAGGAATACTCTGTGCATTGATGTGCACAACGTTGAAATTATTCGGACAGTCAGAAAAATGGGACTCCAAGGACTCGAAAAGAGTAGGAATACTGCTAAAGCTGTCATCAGAGGTACAAAGTGTGGAAGGCGAAAACGATTTGAAGAATTCATTTTCACTGTCACTGCTATTCATCAGTAGATAATATTAATAATATGTATAATAAACAATACCTTATTTATATAAATTCACCATTAACTATAAAATAAACTAAAATCTTTTACATAAACTTAGTCCACCTGCCGGTTGTGCCATGGGAAAGAGATTTACAGGTTTGAATATTAGAAAATTGCTAAAACACAAAACAACAGTAGAGAAAACAAAAAAACATTGGTAACAAGAAACAGATAACACAGGATTGTAAAATAAAAAAAATAATAGAAAACAATACAATTTTGATTCCTCCCGCCTTGAATTCGACCAATTAAATAGCCAAAAGCCAAGAAGCCATGCCAGATGTCAGGGTGACACAAGTACTTGGATGTGACTTTGGTCGCCTGCTTCTTGTATGTCAGCTGTCACTCGCTGTCAGAATAAAAAAAACAACACGAAAATGAAGCAAAATAAAAGAGAAACAAATTGACGGTGACTCGAAAATACTTGAAATAAGTTTAATTTTTAAACTTATTAAATAAAGCTTCATCGAAATTCTACAAATGCATGATACATTTACTTATAGATTTTTCGTATCAGCACTTAAAAGGAGTTATTCCAGTTTTCCCCCTTGACAAATCCCCCTTAAGGGGAAAAACTGGAATTCATTTTTTTGGAGTCTAGTTTTCTCCTTGAGAATTTTTTTTCAAGCGCGAACCTGGAATATTTTTTTTTCAAATTCCAGTTTTCCCCCTCGATGATTTCTCGCGTTCCAGTTTTCCCCCTTGAGAGAAGGAAACCAAAGAGAAGCAATAAACACTACTGTACTCAACAGTAAACTCAATTTTTCTTTTGTATCTTTGTCAAAAATGACAGACTTTATAAAAATGACATTAATGTAAAAATTACACCAAATGTCAAAAATGACAAGTACAAACAGTGCTAAAGCGTTGTCTATAGTCAAACATCTAGACAAGCTTTCGCCTTTTATAATATTGGTCGGACGATTCGGGGAATCGCCTGTACTGGGGACTCCAAAATAGGTACTAATGTAACATCACATTCAGAAAGCAATCGTTTTATTTATATGGCACCCGCAGAGAGTTATTGCTCTAAATGTTTACCTACGAAGTTGGGAGTATGTAACGTATGTGCAACTCATTATTTTTTGCCTGGGTGTTTTCTATCACACTAATATTATAAATGCGAAAGTTTGGATGGATAGATGTATGGATGGATGGATGTTTGTTACCACTTCACGCTAAAACTACTGAACGGATCAGGCTAAAAATTTGCATACAGGTAAGTCTAACCCAGGAATCAAACATTTTTATCCCACATATCAGTTCCCATGGGATAGAAATAACCTCAAAACGTTTCCATAGAAACAACGCGTGCGAAAGCTAGTATGTATATAGGTTATAAAAAAATACCGATAACACATACTCAGCTTGGCTTGGGGCTAGATACTGTGTGAATTATTGTCTCATCGCAAAGATCATAGATCTTGCCACTTATAATATAAATGGAAAATAAATGAGTTTTACGTTAAAGTGAAGGTGTAAGTAACTTTTTCAAATAATTTTGTTATAGTTCGACCGAAACCGCTATACCGCTCCTGAGGTATGCGCGCGGCGAGACGGGGGGGAAGTATCGGCCGCTCCGATCCATCAGTCTGCCGTCAACGCTCACGGCAGTAGGTCGCATTTGTACCGGACGGTCTATGTCAGATACACATGAGATAAATATCCAAAGATGGGTCGAGCGCTATCTCGTGATGTCAAGGCCATAATTTTTAAAGTGGCCGAATATTTTATGAAAAGAAAAGCAGACAGAGAGAGCTTTGAATATAAAAGTGATGCAAATATTGCCAAAATCGTGGCAGACGCTACGGGGTACTGCGAAAAAACCGCAAGAAATGTGATAAAAGAGGGCAATTCATCAACTGAAAACTTGGGCCGATTTAAATTTAATTCGCCAAAACAACCAAAAACTATAAAGAAAAAACATGTTGTTGATGATTTTGATTTAGGAGTTATCAGAAGAAAAATTCATCAGTTTTATGAATTTGAAAAAAGAGTGCCAAGTGTCTGTAAGTTACTTTCAAGTTTGAAACAAAATGGCATATTAAATTGTGGACGAGAATTTCTAAGGAGCCTCTTACACACAATAGGTTACTGTTTCAAAAAATGCAAATCGAAGAGACATCTCCTTATAGAGCAGCCTAATATTGTAGTGTGGCAGAAAAAATAACACAAATCAGAAATTACAGAACGCAAAACCGCAACATATATTTCCTTGATGAAACATACATTAACGCCAGTCACCATGTAAGCAAATGTTGGCAATCATCGTTCGAACCTGGAATTCATGCTGATATTGGAAAAGGACGGCGTTTGGTAATTCTTCACGCTGGATGTCGAAATGGCTTGGTTGATGGTGCATTGACGATATTCAAATCAGATGCTAAGACCGGCGACTATCATGGAGACATGAACGGGCCTACTTTTTATAAGTGGGTAGATGAAAAGTTAAAAGATAAATTGCTTCCGAATTCTGTAGTTGTCTTGGACAACGCGTCTTACCACAGCGTTCAGGTTGACAAGAAGCCAATCATAGCAAGCCTCAAAACTGAAATGCAGAACTGGTTACGGCGCCACAATGTTGAATTTTCGGAAGCTATGACAAAATCTCAACTGCAACTTCTTATCGATAATACACAAAAAGAGCCCGTGTACAGAATTGATTAACTCCTGAAAGCCAATGGACATACTGTTCTACGATTACCGCCGTACCATCCGGATTTGAATCCCATAGAGTTAGTCTGGGCTGATATTAAAAACAATATAGCCCATAACCATATTAACTCTTCTCTAGATGAAAGATAAACTTATTGAATACATTGTTTTCGGAGTTCACGGCGGAAAAATGGCAGAAATGTGATGATCATGTCCAAAAAAATGAAAACAATTACTGAGATCGCGATAGTAGATTTGATATTATTATCGATCCATTAATTATAAATTTGCAGAACGACTCTGATTCAAATTCCGATGGCGAAACGGAAGATGAAGTTGAAGCAGAAGCTCTGTCAGAATATCTGTAGATAATTTAGTAATAAAAAAATATAAACATATCGATATAATATATAAAACAAAAATATTGTTTATATTGGTACGATATCGTAAGATATATCCGACAATATCGATCTCATGTGTATTCTTGCTCTTTTTTCCTCGGCCCCCACTTCGCCGCACTTTCCTAGGGAGCGGTACAGCGGTTTCGGTCGAACTATACCCATAAGCTTAATTTTTTTTGACGTGACAACATCATAATTCGATAGAGCCGGCTGCACGCACGAAAAAACATAACGTCATGCGGCGTTACCTCATGCGGCGTTACCTCGCTCTGAGACGTTGTCACGTTCAACTATCGTCAGTAAACCGACTTTACAGACAACCAATTTTTTTTTTGAAATTAAATAATTGAATGTTTGAAAAAAACTAAAAACTGACTTCAAATTCCTTAATACTTACTTACATTTTTAAGGGACTACACCACCGGGACCATTCATATTTCATTTAAATATATGTATTTAATATTTCAGGTACCACATGAATATTTTCATATTATATGACTCTTAGTTGGTAGATCTTATAATTGTGTACGTGGTCAGGGTGTAGCAACATGAGAAGATGGATACTAAAGTTAATATTCTCTATACAATAGAAGAAGAATTTTCAAAATCTGTCCATAATTGACGGAAAAATTGACGAACTTGCATAAAAAAAAAAATTATATAACATACAGCCGAACAACGAACCTCCTCCATTTTTAAAGTCCGATAATAAGTGTGTACGTACTTCGGATTAATCAAAGGTTAATCCTAAGTACGTACACACTGTTATACTGTACCTACCTTATGATAAATCTGTTCAATACATAAAATTAGTTAAGTAATTTAAGGAAATTAGTACAATCATGTACCTACTTTGTAGCCTTTACTGAAATAAAACTCATTGTCAAATTGTCAAGTCCGTCGCTACTTCACCCTACTTACATTATGAACACTTTTTACCCTCAAGAGAAATATTAAACAGTCGGGTAAAAAGGCAACAATGCCGTCGTTGCACAGTTACATTCAGAGTGGCTGAAGGTATACAATTTGAAAACAATTTTATTGCATTTAACACTCTACCTCTAGAATCTAGATAGAGGTTTTTGTTATTATAGTGCATAAGCCTCGCACTCTGACTAATTTCTAATCAAAATCAAAATTCAAAATCAAAATCAAAAACTCTTTATTTCCATAAATACAATAAATGTACACTTAGAAAAGGTCAAAATAAAAAACTAAACACTGACACGGAAATAAAGTGATATTTTTTGATTTCTGTCGCTTCGGTATGTAGACTAAAGTAAAGAAGCGACGAAGAAACCTTTAGCCTGTTAGTTGTTATTTTTCGAGTTGGAGCAAAACCCGTCCCAAGCTTTTTTGTCCTCTAGATAATCTGATATTTTATAGTAAGCCTTTTTGCACAGCAAGGTTTTGACAATTTGTTTGAATTTATTTACTGATAATTTTTGCAACTCACTAGGAGTTTTGTTGTAGAAGCGTATACATTGCCCTTTAAAAGATACATTTATTTTGTGTAGCCTAGTTGTGGGCACAGCGAGTTTATGTTTATTTCTGGTATTAAAATTATGTTTATCGCTATTTTTAGGGAACCGATTTATATTTTTATGAGTGTACAATAAGTTTTCATAGATATATTGACATGGTACTGTCATTATGTTTATTTCTTTGAATTTATCACGTAGAGATTCTCTAGGACCCATGTTATAGATAGCCCGAACAGCCCTCTTCTGCAGCACAAATACGGTGTTAATATCTGATCTGCAGCGTTCCCCCACAGCAGTATACCATAAGACATAATACTATGGAAGTAGCTGAAATAAACAAGTCTAGATGTATCCACGTCTGTAAGATGACGGATTTTTTTGACTGCATACGCTGCAGAACTGAGTCTCTTCGATAGCTTATCTATGTGTGGGCCCCATTGAAGTTTATTATCTAAGGTGATTCCTAAGAATACGGTACTTTCTACTATTTCTAAAGTTTCTCCTTTAACGTTTACATCAGCCTTCACTTGTTTAACATTAGGTAGAATAAATCTAATACATTTTGTTTTGGTTTCGTTTAGCAAAAGATTATTGACACTAAACCAATGAACTACTTTTGAGATTGCATTATTCACATCGTCGAAATTTGTGTTTTGTCGCATCATTTTAAAAATTAATGAAGTATCATCAGCAAACAATACAATCTCGTGATTATTCTTGACAAGATGAGGCAGGTCGTTAATATAAACTAAGAATAGGAAAGGACCGAGGATAGAACCCTGCGGTACACCCATTGTAACTACAGACCCCGAAGACCGTTTCCCATTAATGTCAACTCTTTGTATCCTATCACTCAAATAAGATGTAAGAAGATCCAAAGAGGTGTTTCTTATTCCATAGTGATGTAGTTTCTAATTTCTAAGAAATGAAATAATATCGTAAAAATTTCCGACTTTGACGGGACTTGAACCCGCATCCAACCAACCACGAGGTCAACTGACGTAGGAGTCGAAAATCTTTGTGACTTTCTACGGACAAACAATCACACCATAATTCATTTTCATCTTAACATATTCCTGGTCGTTGCAAATCTTATTGTTGACTCAACCTCAACCTCAACAGCCTGTGTTGGTCCACTGCTGGACGCAGGCCTCCCCCTGATAAGCGCTTTATTGGCTTTTATCTCATGGGGGGTAATGCCCATAATCCCCACGCTGGGCATGCGGGTTGGGGATCGCAGTTCGTTGGTTACATTATTCTGCAGGGGGCGCTGTTGCCCGCCCCCCGTAGATATCCCTTAGTCGCCTCTTACGACACCCGCGGGAAGAGTTGGGGTGGTGCAAATTCTAAGCCGGCACCACACAGGTGCACGTTGTTGACTGGCTGTTCAAAATTCGAGAGAGTCGTGTGCTGGTTCCCTGCTTTGAAATTATAATTACGACCTGACTCTATCAAGCAGAGTTCTTTACCAAATAAAATAAAAAGCGCTTCATTTCCACATCATAAAACTATTACTAATTATGTCACTAGAATAAATATAAGATAAAATATTCCTAGATCATTAAGTAATCAGCGAAATAATGTAACCGACTGACCGCGCGATCAAAATATCAAGATCTAATTGCAAAAGTTACAGTTAGTGATATCGAAGCCCATCACTAGACACTATTTTACTTATTTTTTTTTGGGATGCCCTAACTGGGAATAACATAGGTGCCGTAAATTTGGTGCCCAAAAATCGGTGCCTAAATGGGAATACTTCAAAATAAATACATCTTTCAAATTACTTGTGACTTGCAAGGAAGTATTACAGGACGATCGAAAATGAGCAAAGTTTATTAAATATAAGGGTGAGTATAGACTTGAGCATTTGCTTGAGCACTACAATGTAATGTTACGTTCTTAGGGATGGTACAATACATACAAATGCTCAGTTTCCTGAAGCATTTCCATATTCAGTCAATAATGTAAAGTTCTTGCGAATGGTCGACGCTGTGTTCGGCGTAATGCTCACAGCAAGTGAGCATTTACCTATAACATTTATTTCTACCTTGGGTACATTTTCCTTCCACCCACGCACCGCACTCCCCACCGACCCCATCACCGTGCCTTTGTTTGATAAAAAGTTACACTAAAAGGCTCGTTGGTTTTTAAAATCAGGTTGTAACAAAACATCGAGCGTCATGTCCTAGTGAGATTAGAGTAAATTTAAAAACAGCGAATGCTCGTTGTTTTGTTACTAAGTTATAAATTCTATAGTCTATTCTCACCTTTAAGGCTTCCTGTCTTTTTAATAATCACATCGAAAAGAAGCGTTTCCTTTTGTCCATCTTCCTGGTAATATCTGAAAGATAGGTAAAATGTCAAATTATATTAGTCTAGTTTCTGCCCGCGGCTTCTCACGCATCGTTTCTATGGACACGTTTAATGGTTATTTATAAGCATAACTGATTTATGGGATAAAAAGTAACCTACGTATAATTCCAGGCCTAAAACTGCATGTATGCAAAATTTTAGCCCGATTCGTTTGGTAGTTTTGGCTTCAAGAGGTAACAACTCCATCGGATACATGTAAACGTCCAAACTTTCGCATTTATAATATTAGTGTAATCAGAAGTAAGTCTGCCATACCTTATTGAATCGCTACACGTCACGCCATTGCATTCGAAGTAAAACCTGAGATTCCGTCGGCTTTCTTGAGATATATTTCTTTGAATTGAAAGCCTGCAAGCTGCCTCAAATCCAATCATGTCTGATGTATTTTTAATCCGCTAAAAGCTTTGAATATTGTACCCATCATGTTATAATGTAAACTTATCCTACTAATATTATTATGCCGAAAGTTTGTGAAATCTGAATTTTTGTTACCTAGGATCTCCAAAACTACTGAACAGATCAAGATGAAATTTGGCGTACGTTTAGAACAAAGACTAACTTAGATAAAAGGGCTACTTATTATACTGAAAATACGCGTGCGAAGCCGCGGGCAGAAGCTATTAGCTTATCTTCTAATATATAAAATTCTCGTGTCACAGTTTTCGTTGCCATACTCCTCCGAAACGGCTTGACCGATTCTCATGAAATTTTGTGAGCATATTCAGTAGGTCTGAGAATCGGCCAACATCTATTTTTCATACCCCTAAGTGATAATTTTAAATTTCCACGCGGGCGTAGCCGCGGGGCGCAGCTAGTAAACATATAACTTAAACCGTAGTCTAGTCAACTGCATGTCATATTATACATAGGTACTTCATTTTCTGGCAAAAATGTCTAAGATGAAATGAGTTTAACGATTTTAACGATTGCAACAAAATAACCCTTAATGACAAGAGCCATGAAAGCGCTTATGAGAGGAGGCCTATGTCCATCAGTGAACTGGTTATGGCCGGTGATGATGATGAAAATGAAAAATGAAAAAATATTTATTTAGCAGCAAATACAATAATCTAAACCGAAAAGTTATGGGCAGGTACTTATATCTATTTTTAAATCTAGGCAAGTACATTAAATTAAATTGCTAAAATGAAACAGGATACAACAAAGGCTGAGAATATTAGAAATAAATACCGTTACATATGTATATGTTAAGTATATAGTATAATATAAGCAGATGATGATGAGATGACGAAACGTACCTACCTACATAATAGAAATAAAAATCTCTAACTTTTTTAAAGGCGTACTCCCATGTTCATGATAAGTATGATGTACCATACCTTATGAATCTTATGATGGTTAAGTTTTAAATATAAGTCAATATCATTTATTGCGCATACCCGACCGAAATCAACGCCACCACCTATTTTATCTGAGCGTCTGGTCGAAGCGACGCGTGACCCGAGAGCTGTTGAGTACATTACAGGGCACAGCGCATCAGCATTGCCATACAGCGTGGCAATGCAGCCAGCGTCTTGGGGACGCTTCCGATTGGTATTGATATGGATCAGTTGAGCTACCTGTAGATTGTTTGCAGCAGTCTGCAGTTAGCTCAGTTGTTTCAATTGTAAATACTAGAGTAATTTTCTTTGTGAATAAAGGCTTCTGCCATTGTAATTTTTTTTATCCTATTATTATTTTAAACGAAGGAATTTTCAAAAATCTAATTTGTTGTTTGTGATACCTATCATAAGCTTATTTTTAATCCCTCTGTAAAAGATTTATTTTAGCCGAGATGCGAATTTGCTCTTTTTGTTCACCATCGTGGCCAAAATGAGCAACTTCACATCTCCGCCTACATGACCTCGCCTTTACATAACTGAACGGCATTCATTTGCATTAGCATCATTTTAGTATTCGAAACCAAACACATTCTCACTTACGCGTTTCAAATTGAATCCAATGTCGATTTGGGCTGGTGAAGGTTTATTTATTTTCAGAATGGCCATTTCCATTTACGATACAAATATACATTTCTACTTATTGCTCGTCGAGCTGGCAAACTGACACGCCACGTCTCGCTTCATCCGTACCGTAATTAAACTTTTTCGGATTTCTCCAAGTTATTTTGTTAGAAAAAATATGTGTTTCATAGAACGGGACAAGAGGTTCATTGAGTTTGAAAGGTTGGCGAGCTTTGTCAAGGCGCTAACCCGACCCAAATCAGCGCCAGCACCTATTTTGCCTTATTATTACGTTAAACGAAGGAATTTTCAAAAATAGATTATGCAGTTTGTGATACCTATCATAAACTTATTTGTAATGCCTCTGTAAAAGTTTTATTTTGAATAGTGTAGGCAGAGATGCGAAGTTGCTCTTTTTGCTCACGATCGTGGCCAAAAAGAGTTTTAGAACTTCGTTTAACAAAATAATAAGATAAAATAGGTGGTGGCGCTGATTTGGATCGGGTTACCGCCTAAGTGGATGCTGCAGGCTCGAAATTAAAACTTTCATCCAATAAGCGGTTCTCTACGGTTATTTCTACCTATCTACCTACGCTTTTAAATCCAGTCAAGTACCTAGATTCCAACACGTTCTATCAACAACCGACAATTACTACATAGTAATCTTTTCATTCCTTGTTTCTACTTATACAAATTTGTTCAAATTGTATTTCATTTAAGAACCGACTGACTGAATAATTTTAGTCACACACAGACTTAAATTATTCAGTCAGTCGGTTCTTAAATGAAATATAATCTGGGAAAGGGAATAATAAAGAGGCGTGCATGAGAGTTTTAGCATTACCATTAAAAGCAAAAAAGGGAATTTTAAGTTAATTGGGGAGCAGTTTGTTAATATTTTTGATCTTGAT
Source organism: Eupithecia subfuscata (assembly GCA_963564075.1). Lineage (NCBI taxonomy): Eukaryota > Metazoa > Arthropoda > Insecta > Lepidoptera > Geometridae > Eupithecia > Eupithecia subfuscata. Next base: position 8,779,533 of record OY751109.1, on the reverse strand, counting down.
CTAAAAGTCAAAGTACCTACCTGATATGTCATCCGAATTTTGGCCATGGCGGCCAGTCTTAATATGCATATTATAGTGAAAAAGTGTGTGCACAAACATAGGTGCACTAAATATTCTTGCGGGTTCGATTCCCGCCTCGGGACAAATGTCTGTAAGATCTGCAGATATACATTTTCGGTGTTCTGGATGTTTTTTATGTTCATTTAAAAAATATCTATCTATGTCATGTATTGCATTAAGTATATCGGTTACCTAGTACCCACAACACAAGCTCTGCTAAGCTTGGGGCTAGTCAATGCTGTGTAAATTGTCCATCATTATTACTATTTATTTTATTCAGCACTCTCATATTCGATGGGACGGCCAAACCAAACCAGTCAGAGTACCTGCATTACGAGGCTCGCTTCGCTCGCTGATAAAGTTTAGTGGTTTTCAGTGGGGCCTGCAACCGCCTACAAATACATTTGGTGCTACGGCCCGCACCAAGTGTGACCCCCCCCAAAGTCATGGGCTGCGACCGCGCCTGCATTAGTAGTAGTTACCGTATAAGGTAGCTGTCCCTGACGTCCTAAATATAGGTAGGTACCTATATTCATATCAAACTGTGTTCCCCAGTGCCCGAGATGCCTTCATGATGTGCGTGACTGAGGCAGGGAGGACCTGTACTGCAGCAGCCAGCACCCTCCTCAAGCGCATGGCCTGGGTGCTGGCCCAGGACGTGGCGGCGTGCTCACAGCATCCCCGCGCCTACTGCTCCGCTCCTACACCACCACGAGCTGCCCCCATGCTCACTGCTCTCTTTGGAATCTTTTTCTATCCTCCAAATTTCTAAATTAGCTGTTTAGGTTGGCAGATTCATTATGAATATGAGCGGGTTTAATTAAGAACCCTGTTTGTGTTAGAAAAAACCATTAACAGAAGCGTTTCATCCCATAGCGAGGGGGGCTAGATATTACAGGGTGCGTGCGGTTCTAGATCTAACCTGCTTACATTCGTAATCAATTCGTTAAATAACGATAGTTTTTATAGTAAAATAGGTAGGCAGATATATTTGGCAGCCAATAGATAATTCATTTTATGTAGGTACCTAGCTCAATGTTATAAATGTGATAAATGTCTGGTGCAAGTATTCCTGTCAGATAGATTTATTTTGATAATTCTGTTATGCCCGATGTTTTAAATTTATTATAGGTAGGCACGTATGTTGTTCTAAGGTTTTTTGTTTTTATAGTGCGTAACCCTACACACAGGGTAATTTCTAAGAAATCAAATAATATCGCAATAATGAAATCCTGTACTGAAGGAAGGATGCGGGTTCAAGTCCCGTCGAAGTCGAAATTTTTTGCGATATTATTTTTTTCTGTTGAAAAATGGTGTTAATTACCTCCTGAGGAAGTACCTCCCTCACATTGTGTGTTTGTAGGTAGGTAAAAGTAAAAGCAGGAACCTAATTTTATTTAAAATAAATAGGTATTCTTTTATCCAGCCTTAAACAAAAATGTGCTAGGATTTAATCTTTGTGTTGGAATTGAAACTATCTAACAGCAGATACGTTTTAAATTACAGAAATGCATGTTTTAAAAAGATGCCAAGCTTTTCCGAAGCTTTTCAGAATTTTTACTGTTCATTGTAGTGTGAAAACATTTGTGTTTTCGGCAAGGAATTTATTAGTTTGTTTTGTAGATTTTTTTATTGCTGCGAATCCGTAGCTTTGAATGAAATGAAACAATGTTGCTTTAGGACTCATCGCTACTTACAGAATTAAGTACCTAGGATGAGTGTGCGTGAGTAAGATTTTTAGGACTAATAAAGACGAAAGAACATCTCACGTCCAAGCTCCTACGTTAATAAAAGGGCCTAAGGCATAGATATAAGTAAAATTGTGTAGATATGTACGTTCTCCCAGCGCTAACTCAACAAATGGCCTGTGTTGTGGTATACAACTAAACGCAAAGACACTACGAGTATATTTCGAATCTTTTGCAATATACCCACTTAATAAACAACAAAGATGGATAGACGGTCTAGGTACGTCTTGTACCGACGTGCGACCGTGACAGCAATACGCACGCAAAACACGAACACAGGTGGCGCCGACGCCAGTCCAACTATGACTGAGGTGGGTGGTCCTAATTGGACCTAATTCAAGCGTTCCACTTTATAGAAGCTAGTACCCAATCTTCCGAATTTTACTTACATCTATGGCCTATGTTCTATACTGCTAGGTTCACTGTTGAAAACCACGCTGCGACCACACGAATACCCTATTTGTCCTTATAATTCCATAGATAGTAGAGCGTCATTCCTTGAATATCGGCAGTGTAGAACAGCCAGTTGTTAGAAGCTAAAATATTATTATTGTTATAGGCTATATCGATTGCCTTTGCAGATTTTATTTTTTATTTTATTTAAGTTTATTAGGTACACAAAACACATAACAAGCAACCATAATATAACACAAAAAATTCCATGCGAATACGAACTGGCTTGAGACGTAACCTGTGTGTACACAGCATATAATTAGACGTGTTAAGTAGACATTTTAACATAATATAATATGTTATTTAAGAAATAACAAGTTAACAACAGAAAATAAAGGTAATAACAAAATAAACCAAAACTAAAAAGAAAAAACCATGCAAACTACTATTTACCTATTTAATCACTTGGTCACAGTGGGCATGTTGCTCTCACGAGCATCACCGCCCCTGCGGTTAAAATGGAGGATGTCTTTAAGAGTTTTAACAAACTTGTGCCATACACTTAGTTTGAGCGCTGCTGGACGCTCGCTGTGTAGCCTCCAAGCAGCATCTCCTGTGGTAGAGAAGTCCGTAGCAATCAGCCTATAGTACACAGTAGACCCATACTGACGTTGACAAGATATTTTATCATGGATTAGTTTGTAGAGATAATCAGCGTTCCAACAACCGGCTGAGCTCCTCCCATTTGTCGATTTTCCAAACCTAAGTGTCATCTCATCTAATATATAAAATTCTCGTGTCACAGTTTTCGTTGCCATACTCCTACGAAACGGCTTGACCGATTCTCATGAAATTTCTGAGCATATTGAGTAGGTCTGAGAATCGGCCAACATCTATTTTTCATACCCCTAAGTGATAATTTTAAATTTCCACGCGGGCGTAGCCGCGGGGCGTAGCCGCGGGGCGCAGCTAGTAATCTATATTATACCCATGCGACCTAGTACAACTAGGTAATTGGTAATTGGTGACCCATAGCATAAGGGTTACAGATTTAACATGGCTGACACCATGACTTGGTGCCAGCTAAGTTAATTCACTGCTATGTAAAATCAGTTAGAAGGTGGTAATTTCAATGGAATCAGTGTTCTTGCTTCAAAGACATGTAAACTTCGTGTAGCCTAGCACCTGCGTGTAAGTAAAGTTTCCTTGTTACAATTAGCGGTGTCGTAGCAGTTATGGTCTAAGTTCTTAATACTTATAGATACTGATACGTTTATGTGTAGACAGTTGTACAAGATTTTAATAAATAAATAAATGTACCCGCTTTTTTTCATTCCTTATGCCTTTACTCAATATATTTACTGCCTACTGAAGTACCTACCACCTATTTCGTATAAAATTTTTATATTTAGTTCGTAATTAAGATTATTAATTTATTTTTATTTATTTTATTGACTGAGCGAACGAGGTGAGCGAAGCCCCCCTTTTTGCCATTTTGCTACATTTTCGTAAGTTCTGCATCGAAGTTTATTCTTTTTACAATTTTTGTGTAGAAGGGTTTTATTTTCAACACCAATATTGCAGGTTATAAATATATAATATATATAATATAATATATAAATATACAATAGTAATAGTTGCGAAAAGAAATAAATTTGTACAAAATATTTTTTCTTTGAGGCGTATAAAAAGAATGGCAGCTATGGTGCAGATGTATAATAAATATCTACGTTTCTTCAGCTATCCAACAAGTAATATTTTTTTTTATGTTGGACAATTCACACGACATTATCTAGCCCCAAGCTAAGCAGAGCTTGTGTTATGGGTACTAGATAACTGATATACTTAATACGATACACTACATAGATAGATATTTAATTAATAGAGTATTGTCAGAATTCGTAGGAAAACCTTAGACCAAAAGCTCACAGGTAGTAGTAAGAAATAATGGTGCCTATATGTTTAGGGTATGGAGTTTCATAGTCAAATCAGTCAGTGATGATGGAAACTACAACCCCTCAAGGATCTAGGTCGACTTAACTGACAGTAACCATGTATATCTTTTTAACTTCTAACAGATGCTTCTAACAGATCCTGACTGTGTTGATGTTATTGTATAACAAGAACAAAATTAAAAATTATAACCCCCCCCCCCCCCCCCCGACAGATTTTCATGAAACATGGCTAAGAACACTCGGGATAAAATTATTTGACACAAAAAAACAAAACGAAAATCGGTTCATCCGTTTGGGAGCTACGATACCACAGACAGATACACAGCCAGACACGTTCAACTTATAACACCCCTCTCTTTTTGAGTCGGGGGTTAAAAAGTATCTAATTTCTAGCCTATTGACGGGATTGGCAGCCCACCGACCTCGGACGTTTCATGAATTTGTTAACAACTGTACCTTCCTAGAGGTCACACAGGTCTTTGTGAGATAGAATAAAATTCTCAATTTTTGTGATATAAGGTAAAGGTGCAGCTTTTTAAAAATTCTATTTCCCCCCTTTATTCGACACGTGCGGCTTCATAAAGCCACAGAGCGCGGGCGTGCATACTTTGAAAATATGTAAAATTGTTCCTAGCGCCTGGTAACATTTTGCATGCAGCATGGGAGACAGTGAGGCGAGAGGTACGTTTAATAGTTCAATTTCTGGAATATAGACATCGTTGGAAGTAAGTCGTGCGTTTGGTAGGGTATATTTAATGAACAGATTATTGTCCGTCCCAATGTTGGCCAAGAAATCGCAAATTTTGTTAGCTGTGTTTCATTAGAACCAAAGCAAAGATTTATACATTCTATTCGGTCCTTATACATTTCATATGTAAAATTGGCGTTTTGTCGTACTGGCCACTTTGATCTCAAATATCTCCTCTTTGGTTAGGACTTCCAATTTCTTTATACAGCTATTAACTCGTGCTTTTGAAAACCGTAATTCGTTTGTTTTTGTTTTGCGTCACTCAGTTTACAAAATGGAAAATTTGAAATATCACGTTATCTACGAGTACGAGTAGTGCGTTTTTGGTTCCAACGTTTTCGTTCTGGAAATTTCCTGCAGAACAAGCCCCGTGGACGGCCGGAGACCAAAGTTGATAATGAAAAATTGAAGGCTATTGTGGAAGCGGATCCATCGCAAACCACTTCCGAGTAAGCTGCAGGCTGCGGCGTTAGTGATAAAACTGTTTTAATCCACTTGAAGCAAATTGGGAAGGTGAAAAAGCTTGAGAGGCCTCATGAATTGAGTGTAGTAAACCGACAAACGCGCGTCGACTGTTGCGTTACATTATTCAACCGGCACAATAATGAAGGGATTTTAAATCGAATCGTTACCTGTGATGAAAAAGTGGTTCCTGTACGATAATCGGAAACGCTCATCGTAATGGCTGAACCTTGGCAAACCAGCGCCAAGCGAAAATTGACTCAAAAAAAAATTACTTGTGAGCGTTAGGTGGACTAGTGCCGGTGTCGTTCACTACAGCTTTCTTAAATCTGGCCAGACGATTACGGCGGATGTCTATTTTCAGCAACTGCAAACCATTATGAAAAAGCAAGCTGCTAAACAACCGAGGTTGGTCAATCGCTCTAGGCCACTGCTGCTTCAGACCTACGCTAGACTACACACTGCATAACAAACGGCTACCAAATTAGTGGAGCTTCAAATGGAATGGTTCAGACATCCACCGTACTCCCCGGACCTTGCTACAACAGATTCGATTTTTCGAAATTTGGATAACTTCTTGCAAGGGAAAAAATTCAACTCCGATGGGGTAGTCCAAAGCACCTTCAAAGATTTTATTGATTCCCGTCCGAATGGATGAAACTACTAGTTCTAATTTATTTCTATTATTGAATGTAATTTTCTTTGTCAATAAAGAATTTTGTCGGGTATATATTTATACGATATCTATTAAATCTCTAAACTAAGATTTGTTAATCTTAGTTTAGAGATATAATAGATGTCGTCTAAAGCAATTAATCTTTCATGCTAATGAGAATAATTGAATTAAATTAGTCAAGACAGGAAATTGTGATACTCACTGTATCCATTGTATCAATGTAGTCTTGTCCCGAACAAAATCCAGCTCAAAAGTCATGATGATTCATCAATAAATCTTTGTTCGAATATTCTTTGTGCTAATGATTAATTAGGAAAACGAATCTTGAAAGAAAATTACGGCAAATTTTAGTTTTAATTAGTAAAATATATTTTTGATTCGCAAATTATTTTAACTTTAATAATATTAAAAATGTCCTCCTAGCCCAATTTCGACCACGGCGGCCAGTCTCGTCGGAGACTAGCCAGATGCGCAGGACATATTACAATTCACAAGTTATGTGCGCAAACACAGGTGCACTCTCTATTTCATAATCCGATGGGACGGCAGACCGACACGACCGGGGAGACATCAAGTGCAGGACCAACGGCTTAACGTACTTTCCGAGGCACGGGACGGTTTAACTTTATCAGTGCAATGAGTAGGTCAGTTGTTTCCCAGAAATAGAAGAAAACCTTCTTGACTTTAATTAAACTGAAATCCCTAATCGAAAAAGCTTGTTCTCTAAACACCAAATACTTTAGCTTAACGCAGAAAATTGTTTTCCCGCAAAGGAATTTCCGGTGCAAAAATAAAATTAGAATTATCTCGGCCTGATTCCTTGAACCGGGTCGAAGCTCACAATTTCATCTAAAATTATGATAAATGCTTAGAATTACAATTTCACAAATGATTACTTTCGTGGGTGTTCTATGAAATTTAACTTAGCTATTACCTGAGGCCCCGAGGCTAATCTGCAATGACACATTTCTAAAGAACCTACTCTAGTAAAATCCTGTGTGTGTTGTGTGTCGGATGTGTAAGCATACGACAGATACCTATCACAAACGTACGTAAATAAGCCAGCATCTGAGGGGTGAGTTGTGCTGGATGTGTATATAAAACATTACGATACAGAAGCCTTGAAAAGTAATGACGAGATTCGGACGAATTGTCCCCTTCACTTTTGGTCTCGCAAATACCACCGTAGCAGTGTTATTAATGTAAGCAAAGATTCCAATATGGGCCTAAACTCGCTAACTTTAGATACAATTTACAGTGACAAAATGTTTTCCAAAAGCTTCAAACTAGTGGCCATCGAGCCGTTTGTCATCTGATGCCGTCAAAATGAAATAATGTAAGTTACAGCCCATATTAAACACTAGCTTCTGCTTGTTTCGCACGCGTATTTTCGATATAACGCCTTTAGTACACCTACGCATTCGTATGCGGTAGCGAAACAACGAAAAAACTGTAAGTAGTGTGGCAGGTTTTCGCATATGATATGTCTCACTCTAGCACATAGATAGATGAAATAGTTGCGTCCTTGTCAGTATTGTTTCGCAAGGACCTGCGAAATGGCCGTTACACAGACGCATACGTTTCGCTAGTGATGTTTCGCATCGCAAAGCGTCAGCTCGCGTTCAGTCGGTGAGGACAGATTTTCGCGCCATGGATGCCGAAAATACTGAATTATTTTTGCATTCTATTCGAGATTATCCTGTATTATACGCAATTGGACACGCAGATTATAAAAATACAATTTTATAATAATTAATAATAATAATAATATATAAAAATTACAATAGCATATCATTGCGAAAAAGTTGCGAAAACATTGCTGTGTACTAACGTTCCGCAGATATTTCGCTACGCAGTAGTTCCGCAGAGACTCGCTGCCGCATACGAATGCGTAGGTGTACTAAAGGCGTAATAAGTAGACTATTGCTTAAGTTAAGCTACGTTCTAAGTGTTCCTATGCCAAATTTCATCTTGATCTGTTCAGTAGTTTTGGAGATCCTAGGTAACAAAAATTTCACATTTCACTAACTTTCGCATTTATAATAGTAGGTAGAAGTATGGGCTTTAACTTTGCACATTCAGATGCATATTTCAATGCACATTTTTGTGCTGTGTCGTAACAGTCGCCACCTCGCCTTTGCTCTGCGACAACCCTACCGCCAATGCAGAGAATTTGATCCTCCTAGATCAAATTCACTTGTGCACAAGTCCAGCTCAATAGAAAAGTGTCCAGAGCTGACAGCAATTAGGAAGGGCTTCAATATAAACATACTGAAAGTTTCCTGGTCCTTTGAGAAGGTAACATTGGACAAAGCGAGGGTGTTCTGAGAAAAACGACCCAAGGAGAAGGGTCGTCCCTATCTCTTTAGTTGCTCAATATTAAATAAGGAAGTAAAGCTGTGTAATTCAAGAATTCATCACAATAGTATTATAAATGCGAAAGTTTGGATGGATAGATGGATGTTTGTTACGTCTTCACGCCAAAACTACTGAACAGATTGAGCTGAAATTTTGCATCGGCGCTCTATGCCTGGAATCAAACAAAGGCGACTTTTTATCCCATAAATCAGTTCCCATGGGATAGAAATAACCTCTAAACGTTTCCATAGAAACAACGCGTGCGAAACCCCGGGCAAAAGCTAGTTATTCATATATCTGTCTCGAAGAGACCAAACTTGATTTAATATCTCAAGAAAGGCATGATTATAAAACATTTATCCAATAACACAAGCTCTGTCTCGATATTTTATTTACTTAAAGTAGTTATAAATGTAGAAAAACTTTTACTACTCGACTTAGGTCTCCCCGGGGCTTATTTATGACTTTACAATGTCAGACAATGGTTTTACTACATAAGATTTAGGTAGATATAAACCATTCGAAAAATGCACGCCCCCTGCATAAAACGTCACACACTCAGCGTGCATTTTAGAATGGTTTATCTCTACATACTTTTTGAAGATTTAGGGCTCTATCTCACCGGGACGCCACGGCGACGTCGCTGGCAACGTATCATAACTATTGTATAGCAGACGACGTTGCCAAACCGTCGCCAATTCAATATAGAATGAAAAGTTTGGATGCGTACGTTGTCTTGCATCCCGGTGCGGTAGGGCCCCAAGTTTAGCTATAGCCAAGTATGTAAGTATTTTCTTGAAAATAAGTCGCGAATTTTACCGCTGATAATGAGGTCCCGGTTTAAAATCTTGGGTCGGGCCAAGATTTATGTTATTGGGATTTTTCTAGCGATAAAATATCACAGTAGCAGTACGGAGTCAGGTAAGTAGGCTACACCCCCGTGCCTCGGAAAGCACGTTAAGCTGTTAGTCTTGCGTCTAACCTCTCCCCGGTTGTGTCGGTCTGCCGTCCCATCGGATTATGAGTGCGAGGGAATAGAGTGCACCAGTGTTTGCGCGCACACTTTTGTACTATAAATATGTCCTGCGCACCTGGCTAGTGTTCGTTAAGACTGGCCGCTGCCGTGGTCGTGGCTAGGAGGGCATCACCATAATAAAAAAAATTAAATAAATTTGAACGTTGAATACCAAGCTCAATTAAAAAATAATGGGTTTCTTACCTACCAATTATATCTCAGATACTTAGACCCTTTTCATCACCCTTTCATTTATTTTTAAACGGGCACTCTTGTTCAGTCATTACCTATCCTTTTCTGAAAAATAATGAAACCGGTCACTTATTTTTGCTATTAGGAGATTTTATCAGTAATTTGGCGATAATCCAATGCTTTGAGATTGCACATTGCGCGTCATTTTATGAAAAGGAAAGGCATAGGATTTCGCGTTCATAGGAGTATATATACAATGCTTTGAGATAGCACATTGCGCGCCATTTTATGAAAAGGAAAGGCATAGGATTTCGCGTTCATAGGAGTATAATTATATACAATGCTTTGAGATAGCACATTGCGCGCCATTTTATGAAAAGGAAAGGCATAGGATTTCGCGTTATAGGAGCATACGTTATTGGAACGGTGTAAGCGCAAAAATCATATTTCTACAAGAAAACTACACAACTTATGAAGAAACCACTAAGGGACCAAAGAATTAGTAATAAACTACGAATCAAAACATTTTTTTCTATAAGTACTTTCTTTTAGTTTCTTCAAATTATGTGCAAAACAGTGCGTGTTCAAGATTTTTTATCGTAATTATTTTTGCAATCGTGTTTTCAATTTTACGGAACCAAAGGAAAAATGTTGAATTTTATGTTATTCGAGCTCTTACCACGGGGATCCCATGAGTACTGAGATCCAGGCCTAGTTGGACAAATAATATAGGTACCTAATGAATGAACCAATAGTGAAATAATTTCTAGCCTTGTTTCTAACTAAAGAGGTAAGTAGAAGTAAGTGCCTATAGGATCAGTATATACAATGTGTCTGGTTACCGGTGTCGGAGACTTTGGGGGGGTGAAGTACGGTAAATTTTATCGACAAATCACTATCCCTATTTTTTTTTCTCGGTCCCTGATAAATTGGCTCCCATTTTATCTAAGGAGGAAAGGAGAGAGGCAATTTTAACAGGACGCCGAATACGGAGGGAGATGAGATCATCATAGAAGGAACTGTGGTCGTATTTGTTACAAAAAAAAATACATACATCGCCGATTATTTCTTTTGTCCATGGTTCGAAATTCGAAAAGTACAAAACTCTATCACAAAACATTCGTTACCTCCTTGGTAAAGCCAAAACGCCCTTCGAAATCGAAACTCATTTCTGAGATAGGTTTTACTATGTTTTACTTAAAGACTAATTACCTATCTCTATGGTTTTAGATACTCAAAGATTCTAGACGCCAAGCCGATTTAAGTAGCCTGCGTGGAATAGACTTGCTGCTAGGTTTCACACGAACGAAAGAAAATTTATTTTGTGATTGCCATGCATTTTTAAATCGCTTACTAGGTCACACGGAAGTCATTTTTAGAGCCACTCGCAAATCTTTAATAATAGCGCGTTCAACATAAAACAACGATACTCTAAGATTGCTCTCTCGTTGAAGAGTTAATCGATAAATAATTTATTTTGTATGAACCCTTAAAATAATGTTATTTTTTTGGAGAATTTCCATATTTTCTGTCATGATATGAAATAGGCAATTTCATATTTCAAACCCTTCAAACACAACAAAAGGAAGGTATTTGTAAGTTTCAATAGAAAGAAACCCAATCGCGAATACCTTTGCGACCGACTGTGTCAGTCGTTTTTTAGGGATTCGTTGCCCGACCTATACTTACAATCACACTAATATTATAAATGCGAAAGTTTGGATGGATGGATGTATGGATGGATGGATGTTTGTTACCTCTTCACGCCAAAACTACTGAACGGATCGGGCTGAAGTTTTGTATACAGATAATTATAATCCTGAAATCAAACATAGGTACCTACTTTTTATCCCATAAATCAGTTCCCATGGGATAGAAATCACCATTTAACGTTTCCATAGAAACAACGCGGGCGAAGCCGCGGGCGGCAGCTAGTAATACCTAAATATAACAATAAAGTGTCATAAAATCTTCGTTAGGTTTTCTGTCATTTTCACAAACCAATAATAAGGTAGGTAGGTTAGTTCCCAAAATTATTGGTAGGCCCAAATAACTATTATTCATGAACAGGAAAAAACGTCGTGTAGGTAGGATAGTGTAGGTAGGTAGCTCAACTATTTTGGAAAACTCTATGCTTGGCCGACTATTTTTCAATGTAGCAAAAAATGGCATGACATGAATGGTATTGACAGTTTTAAAAGCATAGGTGTGAACAGAATTTACGTGTAAAATTAAACTATGGGTAAAAGGGGAATGTTCGATAAATAACTAGTGGATGTCCAGTTATGAAGCCTCATATTATGTTCAAAATTGTAGGCAGTAGGTACGTTACCTGCCCAGCCCATATAGGGTACCTACCTAAGGTTATAAAATAAAAAATACCCAATGTTATTTTGTTACTAACAATTTACAAGAAATAATTTTTTACCATTCATTGTTAGGATCAATAAACATAAAAATATTTTTATTTACTTATTTATTTTTCGAAAGAACTACAATGCTGTTGACCGCAGATGGCCATGATAGCGTTACCGGATTTTTGGCGGGCGCAGAGGGCGCCACGCTGGTTAAAAGTTAGGTTGGGGCAACACGCACAACAGCCACTACTTAGGTGCTAGCCTCGGCTTGGGCTGTTGCCAGATGCTACAAGAGGCAAGGGAGGTTTCGCCTGGGTGCACAAGTGCAGCCGCGGATGTTTTAAGTGTTCCCGTGGACCGGCGAAAATGGCGAGAGAGGGACACCGGAGAGGTTTTTGTGCGTATTACGTCCTTCTCAGGACGTCGCATATTTGTGCCCCCCCAACCCCAAAAGGTGCACTTGTGCACCTATGGGCTGAAGCGGGGCATGCTTCGAGCCCGCATCCGGCGGAGTCGGTTTTTGGTCGGTTTGTGTGGTGTGCGGAAGCGAATCGGTTGCCGTCACTTCCGGGTTAGCGGCGGTGATTGGGTCAACAGGGTCACCGAGAACATGACTCGGTCTACGGAGGAGAGACAATTATTTTTATTTTATAACCTTACTTAAGGGCAGGGAACGTACCCACTTACAATTTTTATATAATATGAGCCTTCAACGTAACAGTAATGAATACAATGCTTTTTAGTTACCTACGTAATCAGAGAATTATTTGGTAGAGCCCTAGATCTAACACTTTCTTGGCCCATGAACCACGTGGACATCTTCCCGCGCCTCAGCTTCTGCACCTGCCGCTGCGCTGCTGTGCAGGACTGGACGAAGAATGCGATGTACGAAATAGAATACCATCTTAACTTACTTATACCGATCTACTTACTAAAAGCTAATTAAGTACGGTCTTGTGTTCAACCTTTTTCTTGTGACAAAGGATCCCAATATTATCGAACAAAATATTTGGCGGTAAGAGATACGATTACTGAGGTACAAAATCCCATGTTATCTACGCAAAACTTTTAAAAAAAGTGTAGGTATGTGCAAAACCTCCATGGTGCGAACAATCTCGGTACAAGAACTCTTTGCGAGGGGCTCCTACAAGACTCCTCTGGCTAGATAAGGCTACGTAGGTGCGGCTCCTCCGACTCAAAATCACTTAAGTATACTTACATTAGTTTAAGAACTTTGTTAGTTAGTTATTAAAAACTCAAAATAATTACAAAATATAGGTATATTTAGGTTAGGTCTTACATTAGTTATTAAGGTTAAATAAAATATAATACTTATATGGTTTTATGCTTTTCAGTATTTTCGGCGATTTGATTTTTTTAATAGGTTTTTATTTTATTATTTTATGTGGCTATAATCCGCTAATTACTACATGCTTAATTTTTGATTACTCACAAAAGAAAAGAGCTACCTACCTTACTTTAGCTATTACTTAACTGTATCTATATCTCTATCTATAATAAAAAGTAATCCTACTTGACAAAAAATAAATTAATTAAAATTCCTTAACAATAAATCACCCCTATTTTCCCAGCCTTGTTGTAGGGTTTTTTTTCCAAATTTATATGGGACCAGCTTCGAGGTATACCGTATCTAATTATAAATATAATTATCAAAATCGGACTACTCTGTAAAATATATAAAAAAATATACGCGTTGACTTCAGAACCAACTCCGTTTTATCGTCGGTTAATTAAGTAAATAATATTAACGACTGGTGCTAAAATTAGGTAGGTAAATGGCACAGCTTGTAAGCAAATTGGCACTGGTAAGTCAAATCAGTTTGCAATTTAATGGTCAATTTAGCTGTGAAGTGATGTGAGCCAATTTGAATTTGTAAGTTTATGTAGCTAACTACCTTTTGCTTCGAAGTGAAATCAAGAACTGAAGGATAGTAGGATTCGTAACGAATATATCCAACAGAGAACCAAAGATATCGACATAGTTCAAAGTTACGTAGCTGAAGTGGCGGTGGGCCGGCCATATCTCGCGAAGAACCGACAACCCCAGGGTAAACGTTTTGAGTGGAAACTGCAACTCGGCTAACATAGTGTAGACCTCTGGCCATGTGGGGTGACGACCTGCAAAATGCTGCAGGCAGATGCTGGATGTGGTAAGCGAAGCTGAAGACAGGGCGCCTTGGCACTCATTAGGGGTGGTTCATCTCCAGCAGAGGACTAGCAAAGGCTGATGATGATGAAAAAACGTAACTTTATGCTCGTCGTATGTTATGTTATTCGCTACCAAACCATAGATGCTATAAATAACTTTGTAAACAAAGAAAGTCACAATTTAATAATAGAAAAAAATTAGAACTAGTACCTAAGCATTTACAATTGAAACAAGTGCGCTTGCGCTAACAGCAGACTGTTGTAAGAATAACTTGACCATAGATACTAAAATACTTAACAGTTTTTTTTTATCTTGAAACATAAGATATCAACCAGGTTTTAAATCGGTAGCGTAACTAACATAGAGATCAAAAAGCAGTCACAGCTTGGTCACAGTATTATACCCCACTAGACGATCGCCTCGCGGTTTCACCCGCGTAGTTCCCGTTCCCGTAGGAATACCAGAATTTTATCCCGGTATTCCTACGTCACTCATATAGCCTATGTCACTCCCTGAAAAGTAAGCTCCCTAACGGTGCAAGAATTTTTCAAATCGGTCCAGTAGTTTCGGAGCCTATAGATTGTTCCAGAAAATCAAAATTTAAAAAATAAGAACTCATTGCCTAAGAAATAAAAAAAGTTCGAATTTCAAATTGTTTGTAAGTGACCTCGATCTGGCAGAATAGGATTAGGTTGCTGCTTTGCTTTTTACAAATAAATGTGACATCCATGTATGTTTTGGCGGGAATCTCATTTGCGAATTTTCCGTGTTAGTGTTTTTGCAGAAAAACTATTTAGAAAACCAGAGCTAATTAAGTCAGTAAAAATGTTTTCGGCGGAAGACCAGCAAATTGGAATATGTCTGCTGAAATCTAATTTGGAAGAAATTGGAAATGAGTTGGTTCTTCAGGTAAAGTGACAAAATACATTGTTTCGTAAAACCGAAGTAAAAATTATTCATTAACTTCTATCTCATCAATAAATTTGGTCAATGATCGCTAACATACATACTTACCTACCTACCTAAGAAAGAGGTGGAGCTGGTTGGTTTGCATGTACTTTTCTAAAGGGTACTTAGTGCAATATTAGTACCTACTACGAGAACCTGTAGTAATAAAACTTTTAAACTTTCGCGATTTGTTTTAATGATTTTATCGGGTCACACTACAATCGCTGTAACGCGGTAGAAACGTAGGGGCAATAATAATAATAAATAATGCTGGACAATCCACACAGAACCATCTAGCTCCAAGCTAGCAGGCTAACCATCTAGACAGAGCTATTATTTATTTATTTATTTATTATTATTTATAATTGAAACAACCAGTCGGAAGCGTTTCAAGACGCTGTCCACGCTGTATGGCAATGCTGATGATTAATGATTACATAGATAGATATTTTTTTAAATTATACATTGAAGGGACCAGACCAGAACACCCGGAACAAATATTTGTAGATCGTACAAACATTTTTCCCAAGGCGGGAATCGAACCCGTAACCTCCTGCGCTGCAGGCGGACCTTCGCCCACCGCGCCACATCGGTCGTCATAATAACAAAAGGTACGCGATAAATACCCGATAAAATCATTAATTCGGTTGGTAATATTTGGTACTTTTACTTACTAAGGTGGGTACGTTATTCCTGAATGCTTTAGGTACCTAACGATTTATTCAGGTATCACGTGGAAGCTAGTTGTGTTTTACATGTTTTTCTATTTTATTAGGCCCGTCCGTGCTTACAGGGTACTATGCCAATAAGCAAAGATGTAAATCTTTGCTAATTGGTACCAAAAGGGACTGAATGGGTAAGAATTTCCTTTTACAAACCTTTTTTTTGTTTTTGTAGCGCTCTGCAATACCCACCTTGGAAGCAGAAAATAATAAAAAATCCAAAGAAGCATCGGCAGTGCTTCGTGTAGTTCGCTCCTTGGATGCAGAGATAGAGAAGCTAAAAATGGAAAGCGGTACGTTTTAAATGGATTGCATTTCTTTTAGGAGCCTTTGGGCTTATTTCTACAAAGAAAAGATGTTTTTGCAGTGAAATGTACCTTTATTATCATCATCATCATCAACCTATATTAGTCCACTGCTGGACATAGGCCTCCCCTAATGAGCGCCATAGCGCCCTGTCTTCAGCTTGCCGCATCCAGCATCTGCCTGCAGTCTTTCGTAGATCGTCATCCCACCTGGCTGGAGGGCGTCCTACACTACGTTTGCCTAGTCGCGGTCTCAACTCAAGAACACGTTTACAAGCGGAGGATCAAGCTAGGCTGGGTAGCGTTTGGAAAATTACGTCGAGTCTTCTCGTCATCCATACCGCAATGCTTGAAAACGAAAGTTTTTAATCAGTGCGTCCTACCCGTCATGACCTATGGAGCTGAGACGTGGACACTCACGGTAGGGCTGGTCCACCTGGTGGTTTAAAGTCGCTCAGCGAGCTATGGAAAGAGCTATGCTCGGAGTCTCTCTGAAGGATAGGATCGTAACGAATACATCCGACAGAGAGCAAAAGTTATCGACATAGCACAAAGAATTAGCAAGCTGAAGTGGCAGTGGGCCGGCCATATCTCGCGAAAAACCGACAACCGCTGAGGTAAATGTACCTTATTGGTTGAAAATATGGACAAACTAGATAAAGAATGGGAACTCTTTTTCCCGTTATAAACACTTTTCCCAAAGCAACTAACATTAATCAAATCGTAGGTATGTCTTTGTAAAAAATGTTTTCCATACAATTCTTACTTCATAAGAAAAGGTGCTATGAAAGTCGTTCATCATCATTTCATTCTTTCACAATTTCATGGTCTACGACGGACATGTGTATGTCCGGGTCCTGCAGGCGGACAGTGAATGAATGAATTAATGAAATATTTTATTTACCTTACGAACTACTATGCTGGGGTAAACGTGTTCTTGAGTGGAGACCACGACTCAGCAAACGTAGTGTAGGACGACGATTTGCGAAAGACTGCAGGCAGGTGCTGGATGCGGCAAGCTTGTCTTCAGCTTGGCGCTATGGCGTTCATTAGGGGAGGCCTATGTCCAGCAGTGGACTAATATAGGCTGATGATGATGATGAACTACTACACAATAAGTTGACCTATAATAATGGTTATTGCTACGTAGTTTAAATTTTAGGCGTAACAAAGCTCAAGGCAAACATGGTTTTCGCTCAGCATTGTGCTGGGTACACACTGATGTATGCACCCAGCGCTGGTTTTCTGCAGAAACTTTAATAATCGTGTCACGTCACGACCCTCTAGGGGTGCCTAAAAATAAAATAAAAGACATATTTATATGCTAAGTTTTAAACGTTAAACGAGAAAAGTAAGTAAAAGAGAAATATAAAACAAAGTTCATTTAAACATGCTAGGTTCATAAATAAATCTATGCAAACCTATTATATATGTAACATTATATTAAAAATTAACAAGGTTACATGGTAGTTATAAATTTCAATAAGACTTCCGACTGGTGTTGATATGGATCAGTTGAGCTATCTGTAGACTGTTTGCAACAGTCGGCAGTTAGCTCAATTGTTTCAATTTCAATAAGTAATCTTTTTTAATACAATTTTAATTGGCTGTTGTACAACGGTCGTCGTTGGTCGGATCTGTGGCTCGGTCCGAACGTACATATACTATATCACCGTGTATTCGAACTTTTGGCGAAAAAGGTAAAAGACAAAGACAATAATTATTTTATAGGTAATAATCGGAAGTGGCCGTGCATATCAGCCAATCAAAGCCGAGGAATTGAATTATGCTTGAAGTACGTATGAACAGAATAATAATAATAAATAAAGTGTAGAATAAATATAAAAATTACGAGTGTAAAAAAAGTTACTATGACAGATCATTATCTTTTAGACTTCCATCTTCCTTCGGAGCGCTAAGGTTTTAATTTTAGTTTAAACGTGTTTTTATTTGTCATATCCTTGATGGGGGGTGGAATATTATTCCAGCATTTTGTTGCTCTAACTAAAGAGTGGTTTGACTTCTCCTGACTTTTCGAGACGGCGACCTCCGCGCGAAAAATCTTAGAAAATTTCATTAGTCGGCGTGATCAAATGTAGACGGTCTACGACGTAGCCAAAGCGTAGGCGAGGCTGTCTACGACAAGTCATTTATGTAGAGGGCTTGTAGTGGGTACGGTGAAGTCAAATGTAGACGGTCTATGACGTAGCCAAAGCGTAGGCGAGGCAGTCTACGACAAGTCATTTACGTAGAGGGCTTGTAGAGGGTCTACGACGAAGTCAAATGTAGACGGTTTACGACGTAGCCAAAGCGTAGGCGAGGCTGTCTACGACGTAGTCATTTACGTAGAGGGCTTGTAGAGGGTCTACGGCGAAGTCAAATGTATACAATCTACGTCGTAGGTAGTTAAAGACCCTATGTAGACAGCGGCAGCGGCCTAAGATGATATTATTTTCGCTCAATAAAACAGAATGCTGAAATAGAAACATACTGTAGCAGTAATTTACGGTGCCTGTCTTCCACAGATAACATATAAAGTAGAACGGCTCCACACTTCGGCCCCTAACGACCCATGAAACCTTGCTTAAGTCGTTTAGCCAGAACATAGGAAAGTTTAATCATTAGGTGCTACTCAAACCTTGTCAATAATAAACGCTATCGAGCTGGCATACCAAGTGTTTTTGGGGATACTGTAGGTAGATACATCTACTTTATACTCGTCATAGGAGGTACAAGTTCTTACCCTCCACCCATTACTATTTAATTTTATCTTCTCGTCTTAGTCTCAAATCAAGAGCTTCATGCACGCTCATGCATGCATGAAGCAAACAAACCACTGGAAAAGCTTGGAACGTCCTGCGGGTGTATAATGTATATCAGTCATTACATATACCTACCCATAACACAAGTCTCGTTATTTTAGGGCTTAAGGTACGAAAAAAATCCAGTAGGTATTTTTTTATTTATTTATTCTTCTGAAAATTACTAATATTATAAATGCGAAAGTTTGGATGGATGTACAGATGGATGGATGTTTGTTACCTCTTCACGCCAAAACTACTGAACGGTACGGGCAGAAATTTTGCATACAGGTAATTCTAGTCCTGGAATGAAACATAGGCTACTTTTTTTCCCATAAACCAGTTCCCATGGGATAGAAATCACCTTTATACGTTTATAGACACAACGCGTGCAGCCGCGGGCATAAACTAGTTCAGATATAATGAAGAACTAAAATCCTTATTACAAAGAGAATTATATTCTAATAATAAATAATAGAAAATAATTAACTAAATCAAATAATAGAAACAAATTAGAATGTACCTACATTTGATGTACATTTCATGAATAAATAAATAAATAGAACTAGTATTTACGATTGAAACAATTCAGCTAACTGCAGACTGTTGCAAACAATCTTACCTGTAGATTGTTTGCAACAGTCTGCAGCTCAACTGATCCATTTCAATACTAGTCGGAAGCGTTGGCTGCATTGCCCCGTTGTATGGCATATTTAAATAAATAAAATTAAATAAGATCACGTTTACAAATAACGTGTAAGTTAAAGTTGCGTTTAATTTCAAACGGAATTCGATTCCAAAATGAGAAGTTGCTAATTAAAATCTTCCGTGTCCATTAAAAGTCATTAAGACTAAGAACTGTTTATTGAATCAAAGTCACTAATTGAAATTGCGGTCATGATTCGCTAAAAGCGTTCAGACCTTAATTGAATTAAATGGAATGGAATGGCTTCTCGTTATTTTTAGTGTTATTTTCAATTATCCCACACAAGGTAAGGTATTATTGAATTGGTATCAAAACAACTGAGCCAGAAACTATCCCATGCTGTCCAAACACTGAAAATTTATTAGTGGAAGGGTCGAGCCAAACATGCTAGCTCATATAATAAATACGCAACACAAAACATTTAGGTTGGTACCTACTCCATAGGATATTCAGTTGTTTGTTCAAAATACAAAAACAAAAACTGTTCTCAGTTTTTTACCAATAATTACGTATCTTATTTTGCCCATCTTGGTCACCAGTGTAACACGTTCATAAAGTTTTAACTCCTAGGTCAACTGACCTATTAATTTAAATTTAATTCGCTATTGCGCTCATCGCGGCAGAAACAACTATGTGTAAGAGTTGACAACGGCACGCGGTGCGCCTGTAGCTTTTCGAATAAATTAATGATTTAAATTAAATATGAATCTTCATCAAAAAACTATCTTAGCAAGAAACTAGATCAATATGTTACCTTTAACAATAAATCCCAAGTTGATGTTCATTTTAGTAATCAAAATATTTCGATTTTAATTAAATTCTAAAATGTATCATTTTAAAAAACATCTTTACCGAGAAGTTTATGCTATTATGTATTTTCACCTTAGCTGGAGTCTAGTTATTAACCTAAAGGGGTTGGTCTTGGACGGTCTAGAACACAATTTGACTACTTTGATATTTGCCTAGAGCTTAAAGTGACTACTACATAATAGGTCAAGTACTAAAACACAGATCGACATGCAGCGTCCTCATAACACTTTATACTTCTCTGGTTGGCTACGTCCCTTGTAGGCGAGTTTCAACGCTCCACGTATTCTGACGTAGTGAGTGACGCAGTATGTTATTTTATTGTTAGATTGAATTTTAGGGATTATATATGGCTTGACCATAATACTGGGACCGGAAGCACGAAAATTATATTCCCTTTGTGTAACGAGGTAATTGAATGCGGATACTACTTTCATCGGCTACGTGCCTGCTACACCCTTCGTACCCTAGGTACTCGAATTATTATAAAAAGCGTAGAAATTATGCAAATAGACCTTTACGATCTACTTACATAATTTCTTCGCCTTTTTTCTGAACATGGTCTCTACAAAAAGTTTAAGCAGTGTGGTTACCTATAGATTCAACATAGAGATACTCGACCTCATTTTGAGAGCTTTAAATGCCATCACAATAATCAACCTACCTATTCTTGGAGTCAGTAAATTGATCAGGTTAATGTTGTTATTCCAAGTTAAATAGGTTAGTACGTAGGTACGAAGGTACTGTGTGCGTATTTTCGAACCAATTCCATCAATTTACTCTTGTCTTTTGTTAATATACCTACATTGAATATAAGATGATTACCTAAATAACAAAATAATTATTTAAGCTCCTTATGTGAATTGAGTCAAGCTACTTCAATTTACTATACAACCACTGTCTTTAATTTGATTCGGTCCGTTTCGTTTCGTAGCTTTCATTCAACTCAGAAATAACAGAACCTTTCTAATAATGAATAGCCTTTGTAACCTTTTATTACCTATAGCTGAGCATTGAGAAATTATCTTAGTTCTAAAGTTCTGATATAACTATATATTCAGGCTACACGTTCAAAAGCTTAAGGCAAATAGTAGGGTTGATAGTGGCGCCACTACATATTTAATTTAATCATTAAGTTATACAAAGGAATTATCAAAAAATCAGGCCACTGGTAGACGATACCTATCACAAGCTTTTATTTAATGTATCTGTAATAGTTTTGTTTTGTGTTATTCAATCAAAAACCTTGTTTGGAGAGCTTGGTGGCCACCAATAGAAACTAAACTCTTGAAACAAGTATCTGTCTAAATAATACAGTACAAAACTATTAAAGATACATTTAAACGTCTACGCGCGGTCCGATTTTTTGATAATTCCTTTGTATAACGTAATTATAAAATTAAATATGTAGTGGCGCCACTATCCACCCTACTATTCGCCTTAATATAAACTCAAGAAGGTACCTAGTTATTGTTATTTGATTTATTATGGAACAGTACCTATAACATTATTTGATTGTAGTTTCAAACAGCAATGCATGTGAGATTAGATTGTATGAAGCAGAGGTTGGTAATACTGTTATATTGTTTGTACCTAACCTACCTCCCTCAGATGTTGATTGAAGCGGTTGATTGTGCTTTGGCCTAAAATTAATTCCCTCGCTCATAAAATATGACTCATATTAAGTTGCACCTCGTATTAACTCTACTCATTAACAATTTCCCTTACTATACAAAAGCTAGTATCCAAAACTTTGAGCATTATTTGATATGAAATCGAATAAAAAGAAACGTACGTTCGTTTTTTTATTTATTAAAATTAAAAAATTGTTCACCTAAGATCTAAATAAGGTACCTATAACAGAAATTCATTCGTTTGAAATTCCGCAATAAATTTATGGAAGGACCAAGGCAAGTCTTTATTGCCCAATAAACATTATTGGCCCGTCCTGTCTACCCCTGCTTCCCAGCTGGTAAAACCGTTGATCAGTGAATTAATTTAAATTATTGCATGGCTATACCCTTCATTGAAATTCCCTTTTAACCTAAACAATTGGATTTATGTTCCTACCTACTTTTGGCTTGTTTCGTCGTACAGTCGTCGTAGAGATATCCAAGTCCGTTTTGTAGTCTCTATTAAAGAACAAACTTAAATCAAACTGAAATAAAGGTATAAAACGAAATAGCTTCGTAGAAATATCTATTTGACTCACCTCACTCTAAGAATGCTATGATTAAATAAAAATGTACTCCTCTACTTTCAGTTTTTCTTACTGCAAAACGTGCTCAACTAAAGCGACAGAGCGACGAATTGTCTAAAAGTCTTGAGGCAGCTCAGAAGAATAGACATGAACTCGCTAATGTACTCAAACAGGAGGACAGCGAAATGGAAGCTCAAACGTACGTATACACTTTTATTTACTAAGTTTTCAACACTTACCAAGAACTTCAAGTCCTGAAATAAGAATCTGAATTAAAAATAGAAAGGTTCAGAGTCAAGCCTTTTGCTATTTTTAAAAGGTAAACTTGGGACCGGACTCTGAGATCGAACCGACCACAAGTCCTTCATAAATGAAGGTCCTATTATTATTTCCTATTATTTTATCTAGAAAACCACTAACTGAAAAAATTAGATGTAATACTTTGTAAAAAAATAAACTTGAGTTGTTTCAAAACTGAATAAAATGTAGGTATTTAAACAAATAAGTAAAAAAATAAGTATTAGATAGGTACCACCTTTCACTTGCCCAAATTTGCCTACGCTGCTGAAAATAATGTAATACTTATACCGGTATCTGCCCCGCAACAGTCAACCTCTTCCTGTTATCAGTACCTACCCATCACTATACCCAGTGCCATCGCAGCTTCCCAGTTTATCGCAAGGCACCTTAGGTGCAAAAACACCCCTCAACGGAAGGACCAACTATCGGATTTCCATATTTCTTTTTTGATCGAGTATGGCACTTTTTGGGTAAACTCACATATATAAACAAAGTTGAACAAAAGTGTCAGAGACTGTAACTAAGGCCCCTGCCTGTCTCACCGGGACGCCACGGGGCGGTGTCGCTGGTACCGTATCCAAACTATGTATTTTATGGCAGACGACGTTGCCGAACCGTCGTCGACAGGTGAGTTAGCTGCCATACTATGCATAGCAGAATGAAAAGTTTGGATAAGTTGTATATAGATGATGCTGTGTGGATTGTCCAGCAATATTTATTTATTTATATTTAAAAGAGCGACACGTCTGTATATTAAAATTGTATAAGTATACTACTCTGTCATGAAAGTACCGGGAAAAAATCAATAACACACAAAGTGTTTGTTATTCATCCAAATTAATTTTATCACAAATTCAAAGTATGCTCCTTCAGAAACGATACACTTACGCCAACGAATAATCCAATCATCAAAACATTTTTTAAACGCTGTTTCCGGAATTGAGTTCAGTTCTCGCCGCGAATTCTTCTTTATGTGAAATGAATATGTAAATATGTATAATATGAAAACGGGTGCCATGAAGTGATAATTTGAGTTAAGGAACTAGAAAAAAGTCGGCTGGAGCCATATTTGGTGAATATGGTGGTTGCTCGATGCAAAAAATCGGTCCTCAGCGACTGTCATGCGATTGAATTTAGTTAGAAAATTCAGGTCTTTTGCGACTAGTGGAGCGGCAACATGTTTCATACCCATGTGATTATTTAAAAAGGTACGGATCGACTAATGAGATACAGAAAATTCGGCGGCTATCTCTCTCAAAGTTGAATGAGAACTTTCAGTCACTTTTTCCTTCACTTTTGCGATGTTAACTTCAGTTGCAGACGTTGATGGTCTACCAGAGCGAGGCAAATCTTCCATCACATCTCGACCGCTTTTGAACGCTTTATACCACTCATAAGCACGTGTTTTTTATAAAGTCGATTCACTGTAAGCCTTCTGTAACATTTTCAGTGACTCCGAACACGACATTCCATTGGCGATGCAAAATTTAAGACAAACTCTTTGTTCGATGTTTTTGTCCATTATGAAATTCGCAATACACGCTATAATGATATAACTAAAAACAGCACTGTATTCAATATAAATAACAGATGCAACTCAAACTCCGCGCCAAAATGGAACAGTTGTGTCAAACTAAACTGAAAATCAGCGTTGATCCGCGCGCACGCGCGGGTCAGCACAGAGCTGAGTTTGACCCTTTTTGGCCAACAGGGGCAGCACAGTAGCCACTTGTACACTGTATCTTTTGCCTGTAACTACCTGTTTTTTTTGGCCAAATAAATGTATCTTTATCTTTATCTTTTATCTTTAAACTAACAACATCAAAAAACAACATTTGAATTTGGAAACATAAACAAAACATCCATTCCCGATACTTTTTTGACTGAAGTATGTACTAAACTGTTGTTTTTTTTTTGGGACGTCACGGCGACGTCGTGTCGCCACCACCGTGTCGTCCCGGTGAGGTAGGACCTTCAGTGACTCCCTACCTAAAGTAAAGAGGTATAATGTAATACATCAAGTATCGTATTTTAATACGGTTACCTTTATAATTTATACTATGCAGATGTTTGTAGGATTTTTGGCTTTGGAAGGCTTTAGGTTGGCCTTACCTTTGAAACTACAATTTAATTTTAAAGATTATTGGATAGATCATAGGGCTGAGTTGTGCGAAGTTTACAAATATGTCTCAATTTTTCCTATTACAGTCGACGTTACGAAGATTCTTTACAAGAAAAGGCTGATCGATTCAGGAAAACCCTTGGATATTATGTGAGTCGGAATAACTTTATTTTGGTGGGAAGAAATTATAATTTAGTGGTTCCATTCTCCTTGTGAAAATTGCTCTAAGGCTTCAGGTTATAAAATCAACAGAATTATGTGAAAATACGTAGGAAATGGGATTTTCTTAGCTCGATCCAATATTTTGATAGTATGTATTTCCTGGCAAATTAATCTTGCAAATCTCTGTTTCTGGGAAGGCAATGCCGTACTATTAAAAAAAAACATTAAAGTATAATACTTAAAAATCTGTGATTAAAGTCCGTATTTGACGATACGCTCATAAATAAAAAATTGTTGACATAGACAAGAAAATTTGAGTATTTTATATATCGATTTGGGCTGAAATTTATATTCTTTCCATGCCGTAGTGCCCGATTAAATTTTAAAATGAAGTTTCAGCGAAAAGCCTCCCAAAAGATTGACAGCTTAGCGTGTCCTCCAAAAGTAAATGGGGTGAAAGATTCAAAAGGTCGACGAAAATACTTGAAGAAGTGGTCACTATCCACTTTTTCGAATGAAGAAGTGAATGGGGATTATTAATAACAAGTAAAGGAAAATAGGGGGTGTCGTAAGAGGCAACTAAGGGATATCCACCGGAAGCGGGCAGCAGCGCCCCCTGCAGAACAATTCTACCATTGAACTGCGATCCCCAACCCGCATGCCCAGCGTGGGGATTATGGGCATTACCCCCATGTGATAAAAGCCAATAAGGCGCTTATCAGGGGAAGGCCTGTGTGCAGTAGTGGACCAATTCAGGCTGTTGAGGTTGAGGTAAAAGAAAATATGGGGATGATTTTCATAGGTACTTTGTAATTAAATAAAAACAAATGATAACATCAACTTATCAATCTTTCTTTTGTATTTTTTTTTTCAACTTTTTAACAATATTCAAACCATTTTTCCATAACTCAGGATGAAGCAGAAATAAAAAATAAGATGAAAAACAAGAACGTCGTGATAGATGAACTTGAGAAGGAGGTGGGACAGAAACAGAACTTCTTGGATTCACTGAAGCAACGAGCTGAGAGCATTCGTCCGGATGTTACTGGGCGTATTCTTGAGATTTGGTAAGTTCCAAATGTATTAAGTAGCTTCAATCATTATATGACTACACGAGAACAGAAAATGGAATAACGAATTACCTCACGGAATTTCCTGGAATCTTTACTGTGTACGCTATTAACGTTTCCCGAAAAGATAGGTACATCAACGAGAGATACCAAATACAAATTAATAAATTTCTGTATGAACGAAATTGGTGGAAGCTACGAGTTTTGTACAGGTCTTTTGAATGTCCTATTAATTATTTTTTCCAATATTTTCAGTATAAACATTTCCAATATTAGACCGACATGAAAGTAATTATTATAATTAGACATAGACATACTTGTACTGTAAGTACTATTTTTGGTTCTGTGCCGTATCAGAGTATTAAAAATGTTTCTTTATCTCCATCTCTCACTCTCACACACATATTTAACATAATCAATTAATTCTTAGCTAATTACCTAGCATTTCATTTTATGGACACATAATATTTCAATCGTTAGTTCCGATCCATTTATCCCATTTTTTATTGACATGTCAAAAGCTCCCTAAAATCTTCGTACGGATATTCAAATTTAAAAAATCTCAACAAAATATCGGAAATCATATTGTTTTTTTCACTACCTACAGGATTTGTAAAAAATATACCATCGCAAATAGATATGAGTTTGCAAGGCCCTCGATTTCATCAGCAATGCCACTATACAATACATCATCCTCGTAGCGCTCATAAATGACACGTTACAAACGAGTAGGTTTATAAATCATTTGTGGACGATTCATTGTGTGCTTTGTGCAAGTCGGTGCAGCTATAACTCATCTGCATACCTACCTATAATCAAACTTTAGAAATACTATAGAGCAAAAAATTGCCTGAATTTTATCTATTTATAAGTAAGAAACTAGAATTAGTACCTACAGGTTTCAGCTTGAATAAAAACTTTCGATTTTCTTTTACCAAGCGAAGTAGATCTCCTACCTTGTGTCGTTGTTAACCTTCTACAAAGAAGAATTATTGTTACCTAATTAATATCCCCAATGTTTTAATTATTGATCTTGTTTTAGAAGTCTGACTAGGTAAAGTTCTAGCTTTACCTATCAATCGTTCTTGCTTCCTACCAAAGAATGCCTACGGAACGAAAAAACAAATTTCATTTAATATTTATAAATTCCCTTCCGAGTTATAAGTAGGTTGTTCGATTTTTTTCTACAACACAGATCGAGAGCCGGCTCTGAATTTATGGAGCGAGTGCAAACAAAGAGCTTCTGGATATCATCACCCAGTACTGAGAAGGGTCTTGCAATTTTAATCCACGTCTTACCTCAACCTCAACAGCCTGTATTGGTCCACTGCTGGACGCAGGCCTCCCCCTGATAAGCGCCTTATTGGCTATCCACGTGTTAGGTGTCTATCAATTTATTTATTATTTAAGAAAATTAAATTTAACGTTTTAATCAGTGTTTTAGGTGCTGGCATCGTATTTACTAAACGGATAGACCAATTTCAATTTATTTTTTACTGTAAAAAAGTTACTTGATCTTAACTGTTACCACTACGTTTATTACCAGTTCTATTCTAATGTTATCATGACTTACTAATCTCTATCAAATAAAAATAAATAAATAATGTTGGACAATTCACACAGCATTATCTAGCCCCAAGCTAAGCAGAGCTTGTGTTATGGGTACTAGATAACTGATATACTTAATACAATACACTACATAGATAGATATTTTTTATTATACATTGAAAACCTCCAGAACGCCCTGGACAAACAGATCGTACAAACATTTGTCCCGAGGCGGGAATCGAAACCGCAACCTCCTGCGTCGCAGGCGGACCTTCGCCCGCTGCGCAAATCATCAAGGACTTTCGAGTTTCTGTTAAACTTGTTTTGTTTCAGTGGCAAACCAGAGTTGGATGAAAAAGTAAAAGCTCTCACTTCTGAATTAGAAGCGCTGTCAAGGAAACGGAAGACAGGAAGGTTTTTTTTTAAACCTTAAATACACCAAATGTTAAACTATGAATAATTATTCGTTTTCACAAAGCCTCTGAGCCATGATTAAAAGTTCCCTTGATTTACTTCTCGGCTTTTCTTTTTCGTGTTTGTTTTAGAATTAAGCCAACTGGAAACTTGTGCCGAACTTTTGAGTCGGTATTTTCGCAAGGAACATGAAAAATATGTACATAATTTAATTAGGAAGTTTTAAACAAAGTATTTTCTTCAATATACGTAACTTTCCTTATTAGGCATGTAGGAAAATTAATTATTATGTACATTAGAAATGGGCGTAGTTAGATAATTTAAAAAAAATCGTGATTTTACTATTCTCTGGGTCCAAGTAATTTAGATAGCAGATAAGAAGTTTAACGCACATTATAAACAAATAAATAAATAAAATTCGTTTATTTCAGGCAAAAAACCATGTTGTTGTTACATTATAGAGAAAAGATTGAATGAAGATGAATCTTTGCTAAAACAAACTTTGAATCAATTGACGTCTATCGACATAATGTTGAGTTTAGTAATAAATCTCTTAAAAGTAGTCTTGATACTCATAAGAGTACTTACGGAATTAATTAACAAAAACCATTGGGCACGCATTTGGTATACTATTCCTATATCTTAGACAAAACTTGTATATCTTATACTTATCTTGACTCCTTAACTAGACTTTGCTCTGTTCATTAACAGATAACTCTATTCACCTCTTTCTGATAAAGTAAAATACCTTCGTATTACATCGGCAAAAACGAGCAATCATTTTATTAAAGCGCGCAGAAAAATACGTAGAATAATAATAAAGAGCGAAACATGTCACAATCATTTTACGATTCTCTGATATCTCTTACAGCTCTCCTAATGAGGTTCGAAGTATTTTCTGAGACGATTTGCGTGCAAATTGAGGTAAAAATTTATATGACAGATAAAAACGCGGATCGAGAATGTTGGTATCATAAAATAACTGTTTTAGCAAGATTTTGAGTGTTTCGATTAGAATACAAATAGAATTAAGCAAAAAGGAAATTAATGAAATCCACAACATCCAATATTGGCTGTAAAGTAAACAGAACAAAGCAAATTCATTTCGGGTAGAGGAAAACACGACCATTGATTTATCGATTTCTTGTATCAAATTAGGAAAATCTTGCCTTGCCTTGGCCGTACCTTAATAGATTTTGTGCTGAGCTTTCATGATTAAGATTAATGTTAATAAACAACATGTACAGCTTAGAAGGTAAATCCACCCTCACCGATTTGTTTAAGCTCACTATAAAATAAGCACATTTCGTAGAAAATGCAAAATCAGTCGCACGGTAGAGATATACTTAGGTATTTAGATAGTGGTTGTAAGCTTCTCAGCTCTTGCCCAATTGATACGGATGACAAATTGATTGTTGGGCACCAACTACGATTAAAATGAGACAGATTAAATTAATTGAAGGACTTTGTCGCCAATTAGAAGTAAGTAAATATGTACTTTGTTTCATTTGCTATTCATTTGGGAGAGCTAGCTAGTCAAAGTACATTAGCAGATTAGGTACATCTAAAAGCTTTGGAGAGTTGACCCTGTGCTGGAGACTTGACTCTACCTTAAGCTATAAATAATTCTGAGATACTCTACCTACTTAATTGTAGACTGAATTGTGTTCATGTTTATTCAAGTTTAACTCGGAGTTAATAAGATACAATTCAGTCAGACATTTCTTGAACAAACTCGTAACAAGAAACCCTTATTGGTTGCAGTTGTAGCGATAAATCTAGGCTTGCGCAAGAACTTTATACCCTGCGCTCACTTCCCGTTGGCTGCGGTCCAGTTGTTAGCAGTCCGTTTCTTATTTCACCAGCCTTTCATATAAATGTGGCATGCGACGTGATAGGTACATTGTTGCAGTTTCTATTGTGAGTCCATATTTTATGTTATGAAAATTTGGGCTTTTTGGAGATCGATTTGACTGTCTTGGGATTTTGATTGCGTCCATTTTGGAAGTGTTGTTGTGCTGAACTGGCTATGGCGGCTCCTTGTAACACTTTACCCTGAAATAGGCAACAATTTCAATAACCACCAAAACAAGTATTACATAAACTTGTTTTGGTGGGACCAAAGCGACGAATCTATCCATACTAAGTAATCCAAGCCGAAAGTTCGTGAAATCTGAATTTTTGTTACCTAGGATCTCCAAAACTACTAAACAGATCAAGATTAAATTTGGCGTACGTTTAAAGCAAAGCCTATCTTAGATAATAGTCTACTTATTATACCGAAAATACGCGTGCGAAGCCGCGGGCAGAAGCTAGTATTATTATAAAGTGAAAATAATTCTGTGTCTGTTACTTTTTCGTGTCTAAACAGCTAATCGGATTTTAATGAAATTTGGCAAGATCGTGGACGGTGTCCCGGGGAAGGACATGTCTAAATTTTATCCCGAAAAAGCGCTAGCGAAGCCTAGGTACTTCTGCATCTCTAAGTAAGTTTGGTAACTTGATATCGAGACGTCGACGCCTCGATGACGACGACAACTCGAGAAACCAAACTCAGGGTTCTGTGAAATGATCGAATCGCGATAACCTATTTATACAGACCCTAAAGATAATAAAGCTAAATATAATTGACTAGACGATCGCCTCGCGGTTTCACCCGTGTAGTTCCCGTTCCCGTGGGAATTTCGGGATAAAATATAGCCTATGTCACTCCCTAAAACGTAAGCTTCCTAACGGTGAAAGAATTTTTCAAATCGTTCCAGTAGTTTCGGAGCCTATTCAATACAAAAAATCAAACGAACAAAACATCAAATCTTTCCTCGTTATAATATTAGTACCTAAAGATTAATAACGCGCTTCTCAGGGGAGGCCTATGCTCAACAGTGGACAAGAATAGGCTGTTCAAGGTGACGATTGATGCTGATAGATTTCAAGTAAAGGTTAAAAAATATTTGACTTGGACTACAGACACCTTAGTAAGTATTAAAAACAGCTTAAAAATTTGATATTTTTACCCACGAATCCTTTTTTGAATTTCTGTGGCCATGACTACTGCGTAGAAGATACCACAATGCTAGATGTCGTATTCAAAGAACATTCTACTAAACACATTAGCGAATACAACAAAACAAACACGGATAAAGTAATTTTCATTGTAATAACTTGCAACGACTAAACGGATAAACTTTGCGATTCAAATGAAATTGTTGTTAAAGAGCCTCGCGTTTATATGGTGTTGCGTACAGGAAAACAAAAGGTAAATAATATGTTTACATAATGTGTACCTTCTCTGTTTTCTTTATATTTTGCACACTGAGTTTTGTACGATTGCAAAATAATGTGGGTAAAGTGAAAATCTTTTATTGAACCAAGTATATATACAATTATATCCATAGACTCCCGAACCATATTAATGTGTATTTCAGTAAGTAGTCAGTGGCTATTCCCATGTAGGTACCTACCTCTCATAAAAAAGTAAGTCTATAAAACCTACCTGCAGAAGTAGTTCTATATATTATAATGAGGCAGAGTTAGTAACTTTGAATGTAAGAGATAATCCATGGAACTTGTACTCCGATAAAAAAATATTTCATTTATAAATAGGTGCCTATTCACACTTAACCAACCTACCTATCCAGGTGTGAGCGAAGCCGCGCGCAGAGGCTAGTTTTTATTTATTTGGCGGCACTGCTTTTCCGCTCTCTATTAAGTCATCATGATGATGATGACTCATCATCATCATCAGCCTATATTACTCCACAGCGGGACAAAGGCCTCACGAGCACCATAGCGCCCTATCTTCAGCTTGCCGCATCCAGCATCTGAATGCAGTCTTTCGCAGATCGCCATCACACCTGGCAGGAGGGCGTCCAACATTACGTTTGCCGAGTCACGGTCTCCACACAAGAACACGTTTACCCCAGCGGTTGTCGGTTCATCGCGAGATATGGCCGACCCACTGCCACTTCAGCTTGCTAATTCTTTGTATTCAGTAGGTAATAAGAATAACATTCATAGAATCAGATTAGACGACCAGAATAGGCTGCATCTGAATAGATTCAACATAGAGTAGGTAGAGCATTCTCTATGTTGTACCTATTCTTAGGCAATGATCAACACTGGCAGGCAGGCAATAACAACGCTAGAAACGGCGCTAGACACCGTAGGAAGTCCCAAAGATTTTCGACTCCCACGTCACTTGACCTCGTGGTGTAGTTGGTTAGCACATTCCTGTACTGAAGGAAGGATGCGGGTTCAAGTCAAAAAATTTTGCGATATTATTTGATTTCTTAGGCAATAACAGCTGATATGATAAGTTACCTACATACCATATCAGCTGTTATTGCCTAAGCTACCTATTGAATATGTAGGTACAATTATCACGTTCAGTCAGCAATTGCAACGCAATGTCAGCTGTCGTAGAATGGGCTACGCTACATAAGTTGGCTATTATAGCTCAGAACAAGGGTGAGTCCATTTATCTGCAAGACCAACTTGCTGACACAGTGATTAGACCACCGCGCACCGCCTTGTCTTACAAGACAGTCGGATTTATGGGAAGCCAACTAAGTTAAACGGATTTACTAAAATATCTAAGTACCTTAATTTAGATACGTAGGTACTAGAGTACGGACTTTATTATAAAAATGTTAAGTAAAACACGCATTACAGCGTAAATTGTTAGTTTATTTGCACACGATTAGGTCCACATCGTAAGACATGATCAGCTTGATCATTCATTATTTAAATAAATACCTAAAGATGCAAAGAAAGTCACAAGTGCGACTAAAATCTTCATCTTTCTGGGAAAGGTACCCATTAATATATTTTGATCAATTAAACGAAATCAGAGGGTGCGAATTATGACAATTAATTTTCGTAAGTTATTATCGCAAGGACCGTTTATCATCTCATTATCAAACCCGTCTCGTTTCATCGCTCTAATGAGAGTGATATTGTTGAACAGTATTAATTAATTCTGAATATTTTCATAGAGCAAGACCCTTTCAGCATACATAAGGTACTTTCATAAGGAAAATTTCCACTGGTAAATTTTTAAAACAAATCAAATTGAGGACTCTATTGAATAGGTAATGTAACTAATCGACATTTGACTGATCACAATGAATTTTTTGATACCTTACGTTTCAAGAAGTTTGGGGACCCCGCAATCTTTATTTCTTTGTTTTAGTATATTTATTTTATTTATTTACTCATTAGTATAGAAAGTGCGCTAAAAGGAAAGGACGTGAGGAAATCAAAAGGTTTTTATTTGATGAATAATTTATTGAAAACTTGTAGAGAGATTTCTTCTACAAATCCTTTTATTTAGAAGCTTATATCTATATTCTATCGTCAGCCAAGCCGTTGCTCTATAAGTGTATGTTGTTCAATCTTGTAGTAGCGTCAAACAATGCGATGAGGATCATTACATCCCCTTTGAATAGAACCGAGCAATTCCTTGGCACACGTTCAATTTCTACGTATTCAATATATTGCTAATCACAATAGGAATTTACAGTGGTAAACGACAAGATAATACGAGGAAGGACATAATATCTCATATGTATTATGTACATATTATGTAACTAATAGAAACAGAAACATATCTACAGCTCCCAAAGCTTTGCCTAGAAACCGTAACTGGCGGTATGAAGCAGTAATTACTTATTGTGATTTGTAAGGTATAATATATATAATAAATAGATGAACAGGTCCTTCTATTTAATGATGAGATTGGCTAGGTATCCTTTGATGATGTCTGTATAATAATTTAGTTAGTTGAACAGAAAGCAATCATTCGAGCGTAGTTATAAATTAGGACAGTTCAGTTCACACGAGTGGCTTAACATTACATTAAATAAAATAATAAATACTATTACAAGGGATACGTACACTCTGAAAACAGCAATAGGGTAAGTGGTTTGTTGCTAATTACTGGTAACTAGGTCCAATTAGACGTAAAGGCTTGGAGATTCCGCCCTCACGAAGACTTAGGCTACTTAAGGAGCCAGTTAAAACAGGCAACCAACCTACCTGCTTAAGGCGCAACCCCTCTGTAAAAGTTTTATTTTGTACACTTTAGCAGAAATGCAAAGTTGTTCTTTTTGGCCAGTATGGTGGCAAAATAGAGCAACTTCGCATCTCTGAATACACTATACAAACTAAAACATATAAAGAGGCATTAAAAAAAAGCTTATGATAGGTACCACAAACTGGCCAATCTATTTTTGGAAATTCCTTCGCTTAACATAATAATAAGATAAATAGGTGGTGGCGCTGATTTGGGTCGGAGTAGCGCCTTAAACTGTCGTAGGAAATATAAAGTTGGATGTATACTTAATCTAACTAGGTCAAACCACGTATTTTATTTTAACCTCTTCCATTCTTCCTCTTTCTTGGTTTCGGTTGAAAAGCTTTTGCGATGTCATGAACGGTGCTCGCTATGTTGATAGCTCGTAGGCCTTTACCCTGAAAATAAAGTGCTATTGTAGAAACACAACAATACCAAGATTTTACATTGTATCTTTTATCTCTTGCTGTTATTTTATTTTTTATCTCTTGGTGCTTACGTACGGGTAAGTGCCTGCTTATATTATTTTCTTGTAGTTCTTTAGGTAAGCTCGAGGTAAAAGTCACTTTAGCAACCTTACAATAGTAAGGTTAATGTAACTACTATACAGGGTGGAACATTTAGATCGGTCAGTATGGGAAAGTCTGAAACTATAAGACATACGAAGATCTCTTCTTAGGAACCATAAAAACTGCATACAAACATTTAAAAAAAACTTGTAAGTACTCAGCTCGGGAATCGAACACGGACGTTTTGAAAAAAAAAAAAATTGGTTGTCTGTAAAGTCGGTCTGACGATAGTTGAACGTGACAACGTCTTAAGAAAATACTGATGGAATGGTAGCATTTGATACTCGATCAAAACATGTAAATGTACTATTAGTATAGCAGCTGTCCACGCAGACGCATCGCTCACTCAAGTAGGAGAGAGACGGATGTCGAGCGCTCTCGTTTGCACTTCAAGCCTTACATGGAACGCCTCAGAGCGAGGTAACGCCTCAGAGCGAGGTAACGCCTCAGAGCGAGGTAACGCCGCATGAGTCATGTTTTTTCGTGCGTGCAGCCGGCTCTATCGAATTATAAGACGTTGTCACGTCAAAAGAACTAACACTATTTATATTAAATCGATGGCATGGTTCCTAAGAGATCTTCGTATGTCTTATAGAGAGGAAATAAAGAGTTTTTGATTTTGATGACTTTGACATGTTTCAGACACCTTGTACAGGTTCTGGTGTCCAAGAGTTGGACACCAAAACCTGGAAAAGGGAAACTGAAAAAGGAACTGGAAAAGGGGTAATTGTCGAATAAAACATTTTTATGACATTTTTTGAAAAAAATGAGACCTTTTTTTTCTTAATCGTTTTCTTTTAAGTACGTAAATTCTTTCATCAAATTATTGTTTTGAAATAAAGAATGGCAGAAGCCTTTATTCACGAAAAAAATTACACTAGTATTTACAATTGAAACAACTGAGCTAACTGCAGACTGTTGCAAACAATCTACAGGTAGCTCAATAAATAACAAATTACATAAAAAAACGAATTTAAAAAAATCACTCGTTGATCTCCTCGTGGTCCAGAATTACCCCTTATCGGCTCTATACATGTTACGTGTCACCCTGTAAGTATATAGATAGACTAGACGATCGCCTCGCGGTTACCGTCCCCGTGGGAATTCCTAGATAAAATATATGCCTATGCCTATGTCACTCCCTGAAAAGTAAGCTTCCTAACGGTGAAAGAATTTTTAAAATCGGTCCAGTAGTTTCGGTGCCTATTCAATACAAACAAACAATCAAATCTTTCCTCTTTATAATATTAGTATAGATATAGATACCTAAGCTATGATGAGGTCAAGTGCGTGAGTCAAGACGCGATCAGAATAATCACATCACACTAATATTATAAATGCGAAAGTTTGGATGGATAGATGGATGTTTGTTACCTCTTCACGCCAAAACTACTGAACGGATCGGACTGAAATTTTGCATACCGGTAATTCTAATTCTGGAATCAAACATAGGCTTTTTTTTATCCCATAAGTCAGTTCCCAAGGGATAGAAATCACCTTTAATCGTTTCCATAGAAACAACGCATGCGAAGCCGCAGGCATAAACAGGTTATTGATAAAAAAAGAACTTACAACAACTTCTCCGGCCTTTTTGATGGCTTGCACGGGGATTTTCCCGGGAGCTGCCTCACTTAATAATAAAAGAGACATAATAAGACCCAGAAAAACCAGACTGGTCAACTTCATTCTAATTCACACTACCAACAAAGCACGTCTGAACGATTAGTATTCAAGTCCATGCTAGAGTTAAACTGCTCACAGAATACGTTTTTATACTGTCTAGTGAGTACGGGACTTTACATTTCATTTGGTTTTTCTGTTTGTTTTGCGAATTCTGACCTGACTTATCTTTGGCTGCATGGCAAACATATTAGCAAGATGAGACATTGTTTACGAGGAATTCTTCTTTGGGTGTTTTTATCTGCTTTACTTGTATATTTTTGAATTTTTACCACGCAGATTGAAAATCTACGCTAAACGCTATCAGGTACCTGCACAATTAGTCATAATGGCTCTGGTTTCAATTCTAACTCAAACATTATTTCTCTCCGTACGAAAATAGACCTCTTATGACGACTTCTGTGGCGCAGTGGGCGAAGGTCCGCCTGCGACGCAGGAGGTCGCGGATTCGATTCCCACCTCGGGACAAATGTTTGTACGATCTGCAGATATTTGTTCAGGGTGTTCTGGATGTTTTCTATGTATAGTAAAAAAAATATGTGTGTAGTGTATTATGTCTATCAGTTATCTAGTACCTACCCATAACACAAGCTCTGCTTAGCTTGGGGCTAGATAATGCTGTGTGAATTGTCCAGCATTATTTATTTATTTGTACATAATAGTGGTATAGGTACCTAATCGGAAATGAATAGTTTAATATTTTAAAACTAGTTAAAATTAACAAGTTTCAATTCAATGAATTAATTTTTAACACTAAACCTTTTTTATTGAAATACTAGTTTCTGGCCGCGGCTTCGCACGCGATGTTTCAATACAAAAGTTTTATGGTTATTTTCATCCCATGGGAACTGATTTAAGGGATAAAAAATAGCCTATGTTTTATTCTAGGCCTAACACTACCTGTTTGCAAAATTTCAGCCTGATCCGTTCAGTAGTTTTGACGTGAAGAGGTAACAAACATCCATCCATCCATCCATACATCCTAACTTTCGCATTTATAATATTAGTTTGATGTGATTGCATGATGTAGGTAGGTAGGTGCATTTCAAAAAGTATGCAAACTCAAGGTGCGTTTTTCCTTTAGACCTTACAGGACTCTTATACACCAGTTTATGAACTTACCGGAATCTGATCATAAATAAATAACTTTTAATATTTAGGCTTATGTATACAAAATAAACTCAGTCAAATTTGAAACTACAAATCCTATCCTATCCTTCCTACTAATATTATAAAGCCGAAAGTTTGTGAAATCTGAATTTTGTTTACCTAGGATCTCCAGAACTAGAACTACTGAACAGATCAAGATGAAATTCGGCGTGCGTTTAGAGCAAAGCCTAACTTAGATAATCGCCGCGCGATCGGTTCAGTCGTTATGGCGTGAAGAGGTAACATCCATCCATTCATCCATACATACATTTAAACATCCAAACTTTCGCATTTATAAAATTAGTGTGATTTTCACTTCTTCCACTACTAGTGGACTTTTTTAATTATTTTGTCTTCACTTCAAAAAATAAAGAAAATAAAATCACTTTATTTCTTACTAGCTTCTGCCCGCGGCTTCGCACGGGTATTTTCGGTATAATAAGTAGCCTATTGTTTAAGTTAGGCTACGTTCTAATTGTATGCCAAATTTCATCTTGATCTGTCCTCTCTCCTCTCTATCAAACCCTTCTGTAAATCTTAAATCGGGGGAGAGGCCCTAAAAAAAGTAGCCTATTGTTTAAGTTAGGATATATTCTAAATGTATGCCAAATTTCATCTTTATCTGTTCTGTACTTTTGGAGATCCTAGGTAACAAAAATTTCACATTTCACAAATTTCGCATTTATAATTCACAAAACGTAGGAGTAGAATAAGATAGGATAATAAAATATATAATATTATATTATATTATAGTAGGAAGCAGGATGTAAGTAGGATAAGATAGAATAGGTAGGCTGTGATTTTAGTATGGATGGATTGGACACATTAATTTTCCTTAAACAAATCTTTTTTACCAACGGGTTTTTCGTACCATCATATTTGGCCCACGCTTCTGGTAGAAAGACTATTAAGTAGTACCTACGTATCTATCAGCAGGTAGGCAGCAGGTATATGTATTCTGTGGTAACAGGAAGTAACTCTTCGATATAACCGCGAAATTTTATATGAAGTTTTATTCTCACTCAAATCTTATAACGGAGAAGGTTACAAGAATTACAATTTACAACTCAATAATGAAGTTGTTAAGCCTTTTGCTGGTTGTTTTGGCGCTTTTTGGCTTGGTTTTAAATGGGAGTGAAGCTGCCCCGAAAAATAAATTTGTTGCAGGAGCTGTAAGTATTTTCAGTCTAGCGAGATTAAGGCGCATACCCGACCCAAATCAGCGCCACCACCTATTTTATCTTATTTTTACGTTAAACGAAGGAATTTTCCAAAATCGAACTTGCATGTTGTGATAGGTACCTATCATAAGCTTATTTTTAATGCCTCTGTCAAAGTTTTATTTTGTATAGATTTTTGATATTTTGGCAGAGATGCAATGTTGCTCTTTTTGGCCACGATGGTTAGCAAAAAGAGTAACTTCGCATCTCGTCGTTTAACAAAGTCGTCGTCGTAAAAATGATAAGATGGTGGCGCTGATTTGGCTCGGGTTGGCGCCTTTAGTATTTATTCCAGAAAAAACAGTGGTACCTAGATAATAAAACAAACAAATTATGATAAGATTAACAATAATGTTCACAACAATTTAAAGGATTGTTTTGACAATTGAGTCTCTGTCTGCCAGTTGATGATTGATTTCTATGATTTATGTACTATTACTAATCTAGAAATAAAGTTGTCGGTATAACTTTGGACCTGTGCCATTTTATGAAAATATTATTCTGTGTCCGTATAGGATAAAATTGTTGATACTATAATTTCATTCACCTTCATGTGACTATGATTCACACAATTTTACAATAAAATTAATAATAATAATAAATAATGCTTGACAATTCACACAGCATTATCTAGCCCCAAGGTAAGCAGAGCTTGTGTTATGGGTACTAGATAATTGATATACTTACATAATAATATAGGAGTACATAGATAGATATTTTTTATTATACATAGAAAACGACCAGAACACCCTGAACAAATATCTGCAGATCGTACAAATATTTGTCCCGAGGCGGGAATCGAACCCGCAACCTCCTGCGTCGCAGGCGGACCTTCGCCCACCGCGCCACAGAGGTCGTCGTCGTCGGAGAAAAATTATTCTTATTCACACATTTTCATTTACAAATTTTGCAAAAGTAGTCTTCGAACTTATAGGAATAATTCTATGATAGTAGTAGACAGTGCCAAATAATATTTTATTTTGTTAATTTTCAGAAAGCTGGTTTCCGAGTGGTTGGGGCAGTTTCCGCCGTGCACGACGTTTACAAACATGTGAAGGAGAAGAAAAATCAGGGCTAAATTAATTTATTAAGTAACCTATTAAAATAATTTATACCTACCAATTCTAAGAAAAAAATTATTCTTGATTTAATTTTGTTAAATTGTGTAAAGCTCGTAAGAAAGGGGTTATAAAAAATAAAGCGCGCAAATTATTTACGTACCTATCATTTCCACTTTCAATCTTACACTACCATACAAGCTACACTTATATAGTTATTACCAGCTTCTGCCCGCGGCTTCGCACGCGTATTTTCGGTATAATAAGTAGCCTATTATCTAAGTTAGACTTTGCTCTAAGCGTACGCTAAATTTCATCTTGATCTGTTCAGTAGTTTCGGAGATCCTAGGTAACAAAAATTTTGATTTCACAAACTTTCGGTTTTATAATATTATAGTAGGATCGACCTATTCACCCATACCTGATCCAAAGTTTAGTTTTTTGATTTTTATAACACCTGCTTTGAAGCTAAAGCAGAGTGTTCACGCCGTAAGGCGCGACAACTTCACATCAGTGCCGAGCGCGGTGCGCCCCCCGCCGCGGCCGCACCCAGTGATGCCAGATCTACTGATTTAGCAGTAGATCTACCTGCTTTTTGAACCGTCTACTGATCTACTGATTTATTTCTAAAATTTCGTGATATCTACCTGATTTTCCCGAGCGCCAATGATTCCGTATGTTTTAGGTACCTATGCCGTCACTTGTCAGTGTCACTTCACAAGCCAATATCATTCAAATGATCTGAAAATGATCACCAACCAGCGTTGCCAGATCTACTGATTTAGCAGTAGATCTACCTGCTTTTTGAACCGTCTACTGATCTACTGATTTATTTCTAAAATTTCGTGAAATCTACCTGATTTTTCCCGAGCGCCAATGGCTCCGTGTCTATTATGTAAGCTGGCTGTCACTTGTCAGTGTCACTTCACAAGCCAATGAAATTTTCACCAATCCGGTTCGTCACAATACTGACAAAATAAGAATGAAATTGAAGAGTTTGTTTT
Organism: Eupithecia subfuscata; assembly: GCA_963564075.1. Taxonomy (NCBI): domain Eukaryota; kingdom Metazoa; phylum Arthropoda; class Insecta; order Lepidoptera; family Geometridae; genus Eupithecia; species Eupithecia subfuscata. The sequence continues at coordinate 8,738,541 of OY751109.1, read as the reverse complement.
GATCGTTCGTTTCTTCCACTTCCTGTTAACATCTGTTGTGTGTTCATCTTTTTCGAATTGATTGGTCGGTCCGTTCGTTCTTCGATAAACTTTTTCATCTAGATCTACTGATTTAGCTGTAGGTAGATCTTGTAGATGGATTATTACACTTCCTTCGAGTAGATCTGCTTGATTTTTGAAGAGCCACTGATTTATTTTGTAAGATTCGAGAAATCAACCAGCTTTTCCTCAGAGAGATTCAAGGCCAAGGCATAAGGCCTTGTAACAACAAAATAAATTAAAAATTCAATTTCACTTGGTGTTCATACGATTCTCGAGTCAGCTTGGTTTATGGCGAGATTTGTTCATTTCCAAGGGCACTGATCAGGTTTTATTGAAATTTTAAAATTTAAATTGAAATTTTAAAAAACTAGACGCCTAGCGTCCCTCTTTCTGTGATGAAAGTAGTTTGTTTTTCTTGAAAGGAACAACGGAACACCATTGTACACTACCTAGTTACCTACCCCAAAAAACCTGATCCCCTTGGAAATGAACAAATCTCGGCGAATTCCATGCTGATGATGCTTTGATCAATGTTTTCATATCAATGTAAAAAGTGTATTACAAACCTACTTAAAAAAATTGGTTGCCTGTAAAGTCGGTATACGGGCGAAAGTTTTACGTGACAACGACTTTGAGTGGTAACTGAAGAAACTGCGTTACGCTCCGCTCACGCGGAGCGTAACGCAGTTTCTTGAAGTGTCACCCGGCAAACCAATTTATAAGACGTTGTCACGTCAAAAACATAATTTTTTTAAATTCAAAAGCCATGAATATTTTACTTTGCAACTTAGGTACTTTGATGAATGCTGTCATTGAAAACACACACACTGGACAAACATACAAAAAATATGAATCAAAATCAAATCAAAGATTTTACAAAAAACCTTACTAGATACCTACCACGCATTTTTCGTGTCAAAAGCTAGAAATTTGTAGTTTTTTCAGAATCTACTGATTTTTTCTTCAAGCTACTGATTTTCTACGTGACTTTCTACTGATTTTGTCAAATTCGATCTGGCAACACTGGCCGCACCCCGCAACGGTGATTCCCCTACGAGACGCAGCGCCGAACGCACGCGCACAATTATTTACCCGCGATCTCGCGACTTCTTATTTCTACAAGCTGTATTGTACTTAATCCAATAAACCCAATCGAAAATAACAACTGAGTCTTTTCAATACAAGACATCTTGGCGACCGTGACAGGACCAAAATACTCAAAACAATACTTAATACTTTAAATAACAATGGAAATAATATTCCAACCAAATTAAATCCTGCATACTTAGCTTCTAGGAGCATCGATCCGCAGCACCTGCAGGCTTCTTTTAGTGGTGGGAGGGTCCTTCATCCCTGAAGGAAAAGCAAGCTGAATGTTTAGTAGGCACTCAACCTCACACTACCCTTTGTAAAAAAAACCCTATGCTTAAGTGAAACTTCTAATAAAAAGTCGATTTAAGTATCGAACAAAAAAAAATATTCTAATGATATTAAATAAAAAATAATTTATACTTACGCCTGTAAAAATAACTACCTAACAGTAATTGTCACAATAATTCTAAAAAGTCAAATACGAAATTGACCTATATAATAAAGGTTGACGAACTTGAACGCTTTCAAACGTTTGCATTAAAATATGGTCAAGCGAAGTCTTTACTTTAAACTCTAAATAATTAAATCTTAAATAATTTAAATTATAAATATATTAAAACAAAACTCTTTTGCACTATAAAAACAAAATATTGTCACTTAGTCCATTTTTGCCCCCAATTAAGAATAAGAGGTAAATTACCTCAGTCTGATTTTCAATATGATAAAAAAAAAATCCTATTCTACTCGGTGCTAAACATCACTTATCTAAATTAATAATAGATGAGTTAGTACTTACGTTTATTTTATGCAGGTTCTCGCCTTCTTCTGTCGTCTGTACGCGAGAAGTTCTGGCCACTATGTGGCAGAAACCTTGCCTGCGTCATCATCATAACTAAGAAATATTATGCTGTCTGTGTACGCATACGTAGCCAAATAATACAATTTAAAATTAGCAATGTACCCAACGTTAAACAATGAGTTGGGTAAAGTTATTCCACAGTGCAGCCGTCATACAGCTTTGAATTACGCTGCCAATGAGGACAAACCCTATGTTTTCACCCGCATATTCACCTCACTTCGGAGGGATATGAGAGGCAAGCGTTAAATTCTGCTAAATATTATTTAAAACGCGTAGCAATACCCCCTTTATGTTCGAGGAGTTAGCGACGCTTCTCACACTAATAGAGGCAATCCGCAATTCCCGTCCTAATTCTCCCCTATCTTCTGTTCTGACCCTAAATTGATCTCACTTCCCTAACCCCCGGGCACTTCTTAATCGGCCGCCCGCTGACGTCTGTACCATCACGACCTGTCAACTCAGCGAGCCCAAGCCGATTCCAGCGCATCGAGCTAGTCGGTCAGCAATTATGGGAGAGATAGCGAAGAGACTTCATGGCAGAACTACAAAATGGAGAAAGGACCAAAGCCCACTTCAAATTGAAAACCTTGTCCTACTAAAAGAGGACCACCTACCTCCACACCACTGGAAAACGGGCCGTGTCAGCAAATTGCACGAAAGCAAGGACGGAGTATGCAGAGCTGCCGATGTAGACACAAATCGAAGAACCATAAGACGAGCTGTGTAGCTGTGAAGACCAACAATAACCAATTCCTAGTTGGAAACAAGCTTCCAACCCCCCGGAGTATGTTCACGCCGTAAGGCGCGACAACTTCACATCAGTGCCGAGCGCGGTGCGCCCCCCGCCGCGGCCGCACCCCGCAACGGTGATTCCCCTACGAGACGCAGCGCCGAACGCACGCGCACAATTATTTACCCGCGATCTCGCGACATCTTATTTCTACAAGCTGTATTGTACTTAATCCAATAAACCCAATCGAAAATAACAACTGAGTCTTTTCAATACAAGACACAGAGAATATACAAAAATCGAAATACCTACCTATGCACTTTTTCTTTTCTCATAAATTGAGACCAGGACTCTGACTGGCATGGTTTCAGAATTGGCCATCCACTCCCTTCTCAAAAATCCACTCTGTATACTCGTAATACTATTAACGCTAAAGTAAATTCACGGCCATAATGGTTAGGCAGGCACTAAATTAAATTATAAGTGATTCTTCTCCAAATACTTCGACTGAAAAAGTTAGTGCTGGAAGTGGCTAACAACGGGACGTTTAATTTGATTTAGCTCTACTACTTTAGCAAAGTTGATGGAGTCGGCGTTTCGTCAGATGAACTTTTCTTGTGAATAAGAATTTCACTAGTAAAAATATATTTTTTAAACTGACAAAGTTAACCTTTCTTCTTGATTGGTGTTCGTTTAACTTAGAAACCTACCTACAAAATAGTATAGGTATTTATTATGTTTCTTTACAACATTAGTTGTAGGTATGCTCTATGCTGTGAAGGGCAGGTAAGATAGGTACCTTAATGGTTTAGAATGGTCTTACGAAAATACAGCATTTTAGAGTTGAGTTTTGTGTTGAAGTAGGTAGGTATAGTGTAATGGGGTATGATCGGACGCTGTCACCATTTTCTACGACGCCATTGAATGGCGTCGGCGTATATGTTTTCAGCATTAGAAAATATGGCTTAATTCGGCTACCATTAAAGTCATACGGTCTTCACCCGCGTCCGATCATACCCCACATAGGTACCTACCTTAAGTGTTCATAATGTTCTAGCCACGGAATTAAAGTAAGGGGAAATGGTAAGTGGGCGTGGCACGCGTGCTACAAGTACACGCTGGTATGCTTACTCGACCCCAGTCGGCTTCAAACATCGCGTGGAGTAGCTAGTCTCGCAACCAATTCATTTTTTCCGTAATCATGCCGTATTGTTCGATTTTAGAGTGTAAAAATGATAGTAGGAGAAAAAATCTTCAAAATGGAGGTGTCTCGTACCATCGGGGAGAACGGTTTTTATTGTTTTGTAATAAAATCTTATTTTATTTCAATTTGTCAATAATTTAATAGAAGGGTTAGTCAAAATCAACCTTATGCAATTAAGATAAAGTTGATTTTGGATTGATTTTATTCTTCGCTACTCAATTAGTGATGTAGTCAAGTCGGATGTTGATTTTGTCGATTGATATCGATACAAGAAATTCAATTTTAATTTCTAATTTTAATGTTAATGTTAAATAAGTGATTAGTATTATTATGTAAATTATTTATTTATTTAGTATTTAGATTACAAGTCACTAAATTGACATCATTAGGTCCTCTAACCTTTATCTTAAATATTTGTAGGTTTCCCAAAAATACAAACGTCAAAGAGAAATGGATAGATGCAACGGGTAGAGTTAATTGGATGCCAACCAAATCAAGCACGATATGCTCTGAACACTTTTTGGAAGTCGATTTCAAAATATCAAATAAAAGATATAGATATACAATTACGAAACATACAGCGCTTGTATCACTGAAAACCGTTAAGTTTCAATATATAAATGTTCACATACACCATTTACTAAAATTAAACATAAAACTTTCCAAACACCAGTTTTCTAATAAATACGTTGTATTTCAGGGGCATAAACAACATACATTTATTTTTACCTGCCTGTCTGTGTCTATTTATAAATGGTAACTAAAACTGTTTATAAATATACAGCTCTTTGTGTGCCAAGTAAGTAAATAAACTACCAACAAGTTCAATTTTTTGCGAATTGAACAAAAAATCGGGTATCTATCGATATCGATAATGTACTTCAATGTGCTACCTGGTGCAGCTCTAATCGAGTAGCAGTCGATGGTCGACCTATCACGCGAATGTCTATCTTAAGTTTGAGGAAATTAAGTTTATAATTGCGACCACTGAAAATACCGCCATCTATGGTCAAGTAGCGGAATTAACTTGTCAATCTAATATTTGGTTACTATAGACCGTAAATACGTTCTGATGCTAAAGTAAAATAAATCTTATCTGTAGAAGTCAAGGTTTATTTCCAAATCAGTGACGTTGGCTAGTTTTGACTAAACTTAAACTACCAATCAAACGAATTGTTTCTTTGTAATGCATTATATGATTACTGGTTTATTTGTGTGAGTTTGGCGACACCGGTGCCCTTAGTAATTTTGTTGTATTGTCCTTCCACTCTAACTTCCATTTCCGTGGTTCTAGCCATATATTTTAAAAGCCAATATAAATATGACTAGGTAAGTACCTACATATTAAGATCATCCAGGTCGGACATGATGAGCAAACAGATGAAAAGGACTAAAAAAACTTAGCAAACAAGGTAAGATAGTTCAGTCACTGTAAGTTTACTAAACAATATTACAACCGTCTCCTCAGGGTTTAAAAACAATTTGATGTGGCCCAGAAATTCCGAAAAAACAAGTGTTTTTCTTTTGGTCTAGAAACGAAAAAGATCAAAAGCAGAAGAAGGTATGTTTTTTTTGTACCTACTTGCTAGGAACATACCTAATAAAACAAAATAATTCGATATTGTGATAGTACAGTATCGACCCCACTACCAACAAAAAAGAAAACGGATGTTGTGTACCTACAACGTTCTACATTTGTATACTTATTTTGTATACTTTAGTATTTCTTATTGTCATTACATTACAAACTCTAATTAATGTGCTACGGCAGAACTACGTAGCACAATGCTTGGTAGAAATTCGATAAAGATAAAAAGATAAAGATATTTATTTGCAAAAACATGTGTACAAAAAGGTAACATATATTAAAGGAGAAACTACATGCTTGACCGTTAACGGTATGCAAAAATAATTAGAGAGATGACATGCAACATTAAAAACTATCTACAATTTATCATTAAAAATTCGTCTAGGCTATAGTAACATTTTGATCATTTAGGTTTCTGTACAGTTTAGGTAATTTTTATATACAGGGTGGCACATTTAGATCGGTTAGTATGGGAAAGTCTGAAACTATAAGGCATACGAAGATCTCATCTTAGGAACCATATCATCGATTTTAGTAACAAGAAAAACTGCATACATACATTTAAAAACGTTTTGAAAAATAAAACTAACACTATTTATATTTAGATATCAATTGTGTAGGTCTAAAGCAGTAAAGGTTACTATGAAACATGATGTCCAAAATGAATAAAATGCATTGTTTTCAAATCCTTTGATTTATTTTAACAAGTTTTCAAAATGACCACCATTTTTTTCAATACTACATTGAAGACGTTTAGATGAGTAAAATTGTATCTATGATTGTTTGTAGCTCTTTGCTGGCGTCGCAACTTGTTACATACACTGTTTTACAGTTTATGTTAACTAGTCTAACTGCTTATTATCTTAATAATTCTAACTGCTCAGTGTAACCATTCCTACAGTGGTGAGTGCAAGGACGCAAAACGGGCGCGACGCGAACCGCACTCACCCTGATGAAGTGGTGAAGGGATGAAGCGTTGGTGTTTTTGACGTGACAACGTCTTATAATTCGATAGAGCCGACTACACGCACGAAAAAACATGACGTCGTGCGGCGTTACCTCGCTATGACGTCGCGGCGTTCCATGCAAGGCTTGAAGTGCAAGCGAGAGCGCTCGACATCCGTCTCTCTCCTACTTGAGTGAGCGATGCGTCTGCGTGGACAGCTGCTATACTATAGTACATTTACATGTTTTGATCGAGTATCAAATGCTACCATTCCATCAGTATTTTCTTAAGACGTTGTCACGTTCAACTATCGTCAGTAAACCGACTTTACAGACAACCAATTTTTTCAACAAAAACTAGGTTCGTAGTTAACCCGCTTACATTCATAATGAATTCGTCAAACTACGAAAGTTTTTGTGGATAAACATACCAGTCTAGTAATTCTTTAAGATCAATATTTGCTTAGTAGGTTAAATCGTTATTACGAAGCGAACGAAATTGGCTAGCGTCCAGCTCTTCATGGAAAACTGAATTTACCTAAATCCTTTGGGCCTGATTTTAAAATCTCATTCTAACATCTGCTGATGTTTAAGTATTAAAAATAAAATGTTTAGGCAGGTTTAATTAGCGATAACTTATAAAATTAAAAACTTATAAGTAAGCCGAAGCTGGGATCCCTCACAACTTCACACAAGATTCTTTTAGTTAGAGCGAGGATTCAAACTTACATTTAAAATAGGAATCATTCGTCTGTAAAATTATGTAGATACATAACGATAGAATGTAAGTTTATATTTGGTGTCTCATTTTTTTAGAAAATAAATAGTTTTGTTAGTTTGTTTTGTTTGATCTACAGAATAGATGATACTGATATATAGGATAGGGCTGCTTTTGAGTTTCTAAATTAAAATTTTATAACAAATAAGACAAGATTGTGTTTCATTCGTTTATTTTGTAACGGTAGGAATCATTTAAAACCATTTATTCAGTTGTATGTTGTAAGGTCATATGTATAAAATATACATAGTATCAAACATGAACCCCGTTAGGGCGCCACAACATAACTTAAACATATGTAGATCAAACATAACAATTAAGTATAAATAGGTTTAATTGTAATTACATTTTAGTTCTAATTCATCTAAGTCTATGGCCCGTATTGTGAAAGCTTGCTCAGCCGTCAATCTATGCTTGAGTGAAGTTTATGTCATTGAAAACCCTTACTCAAGTATATATTGCCATTAGACAAGAAGTTGAAGTATAGATTGACTGCAAGCTTCATAATACGGGCCTAAGCCTAAGATCCAATTTTCCTCGTCATCCTTGGTTCTTCGATTGCTGGTAGACTTCGTGACCAGCGCCGATCACTCCAATAGCGCTAAGTCCGTGCTTCTGAAAAGATAAGATATTAATATAGACTGTAGGTACTGTATATAACATATTTTAATGGATTCATCATGAGAATAACGGTTTTCGAGAAAAAATAAGCCTATTAAGATTGAATGATTGAAATGCGAGGCCAATGAAGAATCTAATTTAATATGTAGGTGTCTCATACATTACTTTGATTTGGTTGGAGCTATTTGTATCTGATAAAATGACAAAAATATAGGTATCTACCCAATGTAAATATTAATTAAAATTCTAACGCTAGGTAATTTTGGATAGAAGTTCACCGGCCATTATTGTCGATCGTCAATTTTTCAGAGGAGATCAAAATATTTCGTACATAGTGATACTTACAACAACTTTTCCACCTTTCTTGACAGCACCACCGATGCCTTTAGGGCTGGCACTGATTCCACCCAGAAGGGCGAGAGCCACAAACACAACAAAGAATAAACTGAACAGTTTCATTGTGAAGTCAGATAAAATTATAACTCCGTGACAAATGTGGAAGACAAGTTTACTAACTGAACCGTTAGCTTTGAATGAAGTTCATAGATCCTCACAAGCTTTTATACGATAAGGAAAAGGAAAACCATGGGTTTGTGAATGTTTAATGACGTGCAAATTCACACACTATTGTTTTCCTAAAGTATTTACGCGTAACTATGGAGTCGACACAGAATCCTAATATTGTATGACGGACATGATGGAATTGCCCACGGATATCAAACACGTTGTCACTAAAATCTTAATTAGACGTGACCACAATACAAAGCGGCTAACATAAAACGGCGTAGGTACGGTACCTATCTACCTGTATCACTTTTTGTTTTTCAGAAAACCTTTATCATGTTGGATGATGATGAACTAGAGAAAATTAGGTGATTTCAAATGCGGTAGGTCACGCATGAAAATCGGATTTTTTATATTTTCTAGCCCTGACAATTTAGATGGCAGTTAAGAAGTTTTGCGCATATCGCCACTTGCTATAAATCTTTGCTTAAACAAACTTTGAATCTATTATCGTTTTGGAGTATATCGCCAGCTTAGAATTTGCACCACCCCAACTCTACCTGCGGCTGTCGTAAGAGGCGACTAATTGATATCCACCGGGGGCGGGCAGCATTCTACCACCGAACTGCGATCTGCCTCCATCAACTGCATCCATGAGATAAAAGCCAATGAGGCGCTTATCAGGGGAGGCCTTCTTCCAGCAGTGGATTCCAGTATGAGTTGAGGAGATTTAGCATTTTTATTTTGTGTTTTATTTTTAATTTTAATAATTTTTCTTTGTACATCTATAGAATGCTGAGATATTCTTAATTGCACATTAGATATACACTTGCGAGCTTTAAAATGGAATCGCTTCATCGCGAGTTGATCAAAATAATTTTTTTACAATTTATGTACAATGAACTATAGATTGTGGTATATCATTTGAAAGGTAATTTTGTTACCTTTCAAGTGATATCAAGAAGATTTAAAATTAATTAAATTGGCTACCTAAATTTTGGGAATTATTGCAATAGGTCGAAGTTGCATCTATCGGCTTCTATCGGCGCCGGAGCTGGATTAGCTGGATTTCTCCCTCGTATCCGCTGTTTTAGCTCGTCCCACATATGCCAGATTGGGTTCAAGTCAGGAATAAGGGCTGGCCAGTCTAGTGTGGGAATGCCGACATGGAAGACGTCTGTCGGTACTGTCTAGTCACTGTTGCGGTGTGGCAGCGGACATTATCGTGCATTAAATCAAAATTTATCGTCGCCAATAAATCCTGCGTAAGGAAAAACATAACTTAACTCATAGTTCACTGCAAAGAAATTGTAAAAATTGTCTTGAACAACCCTTGAAGCGATTCCAGTTTAAAGCTCGCAAGTGTAGATCAGCCAACGCTCAGCGTCAAGACACGCGTTTAATTTTCTTAGCAGTAAAATGGCGATGAATCGAGTCATCTCCTTCCTGTCACTTCTTCTCTAGAAAATCTAGAAACACAATCTTGTTGAGAAATTGAATCAATTTGCTCAGAATACGGTACTTAACATTATAATGTTTTAGGTAAAGTGTAAAGAAGAGGTAGAAATAAAAAATCTAGCTCAGATAGGTAGATATCAAGTTCTTATACCTACTTTATGAGAATATGTACAAGAAGTGGTTTGTACTTGCACTTTTATGATTTTTAGGTTCAAATAAAACTCCCGTAATAAGTATATTTTTGTAGTTTTTCGATCCCAAAAGTATACCATAATAACTAAGTATAACAGGGTACCCTCACGTCGCGCCAGTCCAACCGCGGCGGGTGTGCGCGTGTGGGGGTCTCAAATCATAAAAACATATTCACGTGTGTACTCTGTTCTCAGTTCCCTCCCTATAGGAGTGACTGAATACCACAGGACGAACCTAATTACTTGCTTAAGAATCAAACAGGATAAGATTTCGGAACCGCAAAACAATGTGCATGAAAAAGGCCCGGGCATGTTAAAAGTTACCTACACTGCTTTGTGCCCGCCCCGCCCGGTTACTTATCCCTGTTTGAATTAATAACCTAGTACCTATGGTGAATGGCGCTAGAGCCAAGGAGAGCCTAGCTGGTTGTCCCAGACTTTCAAAGTTAAAATCGAGGATTAAAGCCTCCACCCCACAGCCGCGATTTTGTAGCGCGATTCCTTACACACAGCTGCGGTTTTGTAAGCGCGATTTCTAGACGCCGCACTCCGCCGCGTCGCCCCCCAGTGTGTGTAAGATGGCATGCATCCTAATACAAAATGTTCCGTGACGTGAACAATTATGGCAAAATCGCAGGAGGCGGAAACGCGTTGGACAACTTCTATCGCGTCGATAATGTCGCAGCAGAGTGTAAAATCGTATGCGTCTTAGTACAAAATGTACTGATACAATTATCGCAACAAATCGACACAAGATGCGCTTCAAAATCGGGCCTGTGGGGTAGAGGCTTCATTCTCGGCTGAACAGTGAGCACCTACTGATTTTCTCTTAAGACATCGTGAGAAAGACCTTACATCGATCACGTTTAGTAAGCTACAGACTTATTGGATAGGCTTAGGTATAATAGTGTAGTCACGTAATTCAATTTAAAATAAAAATCCATACTAAAAGGATTTATATAGATCACTCTCTTGAAACTTGATATTGTACCTACTGGTTATACGGTATGCAGAACCCAAAAACTCTAGTAGGTAATACCTACGTTCCGTAAGAATCTGGTAGAACCATGGTAGAATGTGGTGGAACCTGTGGTTGTGCCAAATTATGTGTTTGTAAATTCCTACATAAGAGGAAATTTTAATAGACACCCTACGTGTTGCTTGATCTTGGGTTCCTACAAGTTTCTACTAGCAACAGCTTGCACTCCTAAATTTATCCTGCGGCAATCATCGAAAAAGTTTTAATTATTTTATCGGTCTCCGACTCTTTTTATAGTCTGTGCTTTGCCTAGTAATTATTGTCTGTGGTTCTGACAGTTGTCAAATGTCAATTCCGCAGTTTTTAGTGTCACTGTCAATTTCATTTAGAAAATTGCCAACTCGAATAAAATTGCCTGGAACTTGCGCTATTATTGCCCAATTGTGATAAATCAGAACGGATGGAGCATATTTTGGTAATATTTCAATTAAAATACCTATAGTTTAAATAAGCGCCCTCACTGCTCTATACAAATAAAATCGCTTACTATAAATGCCTTTTCATACGTGACGGTTGCCGGGTGCGGTGGTAACCAGTATTCTCCAAAAGGGGCTGGAGGAAAAAAAGACTCAAAAGAACTTTGGGTACCGTTGAAATCTTTTCTATGCTATAATTTTTCGTAGCTAGTGCTACGAAAGGCTACGACCATGCTACGACGTTTACCCTGTAAGCTAAAATTTCAAGAATTAATCAATCTTATTTTCTATAAAGTAACAAGGTACGTATATATCTTTTCCCGCAGGATACCATTTATATCTGGCATTAGTATTATTATCATTACATTATTATGTATAGTAAAGCTAAGTTCGTAACTGCGCAGTCCAATTGAAGAAAGTAGGTAATTTTTCAAAAGCTGGCGTCTTTGGTTTTTACATACAATTATCCACACTGACGCATGATGTCACAAATCCAGACCTCCATAATACGAATTAAAAAAGGGCACCGCACCAACTTTTAAAAAAAATCCTCAATAATTATATGGAAACGGACACTGGCAGAATAGTGACAACACAGACGCAGAGTCATATTCCAAGCAATTGAAATTGAGTCTGTCTCTACGATTAGTAGCCTTTTTTTCTGAATTAATAGGTTATGGATGCGTTGGAAACTCTTAACTTGCGCATGGCCTTGGTAGCGCCAAACACCGGCCAGTGTTGCCCCGGTGCGAATCTTTTTGGTCCCTTTCGGATCTTTCTATACCTCTGCGAATATTTTGCGGACCGTAACGCTATGCGGATCTTTTCGGAACAAAATATGTATCTAAACGGAATTATCACTATAGTACTTATGATAATAGTGTGCACTGTAATAGCTAGGTACTCTGAGTTCTATGACGTCGTATTAGTTAGAGTATTTATTAGTTATCCCACAAATATTGTAAATAGAAGTTTGTGTGAATGTTTGTTACCACGTATCTTCGTAATGACTTAACCGATTTAGATGTTTGGTACCTATGTAGAAAAGTAGTTTAGGTTCTAGAATAACACATAGGCTAATCTTATTTTCTAATTTACCTCTGAGGGGATTAAAAAAAAGTAGTAAAGTTTATATGCAAAATTATTATTCCTTGGTTCGATTCACTCAAAATTCGGTAAGTATAAATAAACTAGAAGGTAAACAATTAATCATGTTTTTTTTTTACTAAACTATCCCTAGGGGGTTTTCAATAATGTTCCGCGGGGCGCAGCTAGTTAGGTATTTATATTAGTCGAGTTAGTTCCTGAGGGAATCACGTATTTTTTATTTATATACAACTATCCCTAGGGGGTGTCCATTAACGTGCAGCGGGGCACAGCTAGTTAGGTATTTATATTAGTCGAGTTAGTTCCCGAGGAAACAGAAATTGAATAATTCCAGTATTTTATTACAAATAATTTTTATTAAGTAAATGAATAAAAACAAATAAATAAATAATTCTAGATAATCCACACAGCATCATCTAGCTCCACGCTAAGCGGAGCTTGTGTTATGGGTACTAGATGACTGATATACTTAATACAATAAATTACATATTGTACCTATTGTATGCATAGGATAGTCTAAGTAAACGTTACCCATTCATGCCTTAGAGTGGTTCGTTTCACGTTAACACAAGATTTTTATTGCAGTTTTCAATATTTTCTCCATTTTACAAGGAATAAAACAAGCGAGAAGGCAATTTATCTTTGTTAACTGCGGCAATAAAATCTTCAAAATGGTCACGCCTGCCACCCCCCGACCGCCCTCCTCTTTGTTTTTGCTTTCTTGCCATTTTGGCTCGCTCAGCTCGCCGCTATCTCTTTTGTAATTTTCCCTTGCTTTTTCGGCCAACTACCGCTCTAATGTCTACAAAAACGCCATTTATGTTTTGTTTTTTGTCCCATTTTACGAACTGCTACTGTAAAATCTGAAAAAAAATATGGATCGCTCTACTCGCCATTATCTTCTATTTTTTACAAAACGGGTCTTTTTATCTTATTTCGGACCATATGTATTTGCGTTCGGTTCGGAGCTTTTTTACTTTGACTGCCGGCAACACAACACTGACACCGGCTATATTGGGTGCGGACTGAGCTGGAGTGCGACAGGAGGACGTAATTAATACACGTACCTAATATTTAGTTTCGTGGTTCGGTGTTATTGCTTTAGGTTAGTATTATATTTTCTCTGTTAATTATTAGTTAATCGATTTTCGTGTATCACTTCCCTAGATGGTTATGCATATTATTCCCGGTAAACAATTTTATTTACAAATCAATACTTAGAAAACATATGGTTTGTGCCTGGTGAACATTTAAAATCATGAAAATATCAATCAACAACTTACTTGTTTCAGTGTAACATGATAACCGTTTGGTTTTAACTAATCGAGAGACTTTTTACAAATTCTTTTTTGATTAAAAAAAATATTTTAACCTAACACTATACGTGCAAGTAGTAGGTAAGGTATTCTGTGAATTTGGATTCCCTCCCTTCCTTATACAAGTAGATTTTAACAACAGAATGAATAGTTTCATTTTGCCATTTTAAAGAAAATGAGTTAAATATAGGTACTTCTAGCTATCAAAAAAAAAATGATGCAATCAGTAGGTATTCAGTGTAAGCCGATGTTGGTTGGGTAGCAACGCTAACAATTCTTCGTGAATTTACTACGGCTCTGATAAAAATGTAATTTGCACGCCATATGAACAAAAATAATCGTTTCGAGTCAACGACTGTGTCAACCTACCTACATAATTGATTATTCATCTGTAAGAAGTACTTAGCTAGATACTTTCAGTTTTTAACCATTTCTTTTTTATTTTCAGATTAACAGAATGTGTGGAATTTGGGCTATTTTTGGCGCAGAAGGCGAACTGAGTGCCACTTGCATAAAATGTTTCTCAAGCATACGTCACAGGGGCCCCGACGCTTGGCGACTAGAGAATGATAAGCGAGAGCCCAACTCCCTTCTAGGCTTCCAGCGACTGACCATCGTCGACTGTCTTCACGGCATGCAGCCCATGAAACTCCACTGCTACCCTAGAACAAACCTCATCTGCAACGGTGAGATTTACAACTGCAAACGTCTCCAAGCAGAACGAAACTACGAATACGAAACAAAGTGCGACGTGGAAGCCGTTATTCATACATACCACCAAATGGGAATCTCAGACGCAGTCAAGAATCTTGACGGCGTTTTCGCATTCTGCTTAGTTGACGGAGAAAAAAGAAAAGTTTTTATCGCTCGAGACCCTTATGGAGTCCGTCCTCTTTATATTCTTCACGATGACGAGAACGGCATGATGGGTGTCTGCTCTGAGGGGAAAGGTTTGATTGGACTGAAACAACAAGCAAGTAAGAGTTCGACTTTAGGACAATTTCCGCCAGGACATTTCCAAGTTTGGAGCATACTGGATGACGGCAAGGTCAAACTAGATTTTACCGAACAGTATTTCAAACCGGGTTATCCGCCAAGATTCATTCCTTTTGTCGCTGAAAAAGTTTTGAGCGAAATGAGCGCTACAGAAAAAATTGCAACTTTATTAGAAGCTGCGTGCCGTAAAAGGCTTATGTCAGACAGGCGTATCGGATGTCTTTTAAGTGGAGGACTAGATTCATCTCTTGTTACGGCCTTAGTGGTAAAATTAGCGAAAGAAATCAAACTTCCGTATAAAATACAGACATTCGCTATAGGCATGGGTGATTCGCCCGACCTAGCAGCAGCTCAAATTGTCGCAGACTATCTTGGCACTGATCACCACGCCATCAAATTCGATGAAAATGACGTGAAAGAAGCTTTAGACAACGTGGTTTACCATTTGGAATCGTACGACATAACGACTGTCCGCGCAAGCCTACCCATGTATCTGCTATCGAAATACATAAGGGAGAACACAGACACAACGGTCATATTCAGTGGCGAAGGTGCGGATGAATTGGCTCAGGGTTATATCTACTTCAGAGATGCTCCATCAGAGACAGCAGCTCATGAAGAAAGCATACGTCTGCTATCTGATATTTATTTATACGATGGGCTACGAGCCGATCGTACAACGAGCGCTTTTAGCTTAGAGCTTCGAGTTCCCTTCCTAGATATCCAATTCACGCATAACTTCCTCGCTAACGACGTAAAAGACCGTCGCCCTCAAAATGGAGTAGAGAAACACTTGTTGCGTAGCAGCTTCGCAAACAGTGGGTTACTACCAGATTCAATTCTATGGAGACATAAAGAAGCGTTCAGTGACGGCGTAGCGTCTGTGAAGAAGTCTTTGTTTGAGACAATCGGTGATATTGTCACCGAGAGACTTGATGAGGACAACACGAAGTACCCTGGAGTACAGCCCATCAGCACCGAGGCAAAGTACTACCGACACGTATTCGAGAAGTCTTATCCCGGGCAGCATAACTTCACACCTTACTATTGGATGCCGAAATGGGTCCAGGTGTCCGACCCATCTGCGCGGTTTATAAAACATTATGCGGCTAAATAATTTTCAAAAAAGTTTAGTAACAATAAGGTTTTCCCCGAATACAAAATGTACAGGCTGCACATACTTATTGGTTTACATTTTACGTAACATGGCATAAATAAGAGTACCATGGTTGGTTAAATCAAATCAAGTACTTCAATTCATATAATACAATTCCTAGAATATTAGGTAATTTAATAATTCTCTTTTGTATTTCAAATAAATGTATGTTATGAGCTGTGTGGTGCCGGCTTAGAATTTGCACCACCCCAACTCTTCCCGCGGGTGTCGTAAGAGGCGACTAAGGGATATCCACCTGGGGCGGGCAGCAGCGCCCCCTGCAGAGCAATTCCACCACAAGGCTGTAGGCGGTTGAAGTGAGGTATGTTATAATAAGGTAGGTACTTTAGTATTTGCTAGGTACCAGGAAAATACTAGTATACAAACATCATATACTTACTGAAATTATTGGTTTTAAAGAGTAAGTATACAATAAGCGTGCTAGACCTCAACAGCATTATATAGATTTGGGGTGGTGCAAATTCTAATCCGGCACCACAAAGCAAAAATTACAAACTCGCTTTCAGGGGCATTCGTATATTGTTTTAGTTAGACATCAAATCTGTTCATTTATTCCATAATCATTTAAATAAAGAGTCATTTAAAGGTGGTCTAATTGAATTAATAAACTTATCCAAGCATACACAAGGATCCATTATTTGCGAATCCTTGTTTGACTCCATGAATTTTACCTGATGCTGCTTATCTTGAATGAAAGTAGGATCACTGGATACTTCACTCAATAAATCACACATCACGTCGTTCGAACATTTGTGTGATTTGTCCAAGAAACTGGTGCTTTTATTATACACCTTCACATTTTGGTCTGTACTTTTTTCGGAACTGAACATTTGCCAATTGGCCTCCACCTCTTCATCCTTCACGACCCTCAGTAATCCCCCTCGCAAGAGGCTCATGGTGACGAAACATGACGGACATAGCACGTCTTTCGTAATCGTGTTCAAGAACACATTATGAGCGTCAGTTATGACTTGGGAATTTGCTTGGGTGCACCGGTGGAACAACCTTTTTTGTGACTCTTGTGCTTGCACTTGTTGGTCTCTTTTGCTTAGCACGAACTCTGTGGTTGATGATTTCGTTTTTTTACACGAGCTACAACTGCAAGCCAAAGCTGCGAGTTTGCGTTTGAGGTTCCGGAGTTCGATCGGTTCTCGATAGCAGAACTTGTAATCCGATGAGTCTGTTTTCCGCAACATTTTAGAGGCCTTTTGGACATTTCAGCTTTCATGTTTCCAGAAGTTTGCCCCACTTAGACGAATCAGAAATATTTAAGTAAGGACCTACATAGTTTTATTGAAAGGTTTCTCCTTTTTCTCGAAAATAAAGAATTACTGCATCGTGCTCAAAATAAAGCATAAAAGCAAATACTTGTCTTAGCGTAGCGTTACATTCTTTTTGTGCAGATCAAACAAACGTACACAAACAATTAAACTCTATGACATAAATGATCTATGATAGAATTAAAGTTTTTTAAATTTAATTCTATCTTTGTCTCCAGTCTCCAGTAAGTATTATCTTTCATTCAAAGAGGAAATTAATTAACCGGCCAAGTGCGCGTCGACTCGCACACAAAGGTTCCATTCCATACTTGATATACTTTCGCAGAAGAACCAAAAGAAACCCTAAAATCAGCGAGGGAGGATGAAAAGACCGAGTTATAATGCGTGGTTTTGGCCCGAGTCAAACATTCTATTTTCACTTCCATTGCGAGAAAATAAAACAATCAAAACTAATCTTCAGTAAAATAATGCACACTTTTTTCAATTCTCTACTTCACGAACTTGTCGTAAGTACCTACCTAAGTCTTTAAATATTTTTCACGTGATTTTGACAACTTATTCATATTAATTAGGTATTTCTTTACCTTCCTGTGTATTATTTTCATTTGCATATTTTTTTCTTATCTTTCGCTTGATGACCTTCTCAATTAATTCAAATAAGTCTCGTTGATCTTCAGTTCAATTTGTAGTAAACAATAGGACATCTCACTAATAGGTACCACCTTTTTTATTGTTTTTGTTACGCGCAACGCAAAGTACGCATTCTACCATGGAGGAAGAATCACACTACATCCAACGATCACTAGGGTCGCTTTCTTTGTGAAACACCAAAAAGTCGAGTCTTTATGTAAGAGGACAATTGTTTTGTAGGTACCTACTGGCTGATGAAATTTAGACAAAACTTAAAAAAAAAAAACTTTTTAGCCCTAGGACTCAAATTTTAGTCCCGTTAAACTACGCTTTAATGACACACATTTTGATCAAGAGAAGTGAAAATAGAATTTTTGGTGGGTCACAAAAGAAGCAAAAAATTGGTTGTCTGTAAAGTCGGTTTACTGACGATAGTTGAACGTGACAACGCAGACGCATCGCTCACTCAAGTAGGAGAGAGACGGATGTCGAGCGGTCTCGCTTGCACTTCAAGCCTTACATGGAACGCCTCAGAGCGAGGTAACGCCGCATGACGTCATGTTTTTTCGTGCAGCCGGCTCTATCGAATTATAAGACGTTGTCACGTCAAAAACCCAACATGACGCGGTCACCCATCCGCGCCCAACGGTGTTCGTTGTTCAACTTGGTATGGACTGGACGTTGCCCCCTAGATTATTAATTTTATTTCTATTATTTGTTGTTATTGCGGCAAGTGAAATACACACTCTGTGAAAATTTCAACTGTCACCCTTTTACGGTGCATGAGACAGCCCGCTGACAGACGGACGGCAGACAGACAGACAGCGGAGGCTTAGTAAGTACCTAATAGGGTCCCGCTTTCACACTTCGGGTACAGAACCCTAAAAACCAAAGAGAATAAAACCACTCCGTAAAAACTTTCATTCTAGAGATTTTACTAGTATGTAGGTCTTAGCGTAGCTATGGCGCATGGCGTAGCGTTAAATTCTCTTTGGTACTATGTACACATTATTGTATCTCTCTGGGTACAACAATATAATCATGATATAATAATAACCAGTATTTTGAGGAGTTTATGTGGTTCATAAAAACAGGTAGGTGCCTCTGATATGAGCGGGTAAAAGGTAGAAACCCCTTCAATCAGCAAAACCCAAAACCAGAAAATGAACCATTGAAAACGAATCAAAACTGATAAAATTATGTAAGTAGGTAAATCTAACAGCAAAGTTACGAACGAGACAGAACACCATGTCAAAATACCACAAAAACTGCGCTAAAAAGGATACAGAGCCCCCTTGTAAACCTAGCTCTTGTAAGAGATTACCATCATCCAAGGTGAGTACTCTTCTATAACCAAACTTAATAGGGAATAATTAAGTACTTACCTACCTATTGTAAAAACTAAAGTAACACATACCTACACGATAACCTTCCAGTCTACTATGATTGTAACTAAAGGCGAAAGTTTGTGCCGGCGATCTTTGAGAGAAGACAACGCCATAACTGCTGAACGGTTTAGGCTGACATTTAGCCCTCGGTCCACTAAAATCCATTGCAAAGATCCTTTGATGGATCTTTTTGGACCTTCATGTCCACTTTATTCCCCTAACCAGGATTTTTCACAAGTGGATTTGTAAGAATTTATTATTTTTCACTTTATTCCTTTATCCATGATTTTTTGCAAAGTGGATTTTTGGGAACTCCTCGGTCCACTAAAATCCATTGATGGATCTTTTTCGACCTTTATGTCCGCTTTATTCCGTTATCCAGGATTTTTTGCAAGACGATTTTTAAGAACTAACGAGTCGTTAGAGAATTGGCCGGCAAAAATCATGAATAAAGTGGACATAAAGGTGTAAAAATATCCATGGCTTAGCACAAACTCAAAATCACCACAAATTTAGCATACATGTAATCCTATATATAAAAAAGGACTTTTATCAGGAAAAAACACTTGCGAAGTCGCAGGCAGAAGCTAGTAATTCATAAAAGTATGTCCATTTTTGAGAATAATACCATTGCCATCGCAGTGGGACATTAACAATTTAAAAGACACCTTCAAGTAATTATGAACTTATCCAACCATTTTAAATATTAACCATTAAGTGATTACGAGCGATGTATTTGTAAAGATTGGCCAGATATTTTAAACGTCTTGGTAGGTACATAAACTATTGTTATTTCGGTTTGAAGGTGGTAAGCGCCGACAATGAGGAGAGATGTCCTAAACACGACAATGAGTACCTACAGTTACTAGATGTCATTACAAACGACGCACCATGTTCTTGCGTGATCACGGCCCGAGCGGTTCGCTCCGATGTCCATGCCAACTTAGGCCTGACCAAAAATAGCACCGAGCCAAAGTGCAGCTGTGATGAAGTACCCTCCGAAGCAGCTGGATCTAAAAATCCAAAATAAACACCTACAATAATTTCAGTGTTTTATTTACAAATACCAAATACATGATAGGTAACATAGTAAGTAAACTTCCCGCAGTTTTTCATGATAGTGTTTTTTGGATTCAAAACTGTACTGTAGAGATGTAGCAAATAGAGCAAAGTGTAGCAAGTGAGACTTATACTTTTGATTTTTATACTATTTTTATCCGCTGTAATTAAAATGATTTATAATATTGAATAATGAATGACGCCGCTTTTATAATACAAATATTATTCGGGCTTATCCTCAACGCCGTTAGTGCCGTTTTTATCAATCTCTGACTCAGTTTGATACTTTACGAATTTTGTTGATATGTAGTTCCAGTACTTGCATCTTATCTTGTCGTATTTACTTGATAGAGCTTTGCAGAGTTCCATGGCTCTGGCGGCATTGTGTAGGCAGTTACTTTCCCCCTTGGTGAGCGTTTCATCGCAAATATCTATGAGGAAAGCCAGGAGGTACGGTGAGCGGCATTTGTTTTTGTATAGCTCCTCACAGAAGGATGTAACTACAGCGTTTCCACTGAGGCCTCTTTTATCGTGTATCAGGACCCCTCGTAGGTAATTCCATGCACTCTCATTGTTCTTGACCATTTTGATTTTTTCGAGGGCGTAGCAGATTTCTCTCTGTACGTTCATATCGGACCAACCGAGATGGTTGTTGACTACGAAGTATCTTTGATTCCAAGCTGAGTTGTTGCGGACATCGTCGTTCAGCAGGTTATCAACGTACGCCATTTCTTTCTCGTACAGTCTGAGAACAAATCATTGATGTAGTGATAAAAATCGTTGCGAAATTTATGAAAAAAAGGTGAACAGGTAAAAACAGAGAAATTGTTCGCTGTATATCAATGTTTCAAATTAAATGTACATGAAAATTGAGCACCGAAATGTGAACATACCTGTGTATTGTAAAGCAATAGTATACATTCATCCTACGAGCTAAGGCGGTGCATAACAGCTTCTACTAGCTACGCTACAATTTGTCATTCTTCTTTTCACTTCTTACACGCCTCTCATAACACCATATTTAACACTTTCATTGCTCATGAAGCACATGCAAGTATCGCGCTTGGTGCAGTGCGGCGCAGCGCGCCCCTTGGATTGCGACCCCAGGGGCGCTTCGCATACGCATTCACTGCCTAGACTCTGCGTTGAGTTGCGACTCAACGCAGAGTCTGAGCAGTGAATGTGTTAAAATAATGATTCCATATTAGGTTTAATGACGTTATTTTATCACCCACAGCTGTATATGTATAACATTGTTTTAAACATTCAGGTCATATTCTATTATCACACGAGCACAAGCAACAAAAATTCAAACAAGAGTTTTGGGTTAGTATGCACAGATGGTTGAAATAAAGCACAACACGAAACAATACCCAGTTACTCAATTATAAATGGGAAAGTATGAGAAATGTGATAGATAATGTTCAAGCATTGTTCGGGTCAAGACAACGCTAAAGTAGTTTTGGCACTGTCGGAACGAGATGAGATTTTGCATAAATATTATTCTAGACTTTTTAACCGCGGGGGCCGACGATGCTCGGAAGGGCATCGTGCCAATAGGAACCACTAATTAATAAGAATTAAACAAAAACCTACATACGGGTTGTCGTTTAATTTTTTGTTATTTATTAAGTATCTACTACATAACTACTACTTAACATGTAAATGGGAAAGTATGAGAAATGTGATAGATAATGTTCGGGCATTGTTCGGGTCAAGACAACGCTAAAGTAGTTTTGATCCTGTCGGAACGAGATGAGATTTTGCATAGATATTATTCTAGACTTTTTAACCGCGGGGGCCGACGATGCTCGGAAGGGCATCGTGCCAATAGGAACCACTAATTAATAAAAACCTACATACGGGTTGTCGTTTAATTTTTTGTTATTTATTAAGTACTATATAACTACTACTTAACATGTAATTCCATTATTTGTTGTGTGCACATAGGTTACGATTCAAGCCAGATCAGACTTAATATTGTATTTTGTGTTATTGTATTATTGTTTATCATGTGTTTTGTGTACCTAATAAAGTAAAATAAATAAATAAAAATAGTCTTGGAATAATATATGCTTCCTATTATCATAAGCCGCGGTTACAAGCTAGTTCAGCATAATTAAAGGTGCTAGTGGCATTTGTAAGGAAATCTTATCAACCAGTAGCGTCGTAATTCTTACAGTATCAGTAGGGACCAATAAAATTTGCGATGTACCTATACACTAGCGAAATTTCGATGTAGAATGTTTGTAAACAAACCACGACACAAAAACTAAAACTCACTTGCTTGGCGTCGAGTTTCAGATATAAATGAAAGCACTATTACTGAATGAAGAATCACAAATCCACAAGTAACGTAAATACGACGATAAAAAGACGCGGCAACAGAGTGAATTTTAGGTTTAGTATGGGCAGTTTGTTTACAAACATTCTACATCGAGTTTGGCTAGTGTATAATTCAAAAGTGACAACCATCTTTAAAAAACATAACGCTCCCGACTGCGTAAAGTTGGGTAAACAGGAAACCAGCGCTCCGTTGAGTTGGTGCGGCGAAGGTTGTTACGAAATAGCTGCTGTTATTTCTCTCTCTGACTTAGGTATGTCAGAAAGAGGCCCTCAAATCCCCCGTCCTACCTCCTTCAAAATTATAGTAACCTATTCCCCCATGAAAATTTTTATACTCTGTAAATTTTTAACAATCAAATTATATTAAGTTTTAAATAAAGAGAGTAATTTGTGTATATTATTTATTTTGCATTAATCATTGTGTTTTTCATGCTGTGTTGTCCTTTTGCTTGTTGTCCGTTTGTTTTAGCAAAATCATAAGATTATAGTTCGTAAAATCGATCATATTGTTTTCGAAATTTATGACACTCCTTCACAGACACTGGCAGAGTCGTAGCGAAAAGCAAGCAGCGCTATTAAGAAAGAAGTTGATGTTAAGAAATAACAGTATTTTCAGTTATCAGACCATGAAGAGGGATTAGAAAACATTCACGTGTGATTTCGTACTACTGTATTATGGCCTGGGTATAGTATCTATTGTTCTGTAGAATAGTGTGTCTGTATCAGTGACATACAAAAAGCTCATTCCATGATCAAATAGGATATTATGAAAACTCACCCAAAAGTCTTCATAGCCCACTGCCGGTGTTGCCATGCATGATAATTCTTGGGGTCATAAAGCAGCGCATCACCGGTCAACTCGAGCTCTTTTGATGGATCCTGAAGCCATTCTACCAGCACTCTGCGGTGGTGCCACACCTGGAAATGTTTGATGGTGTCATTAGCTTGTGTCTTGTTGGCGTTGGCAGTGGCGGTCGAGCTTAAGAAACAACTAACTCAGCCCATGGATGACATAAGAGGCGACTAAGGCGTCCCACAGACCACACAATAATATTGCGCGATCCATGTAAATAAAATTAGGGAGGTTGGGTACTAGCGGTAAGAGCGATATTTCGAGTCGACAGATTCACATCTCTATTTTAAAAAATAAACTATCTGGGAAATATTGCATTATTTCATTCAGTCTTCATTTAGTCACCTCTCAACAATTAAGGAACTTCTTAGGCGTGCCTGTGTTAAAAGAAAATAAATTCGTGGATGGAGTATAATATTACATTACAATATAATTATTATAACTAAAAGTAGTACCTACTTTAAATTAATTCCATGACCTTATCTAACACTCAGTATGCTACCAATATTTGTACAGGTTTCTACTAAGATAAAGCACCTATGTCACACAATGTCGAAATAAGGTCATTGCTGAAGAACTTGCACAGGTATTTTAGTTTTATGATAATGTTATAAAAAGGTGCATTGTTATTGCTTTACCTGATAATTCTTAGGACATTGCTTTATTACTGTTTCCATGTAGTCCAATTCAGCTCTTAAATCGCTATTTAAAGCTTTCAGGACGTCTCTTCTGAAAAACACAGAATAAAATGTAAATTAATGTAGAGAAAAATTTTACTTTATGTTTTGCAAATCTTCTGAACAAGGCAAGATGAGTGGTGACTATTTGCTTAGAGGATCTTTCATTAATTTTAAGAGGTTGTTAATTTACTGACTATGAATTACCATATTTCGTAGTCAGTAAATTAATCCAATTGCAATTTTTTTGCAGAAACATGTATAACACAATGTGCCCTGCCTGATCAATCTTTTCGTGATTTTCCAGGTTCAAAAACAGTGTAATCTGCTCATTCTAGCCATTACCAGTAGACTATTGCCTATAGTGGAACAAAATGTAGTCACATTTTGACAACCTCTGTGGCGCAGCGGCCGAAGGTCTGCCTGTGACGCAGTTCGATTCCCTCCTCAGGACAAATGTTTGTATGATCTGCAGATATTTGTTCAGAGTATTCTGGATGTTTTCTATGTTATAATAAAAAATATCTATCTATGTACTGTATTGTATTATGTCTATCAGTTATCTAGTACCCATAAACACAAGCTCTGCTTAGCTCGGGGCTAGATAATGCTGTGTGAATTGTCCAGCATTATTTTTATTTTTATTTTATTTACATTCTCAAAAGCTAGTAACATTCATCAATACATTTAATCAGTAAACAAGTGGATCAGAGCTAAATTGAAAGGATAAGAACACCTTGCAGAGGCAAAACTATTAACATCAGCGAACCTGTATTGCCAAACGGTATAATTAGCTGGATTCAATTCTACTGCATCATGGGTGAGCTGCAAGACTCGCTCGGACTTCTCATTGCTTTGCAGTACAGCACGAAAGTAGTCATACACATCTTCAACTGAAAATTATAAGAAAACATAACTATATTGACTGTCATTTAATACAATAGAAATACTCTTATTTGCACACAAGATACAGAAAAAAACAAATACAAAAGCAGAGGAAAACAACTTAATATCTATTAGTCGTTTCTGCCCATGGCTTCACATGCATTGTTTCTATGGAAAGGTTTAAAGATTTATTCTATCCCATGGGAACTGATTTATAGGATTTAGCATTTATAATATTAGTGTGATTAAAGCTTTGCACTCTTAATGGTGATAGTCGGCACAGTTCAATGATATAATGTGGTGCGTAGGACATTTACAGAGCTTAGTAAGAAGTCTTTTTTTCTATATAGTTAGGATTAGACATACATTTTTGGGAGTATGCAATAACAACAACGGGATTATCTCCATCGTCCTCTTTGACCGGTGTAACGTCGCTCCATTCCGGTCGTTCTTTGTAGGGTAGCCAGTCGAAGTCGTTTCCGCTATCAAAAGACATTCTTGCTAACGCTTTAGACCAATGTACCAGTCACCTATACCAGAATTTTCCAAATATTTGAACCTCGCCCCTTAACACAAAGTACAAGAACGACACAAGACGTGAATAACACCAGCTACAACACGGCGGCGGCGGCGGCAGAGATATTAATGGCACAATTAACAACTGCAATCTATAATTAAACACAGGTAAATCTAATTACATTTGTGTTTGATTTAGAATTTATTAGGCACTTATGAGCAAGCAAACACAAAAGATAGAACGTGAATTTTGAGATCAAGCAAGAAATTATTTTTGTTTGAACAGATAGTCCGACTGTTTCGACATTGACAGTGACATTGCTAAAATAATGGAAATTGACAGTGACATAGCACGGAGAGCCAAAGGTTTGCTTGCGCTTAAGGCGAATAGTAGGGTGGATAGTGGCGCCACTACATATTTAATTTTATAATTACGATAAACAAAGGAATTATCAAAAAATCGGACCGCGCGTAGACGATATCTATCATAATCATAAGCTTTTTTTAAAATGTATCTTTAATAGTTTTGTACTGTATTATTTAGGCAGATACTTGTTTCAAGAGTTTAGTTCCTATTGGTGGCCACCAAGCTCTCCAAACAAGGTTTTTGATTGAATAACACAAAACAAAACTATTACAGATACATTTAAAAAAAGCTTGTGATAGATATCGTCTACGCGCGGTCCGATTTCTTGATAATTCCTTTGTATAACGTAATTATAAAATTAAATATGTAGTGGCGCCACTATCCACCCTACTATTCGCCTTAAACGTCATCCATCATCATCACACTGCCTGTGGAGTTCTCGTGTATATTGTATTGGTATTGGCTAGTTTTATTGATCTACTTTAGCTCGCAGCTAGCTTAGATAGCTTATCTACCACTATATTACTTGACATACCAATATAACATATATTAACATATACCTAGGTACGATACCTACTGATACTGGTAGTGATAGTTTTCCCCCTTGACAAATCCCCCTTAAGGGGGAAGACTACTACTAGTACCTACCTACTAACTAATAAAATAACCTAATAACGTAGCGATAAAGACGTTAAAGTAAGTATATATTAAAGAGTACCGTGCGCGGGGTGGGTAGTTATTAAAAAAAGTAGTTTTAATAGCAACACATTTTATTGGACAAACTAGAATAATTTACAATAGCCTAGGTAATAAATTAAGAGGAATCTCTGATGCTACTTAAGTCTAGAATAGGTCGTCGTTATCTACCAAGCGTAATTTAATCCGAGTCCATTAGAGTAGGTCATGTGAGAGACCGCTGGGGCAGCCGAGTAGGCTACTCCGAGTAGTCCACCTGCTGTGGCTACCTGTAGAAATAGAAAAAAAATGAGTAAGAAAAATAGTGCTGTCTATGGGTACCTACCTAACTGGAAACAGTGCCATATTGTAGTTTTCATTGCAATTATTATCAATGATGCTTAATGTTCGAGTCTGAAAAAAGTCATCCTCAAGTTCCTATCAGCTTCGTTAGGTGAGACTGTATGGGATAGATAGAATAAAGGATAATACTTTAATGTATGTAGCTACCCACCACACAAAGACAGATAACAATACCTACAGTCATAAATGGTAGTGTAGAAAATAACCTTAACGAAATTACCACAGTAGAGCTATTAAATATCGATAGAGGATGCTGGCTGAATTTTAGGTCCTGGTGAAATACCATCAAACAAACACTACTACCATAACGGTAGTAGTAACCAAACCTCTTAAAATCAATAACATCAGAAGCCAGATTTTACCGCCAAGGTCCTCCGCTACCCGCATTTGTGTATTGATGTCTCGCGACGTAACAGGCTAAAATATCTACAAGAACACCATATCTCGGTAGGAGTAAGTTTTTACCTTAGCATAAGGCGAGACGCCGACATGTGAAACCAATGGCGAGGCAATAGGGGCTCCAAGACCGACATGTGAGACAAGAGGAGAAGCGAGGCCCAGTCCTCCGTAAGTTGCTACGCCAGGGTTGCTCACGCGCACATCGGATTTACGCACGCTAGAGAATGGAGTGTCAATTGCCTTGGAGTAGGTGGAAATCTGGAAAATATTTAATTATGTAAATATAATTATGTAAATATGATGTATAATGTCTATCTCTTAGGGATAACCCACAATATCCAATTTGTATCCTTTACTTTTTAAGAGAATTATTGGCTTATTTACAAGGCAATTTTAAGCAATGCAGCATTAATCTTTACCCAATTAAGTAACTTAAATTCATTGTGCATTTAATATAGATATTGCCCTTAACAGCGTGTAATTTGAATGAATGTTTGAATATTTTCGGCAACGGGCGACTGTGTCCGATCGCCGCTACAGGACACAGCAACTGCGGTTCCCTATGATGATGGTGTGCCGTGTCGGCAACAAAAAGTGTCTACGTTTGCGCAGCGCCTTAGGGTCATTCAAAATCTTACCTGCCCAAGGTTGTAGGGCGATCTAAGGATGTTTGACTGGTGGGAGGCTATGGCTGGCTGCGCGGGGTACGAGCTGTAGGGGTTATAGCCCCCATACGCGTAGGGAGATAATAATCCACCGGCGTTTACTGCCGCTACGCACGCAAGGAAAAATACCTGGAAAATAAGGATAAAAATCATTGCTATGAGAGAAGAGATAATCCAAGTCAACACTTTCACTGAAAACGCTAACAAAATAGAGATTGCATTTCAAAGTTAGAGATCGAGACTAGGTACTGGAGATCCTTGAAGTAGGCTAAACCGCCGAAGGCGTTCCATGTCACGGAGAAACATGTTGACTATGAATGGTTTTTTTCTTTTTTCAATTATGTAATTCTAGTGTAAATGCTAATTTATTTATTTTTTGAATAAATTTTAATTAGTATTTTGTGTGTTATGGAATAAAGCTCTTTTTATTTTATTTTTATGTATCCAGGTACCTACCTAACCTTCCTACCAAGTGAAGGAAGCCATAGGCATATGATATCGTTATCAAATAAAACATTGATTATGCAGTGTGAAGATGATACCGAACGCATCAAGATGCTACGAAATTGCGCTACGAAGTGCTACGAAAACGAGCGCGTTCAAATCTTTTGTATGAAAATCGTGAAACGATTTTACACGAAAGCTGCGTAAAGTGTAAATTTTCCACTTACTTTTATTATCATGATTCTTGTTGTGTCTGCAAAGCTCAACTGAGATATGTTTGGTGTTAGGGCGCGGTCGGGCTTTTATACCAACGTTTGATTGAGGTACCTTAAGTAACCTAGGGCATATGTGATAGCGATATTGTGAGATAATGTATGTGCATTTATTGTATTGCCAACCTCACATAATTAAAGACCATTAGCACTTACAAAATAGACAGTGCGCTAGCATACCAAGGTACCTACTCGTACGTAGGTATATTCTTGGGTTAGGATAGGTATGTACATCTGGTCCGAATCTCAAACTCATCCGAGGAGATGTCCACTTCACTTTTGAGTAGGGGTACATCTCGTCCGAATCTAAAATCTCTTGGTTTTAGATTCGGATGAGTTGTACCCTCAACCAAAAGTGAAGGGGACAACTCGTCCGAATCTCGTCGTTACTTTTCAAGGGAAATCTAAATGATTTATAAACACATCCAGCACAAATGCTGCCAGATTTCGAAAGGGCTTTGAGATAGACAAGTACACAAACCAAACCTCTTTTATTGTATTAACAATTTTAAATCTTGTATTAATTTTTATTCAGATTAAGAAAACATTTGGCATACCATAGCTTTTAGACCTTTTTCTTAGCAATTGACTTCCAAATATACCAATCGTATCTCATTCCAGCAAACCAGCAAGCCTCGTATTTTTGAACCTAAACGAAATAGGTCGTCTGAAAAACTTAGCTTTTAACCTGCATCCCGCTGACGTTCTCTTCAAGAAAGACTTGGTACCTATAATTTTTAATGCAGAAGCTCAGAGCAAACCATTATTGGCAGGTAGGTAGGTACTTATAGCGCCTCAATGCTAATAAGTAATTATCTGAGTCCAAACTTTTGTAGTTTTTGGTTAAATCGTCTTATATTTACAGTAGCTATAAGGGCAGAGCAATTTTAACTCAAAAAACATGATTAACCAATAAAATGACTATCTGACTATCTGAGGTAACTTTGTTAGCTTACAGAAGAAATAGTCATTCATACCATACATGACCCAGTACCAAGATCAAGACATCGATTTATGAAGCTAATAGCCAGACATGACACACTTCACTAGATCCTGTTGGCTGACCCTCGCTACTTGCTTCCAAGTGGAAAACATATTCAGAATCCATATTAGGATTGAAAAATCGGTGCAGAAATTAAAGTTTGATTTACTTGCCTACATTAAATTAAATAAGTACATAGATCTCAATGCGTTTAAAATAAACTATCACATTACCCTACGGGGTGAGGCCTTCGTTTCGATGACCGGTTGCATAAATTTTGGTTATGCTCAAATATTTCACTAAAATAGGGAAATAGAATACATTTTCTCATCTTATTCTTACATCATAATTTCCTATGGAAATGAATCCTAGGTATTCATTATTTTAACTCAAAAATAAGTATTTTTCTAGCCGCGTAAGTCATTGAAGCCTAATTTTCAATAGGTATCAAATATCCTATGATTTTACAGGAAGTAGTAAGTAAAACGGAAAATTAATGAAAAACCATTTACCTATTTGTTGATATATTAGTATAAATTTATGATTACTTTACAAAACCCAGTATTTTGTAAAAAAAAAACACGTAATCATTAGCAACATCTCGACCTACGAGATGACGTAGTAAGTATGTAGACCATGGTTTATAATAAATTACCTGGACATACACTACACGTACAATAAACTAATAAACCTAGGTACCTACTTCACTAGTACCTTAGAAAAAATGTTTTAGTTACCTGTACCTACACATAAATTAACCAAACTGTGATAACTACGGGTAGGTATGAACCTGTCAATTACAATTAATTGCGGGCAGGTGCAGTAATAGTTAACACGCGTTGAAAGTACTTGGTAGAAATTCATTTCATTCCTTAATAATGGCACAAGAGAACAATATGACCATAGGTACCTATACCACAGATATTATAATACTATACTAGCCTATACCTACTACGTAGGTTTAAAAAAGTGGAGCGATTCTTTTGTTTTTTTTATGCAAATATTCACACTCACGCACGACGTCGTCACAAATAGAAAGTACGATTTTTTTTAGTGAATAAACTATTAAATAAATGGTTTTCGGATTTTTTCCTTTATTTGTGCTATAAAGTCCTTGCTGCTCGCTAATTTTCATGATTATAGGTATTATAGGTAGGGAAGTAATGTAATAGTACCCATAATATTAATAATTATACCCTACCTATAGGTTTTGTGTGCATGTGATTCCCTTGGAAATCCCAAAATATTCGGACATAAACGGGCGTCGGCTGTGATTTTTGATTGCGTTGACTTAGAAGTATTATTTAATTAGGTATATCGAGGCTCCAAGAGGTTACGGACTTGAGTATTTGATGTTAATTTCAATTCGATACCTCCACGCGTTCCTGAGAAAAGGGAGTTGACAGACGGACAGACAGACAGCCGGACAACAAAGTGATCCTATAAGGGTTCCCATTTTTCCTTTTGAGGTACGGAACCCTAAAAACAAAAGGGGATCGCGCCAACTTTTCAACATTTACCCAGGTTTTAAGCTCACAGGGGTGGTAGATACCTAGCTAGGTTAAGTTAACTACCTAGTTAGGTACTTATTCGTTCCATAAAAGGAACCGCAAAACGTTATCTAAGATTATTATGTTTTGTATCCAATTTAAATCGGTAACTGAAAGTTCACATGCCTTGCGTATGTACCTAATTGGATGCCATTCACATTCATTGGAATAAATAGGTAGGTAAGTACCCACCCACTTAATCGCTTGAATAACTTTAGTATCTACCAAATTTTTATAATAAGTAGGTACCTACTTAATAAACATAGGTAGGAACCTAAAAAACCTTAGTTACACGTGAAAACAAATTAGAATTTCGTGCCCGCTTGGCATATATGTAGGTATCGCTCTGTCCTGCTTTTTCAGCAAGCGGTTAAAATAAATAGGTAGGTAATTAAATGATTAAACTAATTTAATTATAAGGTTTTTTGTTATTATAGTGCGTATAAAAAAAAATTACCCCTAGTGTGGGGTTCCACACTAGGGGTAATTTTTTTTTTTTTTTTTTGTAGGTGGAGCTAACGGCTCTAGAGACCGTAGGAAGTCGCAGAGATTTTCGACTCCCACGTCACTTGACTTCGTGGTGTAGTTGGTTATCACATCCCCGTACTGAGGGGAGGACGCGGGTTCATGTCCCGTCGAAGTCGAAAATTTTTGCGATATTATTTGATTTCTTAATTTAATTATGACTCTACTTAAAGTCATTCCAATCAAGTGAGCGCAGTTTTCACTTTGAAACCTCACTATGCTTAAGATAATGGTATTTAGAAAAGTGAAACATTGTTTACTAGCTTCTGCCCGCGGCTTCGCACGCGTTATTTCTACGGAAACGTTCAAAGGTAATTTATATCCCATGGGAACTGATTTATTGGATAAAAAGTAGCCTATGTTTGATTCCAGGCATAGAACTACACCAATGCAAAATTTCAGCTCAATCTGTTCAGTAGTTTTGGCGTGAAGACGTAATGCAAACATCCATCCATCTATACATCCATCCATCCAAACTTTCGTATTTATAATATTAGTGTGATTGGTATAAAAATTATCTGTTATTTATGTCGTGGCCATATCCTAGAATTGATCACTTCATGATGTAACCGACCATTTCAAGAAATGGTAGAATTTCATGAAATGGAAAATACGCGCTGGCCATATCATGATGTAGTCAGGCCAGATCAATGAATACTTAATCAGCGTTTAACGATATGAAAAGCTAAATGCACGGCTACTTCATGTTAAGGTCAAACAATATCATAAAATAGTTACATTATCCACCGTTAGAGGCGCTGATATTGTTT
The DNA here is from genome assembly GCA_963564075.1 of Eupithecia subfuscata. Taxonomy (NCBI): domain Eukaryota; kingdom Metazoa; phylum Arthropoda; class Insecta; order Lepidoptera; family Geometridae; genus Eupithecia; species Eupithecia subfuscata. The sequence continues at coordinate 8,705,832 of OY751109.1, read as the reverse complement.
TGTTTTTGACATCTGTGATTTTTGAGTGTTTCTATATTAGTCCACTGCTGGACATAGGCCTCCCGTAATGAGCGCCATAGCCTTAAACCTTTTGATGTCATGGAAACCCTACATAAATGATATGGCCAAACGTTGATGGAAATATCATTTAAACGATATAGTCAGTTTTAGCCGGCCATGTCATGAAATTCTACCATTTCATGAAATGGTCGGTCACATCATGAAGTGATCAATTTTAGGATATGGCCACGACACATACCTACACTTGCCTCGACTCACGGGAAAGTGAGCGCACCTTTATGGGGTACGTAGGTAGGTATGTAGGGCTTACTCTACAAACTCTACATGCGTTCATTTGTAACTTAGAATGCATATAGCTTAGCTTGGAACAGGGTTAGGTTATTATGAGACAAAAGTATCATCAATCATCATATAATTAGTACCTATGTGGGTAGGTAGAACACTTACTTCCACACACTTAGGTACCCCCAACGGACAAATTATGAATCAAATTATGCACACAAGTCAGAAAATTATTCAGTAAGCCTAGGTTAGAGATGGGTTTATGCCGGGCAGTTACAGGGCGTATAGTAAATGCCCAATAATGTCTTTTTATGCCACATAAATGCAAAAGAAAGTGGTAGGCGGCCCAGCACTTTCTTACATAAGTTCGCCTACATAAGTTCCGAGTCCATAGACTTCCAAAATCGACCCAGCATCATAGACGCTACACGCTTCGTAAAATGCACAAAATCAACCTTTGTTAGTTGTCTGTATAGACGTCGTCGCCAATCTACCAAAAACTGTATACCTACCTACGCCACGTGCCCTGGCTCCGGAGATAATGCGAGTGCGCTCACTCACCCACTGCGATCGGTTACCCCATCATGATCTAAGAAAACAAGATCTGACACTCCGAGATCTTCCCAAGTTTATGTCACTGTCCAGTTGCCAATTGCCATAGCAGTTGTTTCGAGATCGGTTTCGAAACTCTTATGGTCTAGCTTTGTCTGCCCTTTTTCCATCTTTAATACCTCAGCCATGGACGAGGGAAAATATACTCTCGTCCCTTCATGACTTCAGCAACTACCGCAGCTATCAACTTGAAATCTATATCTTACTATATATAATTCTTCTGTGAGTGTGTATGTCACTGAACTTCTCTCAAACGACTGGACCGATTTTGATGAAATTTTTTGTGTGTGTTCAAGGGGATCTGGGAATGGTTTAGATTCACAATTTTAACGACTGGACCGATTTTGATGAAATTTTTTGTGTGTGTTCAAGGGGATCTGGGAATGGTTTAGATTCACAATTTTGTTTAATTAACGCGTGCGAAGCCGCGGGCAGAATCTAGTTATATAAAAATGAAACCCGTTTTCCTTGGTCACGGCATCACGCGTGAGCGGCTGGACCGATTTCGCTAATTATTTCTTTGTTGTGTTTGTTATTGTCAGGAGAAGGTTCTTATGAAAGAAAAAATTAAGAAAGTTGGAAACATACATTTCCACGGGGGCGAAGCCGCGGGGCGCAGCTAGTTTAAAATAATAATAGATACTTACATTTCGTGCGCATGTCTATTTGTATAACACGAGACAATGGACTAACGACATAATTATTATTGGCTTAAATTACTGCGTTTCCCAAGCACCCTGCATAAGCCATACCTACCCTTACCTACTATAGACTGCAACTTTCGTAACTTAGGTAAGTTACTTATTACCTAAGTTACGAAAAATGTTCCTTTTATGGGTTCTTTCAACCGTTCTGCTTTAGCTGACGTTCTTCCGTTGGTTCCGGTTACTTCCCCTTGCGTCAACCTCTCTATTAAAACGATAGGCAGGTACCTACTTAACATTAGAAAACCACTTTACCTCACTACTTATGTAATTAGATGAGTTAATAGGGCGAATGGTCATGGTGCTATCACAAAGTAACCTAGGCAGGTATAGCTAGCTGCTAATGCCAAGGTTCCATCATTTGTCTATAAGCTCTTTAGCAACAATAACGTTAACCATGAAATCAATAAACCTGTTGGTACTCCTCGGTATATTTCAAGTAGACAGTGAGCGATGGTATTCAGCAACAGTCATAGAATCTCAGGAACCTTCTAAATTAATCAAGGAAAGCGTCACAAATTATGTCCAGGAGACACTGCTACCAATAAGACGAAGCGATCTTTTACCTCCAAGTGAAACCAGCTTTAACGATCCGTGGCATTTTAAGAAACGGAAGCTTATTCGAAACGAATGGAAACCATTATTGAAAAAGAAAGAAGAGAACGTAGAGACTAAAATCAGAAAGATCAGGAGGAAACTCGCGAAAGTTCCCCGTAAACACGCGAGAGTTAACAAGACTAGGACGAGGTTCTTGGAAGTTTTTGAAGTGGTAGAGTTTGATCATGTGTCTTGTACTTCTAGCAGTGGACTGGAGGGGTCGTGTCTTCATGAGATCGAGTGTCAGAGTTCTGGAGGGAACGCTATGGGGTCTTGTGCTGATGGCTATGGGACTTGCTGTGTTAGTAAGTTGAATTATCTTCTTCTACCATAAAAAAAGAAAAAGCCAATCAAGCCCACTAGATCCCAGAGCTGCGCAAAGGTTTCTTTCCAATCATTCCATACATTTTTGGAAATAAATATTACGAACAGGTATGATTCGTGATGCAGTAGATGAATAGCCAGGTGTGATGTAAAATTGCAGATTCGATTCCAGCTGAGTCGCAAAACAATTTCGAATATGAAAGTGGATACAATTTATTTTTATAGCGGCAATTTTCAGATCTCCTAGCATGTGACAGCATGTCCTCGGCAGCAGTTGGATGGTTCACGAACCCTGATTTTCCCCTGCCCAGCACAGAAAGATTATCCTGTGCAGTCACCCTAAGCAAATATTCTGAAGATGTAACCCAAATACGCTTGGATTTTACTAGTTTTGAGGTGAGTTGTTTTGTGATGTTGTGAAGTTTGGTCTGAAGCCATTTACAGACTTTCTGATTCTTTCAGACTGAAAGAATCAGAAAGTCTGAAAGTGCAGTTAATATTGTTTTGATCTGTGTGATATGATAATGCGCTGTGTGCCCTGCGCTATCAGAAAAGGTTCATGCTCAGCTGAATGTTGCGTGCTAGTAACCCTAGGACAATTTATGTCATTGGAGGTACCTACCTAACCCCACAACGCTGATTTTCAGCACTAGTACCTACCTACCATAGTGCTATTGGCGTACGAAACTGTAAAAGCTGAAATAATAGGATTACACAGTGCCTAACTAACTTGATTAATTCGCAATTTTCGAGAAGATAACTCACGAACAGCAACCTTTGGCCTAGGTTTTGAACTCTACTTTGAAAGTTGAGTTCAAAACCTAGGCCAAGGGCTTAGGTTACCTATCACCTTCGAATCAATTTACCTACCCAGTTATTTATTTACAGCCCACCCAGGTCCCAAGTTTTATTACATTACACGATGCAGGCATAATTTATTTGACTGGTAGGTTGCTGAGCTCAATCTAGAAATAAGTAGGTCAAAGCCTTTGAATTATTATCTGCTTGCCTAGAACGTTTACTGTGTTTTATTGAGACATTTGTAGAATGATACTCGTACCAACCTTTAATCTCAAACTTATTTTAGTTGCTACCACCGACTGAAGGGAATTGCCAGCTAGACCAATTCGTGGTTTCCGGACAAAATATCAATAACGTCGTACCGATTTTGTGCGGAATTAATACTGGACAACATTGTAAGTATTATTTTTCGTTGGTTCGTCATAAAAACGCATAAAGGCTGGCCGTCGCAGCTGCGCCGTGGCGTACCTACTTTAACTCAGCTCATGGATGTCGTCAAACGGAACCTACCAACGAGCTTAAGGGCAACAGCTTTAAGGGGGTACCTACCCTCAAATTGCTTATTTTCAACTCCGTAGGACCTCCATATCTTCCAAACTACTGAATATTTAACTTTGAAATTTATATATGGTAAAGTTCAGGACTTATTCTATCGATCATATGTTTCGAAAACACGATTCCATAAAATTTTCTCGATAGAAAAAATCGCAAAGTTACCTCTAATTTTTTACTAAAACCCTAATTTCTCAATAAATACAGATGATACGATCTTGAGATTAAGCATAGTAATTGAGCTAAGTATAAAGAACATTTTATATGTTGCCTTTTTTTCAGTTAACTATTCTAATGTTTGTGGGGAGCAAATAACTACTAAAAACTTGATTTTTGGGCTTACGCCGCTTTGCTCTGTCCCGCTCCCGTGAACGCGAAATCCTATGCCTATCCTCTTTACACAATAACGAGGTAGGGTACCGCCTTAAGCTGTGTATTTTAACACCTCCACTACGAGCCAATACGCCAGCCAAGCGTGGTGATAAAGGCAAAACTGTCCTTGTTTGGGAGAGGTATGTTCAGCAGTGGACTTAGGTATTTGTGCTGACAAGGAGTTCTGGGGAATAAACTAAGTGACGTCGTTTATATACAGGGTTGTTGGTAATTTACTGACACTGCGTGAATTGGAGGTTCTGCCATCACCACGAACATGTTTGGAAAGACGCCTGGTCTTGATTCTTAAATTTTCATTCTATAAAATGTTCTTTATGGAGGCTTCATTTGAAACTCAACCTAAAAACGGCTCTACCTTCAATTAACAGTAGGTGTGCGAGTGGTAGATCGGTCTTTAAAACTTCATTGGTAGTCGGACAAACGTGTTTTTTGATATTGTATCAGTGATAATTCACATTTTAAAGAATTAAGACCTAGTGCCTTTACGAACGTTTTCGTGATGATGGGCAGAAAGAACCTGCAGTTCAACCAGTGTCAACGAATTACCAATATCCCTGTAACCAGTGTTCAACCAGTGTCAGCGAATTACCAATAACCCTGTAACCAGTGTTCCACCAGTGTCAGCGAATTACCAATAACGATGTTGTCGTTGGTGACGTCGTCATTGATAGACATGTATTTTTATTTTACAGTGTACATTGAAGTTGGTGAAAGTCAGGGCCCTATTTATTTTTCTATCCAGACTGAAACCGCTGAAAACAGGCTCTTTTCAATAAAGGTGAGAGATTAGGTACCTTACGCTAACCTAAGTAGAAGTGAAAATAATAAGCAGTCGAAGCTCAATGGGACCATCATCCACTCCGTAGAAATTTATGTACTATCGTGATGCAGGTATTGGCGCCGTATAAAGAAGTTTTTACGTTCGTACGTTTCAGTCGAGATAGTCGTACCTAGATAATGTGATTGAGGACATTTCATCAAATGAGATATAAAACTTTCATTGCCAATGACGCACAAAGTCTGCAGGTCCGTGGAGCACCGGCAGGCTAGCCCCTGATTGTCGCACTGCCGAGGCTGGACAGTGAAAGCGTTAAACGGGACAGATAGGACGTTAGGTTTATGTTATGACTATAACGTAAGGTGACCATTACGTCCACCTAGCCGAATTTTGACCTCGGTGGCCGACGGAGATGAGCCATACCTATGCTCGGGACAAATTACACTTAGTCGTAGGCTGCTACGTTAGTGCACAGGTGTGTACACTCAAACACATGTCATAATCATACATTTTATAGAGAATGTTTGAAGGAAATAGTCGCTCACTCTTTTAAACCATTAGGTATACTTATATATGTTTATATAGGTCCTATGTTTGTTCTAGCCGAAATTGGTTTTATTTATGTAAGTACATACTTCTTCTAGAAGCCTTTCTACTAGACTCATAATTTACTCTTTCCCGTGGAAAAAAGTCGCTTATGTTTGGTAACTTTAATAAGTAAATACTAAATAAAGATAAAATAATTAAATCTATACTGCTAATACTATAAAAAGGAAAGATTTGATTGTTTGTTTGTATAGAATAGGCTCCAAAACTACTGGACCGATTTGAAAAATTCTTTCACCGTTAGGAAGCTTACTTTTCAGGGAGTGACATATATTTTATCCCAGAATTCCCACGGGAACGGGAACTACGCGGGCGAGGCGATCGTCTAGTACTTAATAAAGACCTCTGCCTCCTCAGGTGACCCAGTTGACTCCATCCGACGAACTGACTGCACCACCCGGCTGCTTACAGTATTTCACAGGACCTGAGGGTTCCTTGGAGTCGTTCAACTATCGGGACCAATCTGATATCGCTATCACAAGGTCTGCTAGCTACTTGGTAGGTGCTTTGTTTTTGTTTTTGGCAGTGTATTGTAAACATTCGTAACCATCATGATCATGTTTACATAGACTTTATTCACAAAGAGAATCACAATCAAATAATAGAAATAAATTACAATTGAGCTAACTGCAGACTGTTGCAAGCAATCTACAAGTAGCTCAACTGATCCTTAATAATACCAGTCGGAAGCGTGACGCTGGCTGCATAGCCCCGCTATGGTAATGCTGATGCGCTGCGCCAGATACTCACTAGCTCTCTAGTCACGCGTCGCTTCGACCAGACGCTCAGATAATCTTTTAAAAATCCGAAGAGCCTCGGTACCCCACGCACCTAGGGTCTCGACTCCAAGGGGAGCAAATGTGTAGGCTCTATCGATTAACATTAACATACCCTAGAAACTAGTCAAAATGTGTAGGTCTGCGCCTATTCGGTCATCGTCTTTGAACTCTTTTTACAACTCCATCTAGTCTAATCCCAAACAACTAAACATTTTTGCTTAACACAGCATGACGACCTCCGTGGCGCGGCGGGCGCAGGTCCGCCTGCGACGCCGGAGGTTGCGGGTTTGATTCCCGTTTCGGGACAAATGTTTGTAAGATCTACAGATATTTGTTGAGGGCGTTCTGGATGTTTTTTATGTATAACTAGCTGCGCCCCGCGGCTTCGCCCCCGTGGAAATTTATGTTTCCAACTTTCTTAATTTTTTCTTTCATAAGAACCTTCTCCTGACAATAACAAACACAACAAAGAAAGAATTAGCGAAATCGGTCCAGCCGTTCACGCGTGATGCCGTGACAACGCGAAACGGGTTTCATTTTTATATATAAGAGAAGATAAAAAATATCTATCTATGTAGTGTATTGTAATCGGTTATACTACTCACATAACACAAGCTCTGCTTAGCTTGGGGCTAGATAATTCTGTGTGAATTATCCAACATTATTTATTTATTTATTTTTGCTTCAGAACAATCTCAACTACGCCATGTGCATAGAGCGAGCGCCTGGGTCCTGCAGCGTCACCTACACTGCTGGGTACTTGCAGATAGTAAATTACGACTCGGGTATGATGTTAGAACTATGGATGCAGCTGTTGTATCTACAGGTATTCCAGTCATACACGACCAAACGAAGTAGGAAGGAACTTTTCTTTCAAGGGTCGATAATCGTGGATAAAATCAGATTTATCTTCCAAATTAAAAAAAATAAAGAACACGGGGTTAAGTCGTTGCAGATTGATGAGCGATGACTCTAGCCCATCTGTTTGATCTTATATCTATGGATCACGCTGTATATGGGCCTTACATCCATTTGCCACCAAATAAATATGAACATTACGTACCTATATCAGCTATTCTAGTACCCATAACACAAGCTCTGCTTAGCTTGGGGCTAGATAATGCTGTGTGAATTGTCCAGCATTATTATTGTTATTACAAAAACTCTTTCTAGGATTGTTAAGGCCACAAATGATGAAAATCAAGTAAACTAACTCGTATTCTGATATATTAACACTGTCATGGCCCAAGACGCAGATGCCAGTCTACTCCGCCGCCGCCGTGTCGCGGCGGCAGTGGCTGGGCAGTGAATGCGTTAAGTACCTACCTAACCTACATTTTCACGACAAAACAGCAAAAGGGATCTATAAGTTAGGCAAAGAGATTGTATCAAGCCATCATCCGCCGCCGGTGGGCAGCCGCAGCCGGTGGGCTCGGCACAACATGTATTTTTCTTCCACTCTCCTCTGTCAGCCATCATCTCTGTACTTAGGGTTTTACGTTTTATTATCCAGAAAGTGCAATGAATGTTCTATAAGGTACCTTCGCTTCAGATGGTCTACCCGTGATACCGCCTGGGCAGGCTGGAGTGGAGATATTCAACTGTCCTAGCGACTGGTTGCTCATTTCCGCCGTGAGACTATGCGGTGATCGACTCAACGACGGATCAGTTATTCAGGACTTTTCGCTTAACGCTCCTGTTACAGGTAACTACTACTTCTCTGCTTATTTTATTAATAAAAATTTAGATATTTTAACGACAAAGATAATTTATTCTCGAAACTATGTGCAAAAAGATCTTAAAAAATAAGGTGGAAAGAAGTTTGGCCATGCATTGTCATGTGGCTATTTTGTTGAGTTTGTGTGTTTTGCCATGTTAATATTATAAAGAATTTTATTGATCTCTAACGGGAGTGGCATAGGCACTGTATCACAATAGTTAAATAGTATCCCCCCACTCCCTCTAGACATCACTATCACTAGCTAGTTCCTAGAGACTAATTTTGTTAATCGATTTCTTAACTTTCACAATACAGAATCTTTAGATGAAAGAAAGCCGAGATAGTGCGTGCGGTATGCTACCTATTTGCATGGAGAATGCTAGAATAGTTCCATATTTTCTTTAGTTTCAACGTACCTAGGCTACAAACAATATCTTTGATTGCAACCTCGACACTAGACTGGCTTCCCGCCATCTGTAGCTTCTTTCATCTAAGGTGGAATAGGTACAATACCACAACGTAGTCTTTATTGGCAATTTTGCGACGATACCACTGTGTATAGTATTCTATTATTTGTGCCACTGTTATGGTAAAGTTTAGCAGAATAGGTCCACTGTTCTGAGAGTGCGTCATATTTTCTAAGATGAAGCGGCGGCGCGAAAAGCCAATTTACAGCTAAAAATTTGTTTTACTTGGCCAAAATTAAAATAGCTAGAAAGAAATACGAAAGTATACCTACATGGACCGAGGTTTTTCTTGTCCATGCCTACAAATTAATGTCGCGTTTAATATTGTCGCTAGTCCGGTAAACCGTAGGGTAGACCGTACCATCGTGGTACCGGGCGCAAAAACAACGCCATTAGGTACCGGTTTTAAATAAAATTGACATCTTAATAATAAAATTTATTTAATTATAAATACAAAAATACATAATTTTATTACATGCTATTTTTTTTCAACAGAATATTGTACCTTCGGAATGTGTAAAACAAGTTTTAAAGTACCAACTGATAGATAAGCAATGAAATTTAGATTAAAATATCTCGTCTCCTTTTCAGATAACAATGCTGGACCAATAGTGGTCTGGTTTAGATCAGATGAAGGCTATGTTGCAAGAGGATTTAGACTTCAATATGAACAGAAGCAATGCGCTGGTCCTATTTAATATTATGAATACTGATTACATATTGATTGTGATAAGTACTTCCCTTGACATAGTAGTTCTTTAAATAACATAAAGTTAACTTGGATATCAATGGTGTCCATTAAGATTTCGCCAAAACGAAAATAATCGAATTTGACAGTATTAAAATGATGCTATCCTTATCATTTCGATGACTATGAAAGGGATAGCAACATTTCTAGTGTTGTCAAATTAGCTTAGTATTGAGGTAATTCCATAAATACGCAAATATGAGTTGCTTGCAATCATTACCTTACATTCTCAAATTCATTTTAAAAAGGATGCAACAGGCTAGATGTTAACTTTCCACTATTTTAGTAACTGGCGTTACCAGGCAAGGGGACTGCTTTAGAAGCTGGTGAAAGTAATGAAAATATAAGATCTATCATGTCACGCACCAGCAGAGGAAAATATTTCTTGGCGAAAATATTTCTTGGTGGGTCACGCGCAAGCTAACAATTTCACAGTTCATTTTTAATTTTAGTTTGATATTATCGGAAAAATAAACAACCATTGATCAAGCTTGATGACCTGAGTTTAGTTGGAGAAAAATCGATAAATTCGAAAATTAGGCAAAACTTTTAGAGTTTTTACTAAAATATAGGATCAGTAGACTAACTTAAACTAAATGATAACTAAATTATGTGAATTTGAAAAATTACCTGCGGTTGCGTTTCCCATGGAACTAGCCATTGGCGACATCTTAATTGACACCAATATAATAATAAGTCAATAATTTCTTACATACCTCCAAGCATTTATTAGTTTAAATTAAAATTGTACTTATTTGTAGTACCTTACCTAGTACTTCTTACCTACTCAGTACTAGACATTATAAATGCAACTTTTAAAATAGTAGATTTCTCTATAGATTTATGAAATAAGTTTTGTCTAAAGCACTGCCCGAAAAATTCTAAGTTAAAAATAAATTATTGCATTCATAAATAACAAGTAACACACTTTCGAGTTAAAATAAATATGTACTCGATACAAAACAGTTAATTAATACTTTGTGCTTGCTTAACCTGGACTTTAGAACTCTTTAACTTTAGCTGGTCCTTAACAATTTTATGGAATGAGTACAAGACGCCCACAACCACCACTCGGAGGACTCCCATGAACAAGAACTGAGTAACAACTTGGACAGTGCTTTCCACAGACACTCCATACAAAGTATTCATCAAAGCTCCACTGGTGCTGTATGTTGAGTAGATTTTGCCAGCCTGAAATAATAAAATTTTTATATAAGTACATAATATATGAAACACTAAGTACTTATTGAAGAGAACTTAATCAATGAATAATTAAATTTCATGATTATAGCAGGACCAAGACAACACTAACAATTAATTAAGTAATAAATAATGCTGAATGTAGGTAGTATCAACTGTATGTAGTATTAACTTTATCTGATTTTATCGTTCTCTGCTTTGTATTTCTGAGGTGTGTCTATTTGATGTTAATAATGAGACATGATTGTCCTTTTTTTCCATACAATTTGGTACAGCACCTCTATTGTGCCGACCTACATAGTGTGTGGAACTACATACGCAAATCCTATATTGAAAAGAGTTATTATCTTATCACATCTTGTAACTAATGTCAAATAGACTGGCCTCTGTTTCTTGTGTGCAATACAGAATATTTGTATTGAATTCTAGTACATTATACTTAATTTTATGACATTCCTATTATTATTTATTACTAGCTGCGCCCCGCGGCTACGCCCGCGTTGAAATTAATGTTTCCAACTTTCTTAATTTTTTCTTTCTTAGGAACCTTCTCCTGACAGTAACAAACACAACAATAAAAGAATTAGCGAAATTGGTCCAGCCGTTCACGCGTGATGCCGTGACCAAGGGAAATAGGGATTCATTTTTATAAATTACAAAAATTGATCTTAAAGTTACCATTTCACAGTTTAAAACTAGAGCTTTGAACAGTTACAGACAGAACTTGAAGATAATAACTGTGTATGCTTACCATAGCATCATGAATCAACTTCTTGCCAATGGACTCCGGAGTATGCAACCCCCCAGTACCAGATATAATCTTGGTCTCCTCAGGTTTAGTGGTATTCTCCTGTTGCAACCCTGGAGTGTCGGTGTCAGGAGGGTAGGACAGCATGATTCTAACGTTGGTTCCGACGAGCTCCATGCCGACTGCTTCTGCTAAGCCTCGAACTGCCCATTTACCAGCACTGTAGGCACTGTAGCCGTATATTCCTGAAAATTTTAATTTTAAGGTTTATTAGAATTATAAATCATGATTTGCTCAATTAGCTTTTTTATCTGTTATATTGTACTATAGGATAGAGCTTTATACAGTGGTGTTAAAGTCTTGCAGGAGCCAACAATGTAGTGTAAAACTTCTGTAGTAATCTGTAGATAAGGTTGTACATTTAAAAACACAGAATAATATAATTACACATATAACCAGTCAGCATCGTTAAAACTGTTTTTTGTCCTGATTAAAGTAGGATTACAAAATCAGTTTTCTTACCAATCAAAGCTGCTTCAGAAGACACAAAGACAACAATGCCTTCATCCCTCTCCCTCATTTTAGAGAGCACTGCACGAGTCGGTAATGCTGTCCCAAAGTAGTTCAAGTCAACCATTGCTTTGATATCTTCTACTTTCATATTTTCAAACAGACCACAGATACATGCTCCTGCACAATTTACAAGCATAAAAATTGGCCCAACTTTAGTTTCTAAGTCAGCAAAACATTTCTGAATGATATCATAGTCTGATGTCACATCGAGAGCGGCATACTGAATTACTTGGTCCTTTTTCTCAAAATTTTTAAGATTCTCTACTATTTCTTTAACAGTCTTTTCTAGCTTGCTCACATCTCGTCCAATAACTGTGACATGGGCACCTAATCTAGCCGCTTCAAATGCCGCTGCCTTGCCAATGCCGCTAGAACCTCCAGTAATGACCACATGTTTACCCCACAGATCCTGGATTACTTTTGCATCTCTGGTGGTCAGGACGTAAAAGATACAATAACCTATGAGAACACTTATGCCGACGACTAAAATCCACATCATGGTAATTTATTATTGAGCAGCTCCACCCAACATACAGTCAGTGCAATTGAAATGTAGAAACGCCGCACGCCGGGTGTTTGTGGGCTGAAAGAATAAAACTCTTATAATCTAAAGTAAACGAAACGGATTGGATGGAGATGGACTGCTGGTATATTTAATAGGTACTGTACTAATCTATGATGGACTGGTCGAGTTTCAAAGAGAATAAAATCAGTCACCTGTACGAGTTTCTTGAAATACACGTAAAATAAAACTTCACGTGAAATTCACAAATTTCAATCAATCAAACAAACAAATCCAATCCATCCACACCACACCACACTAGAGGTGAGTAGCTCATGTCATGAGTGAGTGATACAAAAGATATAGATCAGTTCAACTGAGCGAATCTATCTCTAGCTCACCTTGGTTTCAACCATATCTTTAGCTCATTTGGAATAAGATTCATTTTCGAACCATTGAAGTGTTGAGCTAAATGAAAAGTGAGCTATAGCGAAGACGACCGAGCAAGGCGAGCGATTCATTCCGAAATATCCCGAATGATTTGATAGAGTGAAATGCACGATGTCAAATACAACGTGAAAAAGAGAGAACGATAGCAAAATCCGGTTCAGGCTTTTAGTTATGCAAATACGTTTGACTGCAAAATCTGCAAATTCAATTATTATTGTTTTTAAAGTTATCGTTACATTACATATCGGTTCGAATCTTTGTTTGTTTACTTTTGGTTGTTGTTTTGGTTTCGTTGAGCACCTACGTACTTTTTCGGAATTTTGGAAACTTTTTTGGAAACTTTGGAAACTTGTATGTCCTAAGCCTGTGAAGTCTGAAGGAAAATCGTTGACTCTATGTTAATTGTTAATCACAAAGCCTTTAAACTGTGAACGATAGGTTTATACCTTTTATCATGTGTCACTCTCTCTAGCGCTAGCTCAGTTGAACGGATACCTAATTATCTTTTTATCTTTCTTTCACTCATGAGCTACCCAGCTCTAAGACTACATCATTGATCCACTGAGCTAAATGAGCTAAAGAGCTAAATGAGTGATATATATCAGTAGATCAAAGAGATATGTATCACTCATTTCATTAAAGTGATATGATATGCGTACCCTACACCACACCACACTAGAGGTGTGTAGATCCGGAGTCAAACGGCTCCTGGAGTCGTGTCCGCTCCTGGAGCCGTATGGTTCCGCTCCGGATTAGCGTTCGTGGCGTGTCCGCGGACACGTTGGACTCGTCGGTCTCGATCCATCAAGTCAAATGAATGTAACAGCGAGCGATTGGAACTGTGTGGATCTGGGCTTCGATTCGGGTTCGAACGTGTTCGATCGACAGATCCGAGTCCATTTACGAGTAACTACTACAGTCAAATTATACCTACTATATTATAATTTGCTAAACAAATCGAAATATACCCACTTATTTGTACTTTTGTACCAAAAAATAAGTAATTAGGTATAGGTACTTATTATTATTATACTTATACCTACCTTAAAAAACTTAGGCTATAAATATATTATATATATATATTATATTATAGTATTTGTCACAGATTAGATCCCACTAACGAACATGTCATCCCCTAAGGAAAAGCATTGCTATGTCTTTATTAGTCATTGATTCATTAGATCCACCGAAACAAACGTGTCCTACAAACAGACAGATCCAATGGACATAGGACTACCTGGTTGGCAACACTAACACCAACAGCAAAAATTATCTCGGATTTAGTAAAATTAAATAAAAATAAGTTTGAACCCTTGAAAAATCGATACGAATGGTTTATCTAGACAAAAAACCATATTTATATCCAAACAGTGAAGACACAACCTCAATCCCAGTGTTTTACCAAAACAAACGGACGGACCCGTGCACGCTGTGGCACGCCCGCGCATAACCTCAAACCACCTAGTTTCAACCGCGAAAACAATGAGAAACTGTGATTCTTGTAATAAACACATCGCTATAGCTGAACTCTTAGACTGCACAATATGTAAACGACACTACCACTACAAATGTATGAACATACCATCAGATTATTACAAATCGAACGTCCAAGACTTGGAGAGAAAATGGACATGCCCTGAATGCCAGAAACGTACGCGCAGTAACAAATATGACGATACCCCTGTACGGTCGGGGATACGATTTGAAAATGAACCTCGTAGATCTACTAATAACCGAAACATGGAAGACCGAGCAACCCACTCTCAGAGTCCAAACCTAACGTTAACACCTGGGACAAATATAACAGACACTCAACAAACCTCACAGGTAAATACCATCACAATTGATCAAATCTCACGTTTACTAGATCAAAAGCTTGAAAAGAATTCCCAACTCTGGTTTGATAAGATCTTTGAAATACAAACTGAGGTAACAATGAAAATGTCGGCACTTGAGCAAGATCTAAACAGCTATAAAGTGCAGTTAGCCCATGACAGGAATAAACAAGAGGCAAAACTTAATGACATAGCTAACAAAGTTCAACACTTAGAACAAGAAAACCGTGAGTTAAAACTACAATTGAATAAATCACAATACATTAATACAAATGGCGTCCCACCCACTGCAAACAATAATGAAAAAAGCAAGAAAATTGTTATTTATGGGCTACAAGATTATGAGGAAAATGAAAATGATCTTATTTACCGCCTTATAAGAATATTCACTGAAATCCTGAACATAGACCTTACTGGATTTGTCGAGCAAGCCACATGGATTGGAAAAAAAGGATACAAAAGACCACTTGTAATGGAATTAATCAGTAAAAGAATGACAAAATACCTATTCCAACACAGCCACTGCTTCAAAAGTACAGGTATTTCAATATCACAATTCCTAGACGCAGAGGACCTTCAAAAGAGAAGCAATTTGATAAACATATTAAAAGTAGAGCGGAAGAAAGGTAAACATGCAGTGATTCGAAACAACAAACTCTACATTGATGGAAAAGAATATAAACAATACACAAATGAGGACAACCAGCATAAAATGACACAATTAACCCCTCAAAAGGCTTCTGACTCCCAAAACTTGGCCACACCGACCCAACCATCGCGACAAGTGAACACAGATAAGCCAGCGCCACAGAAACCTACATCTACATCCACACCAGTTGCTCACCAAACTTCAGCTGCTTTGCAAAAAATGACTCCACCGTTGGCTATACCAAAGACGGCAGTTGTACACAGGACCCCAGACGCTTCCAACAAGAAGAGCCCACCATCTAGCTGCGGTGGTGACAGGCCCACAGCGCCTATATTGTCAGAAACAAGCAGCAGAGCACCGCGCTATGCTACCTATCCTAGAGGGACAATATCTGCCAGGAGCAACTCAAAGTCTCAAGCTAAACCAATCCATCCTTTTCGCACATAACTTTAACATAATATTTCAAAATGTCCAAAGCATTAATAGTAAAATCCACATACTTGAGAATGTCCTAGAGAAACTCGACTATGACATCCAAGCAATTTGTCTTACAGAAACATGGTTAAAATCTGAATGGGTTAACTTGATACAAATAACCAATTATGATTTAGCAACCCATTATTGTAGGTCACATAGGTCAGGTGGAGGTGTAGCCATCCTTACCAAACAGGATATTGAATACATGGAAAGACCGGACATATCAGATCTTTCAGTAGAATATTTTATAGAATGTTGTGCAATTGAAATACCCAAACTAGGTATGATTGTGGTAAATTTATACCGGCCTGATCGAAACATAGCAACATTCTTTAATGTATTAGAAAATCTTCTTCAGATCTTAAAACCCCAACTAGCAAAAAAACATATTATAATTGGAGGTGATCTAAATTTAGACAAAAACAAATACTCAACCCAATATAAAAAACTAATTAATTTTATGCTTGAACATGGAATGTATCAAAAGATAAATGACATAACTCGTCAAACTTCCAGAACAGGTACATGTATAGATTTATTATTTACAAATTATCGAGGAGAATACTCAGTAAATGTACAAGACCATGGTATCTCTGACCATAAAGCTCTAATGTATAAATTCCAATTTAACGAAAAGGCACCTAAAGCAGCAATCACTATAACAAAAAGATTTTACACTACAAAACACATTAATAATTTCAAAAATGCCCTTATTGTCACTGACTGGACCAATTTGATAAACCCTAATCATAATTTAAACCAAAACTACAACAATTTTGATGATAAACTGAGAGAACTACTTGACACTCACATACCAAACAGGAAAATTAAAATAAGAATTAAAGGTAACACTTGGATGACCAAAGGATTAAAGATATCATGCTGCCATAAAAGAGCACTAAAAACCCTAACCAATGAAACTAAAAGTAAAATTTTAAAATCCCATTATCGACTTTACAGAAAAATCTTGAAAAATTGTGTAAAAAATTCAAAAAAATTAAATAATATTAAAAAAATGACAAATTCAAAAAATAAAGTGAAAACCATGTGGAATATAATAAATACTATTACTAATAAAAAACCCAAAAAAACACAAAATATTAAGTTGGTTCATAATAACTTAACCATAGAAACCCCCAATACTGTAGCTAACACTTTCAATGAATATTTTGCTTCAGTTGGAAAAACATGTCTTTCAAAATCAGTTAACAAAACAAGCACTAACATAAACACCATGTTCCTTACCCCAGTCACCAATAGAGAAGTGAGCGGACTCATTAATAAACTTAATAATAAATATAGCTGCGGAATAGATGGCATACCCCCAATTTTGGTAAAATCCTGTATTAAAGAATTAACACCTCCGTTAACTTTCTTGATAAATCAGTCTTTCAATGAAGAGTGCTTCCCAGAACGCCTCAAAATAGCTAAAATTCGACCAATTTTCAAAAAAGGTGGACAGGCCTCCAACATGAGTAATTACAGACCTATTGCCCTACTACCGGTAGTGTCTAAAATATTTGAACGTGCAATATCAGACCGCATTTATAACTACTTAGAAAAATATAATCTCCTAAGTGAAAATCAATACGGCTTCCGTAAAAACTCCTCAACAACTCTTGCTATTTTTAAGTACAACCTCGAAACCCTTAACTATATTAGAGACAAATACTATGCAATAGGTATACTCTTAGACATGAGTAAGGCATATGATAAAGTCTCCCATAAAATACTTATAACCAAACTTTTTGAAATCGGAATCAGGGGAAAAATACTAAATTGGCTGAAATCATACCTCCTAGACAGGAAACAGTTTGTCCAAATTGAACATTGTTGTAAAAATTCAGGGATTATACAAACAGTAAAATCAAAAACAATTACCATAAACAATTCAATTCCACAAGGAAGTGTTTTAGGATGCATTCTGTTCCTAATCTACATAAATGACCTGCCTAAAATTGCTGACTCCTTCTGCATCCTTTTTGCAGACGATGTCAAATGCCCCCCCCATAAAATTTCACTTAACAGAATAAAAGAAAGTTTTCATAACATAATCACCTGGTTAGAAGCTCACAATTTGGAAGCAAATACAAAAAAGACAAAAATCATACAATTTACCCCGTACCAGAAAACACCTCTAGATCTATCTCTACTAACAAGTAGCCTCAATATTGAAGAAGTCCAAGATCATACCCTTTTAGGCCTAAAAATTGATACTCACCTTAATTGGAAAGGACATAAACCAAAAGCAAATTATCACAATTTATTTATGCCTTATCTATCTTAAAAAGTAACACAAACATTAAAACAGCTTTATCTGCCTACTATGCATATGCTTATTCATGGCTACGCTATGGCATAGTAATCTGGGGCAACAGTGTAGATACAAACCAATTATTTATATTGCAGAAAAAATGCCTACGTATTATTGTTAATATCAGAAGACGCACCAGCTGTAGACCACATTTTATAGAACAAAAATTACTAACTTTGACTAGCCTTTATATATATGAAACAGCATTATTTGTTAGAAAAAACCTGAATTTATACCAATTTGATAAAAATCCACGAAGAAAAACAAACCTCATCCTTCCAATACCTAGACTTGAACTATACAGACAGAGCCCTTATTACATGTCCATTAAAATACATAATAAACTACCAACATTCCTTAAATCTGAACCCAAACACCATATATTCGCATCAAAACTACAAGAATTGCTTATTAAAAAATGCTATTATGACATAAAAGACTTTTTTGAAGACAAACTATTAGGATAGAATCCCTACATTTTCTTTTTAACAACGGAAGAGCTTCGAAGTGTTCTTAATAATATAATAGGTTATATATTGATTAATTATAAGATGTTAAGTATAACCTAGTCACACAAATTTATAAAAAGTAAACTATTTTATTAAAAAGTGTTATTGTACCTACCAAAGTAAATTTATATAATTCTAAACTACACAAATGTTATTTATTGTTCATAAAAGATCTCCTAATTTTGTATAAAATACAAAATACTTAATTTAGTCCTTAAACTTAAGTCCTAGATTAAGATATATTGCCATACCCTACCTGACAGGGTACATGAATACTTACTATATGTAATATTTTTGTTTTCGCAATAAAGTACTGAATACTGAAAAAATACATGTAGGAACTGTTAATAAAAGCGGATCCTACCCGATCCGCTAGATCCACTGATCTAATGGACATGTAGGAAGCGAAACTGCACGCAGATCCAAACAAATCCACGGACACGACTCCTGGACACGTGTCCGGACCCAACTGGAGTCGGACAAGATCCGCTCCAGTCGTGGACACGTTTAGCGCATGCCTACACCACACCACACCATCCAATCCACACTAACTAATTAAAATGACATTATGACACTGACATTACAAGACAGTGTCAGAAAATTCAAATGACTGTACAACAAAGTGACGCTGACAGTTTATCAAAAACGTCGACGTTGACAGTCGTGTGGATTATTCACTTCTTTCACCTTGTCTTGTCCCCCCCCCCCCACATTTTTATTTTCATCCTGGATAGCAAAATCTATCTTGATTTTCCCTTTTTCCTCGTTTATTTGAAAAACAAACGACGCCTAATTTTCTTCAGGGCCAGGAATGTGTGCCAGTACGTGAAATAAATCAATAAGTTCATGGTGCAGCTGAAGAGTCCGAACAACTCAAAAGGTTTAGAAAAAAAAACAATCACTTGTGTATTCTTTACCGTTTCTGTTGTTTTCTTCCAAAGAAAACAGACGCAACACCTACACTTATTCGTTCGTAGCGCAACACTGTTCTTGTACCTCTGATTGCTGTACGTGAGGAGATGAATTCGGAAATCAATAGGCTGCATACTTTTTCCCGCTGGCCGACATCAGCGCCAGTGGATCCTGCAACTCTTGCGAGAGGAGGATTTTTCTACACAGGGGAAGGCACTGAGGTCCAATGCTTCAGTTGTAATGCTAAAATATCAAATTGGAATTACGGTGACCAGGTGATGGCGAGGCATCGACTTATAGAGCCACAGTGTACTTATGTGGCACATCCATCATTATCGGGGAATGTTACTATAGGTAATGCTCCAATTTCTCCAAGTTGGAATGAAGAAGTACAAGATCAACCAAGTGAAGAACCTGATGCCGCTGTTACCAGGTCTACCTCAGATTATGGGCTGACGGAGGATGATGAGATGTACAGAAGTGATGCATTGAGACTCCTCTCATTCATCAGTTGGGAGGTAAGATCTCACCTTCAAAACAAACATTTTGTACTTACAAAAGCCAAACTCAATGTACAATGTTTGTAAACAAACCGCCCCTACTTAACCGAAAATCCACTCTGTTGTTGCATTTTTACACGCAATTTACAAATTTAGTTTTATAAATTTGAGATCCTTTGTTCAATAAACATTCCTTAGAATTATATTGTAGGTACTTAAGGACGTAATTACAAATTTGACATGCCCAAATTTAGGAATCTGAGCCTGCACACTAACACAAAAACTCCACGCACACATTGAAGCCGCTTTACGCTTGTTTTTATACATTAACTAACAAATCTTGATACTTGAAGCTTTTGTAGGATCGATGGCTACAAAAAATTGTGTGATCAAGATGTCAACTTCTCGATTGATTCTGCTGCTCACCAAATTTCATGATTCTAGGTCTAGGGGAAGTGTCTAGGTTTTGGGTGCATGTGATTCCCTTGGAAATTTGAAAATTTTCGGACATAAACGGCTGTAACTTTTGAGTGCGTTGACTTATATCACGGCAATTTATATCACGGCTTCAAGAAGTTACGGACTTGAGTATTTGATGTTAATTTCAACTCAATACCTTCATGGGTTCCTGAGAAAAAGGGTTGACAGACGGACACAAAAGTGATCCTATAAGGGTTCCTTTGTTCCTTTTGAGGTGTGGAACCTTAAAAATGGTTTTTATGTGAAACGCAGCTCATATACGAACCATTGATATTACCTACCACTTGACGACTCAAAGGCAAGCTTATTTGATTTTCTCGTCTATTGTAAAATAAAATGAGCGCCATCAGTTCTGCGTATTTTTTAATATAATAATAATAATAATAATAATCATAATAAACAAGCGATTTTAGCACTGTGTTTTGGTAAAGTAAAGAGCTTCACCGTCTTGGAAACTAGGGGGTAGCTGTAGTTGCTTTAATAAGAGATGGCTTTGGAGTCGCTAGTATGTTAACATAATTATTTACACCTTATTTTATAGGTGTCTACGTATTCTTTATCAACTGATATGATAACACCCTGACAAAACTGAGGTAGGTACAGTCAGCAACGAAAGTCCCACACATCCAAAGTTCCAAAACATCTTAACACTAAACCGTTCCATAATTCGGTGCTAAGAGAAAACAACGAAATTAAACATAGCTATTATTTTGACATTAGAAACAGACACTTCAATTTGTAATTTGGTAAGAACGAACCTATAGAATAGATGAAAATGAAATGGAGAATTTTCCAAATTTTCAAAACAACGTACATAGCTCAAAATTTAATATAATAATAAAAAAATGATATTCCAGTTTTTTTGCATTTTCTGAGAACATTTATATTGTAATATATAAATTTTTTTAAGTAGAGATTTCAACGAACAGAAAGCATACCAACTTTTTGAAAAAAGCTAATATTTTGACGGGTGAATTCTCTATTCAAAATGAGGGTGCTTTTTTCGATATTGAGTCAAATAAAGGTGAAAAAATAAATATTTCAAATCAAATTAATTACAGTGTATTTGGGACATAAAAAGGTAAGTTTTCACCAAATTTCGTGAAAAAAAGAATTATTTTGTAAAAGATAAAAATAAAAAACCAAATAATTGGTTTATTAAATTTTTTACATAAATTTTGAGGTTATCTGAAAAAAGTGTAAAACAAAAGTTGTAGATCTTTTTATTACCTACAACTTTGCCATGTGATTTTTTTCCATAGGACTTGTAGTTTTGCCGGAAATCGAGATAAACAGTTTTTTACCCTTTAAACTCACCCCCTGCCCCTTCTCGACCTCAGATCGCCCGTAAATTATTTTTCCTAACATTTTTATATTATTCCCCTCCTTTTCCAATGGGTTTCATCCTACTATGAATTTGTTTCATTTTTTATTATTTTTAAAGCCTTCTACCCTGGTCTATAATTATATGCTGATGATGATGATGTTGACCTTTTCCAAATCATACATATTTAGGCACATATACTTTCAGTCCAAAAAAGTGTCAATGTTATCAAGTCACAGTACACAACAGACATACGGTTCTTTGGAACTTTGTCGTTCTAATTATTTGCAAAAAATTCGACATACCCGTGCTTCCATGAGCGCGTCTGACGCGCGTCTGACAAATAAAATGAAATATAGTCTATGTGCAGCGCGTTCTGAAACCTTTTCATAGAAAAGTGTATGGAAAAATCATGGTGGATTTTCGGCTATCTATTCTTTCTCATAAATAAAAAAGTATTTGATTTGGGTACAAAATAATACCCAAGACGTACAGGGGACTATATAAGCCACATTTTTTTATTACTTTCACGTTGAAATATGCCGCAGAATTGGCTATTTATGTACCTATACAGACCCCATTTTTCGACAATTTCAGCGATTCTTGCGTTGGTAAAAACGTATTTATGTGAAAATATTGTATGGGACTCCTATGTTATTTTCGCACCCTGTAAAGAATAATATATTACCTTTCATTTTATACCCTGATATCTGAACAGTAGCGATTCCTGGTTCATTAAATGGTACCTAAAAACCATTAACATTTGTAATTACGTCCTTAACAAATAAAAATAAAAATGTGTAATGTGATTTGTTTAAGTACAAACATTCTACATCGAGTTTGCTTGTTTATAGGTGTTTCAGTTAGAATATCAATTTAAATTAGGTATACTCTTATGCCACTCAATAGGTGACTCATACTAACAGATGGGGAAGAACCTACTTACATTGACAGTAAATAATAATATCATTGATCATCATCTCAAGACATGCTTTTCTAATACCAATAAACTGTAATTAAGTTATTTGATTGCATCATTTCTGGTTCCAATCCAACAATTTTATATGAGACTAGCTGACCTGACAAACTTCGTACCGCTCTCACCATTTAAACCTTTTCTCTAAAATGATCTGCCATTTATTGAATTCATTTGTCACAAAAAATGTGATAAATGTAGAACCGCTTGACCGATTTTGTGCAAACTTCACATAAACCATCTACTAAATAGTCCGAACAAAGCCTGAACATTTGGTTTGGATAGGTGAGCCTGTTCTTGAGTTTATTAAATTACAACGAAAAGTGGCATTGATTTTTATATATATTGATAAGCAGCAATAATAATAATAATATCTAAAAAAAACACTCCCAGCAAGATGTAAATGCAGATCACAATTACACCACTGAGAATGAGAATTCAGAAATCAGAATGCAAAAATATAATTGTATTCATCACTATTTTAATGGTATTAATCAAAAAATTAGAAATTAATTCTTTGTTCTGTTCTCTTCATACTTCTTTAACCACATGTATCATACATGACATGTATGTGTCTGTTTATGTATAGACATGTTGTGTCTTACAACTTTAACTTTAGTCTTTAACTTTACTAGTGGTTATTCCGCACGTAAAATAATCTCTAAATGAGGACATACTCAGAAGAGGAAAGCTGATGGAATGTGGAACATTTCAGGATGCTTCAGTATCTCGAGAGGCGTTGGTGAATGCTGGGTTCTACCATGCGGGAGGGGGCAGACTGCGCTGTGCATGGTGCGGAGGGGAGCTCGCTCCTTACAATAATCTCGGATCTTTGGGATCGCCCCTCGAAATTCATAGGATGTTAGTACTAAAGCTATTATTTTATATCTTGTTTAAGTTTGTAACAAATGCATGATAACAGGAATCAACGGTGGCCTGAGCTGACAGTGGGCTTGATTAAAAACCTTCATCAGACTGTCTGTATGATTGAATATTCCTGTTCTCTACCATTGAGAGATTGGTCCAGAATTAACATACTGTCTTCATGAAATAAGGTGAAAACTTTATCAGAAACTAGCAGCTGCCCGCGGCTTCGCACACTCTATTTAAGTTCCCTATGTCCGTCCCTGAGATACCATTTATCTCCTACCATATTTAATTGAGATCCATTCAGCCGTTTTGGCGTGAAATGGTAACAGACAGACAGACAAGAGTCAGGTACTTTCGAATTTATAATATTAGTATGGATCAACAAATATTTGAACAAAGAAAACCTGCTATTACGTCTTCCATACTATATCCATTCGATGACCGATGTGGCGCGGCGGGCGAAGGTCCGCTCGAGACGTAGGAGGTTGCGGGTTCGATTCTCACTTTGGCACACATGTTTGTACGACCTACAAATATTTGTTACAGGCGTAAATAATATCTACCTGTGTAATGTGTTGTATTAAGCGCTAGCTTCTGCCCGCGGCTTCGCACGCGTATTTTCGGTATAATATTGTTTAAGCTAGACCACGTTCTAAGTGTATGCCAAATTTCATTCTGATCTGTTCAGTAGTTTTGGAGATTAGAGGTGACAAAAATTTCACATTTCACAAACTTTCGCATTTATAATATTAGTAGGATATTGGTAGGTCATCTAGTAGGTTAACACAAGCTCTACTTAGCATGGGGTTAGATGATGCTGTGTGGGGACAATCCACACAGCATAATCTAACCCCATGCTAAGTCCAGCATTATTTTTATTTTGAAACTAGCTGCGCCCCGCGGCTTCGCCCCCGTGAAAATTTATGTTTCCAACTTTCTTAATTTTTTCTTTCATAAGAACCTTCTCCTGACAATAACAAACACAACAAAGAAAGAATTAGCGAAATCGGTCCAGCCGTTCACGCGTGATGCCGTGACCAAGGAAAACGGGTTTCATTTTTGTATATATAGATAATTGACATATCTCAATGTTTGGAAGGGTCTTTCAGTGTTTCAAGTTTCCTTTATTGTAGGTACTTCCCTCGATGCGACCATGCCGCTACAATAATGGCGTCTCTCCAGTCTGTAAACTTGCCGCTGTCATCTTCACCTTTCGACACTCCGCCGTTACGATCGCCTATGGCCAGTGATACTGAACCACAATCGTAAGTATTATATGCATCATTATTGAAACATATAGGTACAGTCAGCTGCACAGACATGTATACACTTCCAAGGTTTAACTTTTATTTTACTCGGAACTTTTCAAATAAAAGGACATGCACACGTTTTTTGTACAAAGTAGTCATCGTACTTCGTCAGAATGCGGTACATAAATTATCACAATTACTATACACTTACTATTTAGTCAAATTGAAAACTTGGGAGTGTATACATATTTTTGCAGCCGACTGTACAACCAGCCAGCCAAGTGCCGACCAACTTCCGACCAGACCAACAACCGACACCACTAATTTCCGAACGAAATACCTTGTTGCGCGCTTGTTTGGCGCGCATTTGAAGTGGATGAGTTCGTGCGTCCATGTACCTACATTCCGGTGTCCGTCAAGTTAGCCCCGCCATGGAATTTGGTGGTTTCAACTATGCCAATAAATGTGTCCTGAAATAGTGACCCCGATGCCCTTAGTAAAATAAAAAGTGTCCAAGTACTTTAGGAGATATTTAGGTCTTTCACTGTGTCTGCTATCTTGACGTCAAACTGGCAGCCCCGCTGATTTCGACGAATTTATAGCGAGATATGAATCATTTATTTATTTATTTATTTATTCAATAACAAAATCCACAGCTCTTAGACAAAAACTTAATGAAACTTATACTATCTAACCTACAGCCAATAAAGGATTTACATTTTATAAGTTTGTCACAAGTTGACTATCACTAAATCTAAAATACAGCTTCAAGGCAAAGTTAAACTAAATATAAACAAGTCTTTGACGTAAATAAATTTTCTAAAATGACATTTTTGTTTAAATTACAAAATACTAAGCTTAAACGTTCACATGCAGTGTTCTAACTCAGTGCATTAAGAAAACAACAAGTTTTCTAATTTTTACAACTTACTGAATGAACTCACGTGTTGGGTTCATCAGATAGCAATACAAGTAGGCAAAACAACCAAATTTCATATGCAAGTACTGCTTTACATTCATAGCAGTATAATTCAACCTCTGGCACAATTAAATTTACCTCAATTCACTAGTTATGGCCATTCGAGTACTTTATTAGGCACCAATTTTCCACGCATCTTACCAACGACCACGTTAAATACGGGGGACTTTAAGCAAGAATCACTTTCATAACTTCAATTCTCAAACAAAATCTGTAACTTAAGGCGGAAATAAATTCGATTTTAAATCTTAATAAGTTTTGTTAACCCTACCACTTCACACTTCCTCTATATTAAGGCATATTTATGCGGAAGGCCAGCGTTTAGGCTGCTTATACATATTACGGTGTAAAACGCTATGCTGGCTGAGCGGTGGCCGGCAGTTAAAAAACATCTCCATAACTTGCTTTTTTCGCTCTTTACTTGGATAACCACTTTACCTTAGGCTAGATTTTTTGACTTTTTATGATACTGAGTTATTTTTGAAAAAAGAAACCCACGCAAAGTCCAATACAAACAACTCAGAAGATCTGTTATTTAGTTAGACATACAATACGTCAATTAGTATAGATAAGTTTGTAATTCGACGACTAAAATAGCTGAGCAAGGCATGTTCAAAAAACAGTTAAAATACGCTACATACGAAAACAGACAATTTTCAAATACTGTAACAAACAATAGAAAACTTTCTAGCTGTGTTACGAAGAGGAGATACTGTAGGTACCAATGAGATATAGCTTTGAATAATGTTCCAAGGGAAGTATAGTCATACGCCTGTAGTCAGTCTAAAATCAACCTTATATTTTCTGCTGTTGCGCCGTATCTAACAACCATGTCTCGCCTCACCTTGACTTTGCCGGTAAATAAAGAAGTTGGTTATTCAGTGTAACGTAACTGTTGCGTGGATAAAACGGGAGTCGATTTTAATGAACTGCTTTGTCTACCAAATTAGTTCCTCATTCGTAATGTGTTAGCATTTTTTTTTTAATTTAATTTAATTTATTGAAAGTTCTGGTTCAAATCAAAGAATGGAAACCCTACAATGGTATGTAAGTGGTGTGTAAGTTTTATTAGTGATAAAAGTCTAATCCTAATCCATGAAACTGTTCTTGTTGGTTATTTTTAGAACATATAACAAGCATTGTTTTGTGTATAGTATTTTATCAGTAAGTTGGTTGTTAACCTGACTGTGTTCAACAAAATTTCACGCCACACGCAAGAGTACAACATATTTAAATAAAAATCCACAATCGGCACCATTTTTAGTGCTGTCAAATTAGTTTAGCTTTGGCACAGATATTATAATACTATACTAGTATTTGGCAACATCTGAATTGACACACCATTAGCACACGATTTTATCGGGGACGAATTATAGTGAATTTTGTGTCTAGTATAACATTACCTATTCTGGTTATAACATTACCTATCTGGTTGGTCAACCCTCAAACCACCGGTTCTAACTCTCTTTTCCATTCTAGGTCTGGTGCCGCCCACAACTCCCGCATACTAAACGCGGGGACCACCTGGCGAGCGCTAGGCGTCGTCGGCGGAGGCGCAAAAAACCCCGTTTTCTCCTCCATAGCTTCTAGACTGGCCTCGTTCCACACCTGGCCTGTAGACAGAACCCAGACACCACTGGCCCTGGCCGAGGCTGGCTTCTTCCATACGGGCACTGACGATCAGGTAGACGAGGTAGGCAGGTGCGTCTACAGCGTAACAGATCAAATGCGCACTGCCTTGCATGACATGACAAACGTGGATGTAAAGCCCATGGCTTTACGTAGTATTGCATCTGATTGTTCCCATTACCCATAATATGGCATTTGCTTGTTCTTGTATAAGGCATTCCGGCTTCATTAGGTACTCATACCTATTATGAGTATTTACTCGTACCTATTATACACATCTGCTTGATCTAGTCTTACTGATCTCACTTCATTCAAGCATTCCAGAGATCAATGTACTAGTACTTAATTTTTCGACTGATACTAACAAGTCGAAAAATTAAGTACTATCTACTTAATTTTTCGACTGATACTAACAATATAATTTCGTTTTTTTTGTGGAAACTTTTGATTAGCTGTTATATACCCACCATTTTTGATAGTATAGTTGCTAGCTATTTATTGTGGTGCCGGCTTAGAATTTGCACCACCTCAACTCTTCCCGCGGGTTCCGTAAGAGGCGACTAAGGGATATCCACCGGGTGCGGGCAGCAGCGCCCCCTGCAGAACAATTCTACCACTGAACTGCGATCCCCAACCCGCATGCCCTGCGTGGGGATAGTGGGCATTTCCCACCATGAGATAAAAGCCAATAAGGCGCTTATCAGGAGGAGACCTGCGTCCAGCAGTGGACCAATACAGGCTGTTGAGGTTGAGGGTATTGACCTCTATCTCCACAATCGATTTGCTTTCGGTGTGCCTTAATCTAAGTGGAAACATTCGTACATTTTACCAAAGTGCCTTATGACATTTCCAGGTTCGCTGTTTCTACTGCGACGGTGGCCTCGGTAAATGGGAGAGCGGTGACGCGCCGTGGTCGGAACACGCCCGGTGGTTCCCGAGCTGTGGCTACGTGCTATTGGTCAAAGGACAGGATTTCGTGGATTCCTGTGACCGGCATGCTGTGCAGCGCACCGTGAGTTGAAACGTATTTGAATAGGGTTCATTTCAGCTTGGCCAATAAACGACCAGTTCTTGCTTTATGAGATTAAAGAGATCGCAATGCCCGCTATTTTGCGAAAAGGATAGGCATAAGATTTTGCGTTCATAGGAATGGGACAGAGCATACGTTTTTGGAACGGTGTAATCGCAATAATCAAGTTTTAGCTTATAATTACAAGAAAACTACACAACTTATGAAGTAACTGGTTCAAGGAACTAAATAATTAGTAATTATAACTTACGAATCAAAACATACGTCATCTCAATAGACCGCAGGGTTCCTGAGATATCGACCAAACTATGTGCGAAACAGTGCACTTTCATGATTATTTATATCGTTTTTTTTTTCTCAATCGTGTTTTCATATTCAAGGAACCAATAAAAAAATTATTTAATTAAATTCGAGTTTCTTACCACGGGGATCACTTGAGTAAATACTGAGAATTAGGCCTAGTTTGACAACCCGTTCGGTTCGTCCCTTAATTACGCTCTAGTACCGCTTCATCATCATCATCATCAACCTTTATTAGTCCACTGATGGACATAGGCCTCCCCTAATGAGCGCCATAGCGCCCTGTCTTCAGCTTGCCGCATCCAGCATCTGCCTGCAGTCTTTCGCAGATCGTCATCCCACCTGGCTGGAGGGCGTCCTACACTACGTTTGCCTAGTCGCGGTCTCCACTCAAGAACACGTTTACCCCAGCGGTTGTCGGTTCTTCGCGAGATATGGCCGGCCCACTGCCACTTCAGCCTGCGAATTCTTTGGGCTATGTCGATAATTTTGGTTCTCTGTCAGATGAATTCGTTACGAATCCTATCCTTCAGAGGGACTAGTACAGCTTAGCATAGTATAATTTAGGATTTTCTTAGATTTCAGAGGGCGCTGATTTTGTAGCGGCGTTCCATCCTGGTTGGAAAATTATTACAACCAAATTGATTTCTTTCAGGTTTCCACAGAAAGTCGTGTGCCCCGACGCAACCCTGACTTGCCAGTGACTGAAGACCAGGTACATATTAAAAAAAAAATGTTTCACCATCCCAACACTTTTCTCGTAAATTTTAGTCCTATAGTAGCTGAAATAACGAGTCCGTAGACTAGCTTCTTAGCGTAAAAAGCTTTAGCCGTGTGGTGCCGGCTTAGAATTAGCACCACCCCAAATCTTCCCGCGAGTGTCATAAGAGGCGACTAAGGGATATCCACCGGGGCGGGCAGCAGCGCCCCCTGCAGAACAATTCTACCACCGAACTGCGATCCCCAACCCGCATGCCCAGCGTGGGGATAACGGGCATTAACCCCACAAGAGATAACAGCTCATAAGGCGCTTATCAGGGGGAGGCCTGTGTTCAGCAGTGGACCAATATAGGCTGTTGAGGTGAGGTGAGACTAGCTTCTGCCAAGGACTTGGTACGCGCTTTTCCTGGACAAAAAGTTGCGTATTGCCATTCCCAGGGATGCCATTTGTCTCCTTGCCTTTCATTAAGATCTATTCAGCTGTTTAGGCTTGAAAACGAAACAGACAGATATAGATACAGGCAGAATTATTATGGATATGTAACTCTTTGTACCTACAAATAAATCATAGAATGTTATTTATGGCTTTCCTTCCGTATCACTTTCCGTATCCGAAGAAATCATAATGTTTGAATGTTTGTTAGTTCAAAACTACTGAACGTATTGGGCTGAAAACAGAGGAAGTTCTAGGCCTGAATTAACATTATAGGGTTTAATTCCGAAAGAACGCGAAGCCGTGGGCAGAAGCTATATATAATTATAATTATCTATAATTTGTAATTGGTTTTCTTCTGCAGATAAACATATGCTTAGAGAGCAGTGTGGGTATGGGCGCGTTGTCGGCTGGGTTGGACGCCGCGCGGGTCAAGCGTGCGATAGCGAGGCGGCTAAGAGCTTGCGGTTAGTATAAAGTATGGTTTAACATTTAAGGTAAAACGAGTCGCTCATCTCTTAAGGTGGTACCCTACCTCGTTATTGTGTGAAGAGGATAGGCATAGGATTTCGCGTTCACAGGAGCGGGACAGAGCAAAGCGGCGTAAGCCCAAAAATCAAGTTTTTAGTAGTTATTTGCTCCCCACAAACATTAGAATAGTTAATTGAAAAAAGGCAACATATAAAATGTTCTTTATACTTAGTTCAATTACTATGCTTAATCTCAAGATCGTATCATTTGTGTTTATTGAGAAATTAGGGTTTTAGTAAAAAATTACAGGTAACTTTGCGATTTTTTTCTATCGAGAAAATTTTATGGAATCGTGTTTTCGAAACAAATGATCGATAGAATAAGTCCTGAACTTTACCATATATAAATTTCAAAGTTAAATATTCAGTAGTTTGGAAGATATGGAGGTCCGACGGAGTTGAAAATAAGCAATTTGAGGTTGTATACGCCCTTAAGACAAATGTGGAAGGGTAACTACTACGCTGTTTGATGTTGACCATCCAAAACTAAGGATAATATCAATTTATCTCGTCATTATCTATGGTTATTTATACCCAAAACCGTAAAAAAGTATACATTTGAAAAATACAAGCTTCTATACTTTTGTATTTCAACACTGATTTGAGCCTAATTTTGGGCGAAAATAAATAAAATACGGAGAATTAAAACTCTTAAATTCCCATGTGGGAACGGGCTTTATTTAAGAGTTTTAATTCTACTAAACTATGTAGTTTACTTATTCCAAAGGTGGTATAATACATTTATTTTGAAAAGATACACTCAATAGTTTTTCTATATTTTTTACGCGGTTGTTTCACGAATGAATCATTGTGCATTTCATCCTAGCGCGCGGGATCGCACACTATGTGAGGTGAGATAGCATACATTAAGGCCGCGCCCACCGAAGAGCTCGCGCCGCTAACTTGTGGACCCACATTATAAAATGAAGTCCCATAGGTCCGCGTTTGTCGGCTTGTCTGTCTGAACGCTTAACTCAAAACCGACCGAATCGATTTTCATACGGTTTGCACCAATGGGCGGAGTGATTCATGAGGATGATTTAGCACTTTAGGTGTATCTATTATTCATAATAATTTTGTCAAAGATGTCGGAAAAAATTAAACCGAGCGACTGGGAACTATGCTGGCGTTCGAAAAAAACAAACACTCGTCGTACCACGATCTTATAGATATCTAATGGCCTACTCATAAAAAGGAAACCGAAGTCTCTGAGTCGTGCAAAACCCCTCTTATGTCACCTACATCAGGGCCGCGATCACGGTGTGGTAAGTGTAGTTACCTATGGGCATTACGGTTCAAGCGTTAGCAGTTGAAACGTTAGGGTGCTCGTTCACAGGCCGGCATCGGACAGTCCGCTGACAAGTGCGTCCACTGACACTTACCACACCGAGATCGCGCCCCTGACAGCATAATATGCTGTCAGGGGCGCAATAATAGTATTTTGTGCATATATTACACGAAATACTATGATTTTCGTTACGAGTACGGGCCCTGCCATGAGGCATGAGGCAGATATTCAGTTTTCTCATGTTCTCTCTTAACTTTCAGGCACTCCATTCCAAACGCCCGAAGCCCTAATAGACGCAGTGCTGGATGAACAATTAAACGAAGAGGCGTGGAGTGTTACATCGAACAGCCAACGTTTTGCGCGCGATATCCTCGCTGAGACTCTACAGGAGTTTGTGCCTAGATATTTCAGAAGGTAACAGTGATATTATTGCTTCATATCTGGCTTCAAATATCAAAGTGCTTTATTTCCTTTAGACCTTATAGAACTCTTGGACACGACACAAAATTCAAATGGCATAAGTAAAACTAGAATATAAAGTGATCACTTTGATTTTTTGTTCACTTCAATCTTTTTAAGGTAAAGTAAAGAAGCGAACAAGAAACCTTTACCTTTATTCACAAAAAAATTACAATCAAATAATAGAAAAAAATTAGAACTAGTATTTACAATTGAAACAATTAAGCTAACTACAGACTGTTGCAAACAATCTACAGCTTAACTGATCCATATCAATACCAGTAATACCAGTCGGAAGCGTCCCTGAGACGCTGGCTGCATTGCCCCGCTGTATGGCAATGCTGATGCGCTGCGCCAGATACTCACCAGCTCTCGGGTCACGCGTCGCTTCGACCAGATGCATAAATTTTTTTTTTAAATGTTGTTACTTAATTTATTACAGAGGTGCGCATTCAGATAACTCTCAGTCGGACAGTACGCGGTCCCCATCGCCCACAATAATCGATAGAATCCACCCAAATCAACGACAGAACAGATCTAGTCAGAACAGATCGCCTATCCGCGGCTCACCCGGCTACAGGACCAGTCGGAACAATTCACCTCGCCAGCGATCCTCCAGTCAAAACCGATCACCCAATCACAGATCGACAAGCCAAAACCGGACATCGAGCCAAAACAGGGCTGCGAGCCAAAGTAGACCGTCGAGGCAGAACAGGTCATCGAGCCCAAACAGGTCATCGAGCCAAAACAGGTCATCGAGCAATGATAGGTCGCAGAACCGACCTGAATTAGACGATCCAAGAAAGGATAGTGATGTTGTGGTGGTAAATGAAGTTGAAATTGAATTTCCTAAGCTGTCTCTTGAAGAGGAAAATAGGCAGCTGAAGGAATCCAGGATCTGCAAAGTTTGCATGGATAGCGAGGTAAGTGATCTACTAATATTATAAAGCCGAAAGTTTGTGAATCGGAATTTTTGTTACCTAGGATCTCCAAAACTACTGAACAGATCAAGATGAAATTTGGCGTTCGCTTAGAGCAAAACCTAACTTAGATAATAGGCTACATAATATACCGAAAATATGCGCGCGAAGCCGCGGGCAGAAGCTAGTATTTTATAAAGCTACCTACTGGATAAGTTAGATTACAGTTGGACCATTAACAACCCGCCTTCCAACCTCCCTTATTAAGAGCTTTCTTAAAGATGATAGGATCTAAGACTAACTTTCCACCAATGTGCTACGTTGCTAACCAGCGGAATGGCGTCAAATCAGATGTCACCTAAAAATCTAATTTGAAAGCACTAAAAATGATGTCATCCTTTTTATTTCGATCCATAAGAGAGGGATGGCAATATTTTTAGTGCTGTCAAATTATTTTAGTTTAGTTTTGGCGTCATCTGAATTGTCACTAATGTGTCTCGAAAGTCAACCAGCGAATTGGAACTGAGTGTCCTGATAGAAAAAATTAAGCATCACTATTTAAGTATTGGACATAGTGGTGAGCTTTGGGAGGCCGATTTATACAGCCCCCGCACAAAACATAAATGAGCAGTCAAATCACATATGGGCTTAAGCGTGTCACACACGACGCAGATACGATAATATTTTATCTGCGTATAAAAACTTATTTATCTGATCAACCAACACACTAAACATATACGATAATATACGAGACGATACATTCAATCAGAATCCTTCAGACTGAGTACACTTGTTTTTTGGTACAGATAGTTTTATACAGGGTGTTGAAACAAAATGAGTTCGCGTTTTACGGAACAAACGCGTTTATTGCTTTTTGATTTATTAGACAGCTCATCAGAAGATGATTCTGATATTGAATTTGATGCACTTCTTGCTTCACTTACAAAAAATCGACGAATTTGGATAGAACAGAAATTTTCTAATGCTTTCTATTAATCTTATGCTCCATTTCAATTTCAACATGCGCACGTCATCCGCACACAAACAAAATTGGACGAAGGAGTGAGCGGGAGCGAATGACTAGCCTGCGCAACCCGGGCCGGGACGTTCCCTCCCCTCTGTTTCACCGCAGACCCTGCCCCTGATTCACCTGCAGATAAAATATTTAACAATATTTGTATCTGCAGATGTTATCTATGCAGATATATTTGTATACGCAGATAATAATCTCACTATATTTCCATATACATAATATGTCGGTGCCCACAGATACTTTACGATAAAATATAAATTATCTGCGCCGTGTGTGTTAGTTCATAGAAAATGTATAGAGAGCGATATTGAAGGATATACGCTCAGATACAGATATCTTACCGTATCTGCGTCGTGTGTGACACGCTTTATGCTCCCGGGCCCGTATTATGAAAGCCTGCTTGGTCATCGATCTCAATACTCAATATTTTTATTGCAAATATGTTGTACATGGGATCTTATAGATAATGTGTTTCAAACATGCACCCTGAGAGGTACGGCAACATTTAGCTAGGTGGCTAATACTTCTGTGACCTAATCGGGGGGAGGAAACGGTGTCGGAAGAATGGGGTCGGCGAGTGTGTGGATCGGTGGGCTC
This sequence comes from Eupithecia subfuscata, assembly GCA_963564075.1. Taxonomy (NCBI): domain Eukaryota; kingdom Metazoa; phylum Arthropoda; class Insecta; order Lepidoptera; family Geometridae; genus Eupithecia; species Eupithecia subfuscata. The sequence goes on along the minus strand of OY751109.1, from coordinate 8,670,961 downwards.
GCCGGCCATGTATAGGAGGAAGAGGGGACGCCAGTCGGGCCGCGGAGGTTTTTAATGTTCCCGTGGTTCGGCGAAAATGGCGAGAGACACCGGAGAGGTTTTAGTGGGTATTACGTCCTTCTCGCGGCGTCGAGTCCTACATCATTCTGGTCCCCCCCCAGACCAGGAAATGAATTTACTCGCCGAATAAAAAAAAACTAGGCGCAACGATATTAATAATTTAATAGTTACAAATAGACTACTTTACTTATTTATTACTAATAAGATCTAATTGAGTACCTAATTAAAGTTATATATAACAAAGAAATTAGGAATCTAAAACCGAATAAAAACTATGATCTATACTTGAGTAACGATTTTGTATGGCATAATCATTGCTCAAGCATAGAGATACTGAGCAAGCTTTCATAATACAGGCATTGCAGTCAGCAAACACCTACACATCAGATCAGGGAAATAACATATACACACCCTACCTTTTGCCCGCGGCTTCGTGCGCGCTTTTTAAGTAGCCTATGTCTGTCCCCGGGATACCCTTTACCCTGTCAAATATCGTTAAAATCCGTGCATGCGTTTAGGCGTGAAAAAGTGACAGACAGACAGAATTACTATCGCTTTTATAATATTAGTATGGAACACGACGCGCTGTTGTCTATTTAATGTTGTCACTGTAAAGAGTATCGAAAGAGTGGATAAGATGCCTATTATGATGATTAATTAAGAATAGGCTTCTTGACTCATCAAATTTGGCGCAATAAAGAAATCTTTTTGTAGTATTTGACTTCATAAACGAACATTTACAGATTTCTGATTTTAAAAGTGTAAGTTGACTACATATTTTCAATTTGAGATAGTTTTTTTTAATTTTGAACTCTGAAAACGCTGTCGGCCATATTGTGCGTCATAGGCCTCTAAGCGAATTTCTTGTCGGATCTTATACGAGTGAAATTCGATATGTACCTAGTCTGTTTATATTTTTACAATGATGGACGTTTGCTAATGTCAGTTGTTTGTTTCTAGGCGCAGCCAGTATTATGTCTGTTGTTTTCTACCCGCATGACGTCACAGCACAGATACATATGGCTTACAGCGTTTTCGCCTGTTAACGAAAAGTAGACTTTTAAAATAAAGTTTTGCGGTTTTCTATGTCCTAAAAAATAAGGTATAATTTTTCCCCTCGAATCGGACAATAATTTATAATTTAAAATCTACTTTAAAAAAGAGTCAACAAGCCTTTTGTTTATTTTCAGGTCAGCGTTGTATTCCTGCCTTGCGGTCACCTAGTGTCTTGCGCGCGATGTGGCGCAGCCTTATCCGCCTGCCCGCTTTGTCGAGCCACCGTCAAAGCGCTGGTGCGAGCTTATCTAGCCTGATGTGTGCCTGGTTAGTGCTGGTTATACGGTTATTATATTACAAGTTTGAGGGTAGTTTGAGGGTAAAGGGTGCGTTTCCACTGACGCGGAGCTGGGCGGAGTGGAGAGAAGCGGTCCATGAATCGGCCAATCTCGAAATCTCCACTGCAATGCACTGTGATTGGCCAATTCACGGCGTCAACGCGTCAGTGGAAACGCACCCTAAGAGGACATTTTGCAATATTTTGTGCAAATAGAATAAAAATAGGATTTCGCTTTCATAGGAGCGCGATATGCATACCTTTTTAGGACTGCTATAATTCAAATTATTGTTTATTATAAGAAAATTACACAACTAATTAAGAAACTGGCTTTTAGAGGAACGAAATAATTAGTAATAATATCCTACGAATCATACCATATTTCAATAGACCGCTGTGTTCCTGAAATCTCGACCAAATGATGTGCGAAACAGTACACTTTCATGAAATTACAATCGTATTTTTTTCTCAATCATGTTTTCACATTAGGAGGAACCAAAGGAATAATTGTGAATTTCACGTATTTCGTGTCAAATGCAACAAATAGGATCGCATAAGCTATAACGGCATTGCAAGCGCCTGGTATGTCGCCAAGGATAGCCTCAAGCGGCTAGCGACACGCCAATGGAAAACAAACGATGAAAATATACCGGACCGGCCACACTGCAAGCGTTCAGCTTAGTTGGACGCCTGATGAGTTACGACGCGATTTCTGTTTATTCGTCACCAACCTCAGTAGGCGAAGCACGGGGATAATTCTCTAGGGTAGAATAGACAATAATGACATTACATTATTGAAGTTGAAGGAATACATTTCAAATAATTTACGCATTTGATGAGAAAGTGACGTAGTTTTTCTCTATTCTACCCTAGACAACAAACCCGTGCTTGGCCTACAGTAGACGTAAGCTTCTTATTCGACCTCCGTGGCGCGGCGGGCGAAGGTCCGCCTGCGACGCAGGGGGTTGCGGGTTCGATTCCCGCCTCGGGACAAATATTTGTAAGATCTACAGATATTTGTTCAGGGTGTTCTGGATGTTTTCTATGTTTAATAAAAAATATTTATCTACTTATGTAGTGTATTGTTTTAAGTCTATCATTTATCTAGTACTACCCATAACACAAGCTCTGCTTATCTTGGGGCTAGATAATGCTGTGTGAGTTGTCCAAGATTATTTATTTATTTATTCATTTGTAAACTGAAGTGGCAGTGGGCAGGAACTTGCAGAACCGATAACCGCTGGGTGTTAAACATTCTGATGGACCGACGACATTGTAACTGTCGCTGGAAGTCGATGGATGGAAGCGGGTCAAGACCGCTATTCTTGGCGTCGTATTTGTGGCTTATGCCCAGCAGAGGACGTTTGTGAGCTGATATGGTGATCTTAAGACCTAGGCGTCTATCTGACGTACACGCTAGACAGACGTAACAGAAAAAAAACACTGTTTGCGTCGGTCCAGTATAGTCTTATACGACTTTATTCTGTTTGAATTGTCCACCATAATATATTTATTTATATTAGTAGCGTTATGTAGTACATAGAAGAAGAATACATAGAAACGTTAATAGCGTTAGCTAGTATGCAAACCAAAGTCATGAGACGAACTTTGAAGAAGTCTACGAAAAAATATGTGAGACTCATTTTTTATTTTCAGATGACAGACAAACCACTCGGGGATTCGTTGATTCATTATAAATGTAAGCGGGTAAACTACGAACCTAGTTTGTGTTGGAAGAACACCAACGTTTAAGCCCTTAACGGGGGATTTCATCAGGGTGAGTGCGGTTCGCGTCGCGTCCGTTCTGCATCCTTGCGCGCATTGTTCTTCCAACACAAACTAGGTTCGTAGTTACCCCGATTCCATTTATAATGAATTCGTTAAACTACGAAAGTTTTTATAGATTCGTTGATAAAATAGTACATCAATATAATATGTAACAACTCATTCAATATAATAAACTTAAACCTGTACATATTCACATCTTGGCTTACATAAAATGTACGCGATCCCTAAACATGTCTTGTGATAGTATTTATTAGTGTTTTTATTAGTAATAGTATTTATAATTATAAAGTTATTGTTCAGTAGTGATCGTAGTGCCTAAATTAAATCAACAACGATTGAGATCAAAGGCCTTGTAGTAATTTTTTTTTGTCAAAGTAGAAATTGACTCGGATTTCATATTTTGAAAGCAGACGTTTTGTGTAGCTTATGGTTATTTGGATTAATGGATTTGCTCAGACAATAATTCAAATGGCTTAGATTATGTATCAAATGTTCATTACCAATAAAATGGCTATTTATATGCCTTTAAATATATAAAATTATTAGAAATCGTGGTGTTCATAGAAAAGTAGCTGTAGCTATTAAAAAAAATGTCGTAGATAGTTAAAATTCCAGCAATGTTTGTAAAAATATGTTAATAAAAGAACAAGTTAATATATTAGTTATATATTTGACTGAGGTCAAAACAGCAATCATGTTAGCAAAACACTTTGTAATTGAAAATACATCACACCGAAATATAAAAAATAGGTTAAAGTTAGAAAGAAGAAAAGATTAGGTACGTCTATAAGGCCCTCTGCATAGATTTTACCACAACTTGTTTTAGAATGATCTGATAATAATAATAATAAATATAATATAATAACTGCTAGCTATAAATTAAACAACAAACATACGTAACGTACTCTACTCGACACGGCAAAAAAAACGTAGATACTTTATATTTGATACATTTATGTTAATTATGCTTATAAAAGCTGTTAAAGTTATTTTTTGGTTAACTTATTTTTTTGTGACGAAGCTTCATGATCCGTTTCCAAAAACTTTTGCGATATCTTCGACTGATTTCAAATTTCAAATTGTTGATTGGTGTTTGCTGTTTAATATTGTATGTCTTTGTTCTTTATAAAAATTGTGAAACATTCATGTGAGTTTCAGTAGGTACTCATTAACTACTGATAATTACTGATTATCATTGATGTGATGCTAAATATAATTTATCGTTTTATCTTTATTGTAAGTATATTATACATAATGTAAGTACCTACATATATGTAGTCAATACACGGGTTTAAAAACAGTTGCCTTTTATTGCATGAAAACATACAAATAAATAATATTCGTCTAGATAACCAAACAGAGTCCTGAATCGAAATCGATTGACAAATAATTATTATACAGGGTGGAATTTTGTAATGCCACCTGGAGGGAAAGTACTCTTAATACTGTAGATAGAAAATTGTACTAAAAGAAAACATTCCTTTATTTTTGAAAAGAAAGAAAACTGCATTCAAAGATTTTCGAACATTCGCTTGCCACACCCGGGAATCGAACCGACTAAAATCTGTAAAAATTACACCCTGTACTTTTATTGCATAGATCGTTAGGGTCAATAATAAGGATGAAATCTCTCTAAAAAACTTAATAAATTAAATGAAAGGAAAACCATTAAATCTTAAATTATAAATTGAATGGTTCAAGTTAAGCACTTTAACTTAAAGATCCATCTGTTTACTTGTGTCAGTAATTAATAATCCATTAAAATGACGAATTAATATTTAGATAAGACGATTGAAATTTGCACGTGTTTGTACCTAATGCAGACTCTTCTATCTTAAAATACATCCAGTATTTTAAGAAAGTTTTTTTCTCTTAAGAAATTAGTTAAATGGTTTCCCCGAGGCAGAGCGAAACCAAATAATTCTACAGCAAGATGGTGCTCCAGCCCATAACAGCAGAATCATAACCATTTTAATACCTGGATTGGTACCAACGGCACAATCAGATGGCCTGCGAGATCACCAGATCTCACCAATTTAGATTTTTTTTTTGTGGGATATGTAAAAAATCTAATTTAAATGAAATCTTATGCGAATGTAAACGAGTTGAGAGTTGAAGTTCAGAATACGATTTTTAATATTCACCACAACACGTTATTAAAAGTTACTAGAAATGAATTCATTAGAAGAATAAAGTGTATCCAAGAAAATGGAGCCCATTTTGAGCAACTAATTAGTAGTTAGTTGACTTTTTATTGTAAATAATTAAAATCATTTAAGATTTCATGGTTTTCCTTTCATTTAATTTATTAAGTTTGTCAGAGAGATTTCATCCTTATAATTGACCCTAACGATCTATGCAATAAAAATACAGGGTGTAATTTTTACAGATTTTAGTCGGTTCGATTCCCGGGTGTGGCAAGCAAATTTTCGAAAATCTTTGAATGCAGTTTTCTTTCTTTTCAAAATTAAAGGAATGTTTTCTTTGAGTAAAATTTTCTATCTACAGTATTAAGAGTACTTTCCCTCCAGGTAGCATTACAAAATTCCACCCTGTATACCGTTCTATTCTTATCCACTTCAAAAAAGGAGGTTCTCAGTTCAATATATATTAATATAACAATATATATTACCGTTCTATTCTTATCCACTTCAAAAAAGGAGGTTCTCAGTTCAATATATATTAATATAACAATATATATTACCGTTCTATTCTTATCCACTTCAAAAAAGGAGGTTCTCAGTTCGACTGTATGTTTGTGTAATATAAATTGATATACCCAAATACGCACGATGGTGCAATATACCAAATCTCATACATAAATGGAAAGACCACTCAATCAAATCAATACAAGATCTTTCCGAGTAACCCTAAACTATTCTATTGCATTTCTTATGAAATCATTAACAATGTCAAACAAAACAGGAATAATATATACGAGTCCATTCTAAGTTACTCTTTATGAATCAACCATAACAGTCATACGTAAAACGACAGCTGAAACTTCATAAAAAAGATAAGTGTAGCCCTGAAAATCTATAAATTGATATACCCAAATACGCACGATGGTGCAATATACCAAATCTCATACATAAATGGAAAGACCACTCAATCAAATCAATACAAGATCTTTCCGAGTAACCCTAAACTATTCTATTGCATTTCTTATGAAATCATTAACAATGTCAAACAAAACAGGAATAATATATACGAGTCCATTCTAAGTTACTCTTTATGAATCAACCATAACAGTCATACGTAAAACGACAGCTGAAACTTCATAAAAAAGATAAGTGTAGCCCTGAAAATCGTTTTGTTTCATACAGCTTGATTTCGTATGCACCCGTTATGACGGATCAAAGGCTTTCTGGCGCGAGGTGAAGTGTTTAGAAGTGAGCTATGCGTCGGCGCCGCCCGTCTGGCCTTAGGAATGCAGATTAGATACAGAAACAGCTAAGAACTGATTTTTTAAATGCCTACAGTTGTACGCTTTCAGTGAGGAACGTTTGGAGAGCGTCATCTAGTTAGGGTAGTTAAAAGCGTTTAATAAAACTCTGAAATAAAAAAGATCCGATATCGCGATCTTTTTTTGCAACTGACTTTGTATAAGGCAAATTAATGAATACGATAATGGCGCTACTAATATTCAAGGAAACATCATATCTTTTGAGGAAAATAAACAAAACGATCAAATCATTTGTTCATAATAGGTTGGGTTTTTCCCATTCCTAGATTACCTTTAGGTATTGTATGGACAATTAAGTAGTGTTATGATGACAAATGATAGATTGCTGTAATAGGCATACATTATAAAATTACCCAGGTCAGAGTTCACTATTGTATTCCTTTGTGGTGATGGTTGCCGCACTTTCCGGCGTCTGACGATAAAAATGTAACCTCTTCCTTTTATAGCGTTATTTTAGTTGACCTCCAATACGCTTTATCTGGTAGTAGGTAAAAGTAAAGTAAAAGTCGTTTATTTGCAAACACACGTAAAAAAGAAAAGATGACAAATAGTTTTTTTTTTTTTTTTGAGTCAACATGTTTGACCAATATTACATATATTGGTGTGCAAAATAATTAGAGAGTATGGCATGCAGGTCTAAATGTAATTGTAAATAACAATAAAAAAATTACAAGATTATTAATTTTAGATTTGAATTTATTATACATAGCATAAAATTAAATTACATCATTTAGAAATTCGTCAATATTATAGTAACATTTTTCACATAAAAAGTTTTTTAAATTTATTCTTCAATAAGTTTACATTTAAGTCTTTGTAGCTTTTAGGTATTTTATTATAGATTAAAGGTGCCATGCACACTACACTCTTCCTCAACATAGTAGTTTTTCATTCGTGTCTTGCTAATCTATTGTTGTCCCTCCTATTCCTACTTACAATGTCACACATTTGGGGAAACAGATTGGAATTTGGTAAGGCGAAACTCTTAAAATAAATATAAAATTCATTTACTTCCGTATTTATTTATCACCAATGTAGAGTAAGCGAAAAATAGCATAAAGTTGCCTTATTAAAATCAACTTAACATTATGGGAAAACCTGCTTAATCTGCCATGGATTTGAAATAAAGTTCAGTATTTTGGCCATAAATCTAGGTTTAACATTATTTTTATGTGTGTATTGGGTATTAGGATTTCAAATCAAGCATTTTTTTTTGTTATATCCTTAGAAATCTAAATACCAAGGCACGCCAACAAGTGCCTAGTTATTTCGATTTCTATGGTTATATCTTATGTGCATGCAGCACCAGTGCTATTTTAGCTGTAATTGGTCTTTCAAACTCAGATATCAGATTATAAGACTGATTTCTTGATCAGGCAAGTCTTTCCCCAATACAATGTAGGTCACTCACAGAGTGTGGCTTCTGCTCGTTATTTAGTGCATAAACTCATCCGGGAATAGAATGTGCGTCTGAATATACTGAAATAGCGCAGACGGACGACGCCCGTGTCGACGCGACGCTTTTGGACTAATATTAATATAACGAAGCATATCCGAATCGAAATGCTAGACGGATGATTCACGGCTTTTGAGCTTTGAGCTGTCAGCAGGGACTTCTGTTATTTTTTTTGCTGCTTAGTCGTTCTTAGAACTTGCATAAAACCATGTTGTAGTTGGCAACACTCAGTCTCCTTCTACGACATTGTTGTAAAAAATAGGGCTATATTTGACCCCTGGTACAAGAAGAGGGGCATTTAAAGATAGTGTCTGTAGCATTTTAGGTCAAAACCGATGAACCATTTGAAGAAATACGATGCAGCCCTTCTAATGGTATTTTATTGTACACAGTAAAATTCTAGCAGTGGTCAACGAATTTTTGTAAAATTTGCTCTTTAAAAATAATTTTTAGGCTGTAACTGATTTTTATAAACCACAAAAGAATAAATAGAAATATGTTAATTTACTTTTGAGGGACAATTATAACTCTTATCAGTTATCAGTACATATACTTACAAAAATATAAATATATCGTATGCGTTACCTAATTAATTTGTTCGATAACACATACCGTACATAATAATTGACTTAGTAACTTATCAGTAATTATGTTAGAATGGAACCATACAGTTGCGCTTTACCTTATAGTACATGATTTTCAAAACAATTTTAAAGACATATATGTAGGCGCTAAAGTACAGAAAACAAGCTCCTGCTTGGGACTTCGCACGCTCTTTCCAAGATAGAAAGTAGCCTATGTCGGTCTCCGGGATACCATGTATCTTCATGGTAAATTTCATTAAGATCTGCTTAGCCATGAAGCCGTGCTTAGCGTGAAAACGTAACAGACAGAGTAACTTTCGAACTCTAATATTAGTATGTATTTAATCACTCTGATTTGACATTTATTTGCTGTATTTCGTAGAAAATGATTACTGTGATTCATCTTACTAAACTTTTCTTTGACTTTTCTGAATAACCCTGAACCGTCAATTCGCTACCTCCTCACAAGATGGCGTTATGAGTCCCGTATGCCATGCACTTGTTATGATAATTTAACGTAATGTTTCGTTTTTTTCATCAATATTGCTCCTTGGCGTCCACCCTAAGTGTATAATCATCCAGGTTTATATAATTGGTGGAATTTTCTTGTAATTTCGAGAACTGACAGTTCAAAGTCCTAATGATCACCGGCAAGGCGGTGCAAGGCATTCGTCAATGAACGGGTTGGGAAACCGGTTGGATGCCATATGCTTGTGTTTTTTAAGGTTGAGGATAAAACCTTATGACTCGACGGATTTTTGAGAATTCTCGGGACTAAGTCCTAAATGTTTATTCATCAAAATATTTGAAGTACTGCCAGGACTTTGTTTTTTTTTTATAATTGTGTTGGTTTAGTAATACCAAAAACGTACTCGTATTACTGTTCGTGTTCAAAATGAAGTTAATTTTAAATATGTTTTTAATATTTCGCATTATTATCTACACTAATTACTAATCTTAAGACGAAAGATTTATATTTTTGTATGTTTTACGAATAAACTCAAAAAAAAAAAAACTACAAGACCGATTGCAAAAATTCTTTCACCCTTAGAATGCTACATTATGCCTGGGTAATCTAGACTATATTTATATGTTTAAAAAATAAATGTCTAACCGTGCGAAGCCGGGACGGGACGCTAGTAAAAAATACGGTAAAATAACATACAATTGTGGATCACTTGTGGTTTGAATCATTATTTATTTGACGACAAATGTCCAGGGCTGCAGAAACAGGAAACTCCTGAATATGCGAGCAGATTATTATTAAACTATTATTATAATTTTAGTCTGAGTCAACCCACTGCGGGAAACTTTGAAAATTATGTCATGATTATACACTACAACATTATATTCATATTTCATGTACCTACCTACCTAGTGACATAGGTTGATTTTATCTAAGAAATACCTACATATAGGTACAGTCGGCTGCAAAACTATGTATACACTCCCAAGTTTTCAATTTGACTAAATAGTAAGTGTACCTATAGTAATTGTGGTAATTTATGTACCGCATTCTGACGAAGTACCTACGATGACTACTTTGTACGAAAAACGTGTGCATGTCCTTTTATTTGAAAAGTTCCGAATAAAATAAAAGTTAAACCTTGGAAGTGTATACATGTCTGTGCAGCTGACTGTACATTGGTTGAGTCATAATTCCGAAGAATCAAATCATATGTCATAACATAAAATTACACATTTTCTTTGAAACGATACGAATAACGCCGACTGAATTACAAGTGCACAAATGCTTGGAGCACCTCTCTAATTTGAATTTTAAACAATGTAACCTCTTTCGTACGGTCCGGCCATTCCGGCCCCACTCAGATTGTTAGAATAAGTACACATTAGCTTTGAATGGTAACCCTAGGGTCCAGGATCTCCTATATTACATCCGTATACATACGGGCTTGTACACAAAACTGCGATGCGACGCGATGCGAATTCGCAACGCAGAAAATGAGATGAGAGATGCGTAGAGGGAGCTCGCAGATTTTTGCGATGCGACGTCGCATCGCAGTTTTGTGTACAAGCCCTACACCCAACGCGCGTTCTAGGAATCAAACGCGCGTTTGGATGTGCAGGATGTACCTAGGTGGCCAGATAATTTTTAAAACGCGCGCTTCAAAACGCGTGCACCAACTCGAGTGCGAATGATTTGGGGCTTTTCCCACATAAAACAATTGAGACAGCAATAAATAAAGTGCGGTTACATTCTATACGTTTTGTCGACGTTTCCAATCATGCAGGAATTTGTTGAAGGTGCACAAACGATCAACGAACTCATAACTCCTTGGCTCATATTCAAAGGTCTACCTAAAACGGCTAGCGGTTTTCACTTCGCATGTTTGTTTGTAGAGGTCGCTAGTGTGACAAAATTGAGTGAGCAAATTGCTGGGTTTCGTGGATGCATTTACTTGCATTTAGCTGGTGAGTCAGTGCGAAGGTGGAATTAATTAACTAGTTACATAGACGTGACGTCCTTGCAAGGCTGCTGTGATCACGTGCCGTTTGCACCGCCTTCGCGCCGCTTTGAGGCCTCACAATCAATCGCAACTCTATCTCGTTCATCTAAGATTCAATTTTGTCTTCTAGGTATAACATTGGCTTAAAAACTCAAAGCTAAAAAGCGTTGTCTTGACGAACAATAATAAACTGAAACGTATGAACTTAGGTTTCATTATTGCTTGTAGCCTCGGCCACCTTGTCTGGTCTGAGTGAAAATTCCGACAGAGATTTTTTCTCAGCTTATGTTGAGGTAAGTTATCTGTCTTACTCGATTGCTCAGGGATGTTAGGGAAGGATGCAAAGTTGGGTGGAAATTCTTGTGGAGGTGATTGGTGGTCGGATGCAGTGATACCTTTCTTACTCACCTGTCTCAACAAAGTATCAACATTTTTTTGTAATTAGGTACCTACATTTTCCTGAAGATTAGACTCAATTTTCATTTAAAAGTCTTAGTACCTACCTTCTGGTTATTCAAATGCATTTCCTCTAGTAAGATCTAGTAGGTTTTATTGTAATGGATAGGGTAATATGTCGGCATAAACATAAGGCGATTCCATGACCAATATAGACACTAATGTTGCAGTTTTACTTCGGCTTTTCCTTTTATAGTTATCAGCAATAACCTTAATAGCTTATTTATTATAATAACTGGTTAGTGCATGTAAATACCACTTATAACTACTCGTTAAATTAAATGGAATTAGGTAATCGTCTTGCAAGCATTTGCTTTTTAAGTTCAAGAAAAGAAGTATGTTCTATGTTCGCCTAAATATGTATTTTATGTACATAATGTTCGTCGAGTCCTACGTCAATTATGGACCGATTTTGAGTAGGTACATATTCGTTTCGCATTTCGCTATTTCATAGAGATTGATACCGAGGTGGTCTTATAAAATTGTCATCATAAAGTATTCCTGGAGGATTCGTATTTTTCTCACACAACTTAAACAAGACCCGTCAAGTGCGAGTGTAACTCGCGCGCCGAGGGTTTCGAACGTTTGTCAACAAGTAGGTATGTACTAAAGGTACTGGTTAGAGACTCCGAAATTTAATGAAGACCTAAAACTAGTAGGTACCAACGTACATTTCAGATGGATCTCTCTGCATGCTTCGGTGATAGGGTGTAGCAGTAAATTTTTCGACTTTTTTCAAAATATCTCGAAAAGTATTGAACCTACAGAAATTTCAAAAACTGTTTTGAATAGTACAAACTGATACCTTTCATATGATACCCCACTTAGAGGGGTAGCCCCCCCTTTTGAAAACTATCCCCCCCTTTTTGACCATTTTTCAAAAATTGTTCGGTTCACAGACTTCTCTATATTTTTCCTGTAAAATATAGACCTATATCTACTAACGCTTCATACATTTTTAATGGATCGCTCTGCAAACTTCGGAGATAGGGGGGGGGGAAAGGGTAAAATTTCGACTATTTTCAAAATATTTCAAAAAGTATGAAACCCACAGAAATTTTAAAAACAGTTTTGAAATGTACAAACCGATACCTTTCATATGATACCCCACTCAGTGGGGTCGCCTCCCCTTTTGAAAATTATCCCCCCTCTTTTTGACCATTTTTCAAAAAGGGTTCATGTGACAGACTTCTCTATATTTTTCCTGTAAAATATAGATTTATATCTACAAACGCTTCATACATTTTGAATCGATCGCTCTGCAAACTTCGGAGATAGGGGGGGGGGAACGGGTAAAATTTCGACTATTTTCAAAATATTTCAAAAAGTATGAAACTTACAGAAATTTTAAAAACTGTTTTGAAATGTACAAACCGATACCTTTCATACGATACCCTACTCAGTGGGGTAGCCCCCCCTTCTGAAAATTATCCCCCCTCTTTTTGACCATTTTTCAAAAAGGGTTCATGTGACAGACTTCTCTATATTTTTCCTGTAAAATATAAATCTATATCTACAAACGCTTCATACATTTTGAATCGATCGCTCTGCAAACTTCGGAGATAGGGGGGGGGGAACGGGTAAAATTTCGACTATTTTCAAAATATTTCAAAAAGTATGAAACTTACAGAAATTTTAAAAACTGTTTTGAAATGTACAAACCGATACCTTTCATATGATACCCTACTCAGTGGGGTAGCCCCCCCTTCTGAAAATTATCCCCCCTCTTTTTGACCATTTTTCAAAAAGGGTTCATGTGACAGACTTCTCTATATTTTTCCTGTAAAATATAAATCTATATCTACAAACGCTTCATACATTTTGAATCGATCGCTCTGCAAACTTCGGAGATAGGGGGGGGGGGAGCGGGTAAAATTTCGACTATTTTCAAAATATTTCAAAAAGTATGAAACTTACAGAAATTTTAAAAACTGTTTTGAAATGTACAAACCGATACCTTTCATATGATACCCCACTCAGTGGGGTAGCCTCCCCTTTTGAAAATTATCCCCCCTCTTTTTGACAATTTTTCAAAAAGTGTTCATTTTACAGACTTCTCTATATTTTTCCTGTAAAATATAGATCTATATCTACAAACGCTCGATACATTTTGAATGAATCGCTCTGCAAACTTCGGAGATAGGGGGGGGGAATGGGTATTTTTTCGACTATTTTCAAAATATTTCAAAAAGTATGAAACCTACAGAAATTTCAAAAACTATTTTGAAATGTACAAACTAATACCTTTCATTTGATACCCCACTTGACTCTGTAGGTCTCTTCTAAAATTTTGACATCTCAATTTGTATGGAAAATGTTCATTTTCATTTTTCATTTATTTTAATTTTTTTTCTTAGAATCTGTACAGGCGCACGAAATGTATTATTATTTTAAATTTCAAGTTGATAGCTGCTGTAGTTGCTGAGTTATTAAGGAGGGAAAAAAGGACAGACAAAGCGAGACCATAAGGGTTTCGAAACCGATCTTCGAAACCCTAAAAACAGCGTAAATATAAAGGAATTTAAACTTTTGAGGTCAGTTTCTAGTTTGAATTATTACATTTGTTTAGCACAGACAAATAGAATAAAACAATTACAACTAGAAATAACTAGATAACAATTAATACTAGATATAATTCTACGACGTGGTCATGTAGGTTCTGCACTGTGGCTATAGAACCGTGTTTATTTCAGTTTTTGTCTTTTACGTTTTAATAAGCCATGAATCATCGCATTTTATGTACAGGCCCTTTGAGAAGGTTTAATACGAAGGTATGTCCACCCACGACGTCTCAACAATCAAGTGGGAGTGTAGCGAATGCATGGCGCCGGCGCATCCTACGTTGGTTTAGAATACTGCTTGTTATGGAAGTCATAATGGGACAAATACCTAAATTGAATGTGTTGTTTGACTGATCTTTGGATAGTTTAGATCTCACTGATTCTTGGAAGTCACGATAATTATATTACATTATCTTGTTTATTTACTTACTTAGTTCTAATCTCTTTTATTTTTAGTAACAAGTAGCTTTTACTGTTTTTATCTATCCTAATATCCTGATGACCCGTACTACAGGTTTTATAAACCTATCATGCGCACCAGTCTCTTGCAATTAAGTTTAAGTGAAAACTATCTTTTGCAAATTATCTTTTGCAAGATAAAGAAATATAATATTCAAATCTCTCCCAGCCTACTGAAGTCTGTTGAAAAGATAACAATTTTAATCTAATCCCAAAACACCTGCGTTCATAAACATACATTCAACAAACTCGAGGAACCTAAAGCCTCCAGGAACCTGAAGCTATCTTCAAACCATCCCTGATAGTTGTCTGGCAGAAATGAAATCAAAACCAGAGATAAGAAAAAGGATACCTATCAGGCTACCTACTTATTCGCGCACATCTCTGTTTAAAGTCATTTAAGCCCCAGACTAGATTTCTACGAACCAGCCATGCAGCTATAGTCTAACTAAAGTCTAAGCAATAGCATCGCTTTACAAGGCTCAAGGCGTGTGGGCGCCACTGCTGAGTCACACAAACTATGGCTCGCTACATCTCATCGAGCCTTATGTCAAGCCTACGAGAAACGGTAAATATTCCTTTGATAATACTCCTACTTATTATGGTTTAGTTATGATAAAACTTGCTTACAAAAGTTGTTCGATAATGTTAGATACAAAAGAGCAATATGTAAGGTCTACAACAAAAGAGGCTGATCATAAAATTTTCAAGATTTGATCCTTGACTTTGGTTTCTCGACAGTATCGAGACGTTCCATTTTTGTATGGGATTTGGTACAGCGACTTTTCCGTGCGCACGTGGAAATTCCATTTGTGATGGAACTATACAAAAATGGAACTTCTCGATAGGTACTGCCTAGAAACCATACCCAGGGCTCTGAAATTCTCTTCGTATAGTAACATCGCCTCTGAAAAGTAGAGCGATTTTTGTCATTTTCTTATTATGCTTTCACTTCTGTGTTACTGTTTTACCTTCTCGTTTTTGTGGTATTTATTTAAAGCAGTCGACTGCTTTAAATGAATTCCACAAGAAGTCGTAAAAAGCAAACGTTAAAATCTGCTCCATACTTAATTCAGTAAATGAAAGAAATCGTGAAAAAGTGTATGGTACAGAATACAATCAAATATCACCTTATGAAATGAAAAATAATGTAACTAAATTTTGCAGGACCACTCTCCAAGACCTGATTTTATCTACGAAGTTCCGATTTATAAAACTCCTGAAACCACCAAACTAAATCGTTGAAACTGTTGTCCGGATGAAGTTCCTTCCATCGTCGATCAGTGAGGCAATCTTCAGTGTTCTACCACTACACTTCTCGACATCGCGTCGTCCGTTTTGGTAAGTGCTAGTAGTTATTTTCCAGACTTTCTGGTTTTGGCAAGGTCCCCCGTTGTGCGACAAAGAGGTTCGTACGATAGGATAGAAAGAGACACAAAACCTTAAACTTTTCCGAAACTCGACATTGTGGTTCAAGGACTTTTACACACTTACTCACACCTGCGGTTTTGATTCAAAGTACGGGTAATAGGGAAATCATGGCAGGTAATTCGGGAAATTTCAGTTGACTCTTGTGTGGTGTGGTGTACATGTAAATTGGTGGTTTTCCATGTTATTCTATATAATGCGGATGGGGTTTTTTTTGTGTGGGCTTAGCTTTATATTATTAGTACTTCGCTTTCAAATATCAAAGTGCTTTATTTCCTTTAGACCTTACAGGACTCTTAGACACGTCACAAAAATTCAAATTAGGTACATAAGTATAACTAGGAAATAAAGTGATCACTTTGATTTTTTGTTCACTTCAATCTTTTTAAGGTTAAGTACCTAAAGAAGCGAACAAAAACACCCTTGTTAAGGTGTTAGTTTTCGAACTGGAGCAAAACTCGTCACAAGCTTTTTTTATCCTCTAGATAGTCTGATATTTTGTAGTAGTTTTTTACAAAGGATATGTTTGACAATTTGTTTGAATTTATATATTGAAAATCTTTGCAACTCACTTGGAGTTTTGTTCTAGAAGCGTATTATACATTGAAGATTAACTTTAAAAAATACATTAATCTTGTGTAGCCTAGTTATGGGCACAGCGAGCTTTATATCAGCAAACATTTTGATACATTCAACCGCACCGTCTCAATAACTTAAATTAAAACCACTCAACCAATTCATGATCTTCTTACTATCATCATAATCCCATCCTTTGATTGGCTAGATACTTATTGCGATACTTTGTTTACAATGTAGCCAAGTAATCGGTAATGTTAACCTGTTTTTTATTGACGCTACTAAATGTTTATGCGTTTAAAGTAGAGCGCAGAGAAATAGCGCTGATAATATCAGATATAATTAGCTCTTGGTATCTTTCCACAAATTATTATTTATAAGTGTCGGTTGATAATGATAATAACACACCAGCATACTTCGTAGGACTTCACGAATAAGGCGGTTTCTAGATGGCGAAGACATGCCTGAACGAAATGAAATAGGGTGGAAATATGTGTGGGAATAGGAATCAATCAGGAAATCCAATCCCGGAAACGCGGGATCTATTTGCCTAATACGTGCTTGCTGTACTATACCTACATTGGCCGACTAAATAATTTCATTGTAAAAATCGTATATTTTTTAGTGTTTGGTTTGCAGTTTTTAATGTCTTTGTATAGTATTTGAGCAATATAATCACCACTTATAAGAACACGGACGAAGTAGTTAGGTACAGGAATTTTAGTTAGATCAATTTGTTATTTTTTAATTTGTAGATTTTTGCATTATTTGATTTTTATGGGCTATTCTACTAGCTAACTTTCGAGTAAGAAAGTGATCAATGTCAAGTTACTCTTAGACAGGGGGATCCCCACGAGTCGCCCCACGCATTTGAACGTAGTAAATTATAAAACTAAACCACCGGGGGCGGGCAGAAGCGCCCCCTGCAGAACAATTCTACCATCGAACTGGGATCCCCAACCCGCATGTCCAGCGTGGAGATTATGGGCATTACCCCCCATGAGATAAGTCACTTATCAGGGGGAGGCCTGCGTCCAACAGTGGACCATTATAGGCTGTCGAGGTGAGGTGAGGAGGTGAAATTATAAAAAAGTACGATTTTTGCAGACCCCAGTGCTTGCGGGGTTGAGATTTTGATGAGGCATTGAATTCCTTAGTACCTACCTATTGATAACTGTTTAAACAAAACATTCGGTAACAGTGCCCGTACTAGGAATGTCAAAACAACATGATGCCATCAGTCAGTCATCATCAGGCTAGGCATGCAGTAACGTGTGTATAATGAATTTGTCATACAGAAACCGTTGTGAATGCTATGTTACGATGGTCATTTGCATTCCGGTGCTATCGGGTGACCCAGTGTCATTTGATATAGAATGAGCTCATGCCGTATCGCTGAGTTCACTTTATGCGTTGGAAAAATATGAAATATCTGGAAATCCCTGTTATAAAAACTAGTAAAATACTTTGTTATCACAGAAAATGACATCTAGATACTTATTACAACTAGTATTTTCAATTTAAACAGTTTAACGAACTGCAGACTGTTGCAAACAGTCTAGATAGAGGATGCCCGACTGATTCAAATCTATACCATACCAATCGGAAGCGTCTCGCGTCCGTAAGATGCTGGCCTGCCCGCCTTGCCACTCACTGTATGGAAATGCTGACGCGTTGCGCTATATACTCACATAAAATTTTGAAAACTCTGAGGACCTTGGTACTGCAGGGTTTCGACTCCGAGGAAGTAAATATTTACTGTATTTTATGAAAAAAGTCTATTCAATTAAAAACCAAGAGATTTTAGATTCGGACGAGATGTACCCCTACTCAAAAGTGAAGTGGACATCTCGTCCGCGGATCAGTTTGAAATTCGGACCAGGTACCCTAACCCGTAAAAACACTGCCTTGAAAACAGTTGATACTTTGATGGGCAAGGAATTTTATCAAGTGAGGCATTGCAAATTTGGTAGCGAAGTGAAGTTATGAAATCAGATAATCTATTTAAACTCTCGAAGGTAGATTCTTGTAGATTAAAGATGTTTATTTGCCAGAATATATGTATGTTACGTTACGAAGTTACGATGAAGGTCTTAAAATTATAGTATGTCCAGATACTACATAACTTAGGCATGCAAATCCATTTAATACCTACCTACCATCTATCTATCCACCCATTATTTATTTGGTACCATTGAAAAAAATCAGTGCAGGTATCACTTTGGGTAGGTAGGTACCTACCGTGCTGAAAATATACCTACAGAAAATGTTGTTATTGTTGAGTAAAGTTGTTAGATACGTACCTAATGTAAACAGAACTCCAGTTTTCCCCCTTCAAAGTCTCCGGGAAGTCCCAGTATCAAAATGGAACAGCAAGCAGAACCTACCTACCTACAATACTACCTACTTAACTAGCACAATACCAACTTTGCCCTAAGGTCCAAGTCTACTTGCCATCCACATCACGATGTTGTATGACATCAACCATTGTCGCTAGAACAATGTGCGTTCGCGCACGCGTTGCTCAGTCACGCACTGATTCACGCATACACCCTTACACATCGATCTTAGTAACATTCGGGATTGGGTACTAGCATCTCGAATGTGGAAGGCTCAAATTAGGCGCAATTAGGTCCACCCAGATCAGTTTACATCTTTGTTGTTTATTAGTCGCAAACTCAACATCAAAATGGCCATGTTGTGTTGTTACAACCAAACGCAGACATGTTTTGCGTTTAGTTATAATTATAAAACAGGTATACTTATTGCAAAAGATTGGAAAATATTAGTCTTTGCGTTTAGTTGTAACAAAACACAGGCCATTTGTTGAGTTAGCGCCTGGGAACACATACAATATCTACCGAATTTTACTTATTAGATCGATGCTCTTACATTTACCTTTCCATACACCTTTTACATACATTATGTAGGGTTGAAGATGTTCAGCTTATGATCGCGCCTTTATTACTCGGCACGACTGTATTCATTAACATCACTAATGCTAAGAGACAACAGCTTTGCTCACTCTGTTTACGCTTACAGTGAATTTCGACGAATGCTTTAAATAATACTCGGTGCCAATGATTCTTTCTCGAAGACGCTTTGAATGCTTTCAACATGTCTTTCAGTTGCCACTGCCGTCTACTTAAGTAACCAGTTTATGCAAGTAGCATTTCTGAAACTTACATTATCGGTCTCATACCGGTCGTTTGAAAATTATTCTTTTATCATTTTTCGTCATTTTTACGCCCGCGTTGCGAGGCGAGGTTATGTTTTTTGTACGTATCTACGGGGTTGATTGTGGCTGGGACTCTTTATTACCTCAAGTACAAAACGGCATAGGTATTATCCAATTTATAATAATAAGTAATAAATCTTTGTATCAGACATGAGATCCATTTTATATGTACCTACATGTAAAAACAATCAATTATTGGGAGTACCTATGACAGATCGTCTGATTTTGTCTGATATGCATAGATTTATATCGGAAGATAGGCCCTTAGTTAATGATTATACCTATCGGGTATTTATCGCGTAGGTACCTTTTGTTTTATTTCCCCTACGTGCTGTAGAAACGTAGGGGAATAAAACAAAAGGTACGCGATAAATACCCGATATAATCATTAACTATGTTAACAAATCGCGATAGGCCCTTACTTACCCCAGTGAGACCGCTCCGTGTTGTTCCACAGTCGGTGGTCGATCGAAGAGAGCGAGGCTCACTAACCTGGAATCAGTGCACGTCGAAACACAGTGTTAGCCGGACGTGTTGTAAAGTACGTTTGCGAGCAGTTTATTGTCACAAAATGCCATCGTGTGCCTTTCTCAAGTGCAACAACAATTCTAGAAACACAAATAAAGCCAGAGGTGTAACATTTCACTCGTAAGTACTGCGATTTGATTTGAAATTTTTATTTTTCCTTCCGCACTGTCTAAAATAACAAATTTAAATGCCGAGTGCACGAAAGAGAAAGTATTGTTTGAAACTAATGTGGGAGAAAAAGAGATGACACTACATATTTTCTCAGTACACTTGTTGTGTATAGATTGCACACGTTTTCGATTTCAGGATATAAATAAGACATTTATGTTTTCACAGAAGTCAGTGCAGTACGATTGCACACGAAATGGTAATAATAATAATTAGCTTTATTGGCTAAAACACTATTTCTAACTAGGTACTCAATATTGAGACAAGGTCGTTCGGTAGCGTCAGCAGATTCAACAGTTGTTGATTAAGGAGGTCTGGACCATTTCATTTTTGAATTTTATTGTCTTCCTAATATTTTAGGTAGGCATATTAAATACAGGGTGCCACGAAACATGTACTGAAAAGGGGTGTTTCTGGATCCCGAGGCACTGTGGTCGAATCGCTAAAAAGCGGATAAGTATAGGATTTTTTTCGAATTTCGTTATTCTGATAATCATTAACTTCACCATTCGATAACTCTAACAAAACTAAGACACTTTTTTCTATTGAACTTTTGGCTAGGCCTTATAGTTCAGGAGTTACGGCAAAAAACAGTTTTTCTTAAGAGTTGATTAAGGTGTTTTATCTCCCCTATTCGGCTTTGTACACATGTTACGCGGCACCCCGTAAATTGTAGTTTTTTTTTTTAGATTTCCCCAAGACCCACCTTGTAAGGAAAAATGGATTAAAATTATACAAGTAGACCAAAGAGATGAAGAGTGGCTACCCACAAAATTCAGCAAAGTGTGCTCAGCACATTTCAAGGAAAATCATTTGTATGTGACGCCACTGGGTCTTCGTAAATTAAAACCTGATGCAATACCAGCTTTTCGGCCAACCACGGAACCATCAATATGTTTACCTGCTGATCAAAATAGACCTAGTTCACCCCTATGCGATATAAATGTGTCGGATACAGATTCCGTTTTCGATACATCGAGAAAAAATCATCTAAAGAAACAATTACACATTGAAAAAAGCAAAAGAGAAAAATGCAGAAGAGAGAATATGAACCTGAAAAAACGAAACAAGTATTTTAAAACCAAAAATTATTCCCTGCGAGAGTTAGTTAAGTCTCTGAAAATAAAGAAAATTATTGATAAAGAAGATTTAAATGAATTAGAAGGGAAAGCTGAGGAGGCAAACCATGACTTTTTATTTGCAATCGCTAAAAAAAGTAAAAGAATTCCGCCAACTCTAAGAAAATTTTACGCAACGTTGCATTACTGTTCTCCGGCTGCCTACAAGTACGTTAGAGGCAAATTCAACAATACGTTGCCGCATCCGCGTACTATTTCCAAGTGGTACGAGAAAACTGATGTCTCTCCTGGATTCACTCAACAAGCATTTGAAAAACTTAATCAAAAATCTAAAATGAAAACAGTTACAGCGACATTGGTCGTTGACGAAATGGCAATACGTCAAAGGACAACCTGGAATGGTCGTAAGACGATGGGACTTGTAGATGAAGGCTTGGGACCAAAAGATGAAGTTGCGACTCAGGCTTATGTTTTCATGCTAGTTTCAAGCACTGAAAACTGGAAAATTCCATTAGGTTACTTTTTCATAAACGGCCTACGTGCTGAACAACGTGCAAGCTTAATACAAATGTGTATTACTAAATGTTACGACGTTGGTGTCGATGTCATTGCATTGACGTTTGATGGTTGTGCAGCCAATGTAGCAACAGCCGAAATTCTAGGTTGCAATTTTGAGAACATCAACAGCTTACAAACCACTTTCCCTCATCCCACGTGCAATACCAAACGAGTTGCTGTTTTTTTTGATGCATGCCATATGCTCAAGTTAGTGAGGAATACTTTCGACTCAAAAAAACTTTTGTTTAGTGAAGCTGGACGCGTTGAATGGTTGTACTTGGTTAAATTGCAGAAACTTCAAGAAAGAGAAGGCTTCAAGTTCGCAAACCAACTGACTGTACGTCATATTGCTTTCAGGAATCAAATAATGAAAGTCAACCTAGCAAGTCAATTACTAAGTAGAAGCGTAGCGAAAGCACTGACCTTATGCTCAGAGATGGTTACTGGACATAAGTTCAGCAATGTAGAACCAACTGTAGAATTTCTTGAAACTTTCAACGATTTGTTTGATGTCTTTAACTCAACAACCAATAAACAAGGATTTAAACGATCGCTTGGTGAAAAAAATGAAACTGAAACATTCAATTTTCTTGACAAGGCAGAAGATTATATAAAGTCACTTAAAATTTGCAACAAAGTCAAAAGAACAAGAGGAAGAAGGATAAAAATAATTATTAGTAAAAAGATAGTCACGCAAGCAAAATGCAAAATGGGATTTCTTGGGTTTTTAATAAACATTCAGAGTTTGAAATACTTGTACCGAGAATTGGTTCAACAGAAGAAAGTGATGAATTACATGTCAACATACAGGTTTAGTCAAGACCACTTAGAACTTTTTTTCGGACTAATAAGGCGACATGGTGGGCGCAATAATAACCCTACCACCGAACAATTCCGTGGCATATATAAAAAAGCACTCTGCCATCTAGAACTACGGAGCACTTTCACGGGGAATTGTTTACCAATTGATAATTTTTCAATTTTGGGTTGTTCATCAGCCCTTGAAAAAATAAATATGACCACGTCAGGATTGTGCAATACTGAATCTGACCCAACGACGAAGGCGTCACAATCTGCTGAATATGAACAATGTGAAATAAATAGTGACATTCTCTCAAGTGTTTTAGATGAAGAAAATGGTATAAGCGATTTGTCAAAGCAAATTGTTGGATACATTTCAGGGTGGGTTGTTAAAAAAATTGTGAAAAAAATTAAATGTCATACATGTTGCAGTGCATTAATATCTGATCGACGATTAACTTTTCACAGATTAATAAATTTGAGAAACTTAGGTGGCTTGCTTTTTCCCACACAGGATGTATATGATATATGTATTAAAACTGAATCATTTTTGAAACTTCACAAAAAACTAAATGGCAATCATTATAAACGTAATGAAAATGAGTATAAAGTTTTTCAAACTAAAATATTGAAATTGTTCATTGAATCGAATGTTTTTAATAATTTATATGACCATTCTCTGGAGCAACCGGCAACTTGGAACCATAAAGTTCTATTGATAAAATCCGTTATTAAATACTACGCTGATGTACGCCTTCATTGTGTTCATAAAAATGTTAATAAAATAACAAATAGGCTAAAGAATAATAAATTGATTTTGTTTCAAGGAGAATAAATAGCCATTCTTAGTAAATCATAATAATGTTTTTTACTTGATCACGCCTCTACATTTAATTATAGTCTACCTACTATATAATCTGATTAATGAGTTTGCGGACCGTACCTTCTACACAAATTGCACAGTTTTTGGACGCCATGTTGACGGCTTGACGCACACATTGAAACATTTTCGATTTCAGGGCATCTAACGATGCACGATTTTTTAACTACCTACTCGTTAGTGTGCGTGCGTCGGCATTTTGTTAACGCACACATTCAAAAACAATGCCACAGTTTTTGGTGTCGCGGCCGGGCCTATCTAACGATATAAATCTATGCTGATATGTACAAACGGTGGGTGGCTATTGCCACCTAGAATAGGTGTAATATGGTTGTAATATAATTTGGTAAACGAGGTATCAAAACACTCGTCTTAATTTCGGGAGAGTTCTTAGCTACATTTTAAAACACTTCCCACTTTTTGCGAGTCGGTTTTTATAAAAAATTCCCATAATATTATCTTGTTGGAACATGCAGGATATTTTATTTCCATACATTTCATATCGCATTTCTAATGATAATGCAGGACAGAGCTGTTTTGTTGAATGTATCAATATCAATGAACTCATGGCTGCAAACTGTTTGCGTCATTCGGCTGCGGTTATGAAACTTGATTAGATGTATGTAAGCTCGGTACATAGGATCAATTGGGGCTTTGGCATGAGGCAATGGCGCTGACTGTACTGACTATTACATAGGAAGGAGAAAACTCTCGGGCAGAAGTGTAACTGCTGAGCTAATTTAATTTTGCTTTTGATTACACCTATACTGATTGCGACCACGACTCCACCACAACTTGAACTGAATTTCGAATCGCATACAGCCAATTGTTCATTGGCTGTATGCGATTCGACCAGCATTTGTGGTGCTGGGTCTTTGTCGCAATAAGTGCGAATCTATGCGAAAAATCGACTTCGCTTTTTTCAGAACGCTCGATAATGATAACTATTATTGTCGTGTGAGAGTTTCGCTTCTATGCTCATTCTTGTCATGATTATTCTTGCTCGTTCTTACAAGTTATTATGTAAGTTATACCACTCCTGCCATTGGTGTTGCAATGTTATTCGACGGCACACGGCACAATACTCCGCTTTCACTGCGGAATTGCTAACGAGATGGAATTAAGCCTCTGCCAGACAGACGCGGACTGTAGCGGCTAATGCAATTTACAAGCGAATACAACTGACCGCCTCTGTCTGGGAGAAGCTTTATCTTTCAACCCCGGGTTTTCTCGTTGCCAGAGTAGCTCTTGTTGAATTGTACAGTCAAGGCCAAAATAGCTGAGCAATGTCCATTTTGTATTGGCTTTGTACGAGCTGACTTACAACTGTATACTCGTACAACTAAAATCGCTCTTGGAATTTTTTCCTGTTCACGGTTGAAAATTAGGATAAATTGAGTTTCTTAACTCATTGTGTACAATGTGAAATACCTTTATACGTAAGGCTAAATCCTCTTACATTTTTGTGGTTTTTCATATTAAAATATCCTGTCATTAGGTACTGCAAAAATACACTCGAGAGCAATGAATCCGGGTCACACAAAGAATCCAAAAAATCTCGGAAAGTAAGAATGCTAGGTTAATGCAATAAATTGTATTTAATAGACAATTTAATACTCCTTAAATGAAAGTATTAAAACTTCTTAGTTATTGTAAAGTTATATCATAAAAAAATCAAATTTGAAAGGGAACACTGTCGAAGATGGAACTACGAAATTACAGGATTTGTTTTTGCTTTTGTTTGTAATCTGTCATTTATGTTGGTACATAAACCAGGTTGATAGTGCTCAATATTCATTATTCAAGCTGAAATCATGTCGCTTACACTTGAAGAATGCACCAGAATACTTACATTGGTGGAAACCGGCCGGAGTCAGCGCGATACAGCCAGGACTGTCGGTGTGTCGCTGTCAACAGTACAAAGAGTTCTCCGACGTTACGAAGAAACTGGTTCTAACCTACGCAGACCAGGAACGGGCAGAACTAGGTGTACCACAGCACGAGAAGACCGATACTTGGTGAACACCATGCTTCGAAATCGCTTTCTCACAGGAACTGAACTCACAAATCAGTTTCGACGCCTCGGAGGAAGTAACCCAAGTGCATGGACAGTAAGACGTCGGCTTGCTGAATCTAACTTAAAACCCCTTAGACCTGCAAACGGCCCTAAACTGGAGCGTGGCCATCGTATTTCAAGACTAAGATATGCCCAGAACCACGTAAATTGGAGTATTGAAGATTCTTCGAAAGTTATGTTCTCCGACGAATCAAAATTTATGCTCTACAAGCACGATGGAAGACACAGAGTGTATAGAAGACCAGGGGAAAGATTCAAGCAAGCATGCATCGAAGAAAAAGTAGCCTACGGTGGTGGGTCTGTACTTGTGTGGGCCGGAATTTCCTCTGAAAGTCGCACAGAGCTGGTGATCATAGAAAACGGCTCTTCAACTAGCGTAAGATATGTGGAAGAAATCCTCAACGAACACGTTGGTCCATTTATGGTCAATTTGGGTGAGGATGCTATATTTATGCATGACAATGCCCGACCTCATACAGGTAGGATTGTGAATGACTACCTTCAAGAGATGAACATTACTTGTATGGAGTGGCCAGCGCGCAGCCCGGATATCAACCCGATCGAGCATGCTTGGGACGAGCTAGGGAGATGCGTAAAACAACGAAACCCTCCCCCAATCACGCTTCCTGAGCTCAAAATTGCTCTCACAGAGGAATGGGAGAATATTGCCCAAAATCGTATAAGGAACTTGGTGTACAGCATGCCAAACCGCGTAAACGCAGTAATGGAAGCACGAGGAGGTAATACGAAGTATTGAAATTCAAGAAAATCGTCATAAAGTTCAAAAATTTCATGTTTCCTATTTTTGTTTTAAGGAGAGATCAGCAGTTTTTTTTCTTTATGTAATTTTGTGTAAATAAAATGTATGGTGACTCATATTTTTTTAACTTTCATTTAAGGAGTATTAAATTGTCTATTAAATACAATTTATTGCATTAACCTAGCATTCTTACTTTCTGAGATTTTTTGGATTCTTTGAGTGACCCGGATTCATTGCTCTCGAGTGTATTACGACCTGGTAAACTTCATAACGTTTATCCTCTCTCCTTTTACAAACCAGCTCCAAAACAATATGTGTCGTCCCCTCTGAATACTGGATTCTTTTCAAAGAATAGTTCCCAAGGTTTGATAAGAAAGTCCAATGCTACATTCAAGTACTCACTTCAATGGCGAGCGACAATCTAACAAACCTTCAGTATGGAGTCTGGAGGTCAAACTAATAAAGGACTCGAACTGCGATGTAGACGGACCTTGTTCGGGATTCAGGACGCGTCTTTTGCTATTAAGACTCTTTTCTTGTACTGTACCTAACCTATGAATGTTCAGTAATTCAGTAACATTTATTCACACAAGACATCATGGTTCAAAAAAATTACACAGTAGAGCGTGGTAGAGCTGCATATCTTGCCCGAGCACAGGCACATTTATATTTTAGGAGTAAATAGTACTTAACTAGTTATAGATATTATAAACTTAAAATTATATGTCATTGAAATATTTCAATTAAATAAACGCAACTATTTATAAATTGTCTGCTAGTAAGTTACTAGGTCAAATTAAAATTAAGGTAATCTGTTTAGAACTTTCACCTATAAAGAACGTCTATACTGTAGGTACTTTGCCCCTGAACTATTTTTGAGAGAAAAACGTTGATTCTCACCATGTTTCTCGTTTAACATTAGAACTAAAGTTCGGTTTGACGATATTATATCATCGTTACGTTTCATTTTTGTATAGGATTTGCGTAGTTCCATATCCATGAAAATGATTTCAGTTTTCAATGAAAATCTGTCAAAAATTTACAACTTAGACGAGCTTTTTTCTAAGTTGCATTTGAGTATCGGGCGGTTAATGTCCTTTTCGCCGCATAAAAAGCAAGCATCACAATGGCCATCCAAACGAATGTTTTTTAAAATTGCACCTTATTTATACTTAGGTACTTCTGTTACTAACTTTCGTTTCCAAACCTTATTGCAGTCCAAATCTTAGTAGATTCTATAAGTAGGTAAGCAGGTGAACAGCCAGACACCCAGAAATAGGAACAGAGTAGAACTAGCCATGCTAAATTAGATACGCGCTACCGGTCCATAAATAAATACCTTTAAGCCATAATGTTTCCTGTGCTTAAATAATTCTACTTAGCGATAACTTGCTCAATGGCAAAGTTTTCGTTGCAGTCGTTGATGTTGGAAATCTAGGCGTTCTTGGTATTATCTGACGACCAATCCCAAACACCAACAAAGTTTTAGTTTTCTTATTATTTGACCCATGAGAACCCTTGCAAGTCTCGTTGATAAGCCAGAGCTTTATCAACGAGGAATCGTTTTTACGAATAAAATGACTTACATTTGTATAATTCTCACTCTGATAATCTTGTTTCTACTTCATTTGATCATCGAACTTCGTAAAATGCTATTTTTTGACCCATCTGTTTTGTAACTAATCGGTACGATGCTCTCGGGACTTCTCGTAATTGTTGACAGTCACTTTGATCCCTCAGAGGCATCCATCTTCGTACATTTACAACAGCATATTCATTGCAACGTGCCTTATCCGCACGTTCGATGACTAACACCGTTGGAATCCAAACCTATCCAGTGTTGTCTATGAATTCGACTTAGTTGGTCCTGTTTACTCGAGCCTGGCGCCTTTTAATACGTCATTTTGCTATTCTGATTGCGAATGCTTTAAAAGGATACTTAAATCAGGAATGCGACAAGCCGATAACCTTACATCCTTGCATGACGATGTTAAACTCTTTGTTTGTTGGTATTTTTTCCACAAAAGCCTTATGAATCTATCGCAAAAGTCTCCTTGCGGAATATTACTACATTCTTTTACATACATATAGTATTTCTAGCAATTGATTTGCAATGGACATTCTTGTACTTGTAATATGCTCAATACTGCAAGACTTTACAGAAGTAAGAATAGCACTTACCTGCTATGAAGATAATGGCTTTAACGAGGCCCTTCGCAACAAGAATGCCTTGAGACAGATCACGGAAATACAGGGAGATAAAATCCACTATTGACTGTTGACCTTTGTGGTGAAGTAGCTCAGGTAGGTAACTTGTTTTCAGTTCTGTTGGTAACAGAATCTTCAGAAAATACTCGTTCGTTGTATTTTTGCCGTAAAATAAGGCTTCAAACGAACAAATCATGCGTGTTTTACAAGCTTAAACACGCTAGATATCGTGGACGAAATGGAAATTAATTTAGGTTCTCGTTTCTTTCTTAATAGAGAAATAGTTTTGTGATGGTTCTTTACATCAGTAACTCTTGCAGTTAAAACATGTAGTTACAGTTAACATGTTATAGCCGCATCACCTCTTATGAAAATAAACGACTCCAAAGTAATACCTAGCCGGTTGTTTTGTTATGTTAGTAAATCTTTACTTTCACAGTTCATATACGTTTCAATCACAATGACTAGAGTAAAACAGAAAGGTAACATCTTAGAATACTCTTATGAATACTACGTGTGTGATCCTTTTCAATTAGCCGGAGCAAGCTAACGATCACGTAAGGGATGGCCACCTGGCAAAGGATATACCGAACAAAGGGGTCACACAAAGCTCTAGACGTGTGACAGGAATGAATGGTTCCCGTGAACACAGCATATGGATAGATAACACTTCGAACAGTTATTTTATCTTGCCCATAGGTCGTAGGTTCGAACAGTTGGTAGTCTTTTAAAACTCCCTGTATTATCTATCACCGCAATAGACCACGACTTTGTTTTGCGTCTGTTTTTCTACAGATTTCTGAACTGTGTTGTTTGTACTGATATTTTATTTGGTCATCGACATTATGGTTGACTGACTGCTCTTTGCTGTGGGGATAGGATTTCTAATAGCTTATCCTTAATCCTTACAAAATCGACGATCCGTTTATCTGTGCAAATAAATGCTCCTGGTCTTGTGCCTCTCCCGTTTCGCTTGTATCTTGGTCCGAAAGATTGTTTCCACAGTCGTGTATGTTAAGAGTTTTATGAGTAAGAGTTTTTTTTAGATTGTTTCCAGGCAGTTTTCCTACTGTGAGTAGACCACATTTCTGTGCCGACATAGTGAATGGCGGCATGTCAATGGTGGAGGCCTAATTGAGATGTCTCGGTTGCCCGTCCGGCAATTAACACTCGGTCTAAGCGGTGGTTTAGTGCACGTGGGACATTTCTAGAGTACCCATGGGCTCTGTTACGCACAGTTACTGGCAGACATGTTGGAAATTCTAGGGTTTCCTTGTGTCAGTCCTCAATGAATTACAGTTTGAAGATGAAAGAAGAGACGCTTGTCATCTCGTGAATGTTAGTGCTTGGTGCTTAGGTCACTACAAATGCTACAATGCAACAATCATGACATGATGTAACTGTCCTCTGTTTTTATGTGGTTTTTTACTTAAAGTTTGAATCGAATGGGGTTGCTGTTAATTTATTGTTGCATGACTGAAGTTTCAGATTTCAGTCTGTAAACTTATGTTCGATAGGCTTTAGTAGAGTAGATGAAGTAACTCGAAATAATCATGCCAATTCGCGGAATTTAGTAACCGCAATATAAAAATCACCAGGAAAATATTATTTTCCGAATTAAATTTTTCCATGAAAACAATAACAACTTAAGTTATCATAAAATAAACAACGCTGTACCTCCTTCCTTCAAACATCCTCGAGTAATATTGAGTTAAGTGTGTTTGTGGCTGTGGGTGGCTGGTACAGAAAGATCCTAGTCTGTTTGACTTCTAGAGACGTCTTTTGTTATCATACTTATCATTTATATGAAACAGTCACAGTGCAGCGGTGGTGGTGTGATAAGCAGATTACCAAACATTTTCGTAATCTGAATATTTAATATTATGATTCATAATATGATTAGGAATTATCGGTGGGCATTTATTATGTAACATCTTATGGTTCACCTCCACGTATTTTACTTAAACATTCGTCTTAGTTTCAGTTGAGGTACCTGACAGGTACCTCAACTGAGACTAAAACGCAACTGCACTAACTGCACGCGCGCTAACTGCAGACTATCTACAGGTACTACCTGTAGATAGTCTGCAGTTAGCTCAATTATATCAATTGTAAATACTAATTCTAATGTGTTTCTATTATTTGATTGTAATTTTTTTGATTAATAAAGTCCACTCATCTCATCTCTACCATCGTACTCGTAGTTTCCTTGCTCTTTGGACTCTCTGCTAATCTCTCCCTCAGGTGCGTCTACAATTAAAACAGCTACTTCAAATAT
This sequence comes from Eupithecia subfuscata, assembly GCA_963564075.1. Taxonomy (NCBI): domain Eukaryota; kingdom Metazoa; phylum Arthropoda; class Insecta; order Lepidoptera; family Geometridae; genus Eupithecia; species Eupithecia subfuscata. The sequence continues at coordinate 8,639,751 of OY751109.1, read as the reverse complement.
ACTTTCGTCCATAAACTATTTTAATGTTTGTACATTGTTAAGAAGTACTTTGGAACCTCGTCAAAAGGTTCACTTAGTTCGTATATTTGCTTACCATTTTGTTCTCAAGCTCAGTATTTTAGAATCATCGCCCCCGTTGACTTCGGACGATGATGCTATGCCGCGCTTCGTGTACGCCATGATTTGCGGCTATATCGAAGCTGTATGGCGATAGTGGCGTGGCTGTTTGCTATTTACGGATAGGGTTGATTAACCCTTGATTAAGAAACATCACGTCAGCCATCCTTAGGTCCTAGCGTTTTTCTCTCTATATTATTTATTTGTTACAACTATACACGGCTTGTTTCAAAAGTTACATATACGTTCATTTACTTACATTGGCGGCATAGTTATCTGTTATCGTTGTCAGTAGAGTGGCTTGTTTTGTTTGCGTATGTTAATACCCAGAGGTCGATATTTAGGTCGCGCCGAACAAACGCTGCTGGTATATGAATACGCTTTGCTAGGGCTGCCATACTCCAACCTATTCTTCATTTCACTTTGTTACAGGCATTACCAATCAGTTTTTATCTTTTTGTTTTCTGCAGTCTTTGTTGTATAAAGCATCAGTAGTTATATCTTAGGTCAAGAAATTTTATTTTTCCATCTGTGAGTGGCAAGATCATTGCTACGTTCATAAGATTTGTATTTAAGAGTCCATAACATTTATGTACTTTTAAATGCCTTCGTTAGTTTCCTTACATGCCTTCCTTATTTATCTCGCAATGTGCTGTTACTTTGTATCTTGCGTATTACTTGTGTCAACAGAAACATGAATATCAAGTTAGGTGTGATGTGCCGATGTCACTGAACTGGAAAAGCATGTCACAATCATGCCCATGTCGGTTGATATCAACTAATAAAGGACTAATTATGGTAGGTAAGTTGATAACCTGATTGCAAGAGATAATTGCAAGGACTGCTTATCTGTAATATCTGCTTGTTAATTCAGTCTGCTTAGAAACTTGCAGGGCTTGGTGTGCCTGTACGTTGCGCCTACACCATGTTGCTATCAGAGGTTTCCATCTCATTTTGAAAGTACCATTAAACAAACCGTACATAACTGTGGGGATGCCGTTGGAGCTCCTGCGATTTTGCAACGCTTCGGCATGTTTGCGGAGGCTCGCGTGGAAGGCTTTGCCGCCTGTATGAGGAAAAAGGCAGCCTCACTGTTTGCTTAGTAGAATACGCGGAAGTACCAACACCATCCTGGCAGCAATAGCCGATAAATTGCTATATACGAGCACTCCATCTTTATTTTATTTAAATAGAATATACAATAATTAAATTATAACTAACATAGTCTAAGATTTTTTGTTTTACTTATGTGTGGATCTTTGTTATCTGAAAATAAATAAAATTATTATTATTACTTTAAACTTTATAGCGGAACTTGGTGGGGTCTGAAATGACAGCTATAAGATAAAACCGCGTTCATGGAGAGTAAGGCATGCTTGCATCTCATAATTTTGCACCTCAAACTGTTCACATGCCACATTCTAGGTAGCATTCTAGCCATCAATAGCCACAATAACCGTTGGATGTTAATGTCACTCGCTAACGTCCTCACCACATACCATCGTCGCAATGCAGGTAAAAACCTACACAAGTATTACGAAGGTAAAACCCTAGATGATAGTTTACCGTCACTCAGAAGGATTGGCAATTATTGATGGTGTGCAAAGTTCACTACCTCAAGCAGATTGTAATGGTTTAGGTACTTCCGTCCTGGGTATTACAATTAGTTTTATGATTATCATTCCCCGGTCTTAGTCATGGTTTATCAGCCCTATAGAATAGAAGGCATTATCTGCTTGTCGAAAAAACTGAATGAGACCTGACATTGATGGGAAAAATCTACTTACCACCGGTTTCTGTTTGTTCTTACTCGCCACCTCCTTAACTGCCGAAAGTTGCTGTAGTTTAATAATATTAAATGTTCTTTTAGCCACTTAAATGTTCACTAGTATGTACACATTTTTAAACTCATGGCTATGCTCACTCAAGCATGATTCGATATACTTTACTTATAAATCGTCGGATCCTGGAATTATATTATGACATCATTATTACAAATTAGTTTACTCGTACTTATACCAGAATAATTTTGTCAATCCTCATATCAAAATATAATTCATACCTTTTTGGTACTTACCTACCTACTAATTTTATATTAGCTGTGTACCTACTTATCTAATAATTATGTGTACCCTAAATACTCTTAGGTTACTGTTCTTTTGATACTTTTTCTGTGCTGTTTGTGTGTGTACTAGGGTTTATGCCCGGGAATTCTTGTCCCGGGAATTCCCGGGAAATCCATAGTTCTCGAATCCGAGAAATGTAGGTCGAGAAAAGTCGAGAACTCGAGAATTTTATTCAGTTCAACTCTTTGTCTTTAGACGCACTTCGGCGGCATCTTTTGAGTGTACCAATTGTTTCATTTGTGTTTTAACTCTTGTCGCGAGTGCTGTGTTGTGGAATGCGAACGTATATTTTACTTTGATGGAGGCAGAGCAAACTGGTTAGTTGTAACACAATTGTACAGTCGCAACTGTTACAACATGGCTATCAAAATTTACAACAAATTGCCAAACAATGTAAAAGAACTGAAGGGTCCCTTATTCAACAGAAAGTTGGTCAATTTATTTATTGAGCATTGTTTCTATTCTGTGGAAGATTACCTTAAATTTAAGTTTTGACCTAGTGTGTATAGTAGACAATTTATTTAATCCAATTATTTCAATGACATCTAATTTTAATGTTTATAATTTGTGTAACTAGTTAAGTACTCTTTACTCCTTAAATATTCACGTGCCTGTACTCGGGCGAGATATGCAGCTCTACTGTATTATTCCACCAATTTTTATGTACCATGTCTTGTGTGAATAAATGTTACTGAATTACTGAATTACTGAATAGTTTATTTACAAAAATACTGTTTCTTAAGGGTCCGGCGGAGGATGAATTTCCCATACAAATGTAATACCAAAATGATTTGTAATTTAAGAATATTTGCACCATGGTCTGCTATTATTTGTATTAAAATAGTATTTATCTAGGTTCCTGACACAATTTTTTTTCAAAATACCTTTCTGAAATGAAATTAAACCAAATCGCATTTTTACATCAAATAATGAATGTTTTCTTAGTATTTTTCTAGATAAGTATTTTGAAAAAAGCTTGTGACAGGAACCTAAATAAATACTATTCTAATACAAATAATAGCAAACCACTGTGAAAATATTCTTAGATTACAAATCATTTTGGTACTACGTTTGTATGGGAAATTCATCCTCCGCCGGACCCTTAATGTGTATTTCTTTAGAAGAAACAACTGAATACATCGAGCAATCAAGGGCGCCTTGAAAAAAGATGATCCAGCGACTGTGGCATTATCAAAATCCATCATTTTAAACGATTTTTTACTATTTAAAGAAACTGTCAAAAGTTCTCCAAAGTTGGAACGATTATACAAAGTACTCATTTCGGTAAAGCCAACATCAACGGAAAATGAAAGAGTATTTTGCATGTCGGGAAATACTGTCAGCAGAATAAGAAGCCGGCTATCAGACAACGCAATAAATGCTTTGATATTTCATAAGGCATATTTTATCAGTATTGATTCAAAATTATAAGTGCTTTTTTTTGCTTTGATTATTGACATAGATTTATTACATCAATATAGATGACACAGTCTAAGAGTTGTGTTCCTTTGCTTTTAGTTTATACGAAAGTTTATTTTTTTTATTTAATTAAAGTTTATCACAGAGAAGAAAGCTGTGATAATTTATAAAATGTTGATTCTATTTAGTTCCCTCAAAAGAAGATAAAACATAGTAATTTCTTTCATGTCCAATTTCAATAAACATTATGTGTACTAGAGACGTTTTTCTTTATTTTTTTTATAATAAATGCAAATTTCTCGATTTCCCGGGAGTACCCGGGAAATTGAGCTCGAGAATTCTCGAGACCCGAGAAATGAAATACCTCGAGAAACCATAAACCCTAGTGTGTACCCAATAAAAAAATCTATCTATCTATCTAATTTGTAAACTTTGGTGAATAAATGTTTTTTCTTTCTTTCATAGCATGCAAGATGCTGTAGTTTTCCTTATACGAAAGCTTTGACAACCCTACCAAGACTTCATTGATGCATGTTGACTATGCATTTCCGTCAGCAACAGCGACATAGCATATCCGTTCACACACATTCCGCTGCATAAGTAAATAGTGTTCGATATCATTACATGGAAAAACTACAAAAAGCTTCCTAAGCGCTGTTTTACAAACCCGAAGCGAAACGTTAAAATGCCGTACTGTTATTTGTGCACATAATATTTCATTTATCAATTGGTGAATGCACCTTGTAGATAATTAAAATCTTCAGAGTAGACATATTGACTATCGTAACTTTTTTTGTCTGCTTTTGAATTTTCCTTAATGTTGGTCTCTTATCTTTGAATCATCTGGAACCTTTGAAGTTTTATTCGGAGGTGGCAACCCTGTTTTAAAGAAGCCATTGATGTGAGTTGACGACGCATTTCCGTCGACGCGGCATATCCGGCGACTTGAACTAAACAAAAGGTCAAAAGAACTTCCGCTGGGTTCCTATTAGTAGTCGCTCCTCTGTTCTAAATTTGAAGATACGAGTAAGCAAGGAAATCGATTTCCTATGCACGTGTACGTACTCTAATCGATTTGCTATCGATTCTTCATTCGATGATTGAAAGACCGGTGTAGGTAACAAACCACCAAAGCTATTGATGGAAGCTATTGATGGTACCTACACACTACGTCTCCTAGCATCGACAGGCCGGCAGCGCATCGGACAAAAATCCGCATCTGACGAGATTTTTTGACCGTAACGCCCCGGGTGGAGCGTCCACTGTAACCGCAGCAACCGGATTGCCGACCATTTGCAAACGATAATGACGTCATTCGCACTAAACGGATCGCCTTCATTGCCGATAGTCCGATGCGTTCGCTCCGTGCGGTGCGGATGGCACTTCGGTGCGGTCAATGCGGTCTGTCCAACGCTAGCCTGCTGGCGCTAGCCACAAATTATTTCTATTGAAAAGTAGAAGTGTTCTGTGGCATTGTCAGCACTCGTTGCTCCCTTGTTACGATAACATTACATATTTTAGAACAGGTCTAAGGAGACCTGCGTATAGTTTTCTATATCCAACTAATCCGATCCTAGTTGAAATAAATAAAACCCAACATGAACCAATACCAAGGCTACAAAAGTCCGACGTTCCCACATCACTCAGCCATTGTCAACTCTTCAAAAAAGCCATGAAAAGACCAATTTGTTGCCTTCAATAAGAGTGACTTCATTCAAGGTTGACCTCTTTGATAGCGCCGCCTTTGTTGGTCGAAACTGAGGCTTGGTCTGACAATGGGATCAGTCGGTAATCGTTCTTGTCCTGGGGTCATCAGTCAGCGTGAGATGAAAGCTGGCCGCGATACAGTGCAATTTGGAACAACTAGATCATTCCTACCTACCTAGCACAGCTAATGTTGGACTGCCCTAGATAATGTGTTAGCATAATTGAGTCATCGTGTTGTTTTGACCTCACTTAGAGCGAGATAAAGACAAAGAGAGGTCATTTGTATAGGTAAACCTACCACTTATCTATTATCTTTCAGGATCACCTATCAGACCTTTTGTGTACCTAGGTTAGTTACATATACATAAATGAGTACTTATACTTTATCAAAATCGGCGACTCAATACTTTATCGAAATCGACGACTCGAATTTTCTTTTGGAATTTAACACCAAATAATACAGAACGGGGATCCCCCGGCGGCGGCGCAGATCCGGCCATTGCTGCATTGTGGCGATATCTGGGGGTGCATACATATTATGTCCAATAGGAAACTAAACTAAAGCACATAAAAACAAATAATATGTTCGTAAAGGTACAATATTTACCTAAAGGTATAAGTGGAACTATTTATAAAAGACACAAATTACCTATTATCAAATAATGCTGTTCATATTACTAACCGCCAAATACTCAAACACTACTCAGATTTAAGTATCTCTCATGTCGCGATTTTTTGTGAGTTTTCCATGAAAATCTGTCAACACTTCTTCGCTTGAGACGTCTAAATCTGAGTTGCGTTTGAGTATTTGGGCGTTAGTCTGTGACCTCTCAGCGTGAGAAGAAAACTGGCCAACCACAAGACAAATGAACCGCTAGCATTGTTGTTAATGAAGATACATTTGTTTTAAAGTCAACGGATTCCTGAAACATAGTGTCAGGAATTCATGCCGCAGTTATTTAAGATTTCAAATAACATTCGATGCAATTCATCTCAATTTCTCTTATTTAAAAAGCTATAATCTATAATCGTAGTTTTTTTAATAAGCTGAAATTAATTGCAGTTACCTATAGTATGATTAAGAATAACGGGTCAAGAAATGATACCTAATGATCAAAGATTGGTAATGTACAGTTATAGAAAGTGATAATTTGATAGTTATCTATTGAATTTGTTGCTCATAAAGGCACTTTGCACCTTGGTCGGTGCTCCTATTATGAGATATGCTCATTGACCCTGATAACGGGTCTAAAACCTTGAATTGAATTTTGATTGTCTCAAACAGGAAATGTAAACATTTGGCAGTTGTTATCGGCAAAACTTGGGGTCAATTTTGTAGCGTTATTAGTCGACGAACGCATAGAAAATGTGCAAAACTATCGTATAATTGTGAGAACTTTGTTTACTTATGGATTTTTATTTAAATATGATGTCGTTATTTTTCAGTTATCTTTGTTTTGTGTGTGTACTATCTTGACGAGCCGTTATGGAGGGCAATTTCATTTGATAGGTACTTAGGTAAGCGATTAAAATGAAATTCGAAATATCGACCTCATTTAGCGAATGTCTAAAACGTTAAAGCTATCTCTTCTACTTTAATTGGCCTTAAGTTCATGAGAAAATCTAGGATTGCTTGAAAACATGAGATCGAAGATAGCTTAGAATCTCTGGACAAGGTGATCTTATCTAGCCGAAGGCTGTCCGTTTATGGTAAACGTGCATTGAACATTACCTATATGTAAGCCGTTTTATCCACATGAGCCATTTCATTACAGAAGCGATTTAAAAAATTGGGAACAAACCAGTCGAGAGTTTCCATTTGCCTTTGAGTTTTCTGAGATCTTAAGGTAGTACAAAACAAACAATCCTTCTTTGTAATGGGATGCATAATTCTATGAAACACATAATAGAATTCAGCGCCCACTGATGTCGGTATCGAGTCGTGTCGGCTGTGAAGATTTTTGCAAAGTACCTATGTAAGGTACTTTGCAAAAATTTCATGGCAGGTAACCTATCAAGAAAAACTTCGTGTAGACAAACCTTGCCATTTGAAAGGCCCCACTCCAATTGACAGGTTGTTAAAATGAGAATAAATCTAGGTGTGCAAACGCTTAACATGGACAGGTAATGGCTTTAGCTAGTTACAGCCACATGTGACCTAGATCAGAAAAGCTATTTCATATACACAGTCAACCAGGCACTTTATCTAAAGTTGTTTCTTTTCAAGTGTGTCATGGTAAGCAAACTCATTGAAAATGTTTATTAATCGTAAACATTTACAAAATACCTACTTCACTGAGTATATTTTGTAAACAGAGGATGAAAGAGACTTCAGTAGGAACGTAAAAGTAGCCAGTCTTCAGTAGGTAGGTTGCACGAGCCGCCTTTCATCAGAACTCCATCGTGACCACGATTACTCGAGAGTGTCTAGGTACAAAGCAGAACAACGTGCGTATTTTCAGAGGGTACCAGAAACAAGCAGGTTTTTCTGTTTTGTTTCTTTCCATTCCTCTGTTATAGATCCATGCAAAGAAGCATCTTATAGCGGCTATAGGATGTTCCTGTAGTATTGTCTTTGTTGCGTAGGTAGTTGTTATTGTCTTAGATCTATGGATAATGAATTCGACGTGATTGGCGCCACGAAACTGTATCTTATTTACCTTGGATTTATCAACACGAACTGCAAAACAATCTGATAAATTGATAAAAAATCGACTTGAAATGGCGAACTTCTACATTTACCTAGTTTCCTGACGTTTCAACAGATTTACATTACACACCCCGTGGTATATAATCCAGTGACCACGACAGTTTATTAAACCTATTGAAACGTCGTCGGGGAAAAAATTTGTAAATAGGTAAACGCAATAATAGTTACCATGAATAGTCATATTAACTTCGTAAAGTCTTCATGTCTTGATTACGCCCACCTGAGAAATAGGATAGGCGCCGCAAGATGTCCTTGTCAAACGCTGTGCCAACCGGACCTTGCCATGTCCTAGAACGCTTGTATATTATTCTGTAGCCTAGTATTTACACCTGACTAATCACTAACTTCACAACTGCTTTTAGTCCAGCCTAGGTAATTGCAGATATCTTTAAAGGTCAAATTTTGATGTAGGCGTGTAATTTTATTTCAAGGGTACCTTACCTCCCCACGGTTGTATTGTGGTTTAATATATTTCATAAATATCATTTTTATATTGAGCCTATGTCGCCCCTCTGCTTATCAAAGCTCTCTCCAAAAGATATCCATCATCGCGGTCTTTAATAAATAAATAGTGTACTGTACTTATAAACGACTTGAGGTTTTATCTTCTGCGATATGACTCTTATTGTAAGTACTTGATAGGTAATTTCTTACCAAATCTCTTAAAATATCCACTAACAACGTAACATAAGCAACCACCTGCTTATCAAGAGTGCCCAAAAGCAAAGCACATGGCGCCCTAAATTTAGTTAATCGCTTCCTGTTTAATCCCAGCAGTAAACTCGGAACTTTGTAGAGCTAAATGATTAGCGAGATGTTTACATCTAAAAATATCTAAACTTAAAAGCGGCGTCGTCGTCTCACCAGGTTGTAACAGAAAGTAGATGAAGACAAGAATTCAAATAGTGCACTTCAGAGTTGTTATTTGCTCAGTAAGACTCATACTTACTCGGAAACGGCCCACCCAGACGCACCCAATATTTGTGTTTGTGTCATCTTTCTAACACAACCTAAGAACATAAAGGGAAGAAAGCGATTTACTAACACGCTTCCAGACATCAAAATACATACAAACGTTCTGCACAGTGTTAAGAGGTGTTCGTTCGGGGCAATTCTTGCCTATAGCTGTTCCCTCCAACCTTGTTTTAGTATAGAATTGTATTCAGTACTGCGCCCACCTAATCCATATTTAACAAGCTGCTTTGTTGATGAGTAAAACATGAAAAATATTTCAGAGAAACCTCGTCAATTAATAGGAAGTATAGATAATTGATCGACGCAGTTCTCTGAAAATTTCTGATATGGTAGGCCTAATTTAGTAGGCTAGTTGTGTACTACTTTGGTATTTTCCATGTTATTGAGACTGACTGTACGTTATCGACGTTTTTAACGCCACCATATCTTATCATTAGATTAACAGTCGTATCAATAAACACGTCAGCCACTCGCGATACGTTGATATTTTTATGATATTTTGAAGTGCACTCGTGCTACATTATGTTTTACTTTAACATCTCAATTAATAAATAATAATAAATAATGCGGGACAATTCACACAGCATTATCTAGCCCCAAGTTAAGCAGAGCTTGTGTTATGGGTACTAGATAACTGATATACATAATACAATACACTACATAGATAGATATTTTTTATTATACATAGAAAACATCCAGAACACCCTGAACAAATATCTGCAGAACGTACAAACATTTGTCCCGAGGCGGGAATCGAACCCGCAACCTCCTGCGTCGCAGGCGGACCTTCGCCCGCTGCGCCACAGAGGTCGTCTACAATTGTCCTGCATTATTTATTTATTTATCTTATACAGCCTTTTTATTTTATAGGTACTATTTAATCATTGCAGCTGTATAAATACCTATAGTTATAAAATAACTACCGTAACTAGTTCTTCTCCTACATGATTTAATTGTCCCTAATAAATTCTTTCACTGCACAAAATTTATGTTTATTGGCGTCCAACGTGGTACAAAACATGATTGATAAATTTACTGTTGTGCACATGAAAGCGATAGTAAATTCATATAATTTTTAGCTTTTAGTTAGAATTTTTTTATCTTATCTAGAAATACGTAGGTTAAGTACCTACCTACTATGTACCTCATTTGCATAATCTTGAACACCTTTTCTTATTGACGTCAGACTCCAGATAACCAATTTCAGTAAGTAATTGAAATTGGTACGAAATGTTATGAAAAGTTTTTAATATTGCGAGATTCGAAGTAGGCAGACCGAATAATCCCTATCGGATTCGTTGCTTCGTTGTCGAGTTCGTAGAAACTCGTAAAAATGACCAGTCGCGCAATTAAGGCTTTTAGCAGGTATGTTAATAACTGGATAACCTAAGGATACTGTCATCTCTACGTTCATGTTTAGAAAACGAGCTCTTCTATAAATAGTCGATGACTGTGCTCGGCGAACAGGACAATCTTATTGGCTGTACAAACAAGCGATTTACCACAGTTACCACTAACCACCACCATCCAAAGAATCGTCGAAGTCATTAAATGGTCTGACTAGCTATCGCTCTTGGAACCACTTTTTTCACAGAGACAGGCAGGGATAGTCAATGTTAAGTTGCTCGTTTGTGCCGTCAACGTTTTAAGGTGTGGCAGTCACAGACAGATCGATTTTGCATTTATCATCTGTCATCTTGTCAGCTTATCTGGACATCGGGGTACTCACTGCCACTATCGCGGATCTCCCTGGAGATTCTGAATTCGCAGAATCGTATTGAATAATGTATGCGTACGTAAGATAGGAATGAGTCTTATGTCGGTCTAATTTTTGTTGTTGAAAAGGGTTACTGAGTTAAACCAGTAGTTACCTATTTGATTGCGTCCTAACTTAGAATAGTACCAGACACAGGACTGTCGTTTGGGTTAAATATATGTTATAGAGTCTTCTTTCGTCACAACAACGCCGCCCCGCCCGTAAATCGGGCCATTTCATTCTGATCTTTTTCTAAGATCTAATCTTTTATAGAGATTAGATCGAATTCTTAATGATTTTTTAGCACTTGGAACACAAACTCTCAACTTTTGAGATCAGGCATTTCAAATCGATTCTGCAAAATGTTTACATCGATCTTTTCATCGCCACGCAGACGCCAGAACACTGTATGTAAATAATTCAGACATTATAATTGTCTGGAATTTGCTCGTGAGCTATGCGGCTTCAATTAAGATTCATGTTCATTGAGCAGGCTCTGAGTCAGTCATTGAGAGAAGTAGAAGGGCTATGTGGCATTCACAGCCGAACCCATGCCATGGCAACTGGCAGCCGTTTTCTTAATTAAAGGCGAGGCCATAGCACACATTCTAAGGAACTTTAAAGCTATTTAATGTAGTTTCTCACAACATAAAAGTTATCTGACTTTGCAGACTCTTCTGAAACGGATTAAGCCTTTTGTTTTGCTTTGGTCTTTTTGCGTAAGTGTTTGTCTGATTTTAAAAGCTCCTCACTGAATAAGTCATAATAACTGACAGAAAACATTTCATACCTGCTTTGTTTCTTCAACATTATCTTCTTTTGGATACAACCATCCTTTTTCTCAGCTTAATCATCCTTTAGTAATATTTTCAAACGAACAAAGCTCATGTTGAGTCAGTCGGCAGGCTCATTCAACACACATTGTCGTTATTTCATTAGACTAATGCATCACGTCCGGCGGGGCTGTGTCGCCTTCACGTGCCTGTTGTTTATAGCAAACAGGCGACACTTGCGCATGGTCTCTTGTTAATGTCTTAATCAACTGAAACGGAAGAATCTAGGTACTACATCTGGTGATGAACTGCTATAAAATAATTGCCACGCCACCACCAACTAATAGCTAAAATTTTCGATGCCAGTCATGCTGAACTCTGGTAATTGAACCTGGCGGAAGAGTGGGTAGCTAATTTGAATATAGCCAAGGTTCCAATTTTCTTGTAGGCAAATCAATGTTAGTATTTGTGACGGACGGCAGCCATAGGTAGATACATGTATTGGTACTGCGTGGGCAGTACTTTGCATATAATCAATGCTTGGATGGACAGTGGACCTTGTACTTTATTGCACCAATTATGCACCGGGAAATGATGCTCGCATAATCGACTGCGGTGCGGCGGTTTTACACCCAATTACGTATTTAGCGTTTATTGATGGCTTTCGACATCTTCATTTCTTCATTGTTGGTTATCTATGGCGTAACAGTATAATAACTGTTATTTATATGTTTACCGTAGTGTAAATTTAGAAGTTCATCATCATCAATATTTAATCTTAGCTCAGCACCCACTGCCGGACATTGACCACTTCTTTTACACTTCAGCGCAATCGACCTTGCCTGACTTATTCCCATTCTAATTAAGAACTAAGGTACTACTTGTACTAAGAAAATTTGAAATTGTTATACGATTTATTATAATAATCATACTTGGGTACCTACCTAATTAAATTGCTCAGCTGAGAGTATATTTTTGAACGTTCTTCACGTATAAGCAAGTAGGTTCGGTTTCCTGCTAAGTATTTGACATCAATTTATGTTCCTGCAAAAGGGTTTATTCCTCCGTCCAAACAAAGCCGTGAGTCAGTGGCTGCATAAATATTTTTATTTCGACTGCACTCAGCATTGTTTTGCAAATGACTTGCCATACTTCCAGTGTTTACAGGGTTCTGAGTTGGTCCATATGCTTCTTCCAAGTGTCACGACCAAGAATCCCACGCCTCACAAAGACTGATTGACCTCTGAAAAATATAGGTACCTATATAAAACCAAAATACAACCGTATAAAATAGACATGAAAACTTTAATATTCTATAGGTATAAAAAAGGTAAATAAATTGGCTTGGAGGCAGCTAGTCAACTTTTTGACTTCTCCAAGAAGAAGACCTTATAGGTAGGTACACAAATATTTAGATAGATGTGTGTAAGTACATATTTAATAAATATTTGTGTATTGGTAGTGATACTACCTAATTTATTATTATCATAAAACATCTCTTATAATCTTGCGAATCGTAAGTGACGTCTGATTAGCAAATCTTTAAACGTAATTTCCTTAAAATCATGTTTTTAGAGTTCACTCAATTTATTTTTATGCGTGCAGTATGTCTTCTTCTTTGTAAGTATTTAATTTATTTAATCACGTTATGGAAATAACATCAGCAGAAAAGAGCATCGTCACTATTATACTTGCAGCGGGAGCCCTTAAAAATACATGCCTACACATATTGTGATATGGATCGGCGGGATGCAAGGAAGGACCATATGTTAATATTATTTATTTGTAGATGTGAGACCACTGGGGATGAATCACGGGTGTTTACCACCAGGGAGATCAGAAATAAAGCATTGCAGGCCAAGTCGGGTTATCGAGAAAAGTGTGTGTGTGACTGTGATACGAAGCTTTGCACATAACAAAGGACTAACGAATCAAAGTATTCATTTTTGAATGATACTAGATTATTCTTCTTCTTCTTCTTCTTTTATTTTTGGCTCTGCATCATGGTTTGAGACAATTTTGCCAATGTCAGTTTTCGAACGAATAAGATTAAAATTTATGGAGGTTGAGTTTGTAATAGGTAATCAAAATAAAAAGAGGATAATTTAATCTCAATCAAGTTCAATATTTACAAAAGCAAACATAAACAACCAGAATAAATAATAAAAAGCTATTCAAAAAGCACTAAAATAAACTATCGTTCTGAGTATTTAAAAACATAAAATTTACATAATCTACAAAGCTACAATTTTATATTATTTACAGAAATAAATCTACAAAGTTCAGATACAAAAGGTGAAAACACTAAGGAGAAAAGAGTCTTTGAAGAGAGAGGACGGGGGATTTCAGGAGACATAATATCATGAAGGGGATATGTTAATATTAGACCTACAGCAACAAGCAGTCCAACTCCTAAACAGCTATTTTGACAAAAGACTGACAAATAACTAACTGGGCACAAAATAAAATAGCGCATTGCTTTTTGGGAATAAGTACCTATCTTTTTAATTTTTTCATGATTTTATACTATTCCAGTCTTCAGTTAAGTTACATGCCGTTCGTTGGAACAGCTGAGTGTTGTGATTCACAACTTGTACCTTGTACTTGTACAGTGGCGGTCAGAAGTGGTGACCTAGGTTCTAAAGACATTGTGCAGCCATTCGTGGTGCTTACGACCTTTTTAAAATTTATTAATATTTTGGTCCTGGGTTCAATCAAACCCTAAAAGTCATTTACTCTTAATACCTACTCGTAATTACCATAATTTTGAGGTTTATTATAATATTATCTATTTCATTAGAAATTAATACAGCAAAAATAAATAAAGTAATTTATTTTAACACCATTATAAATTTTAAAGTAAAACAATTTGTCATACTATAAGCATTCTATAATATTTCGCATATGCATACCGTGCAGCATACAGTAACAATCTTGACCCTAAAGTGGGAATTAGATGAATTTTACTATTTTAAATCGTAGTAAACTTCAAGCGAGTATGATCTTTTAGGTATGTCTCTAAATATGACCGCAACTGTACCTACACATCCATTGACCACCAAATAAAGTTTTGGTTTTCTACACATTAAACGCCGCACCAACGTATTAAAATGTGACCCGGCGTCTTAATACTTTTAGAGCTTCATTATTTTTTGCAAGCAAAGGTGTCATTTTGCCATTGGTGTCATTTTCGGTTATCGACTCTAGTAATCTTTGTTTTTTCATTTCTGATGGTTGCTCAAGCCGCAAGTTCCTTTTCCCACATTTTTTTTCTGATAACATTTTAATTGTTTATGGCGACTGTAAATGTAAATTCTTTAGAATTTTGTCAGATATTCGTTGTTGGCAGGAATAACATTTGATACCGCCAGTTTGAGTATAATATTCCAGACGTAGATGAAGATGCGCCACAGTCATAAAAATCCCGTGGGAGTAATACCTATAGGGATTGCAACCGATGTTAGATATTTTTTGGAGCAGTCATCTTCAGAAAAATTAAGTTCGCAGACGAAATAGCTTGTTTAGAGTATGGTTATACCTTTACTTTCTAAGTCCGTTTGACCTACTCCTTCAAGCCACTGCCTGCATCTGAAAAAAGATACTTAATCATCAAAATATCATCCTACCTTCCTAGTACTTACAGACCTTGAACTTCATAACCGCCTCGACATTTATATACCTATACACTTAACTCATTAATTTCAATTGCACAAATAATTAGGCATAGAGTCCTGAGTTCATGATGTCTAGGCTTGCGCTTTGGTACCTTAGTTCATAGGAAGGAAAACGAAACAATCTCCTTTTCTTATTTGCTTTAGTATTTTCTAAGCTCCCATTTGCAGCACAGTAACGGACCATCCATCCTGTAATATCAGTCACTGTTCCTAATAAATTTTGACTAGAAATTAAAGGTATCGCTTATGCAAAATGACCATGTGGATCAAACAAAACGCATGTTTTTTCAAAAGGGGGAAGGGGTTAAGGACATCGTTGACAACCGAGTGGTACCCTGTCTCGGGAGTATTGCCAGGCAACTGCTACATTGCCGGCGTTACGCGTCGGTCGATAAATAGGCGGGGTGTAATTAATGCCCCTTCTTTACGCTACCAGTTAGTTGTATTCTTTGACTGAGCGGTCAACGCACGCCCCGACATTTCACTCAGCAATACTTGATAACGTTCCTATTGTTCTTGCAGTTGTTATCGTGCGGAAACATGTATTGTTTGATTGGCAATGTTTAAACAATAAGCAATTCTCATAACTGTAACGCGATAAGATTTTCAGCGATTATGACATAGGGCTATAAGGAAACAATAGTTTTTTAATAGCCAGTGACTATTTCCGTGATACGATTGTTGTTGTCTCGGGCGTTGCTAGTTATTTCTAAGGAAGACCAATAGAATTCTGTAGTGGATGATTTCTCAGCAACAAGAATTATGTAGCAAGTCTTCTTACAGTGTTTACGAAAGGCTTAGTCAATACTTTCAAACAAAAATCAAACATATTGTGGAAATTATAAAGTTTATTTTAAACGTGACCGTGCCAAGCCCAAGTTGAAGTGGAAAGTCTCGGCAGAAGTCTAACCAAAACAAAGGATGATGTCAAAGTGACATCAT
Source organism: Eupithecia subfuscata (assembly GCA_963564075.1). Taxonomy (NCBI): domain Eukaryota; kingdom Metazoa; phylum Arthropoda; class Insecta; order Lepidoptera; family Geometridae; genus Eupithecia; species Eupithecia subfuscata. The sequence goes on along the minus strand of OY751109.1, from coordinate 8,623,552 downwards.
CAAAATTTACAGCGGTAGCACCAACCAATAGTTACAGATTTAGGTTAGTAGAGTTCGTTAACATCGTTCTCAGGGCTGTAGCAATTAAAACTCTACCTACAGTCACGAAACGCTGAAACTAGCAAAACAAATGTGACCTCCACAGTTTGCTGGCATCTGTTACGATAGGAATTAACAATGAAATTAGGATTGATATATCAAAATGATTTAGTACACAATTAAAAAAAATAATATACTGCTTTGTAGTGACTGCATTAGTAATAGGCACTCTTAAAATAATGTCTAAGAATAGACATTGGTCATGGCTACACAGAAATAACCACTGCACTTTGATTGCAATGACGTCATCATTCCACTTTGTTATTATCTCAGACAACGCGAGTGGTCCGTGATGGGTTGATGAAAGCTTCTTGAAAATTACTCCAGCCTATCATCTCAATTGCGAACTAAGGAACTCAGTGCCTATAGGTAAGACAACGGCTAGAGTGTACTGCCAGCATAACACACGTTCTTGTGGCGACCTTTTATTGGAAAACCTAAGACAACTTTAATCTTTAAAAAAAATTGTGATGTGATTTTTCTGTAGGGCGTCCAATGATGTTATATATAAACTGACATAAATAAATAAATAAATAGGCGACATCGTTTAGCACTGCATTTTAGAGTTTTCTATCTGAATCATCATCTTTGTGCCTACTTACTTACTTTCTAAACTATAGGTTTTGTTCTTTAGCCAGATTTGGTGTCATTAGAGATTCCTTTTTCCATTTTTGAAATAGATGAAACTAGCGCAAGACCGAAAAGCTGGGCTTCCACCGCGAGCGGAGCGGACCCATGCAAAACTCCGTTTATCTCGGAAGAGTAAACTATATACTTGTATTTCCACCAACACAATATAGTGCGGAAAGGACTAAGCGAGCAGAAAGATAGTCGAACGGAAAAGACTAAGCGAGTAGAAAGCTTAGAAATAAACTCCGCTCATTCATCTCTCATTTCCCATTCATTACCCTTTCACACTATTTGAGAATAAATAGGCGAAACTCCTCCCACCCGCAGGCGCATGTGCGGAAAATAGTGACGGAACATGGCCTGATAAGGCCTTACAAGAGTGGAGCGGCAAAAGAGTTTTAAGACCTTTACCAATAACCAACAATTGAAGTCGAGTTGTGGATGATGATGATGATGATGTAGAAATAAACGGGCGTACCTTGGCAACAAAACAATCTAATTTGAATACCAACAGCAATGATTTCTATTCGAGATTGCCAGAGTTTGTTTACTCAATCTAAATTCGCCCTGAATCGACTGGCCGCATTTTCGCACGCACCGCTCATTCTAAAACCGTTACTATTTAACACAATGAGTAAACATCAGCATAACTCTGTTTATGGTTAGAAACGCTAGTTTCTGTTACTGCTAAAAACTGAAATTGACAGTCAGTTCGTTTTCTTTTTATTCTATACTAGCTTCTGCCAGCGCCTTCGTACTCGTTTTTTGGATTAAAAACTAGCCTATATGTTATTCTAGGTCCAGATATTTATTTGTGCAAAATTTCAGCCCGGTCCATTCAGTATTTTTGGCGTTGCCTTCGGCCAAACATCTTTACAACAGCACAAACTTTCGTCTTTAAAATACAAGTAGGATAGTAGGATTACCGTTTTATGCTAAAAAAGACTATCATCGTCGAGTAAAAGTATGCCTCTATAATAGACTCTGATTTGTATTTCCATAAACTTTTGGCGACACTTTGTTTGCTTGCAGTACCTTTAGTGAATTCAATTGTTTATAGCTTTATAAATTTTTTTTGCAGCATAGGTAATTTATTTAAGGCTTAAAAAACTAGGTAAATACCAAAACAAATCCAAACGGAATGCTCTCTCACAGAAACCGCAAACTTTGATGAGTGGTTTACAGAGGCGGGTCTTCAACTCTTCAAGTCGTATCTACATGTCAATCTTTAGGATCCTGTTCGCATCTGTCCTCGGCATCTTTGAGTGACCCTAAATGAACAACATGGATGCAATCGGGCTTGCCAACACACCTCACGACACATGTGTGTACATTTACCAAGAAAACCTTCGTATCACCATTCTGGTTTCGTACTTCGGCATATAATCACGTGTGGGCCGCTTGTCACGTGTTGTTTTGTGCATTCAAATTCAGGGGAGGATCTGCTGAATGTGCCATCTTTACATTCATTTTTTTTTTGTCCTTAATAGACAGTATTTTGTAACATCTGCTAATTCAAAGCCATCTGTTGAATGAATTGACTCTTAGTACAGGCTGTTTGGGGTGTCATAATACTATCAAATAGCGTAGGTATTTAAATGTTTAGATTGATTTAATAATTATATCACTAGCTGAACTACACAGTAGTATCCAAAGTACCTAATAAAATGATGACACTTGCTCTTAAAGGCTAAATATGAGCCCGTATCTACGCATGTGGGCCGTACCTATCTACAAGAAAAAACGGAGCATCATCTTGATCGATTTTCTTGAGCCGTTAAATAACTCTGCCACCCTAGACGCTCACCGAGTATCAAGTATCACAGTTATCACGGGATCGTGCTAAAATATTTGAACGTGAGACCGTTAGGCCTCGTGGCTTAGAGGCTGCAGTCTCTAGACTCGATAGTTTTCAATTGTCTCGAACAAACACTTCCTAGACAATTTTTATTTCGTATTTTATAGCTTTATAGCTAATTTTAGGAGCTCGTTAGTAGGAATTTCTGCTCAACAATGTTAAAGGTGTGCGATGGTGGATTTTTATCATGCAAACTCTACCTACTAGGTACTTAATATGATTTGTTTCGTTTTCTCGTAGACTTCATTATGCGTATGGCTAGATTTATGTACCTTATCCCTTTTGGGTGCACCGCCGAGGCTAGGCAGTGCGTGCATTGAAACTCTAACTGGGCTTAACAAACAACCTATCCGTGTCATTGTTTGTTATTGCGCTGTTTGATTATTTGGGTGAAAGATTTTCTACGAAGTTTCTTATTCGTTCATATCTAATACAAGCGACATAAGAGTTGTTTGTGCACGAAACCGAATCAGAAACTTTGATTATACTTTTCCGAATAGACACCCGCAGGTTCGGTTCTTGTCTGTAGAATCGTTATCAAAATGTTTGCTCCAAAGTCAAGGCCCAGTTACATCAAACCCGCGATTTAGCACTCCATCCGTGATCCAACGTCCAGAGGCGATATTCCGAGGCGTGGCTCTACCGATCGGTTCAGACAGACTCTCGGGCGGTCCTGCGGCACCTTTGTGCATTGATCTAAACATGGTAACACCATGGGACTTCCTAGTCTGCTGACTTGTTACCGATAAATTACACCACGACCACGTTTGAACTCTTACTTAAGGTCTATCTATAGATCCAGTCTACCCAGTCGTGTCGGTTTTAGAAATGGCTAAATTCAGGACTATAACCAATCCTTCAAAACCAATCTTCTAAAAGGCTCGTTTTGATTTTGATGTCTTTCATTTTGTTGTTTACTTTATGTAGAATCGGTTTTTCACCAAACACACCGACCGAACGCCATGCGCCACCATCCTGGCTTACTATATCGAATCAATGGGGTCACTAGCAGCTTACAAAACTTTGCTTCATACGTTCCTATTGCTTTTTTATGCACTAGGTAGTAAAAAGCCCATATCATCAACTAAGTTTGATATGATACTTAGTGCGCAATCTTCAGAGATATTTGCAATTCGAGGTGATTTACAACATTCACTACCGACGTTTCGTAAGCGCTTGAGCATTGAATTTGAGTGTCGTTTAAGTAGGTAAGTATCTAAAAGTATATAGGTACCTATCTATATGCTCTGCAAAGATGTACCGTACCTAACGTCTGTCACCGCTGCCGGCCGAGTCATGCTGGCCGTTGGTTCAAGTCACAGGAATTTAAAAAGAAAACTACCTACTTACCGAGATCGAAATCAAAATTTTTAAAATAGTATTTTAATATTTTGTTCCAAAAATCCGATAAGATTTGTGCTATTGACTCGCTTGCATGCTTTGTATTTTGATTTTTTTCTGTTGTACCTATGTTCCTTATGTTCGAAGGTAGGAAAGGAAGGTACTTGCTGTTCGCCATTTTTGTTACAGTGTTGTCTTAGTCCTGTTTAGTAATCATATTTAATGTAAACCCTCAAACATTTTATAATGATTGGTCTTATAAGACTTCATAAACACCTATCGTTATCGTGTGTCGGGCTCCTAGCGGTTCTTTAATGTACGCTCATACTCGTTAATCATAATCTGATAATGAGCTTTTCTTTTAAGCTTTAATTTTGTTATACCATCAAGTTATGAAAATACTTACCTAGGTACTAAAATTTACGAAAACATAAAATATTAAAGATGCTGATTCAATCAGTTTGGATTGGAATCAAATCTTGTTTGAATGTTAGCTGCACTTTACCATTCTTATTAAATTAAACATGTAGGAACCCAGGAACCTACTTATTTATTTTGTGAAAAAAATAAAGCCAAATCTGGTTTTTTTATTATTCATTTGAGGGCTTTATCGCTTATCGATAACATCGCCCGGGCCAAATCTTATAACAAGAAAAATCAAGTTGGTAGACACTTTTGGCGTAAGTTGGCAGTACTTACAACACAGTGACAAATTCTTAAAGTAAGTTGGTAGTACTTACAGCACAGTTACAAAATCGGAAACAATTTACAAAAATATGAATATTGCATTGGTAGATCTGCAGGGAAGTCGGAAAGGCCGCCGACGGATTCGATATCGGAATAGTGCATTTTACACCAAGGCGAGAAAGTGATCAATTCCTACCGAGTGTGTCGTTCTTAAAACACACGAGGTAGGAATCGCACTTTCTGCCGAGTGATAAATAGTGCTTTATACTACACCTTCGAGGAAAATAAAAAGCAGAATTAATTATTAATTGAAATCGCGCCCAATGATGTTGGTAAAACCTCATTGACCGCGCCAGCCTTTGGATTCTTTTTTCAAAATATTGTTCGGAAATCGGAGGCCTAATGGACTTGGAGTAAAAACTTTTTGTCGTTTGACTGAAAGAAAATAACCATATTAACCATACTCGTAGCTACCGGCCGATCTTATAGGAAATTTAAAAAAAATAACACGTTAGAAATGGATTTCCATACACTTTTTCCTCCCGCTAAAACACGTGAGAAATGAAATTCCATAGAGTTTTTCCTCCCGGTTTCCTATAGGCCTGCAAAGACATACTTTCTATTCTATAAATGGAAAAGGAATAGGCACCTTTCCGAGCAGTTGTAGTATAAACGTTTTTCTTCGTAAAAAGTTTCCGATATCGAATCCGACGGCCTTTCCGACGAATCAAAATACCCCTGCAGATCTGCTGTGTCGTCGCCGCCGCGCCGCACCGTGGCGGTCACTGCCTAAGAATCGACTCCACCAATTCAGCCCGTGGTTGAGAGCCGACTAAGCCGACCAGCAGGAGTATTTTAATTAATTCGATTCGTTTCCGAATCGAATCCGGCGGATTCGAATTTCTGACCGATCTATAAAACGCTATTTTGATTTGGCCTCGGGTTGATGATCGAAATAAGGAGCTCCTCCTGAATTAAAATACTCCTGCAGATCTTGCCATAGCGCAGGTCTTCCTATTGACTATTTTAAACAAATAAAGTATTCGGCTTTTTTACCTCTTTTTACCTCTGCGCCGCGGCGGGCGAAGGTCGGCCTTCGGTGAGGTTTGATTCCCGCCTCGGGACAAATGTTTGTGCGATCTGCAGATACATACGGATCTTCAGATCGTAACCTATAGTTCTGGGCGTTCTGGATGTATTCTATGCATGAAAAAAAATCGATCTATGTAGTGTATTCTAATTATATAGTACCCATAACACAAGCTCAGCTTTGGGCTAGATGCTGTGTGAATTGTCTAGCATTATTTATTTTCCCGCTCGTCTCTTGACTCCTGGTTCCTCCAAAGTGCGCTTCGCATTCCAACGCGATCGTCCTCGCCTTACTGGGCATCTGTCGCTCGCTGAGTCGCCTCAAGAGGCAGGACACAGCCTAGCAGAGCCGGAGTAAGTCCGAAACTGAGCTCCGAAAACTGGCCCCGCCATCGCCCGATCTACGCAAAAACAACGAAGTAAACAAGAACTTTTACGCAGGGCTTTGTATCATGATAAATTAAACGTTCGATGACCAACAAGTTACTTTACTATCTTGGGTGATCAGCAGGGGTATTTTGATTCGTCGGAAAGGCCGTCGAATTCGATATCGGAAAAAAATCTTTTTACGAAGAAAACGTTGGCCAAGAGAACTGCTCCCATTTTCATTATCACCACATGAATTCCGGGAATTAAATCTGTTGTGCAGTTGGTATAAGTAGAGATACCAACTGCAGCGTAGTCGGTGAAAAAATGCGTCACAGTTTTCCATTAGCTGTGCTTAGCTTCGGGCTAGATGATGCTGCGTGAATGGTCCAGCATTATTTATTTATTTAACATTAAGAACTTTTTGCTTCCATGACCTTACTGTCCAACGAGGGCATTAAAGTTCTTCACCGAATTGGTCGCTGAATTCCGCCACATTATAACTCCATATGTCGTGCCCTGATAAAACTGCCCTGAATACACCCCTGCAGTGGGAATGTTGCGGTCGCGCGATTCGCACACGCCACATAAGGTCCCAACGACTTTTTTGACTTCTATTAACATCAGCTGTTAGGCTTAGATGACAATTAGGTACCGAGCTGAACGACTGCAAAAATGCTGATTCCATGGGAACCGCCAAGATCTAATCATGAAATGCTACTTAAATATATTCTAGTTAAGTTTCAAGTCAAGCTGTAGTCTATAGTATGTAGTCCGTGGAGTGGAGGCCCTGGAGACTTGCAGTTACAGGTTTTTTCTAAAAACCTATAGCAAGCTCCAGCCTCTCACAATACAGGATTTAGTATAGTTACGCCCTGTACCTACTTATTATAACTAAATTTTAAGTAAAACCTATGTGTAGATGAAATAAACAAATTATTATTATTATAATCTGCAAGGGTAAGTATGTCAATTCGTCGGAAAGGTCGTCGGATTCGATATCGGAAACGTTTTTCTTCGTAAATAGCTTCCGATATCGAATCCGACGGCCTTTCCGACGAATCAAAGTAGGTACCCCTGGAGATCTTGGCGGTTTCCATGGACGTGTTTGAACGTGTAATCCTAACAGGAAAATAATGCAAGAGTTCCTTTAACTTCGTCCTCACAAGGACAACTTAGTGTTGAGTTCAGTTGACGATAATATGACGATAACGTGACGTGTCCATTTTCTATCTATAGGATAGGATTTGGTACAGCGCACCTATCGTGGAGACAGGGAACTACGCAAATCCCATACAAAAACGAGACGGCACGATCACGTCTCTATAATATTGTCAACCGGACTATGGGCTCTGTTGTGCTGATTCATCCAAAACAACTCGTTACAGAGGTTTCTTAGTAAAGTTTTTGACTCCAGATAGGCAGTTTCTTGATCAGCCATGAGTCATTGCTAATTTCATTTAGTATCATTGGGTCGTTCACCGTATCCGATATTGTTAGTAGCTACCACAGGAGTAGTAGGTTCTATTCTACCTAATTAGAATGGAGGAAGTTACTATCACCGGAAGTTGGCGTCTGACTGTTAGCGGTTAAGGTGTTTTTATTACCCATCCGCATTTTTTTTATCGTCACTTATTGGCAAGACACGACATTCAACGCCATTGCGTTTCATTCATTGCAATGGCGTTGAATGTAGTGTGTTGCCATATCCTAGTTGTCTTGCACATTGAAGTCACTAACAAGACAGTTGCCAAACAATTTGGATGCCTAATAAAACCACATTTTTGCTCATTCGCCAAACTGACCAACTAGAAACTGAATCGTTACTTTGTATTTAGATTGCTTTGCTTCTGCCCGCCGCGCCGCCCGCTTTGTTCACTTGTTAGGTACCTACCCACCTAAATAAAACCTTGCCTATTACCTAGCACGTATATTAATTGAAACCTCATAATTCACGAAATGTGTATTTTCAGCTCTGCTTTTTGATGTATTGGTTTTGCAGATAGTTTATGGCTGTGAGAATATGCGTATGTTTAACCTTACGAATATTCTCAATCCTTATCGTATTTTTTAAGAGAAAAGTAACGATGTAGAATTGTTACTTTTTTCTGCTCTCGCTAGCACTAGGACAGTACCCTGATTATTTGCAAGCACGGCTGAGGTACCGTTATCGCTCGGAATGGGACCATCCGTTCTATCGGTACACTACCTACCTGCCAACCATGGCAACCATAACCGACATATTCGGACATCACACTAGACGACCAGCGGGTTGTAAAATAGCTCAGCGAAAACGTACACTACTTATTAGTTATTTAGAAATTCAAGCAGCTTATTTTGGGTTTTAAGATTTGGGTGAGAACTTAAGAAGCTGACGAATTTTGTCGTGTCGACAACACGACAGCCTTCTCTTACATTAATACAAGAACAATTTTTTTTTTATGTAGCCTATTCCGTCCCACTGCTGGGCAAAGGCCTCCCCCAAATGTTTCCACTCCGTGCGATCTTGCGCGATTTCCCACCACTCATTTAGGAAGGCGTTAAGGTCGTCCCGCCAACGTACAAAATTAAAAATTTTAAATCTCTCCGAGAGATTTTCGTGAAACATGTTTAAGAACACTCGGGATAAAATTATCTATGACACAAAAAAAACTATACGAAAATCGGTTCATCTGTTTGGGAGCTACGATACCACAGACAGACACGTTAAACCTTTAACGTTATAAGACCCCTCTCTTTTTGCGTTGGGAGTTAAAAATGGCAGGCATTTAAGTCCCACTTATTACCGCTATAACCAAACAACTATGGCAATGATCTGAATGTCGTACACTGCTGCCATAAATGCGAAACATTGGATGTCAGTTATGTACTTCTTCATGCCAAAACGAATACATAACTGATCTGGCTAAAATGTATCATAGATGTAAGTCTGGAATAACGTATGCTACTTTTTATCCCATAAATCAGTCCCCATGGGAATGGAATAGAAATAAATTCAAAACTTTTCCCACAAAACAATATAAGTTTGATTCTCGTTGACTTGTTATTGTTATATCTGGACTGGATGGATCTGTAAATAAAATACGCTACTTATTACCCCAGAATCAACGCGTGCGTGCGAAACTGCGGGCAGATAATAATAAATAAATAAATAAAAAATAAATAATGCTGGACAATTCACACAGCGTTATCTAGCCCCAAGCTAAGAAGAGCTTGTGTTATGGGTACTAGATAACTGATATACTTAATACAATACACTACATAGATAGATATTTTTTATTATAAGTACTTAGAAAACATCCAGAACAAACTGAACAGATATCTGCAGATCATACAAACATTTGTCCCGAGGCGGGAATCGAACCCGCAACCTCTTGCGTCGCAGGCGGACCTTCGCCCGCAGCGCCACAGAGGTCGTCGATAAATAATGCTGGACAATTCACACAGCATCATATAGCCCCAAACTAAGCAGAGCTTGTGTTATGGGTACTAGATATCTGATATACATATTACAATACACTACATAGATAGATATTTTTTATTATAAGTACTTAGAAAACATCCAGAACACCCTGAACAAGTATCTGCAGATCGTACAAACATTTGCCCCGAGGCGGGAATCGAACCCAATAAAAAATAGTGCATCATTCATTATATGGCAGCTATCAACTGTCATGGGTATGATGCATGTCACGCCATACATGCATGTCCGAATGTAAATAGGGACCCTCAGTTTAATGTCAAGTGAAGTGGGTTATTTGATTGATTAGATATTACTTCGGTTTCATTAGATACGTGAATGTTCAAGTATGGATTTATCTGCTGGTGTGTTCACAGAAATTTTATACCCATTTTAATGAGGTATCATCATCAATGCCTTCTACATCCAACAAAGAATCCCCTATTCACTATGGTAGGTTGTACAGGACGGTGTGGTACGAGGGGTCTACGAAATTACGTACAGGATGGACCAAACAGTGACGTCATAAAAAATAAAACGTCAAGTGCGAGTCGAACTCGCGCACTAAGGGTTCCGCTTAATCGTAAGACCTTTTTTCTTGCCAAATATTATGATTGTAGGTCAACATGAAGTAGGTATGTACCTACCCTGTATATTTTGGTCGACTTAGAGAATCAAAACTTATTAAGTGATACTATAAGGGTTCCTTTTTTCCTTTTGAGGTACGGAACCCTAAAAAACGTCAATTGCGAGTCGAACTCGCGCACTAAGAGTTCCGTTTAGTTATGAGACCTTGTTTCTTGCCAAATATCAAGATTCTAGGTCAACGGGAAGTAGGTACCCTGTATATTTTGGTCCAGGGAGAGAATCAAATATTTTATGAATTAACTACAAATTTAAGATTTTGATTTTTCCCTTTATTTAGGTATGCTATAAGGCTTTGCTTTTTCCCAAATTTTATTATTCTAGGTCAATGGCTGGTACCCTATAGGTTTTGTTTCATGATGGATGAGTCAGAAGTATTTTTTTAAGATTAAACTACAATCTTACATTTTTCGGATTTTTGCTTTTATTTGTGCTGTACGAACTTGCTTCTTGCCAAATTTCATGCTTCTCGAAATTTTATAATATTCGGACATAAACGGCTGTAACTTTTGATTGCGTTGACCTAAAAGTTTTATATATATTGAGGCTCCAAGAGGTTACGAACTTGAGTATTTGTTGTTAATTTCAACTCGATACCGTTACGATACGCGTTCCTGAGAAAAGGGGGTTGACGGAGGGACAGACAGACAGACAGACGGACAAAAAAGTGATCCTACAAGGGTTCCTTTTTTCCTTTTGAGGTACGGAACCCTAAAAATGAATGCCTCAATCCAAAAATACCCCATGTACTTATGTTCCCCGATTTTTCGTAGTTTTCGAAAGTCTTTGGTTACGCTTTCCATCGTAGCACGTGCTACGAAGATCTACGTTAAAATGTGTCGTAATGGAGAAGGAAGAGGGAGATATTCCCTGCCTCAACCTCAACAGCCTGTAGTGGTCCACTACTGGACGCAGGCCTCCCCCTGATAAGCGCCTTATTGACTTTTATCACATGGAGGGTACTGCCCATAATCCTCATGCAGGTTGGGCATGGGCATGCGGGTTGGGGATCGCAGTTCGGTGGTAGAATTGTTCTGCAGGGGCGCTGCTGCCCGCCCCCGGTGGACATCCCTTAGTCGCCTCTTACGACACCCGTGGGAAGAGTTGGGGTGGTGCAAATTCTAAGCCGGCACCACACGGCAAAATTCCCTGCGCAATGGTGGAATCTGCAACTCTCTGCGACGACTACTTCGAAAGATATTAGGAGTTTAGTAATTTTTCGCGGAAGTGTCTACTCGCACATATTATGTCATTAGCACAAGCGCCTTCACGCGCAAGTGTACACAAATGTCAACTCGCGCAAACGTTCACTTGCCCATATTATGTCCTTGGCCTAAGTGTCACTCGCGCAAATATATTATACTTACCACAATTTTTACTTAGTTTGTCTTAAAAATTTGGCCTCTATTTCGCATTGTAGGGTCTCTCGTAGGTGTAAGACTTCAACTAAGGGCTGGTCGGGAAGAGTATGTCAGTAAAACACTTCAGAACATATTACCTTGGTTTTTTATTAACTTGGTTTAAGTATTTTATTTAACCGCACACACAACTACGTATAAAAAAAGTTACGTCACTGCTCTTTACAATTTGCTTCCGTATTTTTCCTTTAAGATTTGTCCTCGGATTTTCGAGAAAATTCCATAACCTTCCAGAACTTTTTACACATTTCTTAAAGAGTCTCGAAAGCTCTAGAAAGTTCGACAAGGCGTAGAAAATCAACTCTATACAAACATCAGTAGTAGGTACATAAATCGATTGCCAACAAGTATTTGACGACCTCTGTGGCGCAGCGGGCGAATGTATTTCCGCGACGCTTGAGGTTGCGGGTTCGATTCCCGCCTCGGGACAAATGTTTGTACGATCTGCAGATATTTGTTCAGGGTGTTCTGGGTATTCTTCTGTTAGTTGATTGTTTACCTGAAATAATGTTTAATTTTGAAATTTAAATCCTATAAACCAAACTTTATGAGAAATACTATAGCTATCCTATTATAACTATTTAGAGTGTCCTGCACAATTTTGAGCCTTATTTTCATAGGCATAAATCTTCGTCGCAAACAAGTGTTGTTTTTCATCTGTCTTTCAATAAACACACCAGTATGCGCACATAGCCATGCTTACAATCATATTTTTATTCACGACAGGTCTTCCTATGGGTACATACATACGCATCTGTCTCCACAGGTGTCGCATTACATATAATTGGCTCAAGGAAAATATCGAGTGCTACGCTTCAAGTAGTTTTGGTACTTGGTTACAAGTAGTTTTGGTACTAGTTACGAGTAGTTTTGATACTTGACAGCTAATTAATATTTTATCTTGCTATCGGTTCAGTCACGCATCACAAACAATAGGTAATAATGATCGACAATAGACTGAACATGCTCACGCGGCGCTCACCATTCCATGTCCCCAACTCTGAACAACGATACTTGTAGTACAGTCAATCATTGCGGTCCGTTGATTGATACAATCGATTTAAGTGCTCACAAAAGCGGACCGTATATCAGGTATAACAGTTGTTAACGAAACGTCATAGATGACGTCATAACCGGCGCCATCTTTGCACTCATCACGCTACCGAGCATGGTCGCTATGAACGATCTGTCAAATTGTCTTATGATTATACAAATTGACATAAGAAATTTTCAAAATCACCATAAACTTGAGGTTATGTTTACGTGAGCGATGTGATCTATAGCCGTTTCGTTGAACACATCCCGATATCTGTCGTTATCGGGCTTAAAGAAATCGGAACAACTTTGAGCGCTGTTAGCGTTGAAATCGATTATATTTACATATGAAACGCAGGAATTGTGTCCTCAAAGGCCCCTCCTCTGGGGACACATTGACTGTACTACAAGTAAAGTAAGTACTAAGTAGTTGGGTGGAAAAGGCGAAAGCGGAAATTTTGGCTTCGGAACGTTATTTGGACCATACGAGACAAACACACTACAAGTTCCCAACCCTGTGAGGTGAACCTTAGAAGTAAGCGAGGGCACAAAAAAGGTCCCGTTTTTTGCTTACATCACGTAGACGATGCGTGATATGAAATTTTGTTATACTACATACTGAATGCTGATAAAATGTTCTACAACTTTGGTTCTATTCACTTTTAACTATACCTAATCGTTCTCTAGATATGTTCCGACAAATGGTCGTTGACTTGAAAAATAATTCCAAACCATACTACAAGATTCATCCGCAATGCTTTTTGTTTCGGATATTCGAAATCACACTAATCACATCACACTAGTCACACTAATATTATAAATTCGAAAGTTTGAATGGATGGTTGGATGGATGTTTGTTACCTCTTCACACCAAAACTACTGAATGGATGTGGCTGAAATTGCATACAGGTAATTCTAATCCTGGAATCAAACATAGTCTACTTTTTATACCATAAATCGGTTCCCATGGGATAGAAATCACCTTTAAACGTTTCCATAAAAACAACGCGTGCGAAGCCGCGGGCAGAAACTAGTCGTAAATAAAACAAGGGCCTCAAGTATAAATAATTAATAGGTATATTGAAAACGATGCTAACGTTCTAACAGACAAATTCCTAGACTCTTCTGTCGTATGGTTCTTATACGTATCGAAATCGTTGCTTGGGAGTCGGGGCCCTTGCTCTACCTAACCAAAGTTGATTTAATTAGGCTCTGAAATCATGCAATGCTATAAAATAGAAAATCAAAAACGTGTATTGAAATCAAACAAAGAAATAGAACAAGGCCCATTAAAACCCTGTTTTTATTTTGCAAATGAGTATTAAACACGCATGGGAATTTTTTCCCTCCGACATGTTATCTATCGATGTTTAATTTAAAATTTGATCCTACCTTGGTAGTTCATAGACGTAGTAGGTAGATACAACGTGGAAGTCGAGTATAATCAAAAAAGTGTATCTTTAAATCACAGCCATCACATTCGTATTCATTTTATAGATCTAAGCGCATCATTTAACATCTTCAACGAAAGTTGCATTATTATGTAGACCATCAATAAACAAGTTTAGCATTTTCAACAGTTTTTAACTGGAGTTCGCATGATCTTACTATTCAAATTTCTCAATTCAACACCCAGATACGGCCTAGTTCTATCAAAAGCTTGTAACAAAACACCGAATTACATATGAATGGAAACTGGACTGCATATATAAATACTTAATTTGGGTGCGGGCCCTACATTAGGGAGAGAAGAATGGGTAGCGAAAAGTAGAAATAAAAATATAATAAAGATAACTTATAAAGGCCCCCTTCTAATTGCACGTGTGTCAAACAAGTTCCAACTTGACAAAATGGCCAGCTGCTCAAAGCCCCCAAACCAAACCGATTTATAAAATTAAAAATAGCATGGAATCCAAACCAGTTTGCTGATTTCATCTCAGCTAAATTCAAGCTTATCAAAATCACCTTGGTAAGTGCAATCCCTCACAAAGTTCCACTTAGTAGGGATGTAATGTATCGTTTTATCAGATAACGATTATGTGTGTCTTTCAGACGCTCACTCATAACATAACATAACATTACCTCACTTTGGGCCGGACGAGCGACTCAATTCTTCGTATCCGTTTGGCTGCGCCAATAATTTTGCCTTCTCGCTGGGGCTTCTAAACAATAAAAATAAAAATAAAATAGCCAGCGTCTTGGGGACGCTTCCGACTGGTGTTGATATGGATCAGTTGAGCTATCTGTAGACTGTTTGCAACAGTCGGCAGTTAGCTCAATTGTTTCAATTGTAAATACTAGTATAATTTTCTTTGTGAATAAATGTATTATATATAAAAATAAAATACATCTTTTAACAATGCATGTATTTTATTTTGCTATTGCCATTGAATCAATAAATTCTGATCCGCACAATGCTAAGATCGAGTAGGATGTTAAGCTTCAGAACATAAAGTTCAGGATATTAAACTTAAATCAAATTAAAAAACAATTAACAGAAGACATAAAGTGTAACAAAACATCGTGTGGTAGCAACTTTTTATGGTCTGTGGGGGACCACAGACATAGACTATTAAAATATGGAAAGAGCATTTTCATAGAATATGGATGGTCTATAAAAGTTGCTTGTTAACCTCTGAGTACTAGTACTCAGAGTTGTTAACAAAGGCGAAAGTTATTGCCAACGCCCGCCCTAGTGTAGCAACGTGTCAAAAATGAAATTATTTATGAATTTTTCTTCTGAAGAGCGAGTTCATAAAATTACTTTTAATCTCGCACACTTTGGGCAGGCCTCTTCGTAAGTATATCAAATTATAAAATCCTTTTATCTAAAAACAAATTAGAACCAGTAAGTATTTACAATTGAAACAATTGAGGTAACTGCAGACTGTTGCAAACAATCTACAGGTTGCTCAACTGATCTATATCAATACCAGATTTATCTAGATGCTCGGCGGTATGTCAGCCAAGTACGGAAATAATTCCTGCCAAAACACATGTTTTAACTATGTTGTTTTGTTGAGCGAGTCCTACTCTACCCACTGCTAGTAGGTACTCACTCGAATGATGTCATTATTTTCTCACAAGCAGTGAAGCATGCTGCAAAAAATCTGAACATAAGTACCTACTGTGTTTTCTCACGCGAGTTTTTACTTGTGAGGTTTTATACAATGGATTTCACATAAGCTATGAGTATTTGTTCCCACAGAAGTTCTTTGCATCCCTGTTTCACTCTATTTCATCACCATGTTCTGATTTATACAAACTATTGCGTCACGTGATTATTTTTCATGAAAATCATATCGCTTATATATATTAATCTGTGACGATCTTTAGATACCTAGCTACTATTATCTCCATTAGATTGATTTTTCTCCTATATTGAACAGATTCATAAGATTAAGGTATGTATGTATGTTTCATTTATATTGGAGCTTGAGGTGATCGTAGTTTTAGCTATACTTATTTACGTGTTTGGAGAATGATTTTTTGACACGGTGTTTTAACCGAATAATTTCCTTCTTTTCCTAAACGTCTCGCTATGCTGACGTTTGGAAATTTTAAAGGACCATTTTTTAATGTTCTCAATTCGGCTGTATTTTTAGAAAGAAAGAAAGAAAGAAAATCCATTTATTTGACTTAAACATACACACACACAAATAATAAAAATTACTTAAGGGGCCAAAAAGGTCCCTGTCTTAGCATTTTGCCGCTACAAGCCACAGCGAGTAGCGGCGCTTATTACATTCTTTATGAAAATTTTCATTTAGGCAACCATTTTCAGTCACTGTAATTCTAGTATTTATTGGCGCGCTGTGCATCTGTATTGCATCTACACATCGCATTGAGAACCCTGAACCCTGTGTGGCACCAAGGGGCCTAATCTGAACACTACAGACAAGCCTGACAAGCGGCGCCATTATAAAAGAAGTTGAAGTTGAACACTACAGACATTGAACTCAAGATCCCCATATAAAGCAACGCTGACCTTTTTATCAAATTGAGGCATGCTGGTGATCTCATGCCGGCTGACTCTCGACTCACCGCCAGAAATAACCATCTGGCGTAGTATTCCCGATTCGGACCTGTCGATTCGACCTGATGTGTAGGTGTAATTGAGACCATCGGTTTTTTTGCGGATAATTAGTCAACGTAGCCAGAAAATAAAAGCGTGAGCGCAATTTTATTAAGAGCTTTGCTTTACTTGCGCTATCGATTTTAAACTTAGTAGGAGAATGATCGACCAGAGTATTTCTGTTATCATACTCTACAATTTTATTGACAGACCTCAGGTCCTCAGCTCTGGTCTATCAATAAAATTGTAGAGTAGGTAGGTATGATATGAAAAATACTATGGTCGATCATTCTGCTACTAAGTTTAAAATCGATATCACAAGTCAAGCAAAGCTCTCAAATTAAAATAGCGGTCAAGCTTTTATTTTCTAGAGTCAGTGTGAATGAAGTCAAACATAGGCTTTTAAAAATAACTGAAGTATTACAATAAAATAATAGGAACAAATTAGAACTAGTAGACAATTTCGCTAACTGCAGACAATCTACAGGTAGCTCAACTGATCCATATCAATTCATTTGCTTAGTTTAAGGCCTTTCAAAAGTAGAATGTAATACAAAATGAACTGACTTTTACCTCATAGGAAGTAAAAGTTTAACGTCAAGGGGATGAATCAGTTTCTACCGTAGTTTGCAATAAATGGGCACAACTTTCGAGGTTAACGACCGTTAAAATCAAATAATAGGAACAAATTAGAACTAGTAGACAATTTTGCTAACTGCAGACAATCTACAGGTAGCTCAACTGATCCATATCAATTCATTTGCTTAGCTTAAGGCCTTTCAAAAGTAGAATGTAATACAAAATGAACTGACATTTACCTCTTAAGAAGTAAAAGTTTAACGTCAAGGGGATGAATCAGTTTCTAGCCGTAGTTTGCAATAAATGGGCACAACTTTCGAGGTTAACGACCGCTACAGCAAGGCCCGCTAGTTTTTGGCACTACAGAAGTCGAACGCCGCCACTACGACTCACGATCTCACAATCTGTATTGTAAACTGTTTCCTCATCAAAATTGAAATGGGAAACTACGAGGTCGATAAACCGCAGGATGAGAATTTCATGTCTTTTGGACACAGCCTTGAGGATTTCTGGGAAGGAGAGTGACTGTTCTACATTATTTTATGGATAACGTGGTGTCTCTACACATGTCATTTATTATAAAGAACGAACGTGAAGCACTGTTTGGTTTTTAACCGACTCCGAAAAAAGGAGGAGGTTCTATTGGACAGATTGTCAAAACCTTGCTGTGCAAAAAGGCCTACCTACTATAAAATATCAGATTATCTAGAGGATAAAAAAGCTTGGGACGGGTTTTGCTCCAACTCGAAAAATAACAAATAACAGGCTAAACGTTTCTTCGTCGCTTCTTTACTTTAGTCTACTACATATCGAAGCGACAGAAATCAAAAATATCACTTTATTTCCGTGTCAGTGTTTAGTTTTATATTTTGACCTTTTCTAAGTGTACTACATTTATTGTAAGTATTTATGGAAATAAAGAGTTTTTGATTTTGATTTTGTTCGGCTTCTAGGCTTTCGGCGTTCGGCTTATAGGTTCTTACCTACTTAGTTCTAGAACTAGGTACCTATAACAATTACAACAACTAAAAAGCCACCGAGACGACTTTTAAAAATACCTAAGTATACAGGTTGTCCCACGCAACTTGTACCGTTGTGAAAATAGTCATTTCAAATGCATGAAATAAGTTTCACTATTTTCGACTTTATATCTTTTATATCAACTTTAAACTCCGTTTTCGCATAAAAATGTCCTTTAAACTACCAACTTTTTTGTGCTAAGGAGAGCTAAGGAGCCCATAAATTTTTTAGAATTATCAAGAAGTTATTCAGACAGGGTTAAGTTATTATTTTTTTCAAGTTCAAATCAAGTAAAAGTTTCTCTCAAACAGAAATTTTAATTTCGTAATTAAAATCTGAGCCACTTGTAGTTAGAATTTTGGTGTTTAGTGTTTTTACAGACGAACACACATGCTAGCTATAATACTAACAAAAAAAACTCAAAGAATCACATTCACAGAAAAAATTATAGTTAAAACCGACCAAATTTTTTAAAAATCTTAAAATGAAACAAAATAATTCATAGCTCGAAAACTAAAAAAATCGCGGAACATAGGTAGCTAGAGATAAACCATTCTAAAAATGCACGCCCCTTTTACTATAATAACTATTGTAGTTTGACGAATTCACTGCGGATGTAAGGGATGAAACGTTGGTGTTCTTCCAACACAAATAAGGTTTGTAGTTAACTCGCTTACATCCGTAATGAATGCACGCCCCCTCCACAAAACGTCATAGGTACCTCTACACTCGGCGTGCACTTTTAGAATGGTTTATCTCTACATGCCCCCATGTAGAGGATAAACCATTCTAAAGAGGCATTCAACCGATAGGAATTGATGTCCCCAGACCACATACCTTCGCTGGTACAGGTTTTATGGGACACCCTGTATGGGACCCCCTGTATGATAAGAAAAGCTTCTTGCATTGATCCTATGGAAAGGAGAGCCTTAGGAAGGTATTATTTTCACATGCCTTTTTATAGCCAAAACCCAACCCATGCTGAATCATTTTATTGCAAACTAGAACAGTCAGGTTCTAATCAAAGTAATTTTCGCTGTTATTTCAAATATCCAGGGAGTGGGTGATAATGATAAAGTACAATTAGGCAACCTTCTCTATCGCTATTTCGTGATATCGGCTACGTGCTCGGAGTAAAAAGCACGTAGAGTCGACGAGTTAACGAAGGTTTCTGCATCACGAATTATTGTTGATGAAAATATTCCAACATAAAATAAGCCATAAGGCAACATAATAATATATAAAGCTTTGTTTTATAACATGACACATTTGTGAACTGTCAATGTAAAAATCTCTTCTGTTCGTGGTTTTAAACTGTCAGTAATGTGCTCTCACCAAAAATTATCCTATTCACGTAAATATAAATAATACAGTCTCTTTAGACGCCTTTTATTATACAATTGTATTTATCAACAACAGTCAGGGTTTATTCTCTGATGTATGCCCTACATCAGAGGACAAAATCCCTGTTTAATATTAAGTACTAAACCTCTAGCCCTAAGTGTACCTACTAACAAAATAGACTAAGTTGTCTGAATAAAGAAATTTTTATTATTTTATTATTTCCCACTGCTGCAAAAGTTTTTTTTATAAAAGACTAGCTTCTGCCCGCGGCTTTGCACTCGTATTTTCGGTATAATAAGTATAGCCATCTAAGTTAGGCTTTGTTCTAAACGTACGCCAAATTTCATCTTGATCCGTTCAGTAGTTTTGGTTACCAAAATTGTAGGATAGTAGGATTGGAGTCTGCACACATTGTGAACACCTGCTGTTAAGATAAATGCCAATCGCTTGCGATTCTATCCCGTATTTCACGTACTTCCGAAAATGTCGAACATTGCACCGCTTTAGAGCATGGTAGTGTTAAAGGTTAGACACAGACCTCTATGTTTATAGATTTAGAACAATCAGTGTATCCTTTTACGAGGACATTTGCTTCAAAAGGTTACCTATTAGAAAATGTTTACAGAAAATACTTAACAACAGGTCAACTTAGGTGCAAGTCTTGCAATTGACTGCCTTAAAAAACTGCTCTACAAAACATTTACTTATCAGGATCTTTGTAAATTATAAAAGGTGCTGAATAAAAATGCCTAATCCTTCAAACTTAATAGATTTCTAATATTTAGAATTTCAAATGGTTAACGTAAATTAAACCTTTTTATTCAGCATCTTTACCACCTTTCCGGTAAGGAGTGTTTTGTTTAACCAACGTTTATAAATATTCAGAAAAAGAATCAAGAATCAAAAAATTATCTGAGTGTCTGGTCGAAGCGACGTGTGACCCGAGAGTTGGTGAGTAGGTATCTGGCACAGCGCATCAGCATTGCCATACAGCGTGGCAATGCAGCCAGCGTCTTGGGGACGCTTCCGACTGGTATTGATATAGATCAGTTGAGCTACCTGTAGACTGTTTGCAACAGTCAGCAGTTAGCTCAATTGTTGCAATTGTAAATAGTAGTATAATTTTCTTTGTGAATAAAGACTGTTATCACTTATGAAGACAGAATCAAAAACTCTTATTTCCATAATTAAATGTACATTTAGAAAAGGTCAAATTTTTACACTGACACGGAAATAAAGTGATATTTTGACGTGACAACGTCTTATAAATTGGTTTGCCGGGTGACACTTCAAGAAACTGCGTTACGCGTTACGCTCCGCTCACGTTATGCAGACATAAAAAGTGAAAGGAACTCAAAGTCGTTGTCACGTAAAACTTTCGCCCGTATACCGACTTTACAGGCAACCAATTTTTTTTTTTATATTTGTCACATCGATATGTAGCAAAACGTTAAAGGAAGTCAGTTCCTAGGCTCAAAATCCGTCTTGCTTTTTATTACTCTGTAACCACGTGCCTAAATTAACACAAATATCGATAAAACTAGTAAGTGGGTCGTCAGTATTTAATACCATTCGTAAAAACGTCACACTAATATTATAAACGCGAAAGTTTGGATGTTTAGATGTTTGGATGGATGTTTGTTATCTATTCACGCCATAACGACTTAACCGATCGGGCTGAAATATAGCATTTATGTAGCTATATGCCAGGATTCAAACTTAGGCTACTTTTTATCCCATAAACAGTTCCCATGGAATAGAAATTTCCAAAGAACAGTCCAGGCACCACAGAGCCTAGCAGTTTTGCTGATAACCAATCTTTGTGTATATAGGAACAGGAAACACATGGTTAGATAACAAAACCGTTATGCTGTTAGTGTAGTCAATTGGCAGAAAGAAACGATAACACACACAATATGATTTCTTATTAATTGAACAGAGGAAGCCAAGGGTGAACTAGTTATTTTTCCGCTGATCATTTATTTTTGTATCCTGTTATCATTGAGTTACAATCCTAGGATTGTAACTTAATTATTTTTAACATTTTACTAATTTTATTTTCATTATGAACGTAAGCGTTGCCTAGGAACCCAGTTTGTGTTGGAAGAACATCAACGTCTATTTTATTTTTTTAAAGCCGCGATTTTGAAGCGTGTCTTTTTTCTTTAAACAACCGCCCATACATTTCCTAAAATTCATTCAGTTGGTCTTTTTTTAAAAAAAATTATTACTTGTGGATTTGTAATGGATTTGTAATCCTTCCTTCAACTAGGTACTACTATTTAATGAAGGTACTTTAAATTCCTGTAATATGAATTTTTACTTGCTTCTAATTCTGTATTTTATCATTATTGGTCAAGATTAAACAGTTATTACCTAAGAGTTTGTGAAAATTATTTTGTTTTATAATTTTGATAAATTCTATACCTATTATTATAATAGACTAGCTGCGCCCCGCGGCTTCGCTCGCGTGGATATTTATGTTTCCCATTTTCTTAATTTTTTCTTTGCTATAAACCTCACGGGGCCCGAGACCTTTCCAACGAATGCAAAACCGTGGAAATCGGTTCGTGCGTTCGTGAGTTATAGCGTCAGGAAGGAAAACCCGACTTATTTTTATATAGTAGATAAGTACATAGGAAGAGTACCTAGCATAAACATTATAGTCTTCAAATATTGCACTACCCCAACGTAAGTGACACTTCGGCGCTTCGTGGGCGAAGGCTGACTCACGCGCATTTACTCCATTGCCCTCATGATCATTGCACCCAATTAACTTATTGCGTATCAAACTGACATTCTTGAGATAATTATTAATTTGTGTTTACTTGAGAATAACAGATAGAGCACCAGTGCTTTGACAGAATCAACAATCGTATACTACCCTAGTAGTAAGTAAATCTTGTGGTATAGATAGTTTAGGTTCTAGACTAGAATAACACGTTAGGCTAACCTAATTTTCAAAGATTGACCTCTGAGGGGATTAAAAATGGTGGTAAAGTTTCCATGGAAAATTACTATCCCTTGGTTCGATTCACGTAAAACTCGGTGTAAATAAAATAAAAAGTAAACAAAAATAACCCCTAGAGGATGTGCAATAAACTTTAAAATTTGTATGGTTTCCGGGTCAAGTCGCAGGGCGCAGCTAGTTGAAAATAAAGCGAATAAAACAATAGTATTAATATCTATCACATTTGTATCTTTTGTTTTATTATTTTAATATTGATAGATTTTTATATTTGTCTGTTTTTCTTGTCTGTTTGAGTAGTTAGTCCGTAAAGCCAACATGTAGCTCTGACGGAAGACCAGCTTTGGTTGCTAGCTTGCTAGTCAACCAACCCATGCTGAGGGTTGGTTGCTGAGCCCATGAAAATGGCTCTGCATTTTGTTACTGGGTTTACACTTTGTATTTTAATCTAAGTTTATTATGTATTTTAGTCTAAGCTTAGTATGTGTAAGTCTTTTAACAAAGAAACTTATGTTCTATTCTTTTCTATTATATCTTTAAATAAATAAATAAATATTCTGCGCTATGATAACGAGCTAATGACAGATAGGGGTAGTCATCCAGGACACTGAACTGATAAGGTGTAGCGTTGAACTCCGGGAGTTGAGGTATTCCTTCAGATAATTAAGAAATAATAATTTATTTCTTGAATAAATAATAATTCAATATAATTCAAGAAAAAAAATCTTAAGAAATTCATTTCAATTTATTTATTCAAACAACTTCACAGGACAAACCACTTAAGTCTACATATCTAACTCAACTTAACTTAAAACAAAAATTAAAATAAGAGCTTCCAGGTAACATACAGATTTGAAGAAGTAATTAAACTTAAAACTAAAATAGAGCTTTTAGGTAAAATACATATTTGAAGAAGTAATTAAAATATTATAATGATTTACCCTTAGAAGAAATTCTTAAAAGCTTATAAATAAGCTTATGGTAGGTAAAATACCTTTACCTACCTGCCTATAGTTTCTAATTCTAATTCAAGAATGCTGCTTGCTAAGACTGACTTTGTGGCATTACCTTCGCACATTGGAATCCAAGTAATTGGAAACTACTCTAAATAGGAGCTGCTTATCTCTATTCAAGCAACCTTTGGCTGGCAACCTGACTTGTAAACCGGGCACTCCCCGCAGCATCTCTTCATACAAAAGTTGCGTTTTGGCTTGGCACATATGTATGTGCCAAGCCAAAACGCAACTTTTCATTTTGACACTTGCAACTGTGTGTGTGACGTCTTGGGTCAGTTCATGAAAACATTGTGCGAGTGAGATAGTTGCGAGATAACTCAGACATTTTATTTTATCTTTTCTCTGTCCATGTCCATGATTAGATGATCACACAAACAAAATGTCGAACACCATCGCCGTCGTCTAAAATCATTACCCATGCCATCTGCGCCCCAGGCTTGCGCCGTACGTACCTTGCATTTGGACCGTGGTAAAACTCGACTAGGGGCCGGCGGCGCGGGGTGAGGAAGTTCCGGCAAGTGGGAGGCGAAGAATGTCTATTCTATATGTCAGTAGGTACTATTATATATTCTTTGACCGGGGTTATCAAGATCAAAAATGCAAGCACGCGGAGACTGGCGAGGCTGAAGTCTGCGGTGATTAGAGGTGAACAGCCACATAAAAATTCTCGTTAAATAACTGTTAAGGTAATCCAAGGTCCCTGTTTCCAATTGAGTTAAGCAAGTATCATCAGCGCAAAAAGTGGCTCTTCCCGGCGTGGTACAGTCGGACCAAAAAGTAGTTGCATTCCATTGTTGATTGGAACGACTCCCACAAGTGCTCGGGAAAAGTCGCTTGCGCTGAAATCAAGAAGCAATAAGAAATATTATGGATCTGGTATTTTATTGAAACGAATTTTAGTGATTTTTGATCGTTAGCTAGTCGTGATTTTTCAAAAGTATTATGTTGGTTTTTAAGCTTGACGGGATAAATACTAATCCTTCAATTTTTTCCATTGTAAATAGTGTAATTTTCTTTGTGAATATATACCTCGGGAATATTTTTTTTTATAGTACCACCTCGGAAACATTCTCTATACAACAATGAAATTATCAGCAAAATCGGTTAACCATTGGCGGAGATATCAATTAACATACACACAAAAAACATACAGCCGAATTGAGGATATCCTTGTTTGAAGTCTATTAAAAAGGCAAAATCATGTTTTGAACTAGGTGACGGTGACACTAGTAACTAGACGACCTCTGTGGCGCAGCGGTCTGCCTGCGACGCAGGAGGTTGCGGGTTCGATTCCCGCCTCGGGACAAATGTTTACACGATCTGAAGATATTTGTTCAGGAGTTCTGGATGTTTTTCTATGTATAATAAAAAATATCTATCTATGTAGTGTATTGTATTATGTATATCAATTATCTAGTACCCATAACACAAGCTATGCTCTTGGGGCTAGATAATGCTGTGTGAATTGTCCAGCATTATTTATTTATTTATTTATAACTTGATTACCTTTTTAACCCCCGACGCCAAAAGAGAGGGGTGTTATAAGTTTAAATGTGTCTATCTGTGTATCTGTCTGTGGTATCGTAGCTCCCAAACAACGGTTGAACCGATTTTCATTTAGTTGTTTGTGTCATAGATAATTTTATCCCGAGTGTTCTTAGCCATGTTTCATGAAAATCTGTAAGGGGTTTGCAAAATTTTTAATTTTGTTCTTGTTCAGCAGTCAGTACTCAGATTCTACTGAATATTTCGTTTATACGAGTACCTTACTGATATTTTTTCAGCCAGTCAGTACCTACGAGTGTAGTAAGTACTGCTTTTCATCCGGCCTTTCGATCTTTAAGTCTAATTGGATGGATTTCCTTACTCTGTGTACTATCAGATCACCAACACTTGACCTTTTCTCTACATTTAAATAAATAAATAAATAAACAATGCTGGACAAATCCTTACAGGATCTAGCCCCGAGCTAAGCAGAGCTTGTGTTATGAGTAGGTACTTACTAGATGACTGATATCACACTGATCACATCACACTAATAATATAAATACGAAAGTTTGGATGGATGTATGGATGTTTGTTACCTCCTCACGCCAAAACTACTGAACAGATCGGGTTGAAATTTACATACAAGCATACAAGTAATTCAAATCCTGGAATCAAACATAAGCTATTTTTTATCCCATTAACAGTTCCCATGGGATAGAAATCACCTTTAAACGTTTCCGTAGAAAAAACGCGTGCGAAGCTGCGGGCATAAACTAGTTCTTTATATAATACATTACATAGATCGATATTTTTATACACCAGAACACCCGTAACAAATATTGGCTGATCCTACAAACATTTGTCTCAAGGCGGGAACCAAACCCCCAACCTCCTGCATCTCAGGCGGACCTTTTCCCGCTGCGCCACATCGGTCGTCAATTTCCAAGCACATTCTCCATCAAAAAGTCCTTATCTCCCCAGTTATGGTTGTATGTGGTTGCGACCCAGTGCAGCGTAATGCAGTGCAATCACCGCGCGTTCCCGTGAGAAACGAACCTGCCCCGCGCGCCTCACCTCCGCATGCTTACCTACCTCGGTAAGGTCATGTTAGTTCCTCCGAAATCT
Source organism: Eupithecia subfuscata (assembly GCA_963564075.1). Taxonomy (NCBI): domain Eukaryota; kingdom Metazoa; phylum Arthropoda; class Insecta; order Lepidoptera; family Geometridae; genus Eupithecia; species Eupithecia subfuscata. The sequence goes on along the minus strand of OY751109.1, from coordinate 8,597,309 downwards.
ACATCAGCTAAAATGTTTGATACCTAATGTAGATGTGTTTTGTTTTGTTGCTTGTCTGTCTTAGTTTTAATCAGTAGTTTATATGGCAAATACAAACTGATCTGCATCAACTTTCGGCTTTAAATTATATAGGACTAACTTCTGCCCACGTTTTTTCGGTATAATAAGTAGCATATTATCTGCGGTGCCGTCTTAGAATTTGCACCATCCCAACTCTTCCCGCGGGTGTCGTAAGAGGCGACTAAGGGATATCCACCGGGGGCGGGCAGCAACGCCCCGTGCAGAACATTCTACCAACGAACTGCGATCCCCAACCCGCATGCCCAGCGTGGGGATTATGGGCATTACCCCCCAAGAGATAAAAGCCAATAAGGCGTTTATCAGGGGGAGGCCTGCGTCCAGCAGTGGACCAACACAGGCTGTTGAGGTTGAGGAGGTTGAGGTATCTGCGTTAGGCTTTGCTCTAAACGCACCCCAAATTTCATCTTGATCTGTTCCGTAGTTTTGGAGTAGGTAACAAAATATCAGATTTCACAAACTTTCGGCTTAATAATATTACTAGCTGCTGCCCGCGTCTTCGCACGCGTATTGTCAGTATAATAAGTAGCCAATTATTTATCTAAGTTAGGCCATGTTCTAAATGTACGCCAAATTTCATCTTGATCAGTACTTTTGGAGATCAAACTTTCGAATATTAGTAGTGGCTTTAGAATATAGTAGTATGGGTATTCAAAAAGTACCGTGATCTGATAGATAGCTATCTTTCTAGGTGACAGTACTCAAATACTGTTTCTTGAAAAGGTTTCCAAACGCGACGAAATGGAGGCGTAGGTATGAAACAAAAATTTTCTTCAGTTCATCCTTAGATAATCAAATCAATCGTTTATTTTGCAAGAATACAAAATTGAGATACATACAATATGGTATGGTATCAACTCAACAGCCTGTATTCCACTACTGGATGCAGGCCTCCGGGGGTTGTTGGAGGGGGAGTTTGCAAATTTTAAGCCGGCATCACACAGCGAGTGCGGTGGTTTGGTATAATATTCTAAAACTAGTTCGTCATAGGTACTACCCACTTCATGTTGATGCGCTGTGTCGTTGTGCGTCAATGAAACCAAACCACATTTCTGATAGGTTAACCGGGTTCTTGGTAATTAACAAATGTAACATTAATGATGAACGTGTCAGGGTAATTTAGGCCGCGTCATTGTACTGTACGCTAATCGGTTGAAGGACGGTAGGTCTGACATTCCTTTGGATGGAAAGGGTATGCTTCAAAACCAAGTCATCGAGTTTGATACAGTTCGTTTACGTAAGGTAGATTGGATACACAGGGTGGATTTTTTGGACGGGGCAGTACGGGGGTAACAGAAAAAGTTTTTGTGTAAAATGCCCATTTTCTTACGTTATTTTTGAAAGTCTGTATAGAGGATGATCATTTCAAAAAAACATGGATAGATAGATAGAATATACTTTATTGCTAAAAGTTGTACATGGGCGAGCATAATTCTAGATAGCATTCTCTACCTGCTAACCTTAAGAGCCCCCTAAAACTATTTTCTTTTGAATTTGAATTTTATTCCTCTCCTTACTGCCCTGTCCGAAAAATCCACCTGTATAGGAATCTGAGTATATTAAGGTCCATTATTAAGTATCTTACCACTCTCAAAGTCTTATGTCCTGAAGGATCATAACATAACCGAAGTAGTATACGTACTAAACTTTTCGTAGAATTATCCATGGTTCAAAATAACTTTAAGATTAACACAGCACTATCCATGTAGCCATGTAGTTAAAATCTTAGAAACACATTAACTTATTTTATATTTTATATTAAACAGGGTGAGGCGTAAAGCCTTGAGCTACGGATAGGGGGCATCAAATCTGTTCAGAAAATAAAATACCCAGTAAAAGTGTCACGGTTTTCTAGTTATTGGACATTTTAGAAATTTTTAACTCTTTTTACCCTTGTGTCGAGGAGCTGCGTAAGCGAATACAAAGGGCGGTCCAAGCATGCACGCAACATAAAGCGCTCTTTTATTCGAAGATTCAGGGCTTGCATAATAGCTAGTAATAAAATAATAAGCCATTGGATCGAAGCAGTTAGTCGCTCAGCGAGCTATGGAAAAAGCTATGCTCGGAGTCTCTCTGAAGGATAAAATTCGTAACTAATACATCCGACAGAGAACCAAAGTTGCCACCTATCATAAGTTTTTAATGCCTTTAATCGTTTTATTTTGTACCTATGTTATTTACTTAGTTAAGGCAGAGATGCGAAGTTGCTTTTGGTGCCCACCAAACTGTATTCGCATCTCAGTCTAAATTCTAAACTATACAAAGTAAAACTAATACAGAGGCATTAAAAAAGATTATGATAGGTATCATAAACTGCCAAATGGATTTTTGTATGATTTGTTTGACGAAATTATAAAATAAAATCATCGGTAAAAAATTGTGTAAGTCGGGGTAGCGCCTTAAAGGTATACTTTAAATATTACTTTCAAAATCATTAGAAGCTAATATTGTAAGATTTCAAGAAACAATTCCTACATGATTCCCAAGTAACAGCGTCGTGAGAAAACACTGAACAAGATCTTGTGAAAGAATACGTTCTCAAATAAACAGCTCATTGAAGACGGCAATCGCACCACCAACTAAGAAAGATCCACCGCACCCCTCTGAGACCATCCAATCCTTTACCGACGAAGGATTACTATAGCAAAAGCAGAGATCCTCAAATAATGGTTGGGTCATGCACATGCTGCATCCATTGAGGTCCCTTCACACGGTCAAAGAAGACAAAAAATAATACAAAAACCGTTACGCTCCCGAAAAAATATTCCCATAACTCATGAATGTCATTGATAAACATGTAGAGCAGTTAGGTACCTAGAAGCGCTTTGATAAAACGTGATGTTGAATGAACATACAAAGCAATGGAATTATTCGGGCTTCTGAATATGGAAATGATGCGGATAAAAGTGTGCTTTCAACTACCTACCCATAATTGATGGAACTAGGTACTGAAGGTGGTTAGTGATACCCGAAAAGAGTCTGGTTTTACTATTTTCTAGGTTCTACAAGTAATTTAATTAACAGATAAGTTTAGCGCACATTGTAAGCTACGAAACTTTAAGTCAATTGTACACATGCGAGCTTTTAAATGGAATCGCTTCATCGCGAGTTGATCAAAACTATTTTTTTTACAATTTATATACAAAGAACTATATATTGTGGTATATCATTTGAAAGGTAATTTTGTTACCTTTCAAAAATATTTAAAATTAATTAAATTTGCTACCTAAATTTTGGGAATTATTGCAATAGGTCGAAGTTGTGGGCGTCTAAATGAATAGGCAGTAATATGAAAAAAATAAAATTTTCTTCCTCGTATCCGCTGTTTTAGCTCGTCCCACATAGGTATGCCAGATTGGGTTTAAGTCAGGAATAAGGGCTGGCCAGTCTAGTGTGGGAATGCCGACATGGAAGACGTCTGTCGGTACTGTCTAGTCACTGCAGCGGTGTGGCAACGGACATTATCGTGCATTTAATCAAAATTTATCGTCGCCAATAAATCCGGCGTAAGGGAAAACATAACTTAACCCATAGTACACTGCAAAGAAATTGTAAAAATTAGTCTTGAACAACCCGCCATGAAGCGATTCCAGTTTAAAGCTCGCAAGTGTAGTTTTGGAGTTAATCGACATAATGTTGATTTTAGTAAAAAATAGACTCCAAAACGTCAATTGATTTGTAAATTGTTGTAGCGTGGGTTGTGTAAGGCTCATATGACATACATATTTACCTAGATGTGGGTATTTTGTATTCCAATTAGTTCCAAATAACTTCAGCTCCACTGATGTAATGATTCGTTATCTAAACTAAACGAATACAAAACTCATCAAGCCCAGGAAGATTCGTTTACCATCTGCACCGCAAATGTGCGAGGGACCGACATTCCGTGAATGGAACAAGCCATGAGACCGGAGACCTCAAGCATTCTCACGGTACACAAAAATAGATAAAGTAATTGTAAAGCTATGGCTTACTTTGGTTTTCAAAATGTTTGATTAATGTCCGGCGGAGGATGAATTTCCAATACAAACGTAATACCAAAAAATTTGTAATTTCAGCATATTTTCACCATCGTCTGCTATTAATTGTATTAAAATAGTAGGTATTTATCTAGGTTCTTGCCACATTCTTTTTTTAGGATACCTTTCTGAAATGAATTTAAAACGAATCGCATTTTTACATCAAAGAATGAATGTCGTCTTAGTATTTTTGCAAGAATACAAGAATACAAGAAGATAAGTGGCATTAAAAAAAAGCCTATGATAGGAAGCACAAACTGGCCAATCAATTTTTTTAAATTCCTTCGTTTAACAGAATACTGATTTGGGTCGGGGTAGCGCCTTAAGAAAATAACTCTCATAAGAATTCGTTTTCTTTCAGTAAGCAGAGAAAACTAGAAAATACAAAAAGTAGTCAAGGTTCTTCCAGATTCATTTGATTTTTTTTTCATTAATATCTTCCTACTTATCGAAAGATAGTCAGTAAGTAAGGTAAAAATAAATGCGTGCTTTAACAAGGTTACAATTTTTACAAGCTTTTACGTGCAATAAATGTTTGTCTATTGCTTCTATCAACTTTTTATTTTGTATTATTTTTAAAATAATTATATTTAATAATTTTGAAATAAATAATTTAATTTCAATTTTAATTAATTCCCGGTCACTTTATCTCGAGACCTGGCGTCGATGACGTCACGTAGCGTCGGCGCTCTGATATGGTGCGCAAAACAAGCATTCTCTATTTGGATATTATTATAAACAATAAGGTTTCCAACAAAACAAATATTGTGTTAATTAATTTAATGTAGGTAATATTATTATAATGATACGATGAAAATGATGGAAAATAAATGAAACAATCTTGGTTAAGTGGGTACAAGAAGTGTTTATTACACAAAACTACATATAAGATAGGTACTATAAATCTTCTTCAGAATATATGATTGGCTCGATGCCAGTCATTGTCTCATTATCGCTATCGCTGATCTCACTGTCCGAACTCTCCTCGCCTAGGGATATAATCATTTCACGAACATTTTCTTCTTCAAGGTGGTCTTTCTCCCAATACTCCTGTTGTAATCTTTCGACGTGATTTACTTCATTTTTCCAGTCGGAAGGTGTGATGGAATTAATCGCATCTCTTGTTAATTTTTCTATTTCTTTTTCTGACTGGCTAACATTTTTGTCTGCCACCCTTTGCTTCACTAGATTCCAGATATATTCAATCGGATTTAAGTCACAGTGATAGGGTGGCAGACGTACTATTTCCTGACCATGCTCCTTCATTAAATCGTCGACGACGTATTTTTTTGGAGGCTTTGTTCTTAAAGTTATCGTGTACAATTCCTTTTTCGTCATATTCTCGTCGAAGGGAACGTTATTGTCACGCAACCAGTTTTGCATATCAGCTGTGAGAGATGCACTCGTGGGTGCCTTTATTGATTGAGTTGAATGGTAAGGTGCATTGTCAATGACGACTATACCGTTCGGCGGTAAGTTAGGTAGCAACTTTTCTTTGAGCCATTTCAAGAAATTATCCGTATTCATCTCATGATGATAGTCACCTGTTGTCTGTTTGCATGTATATAGTAATTCTGCGCCTGGTATGAAACCGTTTTCTCCCCCAGCATGCACAAGAATCCATCTCTGGCCGGGGTTGAAATTTTTTTTCATGCTGCTGTCGGTACTATTTTGGCAACATTTATTAACAGTGTAGTGTGAGTGAATCCATGTTTCGTCTAGGAACGTAACCGGTTTTTTATCTGCGCCAAGGTCATTGTTTTCTTTCATCCGGCGCAGGTAGCGAGCCCTCCACGCGGCAATATCTGGCTTTTGTATTAAGATTGTACGGGCATTTTTACATTTTTTGAATTTATATCCCAAATGGTCAATTAAAATTTTTCTAAGGTAACTTCTTTCACCTTTAAAATTTATATCCCTTTTAGCGACTGCCAAGATTTTCTTTAATGTTGGGATTTCTTTTCTTACAGTATAAAAACTGTTAATAATATTACGTATGGCACAGATGTCAAAATCATCAATTTCGATTTCTTTTTTGTACTTCTTGCGCTTTTTACCTGGTGTTGACAATTTTTCTTCATGTGTATCGTTGCTAGAACCTTGCCTGGTACTCGTTCTCGGTGTAGCATGTTGCAGTGACGCATGCCGCAATTCTTTGGCCTCCTTTTTTATTCTCATCAAAGTACGTTTTGATATTCCTGTTGCAGCACAGGTTCGTTTAACAACTTGATCTACAGGTATTACGAATTGCTTGTTAGCTTTCTCTGATTCAAAGAAAGCGAGAACTTTCAGTATTAAATTTCTTGCTTCACTGTAAATAGGTTTTCCCATATTTGTCACTTCAAAGCAACGAAATAGTAACAAAAATGTCGAAACCAAACCAAAATGTGCAAACTTAACAAAAATGTCCTATGTTGCAACAAAAACAATATTTTAACGTAACAGCAATAACAAAATAACAATAAACGTCCAAACGTAACAATGAAATGTTTAAAACTATACCAAGAAAACAAGTCGACGCGTATCGGCAACGAAAGTGCTAATCGTACTGACGCGCCGTCCGTGGCGAGCGCGGGGAGGTGAAAGGAGAACGGGGCGGGAGGTTCGCATTCCAGCGAGGTCTCGAGATAATGTGACCGGGTTTGTACGGGTGGAATTAATAATAAAATAAATAAAAAAAAATAATGCTGGACACTTCACACAGCATTATCTAGCCCCAAGTTAAGCAGAGCTTGTGTTATGGGTACTAGATAACTGATATACTTAATACAATACACTACTTACATAGATAGATATTTTTTATTATACATAGAAAACATCCAGAACGCCCTGGACAAATGTCTGCAGATCGTACAAACATTTGTTCCCAGGCGGGAATCGAACCCGCAACCGCCTGCGTCGCAGGCAGACCTTCGCCCGCTGCGCCACAGAGGTCGTCAAAATCTTGCAACAAAATTTTTAAGCAGATATCTTCAAGCGATTGAGCTGAAATTTTGTATACACGTTTAGTTTAGATGACAATGCATGAAACGCTGGTTTTTAAAAAGCATTTTAATATGTTAAAAGTTATTAAAGTTAAAAACGGTTTTGTCCCAACATTATGATGTGTTTTAGTCGCTTCAGAGAAACTGATAATGCTTTTACAGATAAACTGTTAATAAATATAGGCATTGATGAGATAAGTTATGAATGAAACTAAAGTTCAACATGATAAGATAATGTTTATGAGTGGAAGGGAATTCATCTAATTCAATGAACAAAAAGTTGCACCATAATATCAGAAAGTCAATTCACAAATTAAGTCTGAGAACAAAATAATTACAGTAGCCAAGGAAACATATAATAATAGAGGGGGCTGAATACCTACGCATCCGTGGTATTTTCGCTGAAGACAAACGACAATTTATCTAATGTGTTGGTTGTTCCCAAGCTTGTTCCAAGTCCTGTGGTGTCCTAGCAGCCTTGGTAAGGAATTCCTGAGGTCGGAGAGTACATTAAGCTATCATAGCATCAGCGTCCAGTCTGACCAGCATTCCTGAGCGGGTTCCAATGTCCGCCCGAGGAATGTCTGCAGCCAGCAACCCGAGACGGAAGGAGCGGCGGAAGCGGTTCATGGAACTAAACCACGATAAGCGAAACAGCTCCAGAATATGCACCATACAACGGGAATAACGACCTTCTGATAAAGGTGTTACGATTCATTTTTGTTGTGGTGGCTGCTGGAACTTACTGGAAAGTTGTGAACGGGACATTTTATGTCATGTCAGAATCGAAATGTCGGAAGTTAGTTATGAGCTTTAAGGTATTTTCAGTCTTCGTTGCTGTCTGCAGGGTTTGTTTTTGCAGCTGTGCCCTATGAGAGCGTTACGTGCCACAGCGCGCAACCGTTGCGCTCCACTGTGCCGTGCATCCTGCTCGGAAATTTACATGTAGTTTACTTTAGCGAAACCCTTAATTTTTGAGTCTTATCGAACAACGATCAAGAGAAGAAAACACACAAATTACTATTCGAGTTGGAAGCGAAACACCGTGTTTACTTTTCTTCGCCGCTACGCAAATTCAATAGAACTTTTTTGTGATTCGCTGATGCATAAAACGTTGAAGAAGTGAACGAAAGTATTACCTACCCGTCAGAAATACAAATTTGTGGGTGGGTGGACCTGTCAAATTACGTTATAGCGCCGATACAGTCAGCAACACAATTAGATTACCTACCCAATGTATGAATGAACTCAAAGTTTTAACTGCAATTTTCTTCGATTTTTTTTGGTGCAAGGGGAACGTATACCATTTTATGAGACGTAATGTCAATGACGCAAAAATATCACAGAATAATAATAAGTAGGATATTATTTTAAAAACATAATTTATTTTATTACTTAGTTAGGTTTACGGTTTCGTATTTCAGAACAAAAGAAATGAGAGCTCGCTATTCGTGCATAGTGTGCAATGTGTGCATTACCTGTATTTTTCGGTGCAGCCACTGAAATAAGAACTACGAAGTCATAGAATCTCTGTCAAATGAGCCACTGAGATCTTGGTTCCCTTCGCTGACTCCGATCAATAAAAAATTTATAAAAAAAAAATCTTGAAGTTGCATGGTTTAGTTTCCCTAGCCAGATAGTAAAATAAAACAAAACATTGTATAAATCGTTTATTATTCTGTTAAAATATCAATCAATACCAGACATATTCTCGGCTTCGTTATCGTCATCGCTCGAAGTATTATTATTAGATTCGCCATCTATTTCTTTTCCACCTAATTTTCTTAATAGTTCGCTTTCTTGACTTTCATACAACCTATCATTTTGCCAAAATTTATCTCTTAGCATTTCAACGTGGTCGCATTCTTTTTTCCAGTCTTCAGGCGAAATGCTTTGTATGGCTTCCTTTATCGACCTCTCTATATCTTTCTTTGACTGATCTATGCTTATGTCTGCCATCCTTTGATTCATTAGATTCCATATATATTGTAAAGGGTTTAATTCCCAGTGGCAGGGTGGCAGACGTAGAACTTCTTGCCCATGTGATCTGAATAATTCGTCGACCACATATTCTTTGTGCAGGGGCTTGTTTTTTGTTATTAAAGCGAACAATTCTTTTTTTGGTAATTTTTTATCAAATTCAATATTATTTTTTGAAAGCCATACATGCATTGTTTCTTTATGGTCACCAAAGTATGGTGGCCTATTTGCAAGCTGGCAATGATAGGGGGCATTGTCTATTACTACTATTCCATTTGGTGGAAGGTTTGGCAGTAGCATTTTCTTAATCCATCGTTTAAAAATAGTAGCATCCATTAGTCGATAGCTTTTCGACTTTGACGATTTAGACTTAAATACATATTCAGCTCCTTGAATAAAACCATTTTCACCCCCTGCGTGTACCACGGTCCAACGCTGCTCGGGATTGTGGTTCTTCCTGATGCAGGAATCGCTTTTGTTTTGCGGGCATTTAGAAACCGTGCCTTGTAAACGTACCCAGGTTTCGTCTATAAACGTCACTGGCTTCTTTTCGGCACCAAGTTGGTCATTTTCTTTCAATCTCTTGAGGTATTTTGCTCCCAATGATATTCCGGGCTTCTGTACTAAGAAGTCTCTTTTATTTTTAATTTCTGTTAAAACGCAACCCAAAGTGTTTTCTAATATATACCTCAAGTCCTCTTTTTTTCCAGGGAACTTTAAATCTTCTTTGGCAAGTCTAAGGATTTTCTCTAGTGTGGGTTTTTCTTTTTTTGCCGTGAAGATACTTTCCACCATTAGACGAATAGCGCAAATATCAAATTGTTTTTTCTTTTTGTGTGACCGGGATTTGAGTGGTGTAACCGGGGCGGAGGCTGCTGATGTGCTAGGTGCCTCTTCCCCTGCTGATGTACTAGGATTCTCTTCTCCGACAGAGCGTTTCTCGTCAACTACCCTCGCCGACTCACCTAATCTGTGCATTTTGGTTTTTCTTTTTATCTTCTTAATGGTCTTCTTTCTTTGGTTCTTAATCGACCATTACCAGCGGCACAAGCTCTCTTAGTGGGTTACCCGTTGTAAAAATATAAAGTAACCAAAACGAATCCGTTCAACAATCAACAAGAATTTCAAATTAACTTGAACATCTTCTTCAATAACTTCAAAACGAAAAAGAGTATACACGTGTGTTAGCTCTTGCGTTGGTGGCGGTACTAAAGGGATGAGGGAGGATGTGCGCAGGACGAGTTGCGTCGAGAGGAAGGGGAGCGCGCACCCCATCGATCGATGTTTAATAATATTTCCGACAGGTTTAGAGTTTAAACGGGAACTTTTTGGATGAAAGGTAAATTCAATACCCACCTTGACTATGATTACCCTACAAGCAATGCCTTATTAGTGTTTTTATTTGTTTATTAAGACGCACAAAACAAATATTACAACCACAAAATATAACAATCTTATAATAATGCAGGTCTAAAACATGATTGTAACACAACCTATGAGCATTCAGAAATCATATTACCAATTCGAGCAAAACATGTAGAGCAAAAAGATAAACCATAAAAATATTTACAACAAAGGTAAAGGAATATTAATAATTCCGCTTAAATTCGGAGATTTCGTAGTAAATAATGTAAGCACACAATCAGGGACTTAATTAAATTGATTTTAGAGTTCTGATAAATTGACTCAATCTGGGAACAAAAATGTAGAGAACGACGTTGTTCTGAGCTGATCTAGAGAAGAGTTGTAAGCCATCCCAAACTTGGCGATAGCGACCTCTTTGAGGCACGCCTCCCCCTCTCGCCTCAGAGGACAGCAACACAAAGCGACCGCAGTCAATGACCGCGCCGCCAAAATGAAATAATGTTTGTAATAAAATAAAATTCTGCAAAAAAAACCGTTTGCAGCTTAGTTTGTTCACTGAATATTTATCTATGGTAGCAGTTGAATAATCTCCTTCAGTGTTGTGCACTACTTTGAATAATAGCCTATATATTACATGAAAAAGAAAAAATCAAAACCAAATAATGTTTATTTGTTAAATAAAGTTCCATGTTTGCTTAACTTTAATGCTGTTTACCTTTAAAAGTACTACTATATAAGTTCACTAACACCACCCCTTTCTTTCCTTTGTAACTTGTGGATAACGGGGCTGGTCATACTTTTAGTACCTATTTAGTTTACTTATGATAATCTGTTAATATTTAAGTATGATTGTTTGTTAACCCTAAGACGTTAAACTAAAAAAAATTAAGAAAATGACCAAGTTTTTTCGAAAATCGCCCCAAATCTAAAAGGCAAAAGTTGGGGCCATTTTCGATTTTCGATTTTTTTTTAAGAATTATATTACAGCAACCGTGGCACTTAGGACATTGAGTTGAGTCGACCGGTGAAATGTAGCCCATGACCCCCGACCACCCAATAATTTTGATGGTCCCATTACCAATCACCCTGTATAAATATTGTCGTAAATATTTATCGCCTCTTACCTTCATGGTTAATAACAGCATTGGTTATGGGATATTATTTGCCTTTGTGATGCATACTTTATTTTGACTCTGGCGTCACTGTAACCTACCAAGCTTTGATTATTAACATGTCTAGATATAGCGTCGTCGTCGTGCTGCAAAATAACCATAAAAACAGGCCAATTTTCGTGTGCTGGTGGGCGCGATAGCTAGATTTTTAACCCGACATTAGGTTAACTAAAGCCACCAAGGTAAATTTTCTGTGAATTTCAGTTGTCGATCTTGTGGCATTTTCTTTTAAAAACGTGTAAAGTCCGTCGATGTAAGTAAAATTCGGGAGATTTGGTACTATGTAGCTTCTCGAAAGTAGAAAGCTCAAATTAGGTGCAATTAGGTTCACCCACCTCAATCATAGCCGCCGCTGGCGTTCGTGTCTATGTGCGCATTGTTATCTCGTTCGCACTTCGGTCTAGGTACGTCTTTCCATCTTTGTTGTTCATTGGGTAGGTAGATTGCAAAGATTAAAAAAAGCGTCTCTTTGCGTTTAGTTGTATCACAACACAGGCAATTTGTTGAGTTAGCGCTGGGGAACGTACCATATCTACCTACCGAATTTTACCAAGATTCTAGATCTATGGTAAAGTCAGGGTTGATTTCAGTGGTTTGTTGATTAAACAATGAACGAGCCCGCATGCCTCGTCCGTCACAATTGTAAACTGTTATTGGAAATCAATTGACACGCTAAATTGACTCAACGAGTTCGATGAATGACGCTCTTAGAATATCATAATAGATATTTCATCAGTTAAGAATGGTAATAAAATAAATATTGATACAGCCAACGACCCCAATCAGCATTGATGAGGCTGTGAAAAAACCTGGTTAGTTTTTTTTTATTTTACAATTTTAGGGAAACTAACAGTATATTAACAGTAAGGTGGGTAACTAACGGCTTATTATATTATTATTATATGGGTGCGGCGGCAGATTTGGCCGAAGATCTCAAGAGGCGCAAATATGCAGGTCTCGACAGAGCCTACACATTTGCTCCCCTTGGAGTCGAGACCCTAGGTCCGTGGGGTACCGAGGCTCTTCGGGTTTTCAAAAAACTATCTGAGCGTCTGGTCGAAGCGACGCGTGACCCGAGAGCTGGTGAATATCTGGCACAGCGTATCAGCATTGCCATACAGCGTGGCAATGCAGCCAGCGTCTTGGGGACGCTTCCGACTGGTGTTGATATGGATCAGTTGAGCTATCTGTAGACTGTTTGCAACAGTCGGCAGTTAGCTCAATTGTTTCAATTGTAAATACTAGTATAATTTTCTTTGTGAATAAATGTCTTTTGAGTCTAGTAAATATAAACGGCTTATTAAAAGTTTCCACAAAAAATAACTAAATTAAATGTTAGTGTCAGCGGAGCACTGATGCAAAAACGTAGCATCCATCTGGGCAAGCACCTGCTTAGTCCAGACGAGCTAAAAGACTCCACCCCGAAGAAAATCCTACAGTTCCTAGCAGCTGCAAGGGTTAGCGGCGAACTGTGAACGCCGCTGCTTCGAGGCTGAACTCACAAAGTGGCGATCACAATAGGCCTACCATGGCCGCAGTGATACGAAAGCCACCAAAAGCAAATAAAAAAAAATTGTGTCAGTAAATAATAATAAATGGTTAATAAATAAATAATGCTGGACAATCCACACAGCATCATCTAGTCCCAAGCTAAGCAGAGCTTGTGTTGTGGTAGTAGTAAGTAAATAAATACAAATTCTATGGCAAAATTCATACGGGCTTATGATCGAGAAACCGAAGCGAACCTGTTAACTAATGGCCATGTCAATGAGGAGGAGCTCCTTATTTCGATCATCAACCCGAGGCGAAATCAGAATAGCGTTATAAAGATCCGTCGGAATCGAATTCGAATCCGAGGTTTTCGATTCGGAAACGAAATGATAGGTCCGGCAGTGTATGACAAATTACCAGATTCTGTCACATCTGATGGCAGTATAGACTGAAACGTTGGCTTGTCGAGCAGAATTTCTATTCTGTGGACGAACCCTATATTCATCTGTGGTTATCTTTTTAAGTTCACTTATGTTTCCCTTTTCTTATATTGTCAATAGGTATCTGCTTATAAGTTTTGTATTGTAAGTACGTATGTTTTTGTGCAATAAAGAATTTATTATTATATTATTATTATTATTATCTGTGACTTTATTTAATTTTGTTGATTCCATGTGATTTATTTTATTAATTTGTGATTTCAATACAATTGTGTACCTACATACATGTACATTCCCTACAAAAATTCGATATGTAAATTGGTTTTATCATATTGTATTTCTGTATTTCTATTTCCGAATCGAATGAATTAAAATACCCCTGCAGGAAGGACTGAGTTCATTCAAGTCAATAATGAGGTAAGCAGGCGTTGAATGGTAGTGTTATTCACTGGCATAGTGAAAGTGAGGTCGCGACGCTTTCTATCCGCGACGGAGAGCTTGCGAAAGCCTGCGTCTTACCATCGGCTTGCCTAGCTGGGTCGCGTTTCTAAAGGAAAGCGGGAAACTGCACTATTAGAAGCTGATGCAATTTTACAAGATGCTAAGGTTATAAATAAAATAAATAAAAACCTTTATTTAATTTCAAGTAGTTTTTACAAAGTAGGAGTTTTAACCTATCTTATATTAGGTAGGTACTATGGTAAATCTAAGAAGCTACTTAAGACTAATAAGTGGGTACTAATTTATATAATACAGAGTAAATAAGGAAGGTAAAAGAGTCATAGAGCAACTACGTACAAGTACATAGTACGCTAACTCTGTGTGTAAAGAAACTTTAAAAATACTTCCAACTAATATTTTATAAGTTCGTGCCGTTGCATTGTGAAGATGTTTGGAAGAAGAAAGTCCTAAACTACCTAATGGTTCGAACCATAGAAATCTAAATAACAGGGCACTGTATTTAGATTTCTATGGTTCGAACTGAAATTTTGCACCTTATAAAGATCAGGACCCGCATTAACACAAACCCGTGCTAAGCTAAGCAGAAGCTAGTATTACTTATTTAAGTGCAAAGGTACTTATGTACTTACAATGTTGCTTCTGTTTTGGTGTCTGTTACTTTTTAACGTCTTAATGGCTTAACAGGCTTAACAACAACAACAACCTTGAATTGAATGGATTTTTTCAAATATTTTTATTATTTTTTTATTATTCGATGGGTCTCTCAAAACTGAGTCTTTTTGGTTCTGACTTTTCTTTCCTAAACATAGTTTCGGAGTAAATCACTAAAAAACTGATATCTGCCTACGAGTAAAGAGCGGCGACCGAGCCAGTGACGTCACACTCACCCGCGGCGGTCACTCAGTGAACTTCGCTAGTAATTTAGTCATAACTTCGTACGTAATGGTCCGATTTGATTTAAAAAGATATATCATTCCTAAGTCATAAAGAATAACGTGGATACTTCTATTGAATAGTTCTATTGAAATTGCTTTAACGTTACGGATTCTCATTGGAAAAACTGAAGCAGGTAGTGATTTCCAGTTTTTGACGTGACAACGTCTTATAAATTGGTTTGCCGGGTGACACTTCAAGAAACTGCGTTACGCTCCGCGTTGGTTTGCCGGGTGACACTTCAAGAAACTGCGTTACGCTCCGCGTGAGCGGAGCGTAACGCAGTTTCTTCAGTTACCACTCAAAGTCGTTGTCACGTAAAACTTTCGCCCGTATACCTACCGACTTTACAGGCAACCAATTTTTTAGCGGTGCAAATGATGAAGCTGGAGGAAAACCGCTTATTGCTTAGTACTTCCATGACACATTAAATAATTAACTGTGTGTGTAGGCTAGTTCTACTTGCCTTTATTAAAATCAAAATCAAAGTCTCTTTATTTCCATAAATACAATAAAGAAAAGGTCAAATTATAGAACTAAACACTAACACGGAGATAAAGTGATATTTTTGATTTCTGTCGCTTCGGTATGTAGACTAAAGTAAAGAAGCTTGAGCAAAACCCGTCCCAAGCTTTTTTATCCTCTAGATAATCTGATATTTTCTAATTTATTTTCTAATAAGCCTTTTTGCACAGCAAGGTTTTGACATTTGAATTTATTTACTGATAATTTTTGTAATCTGAGTTTTTTGTTTATTGTTTTGTGGTAGGCACGATAGGAACCCATTCGTACCTACTCTACCTAAATGTTTTGTTTTTCCGGTAATCTAGAAGGCTAAGAAAGAACAATCAATTTTATTGTAAATGACTTGATCATTACGTAATGACTCGCGTGAACAAATTATTCCACTCGAACGACCGCGGGAAAATTGTTTACATATTATTTTTCATTTTGCTATCTTTCGTGTCTTTAGCACCCCCGATTTATATGACCATCTTCGACATGGGTACTTGCGATGAGAACACTCTAGCGCACTTCTACAGGCTGTATGGGAATTCATCCCAAAGGCTGGTGAAACCTCTAGCTTCGGCTGTGGATTTTACCAACAAATAGAAAGATCGACGAAAACACCACAGGTACAGAATCTTTAATTTTCTTTTTTGAGGTAAATGCGGCTTGCAGACCGTGAGCTAAGCTAACTTAGCTTTAGCCAACTTAAATTAACCTTAGCGTCAAAAACTGCGTCAGCTACGTTTACAAGTACGGTAGTTTTACCTGACGCAGTTTTTCTTACCACACCCAATTAGGTATGCAGACTGCAAACAATGCAAATTAATCAAAATGATGTTAAACTGCTTAGCTTTCGGTCTGCGATCCAGAAAAAGGCGTTAGTTGTCCGTGTCCAGCCCGATTACCCATGTCATGTGTTGAACTTACTGTGTCTTAATAGAGCAGTGGATGTAATGTAATGACTCGCATAGAGCCTTATTATAACACACTGGCGACTTGCGAGCGATTATAAAGCAAACGACGCGGGCAAGCAGCAGGCTTGTCGCGAGTAGCCCCTTTACGACACCAGTGTTCAAAACGCGGAACGCAGGCTGCAAGCTCGCTGCGCGCCAACGGTGCGGCGTCGGCTTGCTCGCTACGCCCTCGCCTCGCTATGAAAACGCTCACAAATCGACAGTGTAATAAGGCTATCAAGTAGAGCATAGAGCAGTATGTTGTTTAGGTATATCTAAATAATATCTAATTACACAGTGTTGCGTCTGTGTTGATGCTGCTAGATAACAATGATTCACCTATGCCCATAAAACGGCTGGGTGTAAGCAAATACTCAGTACAAGATTTCAGTGTACAATGTGTACATCTGTGTTTGCGTTTTTGCAGGCACAATGGGTTTTGTATCGTAATTTATCTACACAGAGGCCGTATGAAGCCATTCTTCTCTGAATGCGATGAACAGACAATGTGCATTGTCCACGTAAGACGGAAACCCTTCTGCGCCAAACCTACTGTAAACAACCTTTCAGCAAGAACAAAGTAGGGGTTTATCAACATCAGAAACAGAATAATAAATATGATAAAGAACAAGGCAATTTTAAATGTACCGTACGTAAACCTACCTTATGTAGAGTATATAAGATAAAGGACAAGTTATTTTAAATACAATGTAGAGTTGTAGAAAGTACAAACTACCTACTTACTATCATTATTTGGCTGGTAACTTTTATTTGATTGGGAGACAACCGAATACTTTCGTACATGGCTGAAAATTCTCTCTAAACTCGTAGAACAACCACAGTCGATGTTTTGTGTCCTTAGTACCTAAAGTTAGACATAATGGACATAGATATGTACCAAAAATTAAATAAGCACAGTAGACAATACGTCTCACTAAGTAGATATTTACATAACTAGTTAATAAAATAATTAAAGACGAATATTGTTTGTAAAAAAAAAAGAAACTAATTACCTCCTTAGTGAAGGGTAACTTGAGAGGTTCTTTGTCTGAAGACATCGAACTGATGAGAAGTAAACAAGACGTGACTGTTTTTGTCGTTGAAATGATCTAATGATTCAACACAACAATATTAATGAATTTGTTTATCAATTCTAAATCCTAAGTCTGCATCTTATAAGTAGTTCTAAGTCTTGGTAAAGAACGCTGTACAAATAAGTAGGTACTCTCGGTACCTTACTTATTTGTATGGCGAACTCCTTCGTTTAATTGATTTGTTCGATTTATCTGGGTTCGATTCCCGCCTCGGGACAAATGTTTGTACGATCTGCAGACATTTGTCCAGGGCGTTCTGGATGTTTTCTATGTATAATAAAAAAATATCTATCTATTTAGTATAATATATCAATTATCTAGTACCCATAACACAAGCTCTGCTTACCTTGGGGCTAGATAATGCTGTGTGCATTGTCCAGCATGATTTATTTATTTATTTATCTGAGAGAAAAAAAAATCATTAGAATTATTTTCGGCGATAATTCGCCTCATCAACTCTTTACGACTTTTATGGCTTTGGGTGCTGTAATATTAAACTGCCAGACTGTTGAGAGACGACAAAAATGTAATGTTCTGTGGAAAAGACCATTAAAAGACTGAGAAACTAGAGCTCTAAAATGATCCACCATGGATCAAGTCCATGGATCTATCGAGGTTCATCCTTCCTATGTACATCGGACGCTTAAGGAACCCAAAAACGGAAGGATCTAGGTGTACAATTAAAATTAGAGCTTATGATGTCATGTATTCGGTTTTGGCAATGAGCAGGCGGTGACCTCGTGACGCAGTGTTGTTTGGTTCTTAACATTAGGTACTGCGCAATCAAACTCGAAACACGAGTTCGTGTTTTGAACAAAAAATGCAAATATGTATGTAGAATAGTTTGTTTAATACCAGAATTACCTATAGGTAATATGGTAGGTATCATCGACGTGAATTTAGCTTTGATGCCAAAACAAACCACCTTTGGTTCAATTCACAAAGAAAATCACAATCCAATAATAGAAATAAATTAGTAGGTATGTTGTATTTACATTTGAAATAATTGAACTAACTGCAGACTGTTGCAAACAAGCTACAGGTAGCTCAACTGATCCATATAAATACCAGTCGGATCGGAAGCGTCCCCGAGACGCTGGCTGCATTGCCCCGGTGTATGGCAATGCTGATAATCAGTTTGATTCTATTTTATTTTTATTTATTTTATTTAGACCTACAACTTTGATCGCGGATAGAGTAGATGCCAGTAGGTAGGTACTTCTGCGTTTTGTAGTATATGAGAACCACGGAAAATAGAACAAAATGAATTTTATGTAAAACAAAAGTAAAAAGTAAGTAAGTACTAAAAAACCTACTAAAAAATGCCTACAACTACAATACAACCAAATTAAATATGTAGTGCGTTGACATAGTTTGTAGGGATCAGTGCTACGAAGGTCTACGAAATAAGTCATTTTTTCGTAGACCTTTCTTTCCTAGATTTTATAGTTTTTTATTACTAGGTTTAGCTTGCCACCTCACACACGCTTTTCCTAAATAAAAGATAGGCTATTATTTAATTCGGATTATGTTCTTCATGTAGGTAAGGTACCTTATCTACGCCAAATTATGTTTTCTTGATAATGCTCACTAGGTTTGAAGATCTAAGGCAACGAACATGTCATGTTCGTTGCCTTAGATCTAGGCGAAAGATTGAAGATGAGAACATTGTTCTCATCTTCAATCTTTCGCCTATAAACCTTAAACATATAGGTATAGGTAGGATACTGGATATTTCGAACAGCATCTAGGTATGTGATCTTCCTTATCTCCCTCCTCGGTACTCGTGCTTCAAGCGTGATTCAATGCCAGTTTCACAATGATTACAGTCAAACATGCAGGCTCCCTACGTTTCTTAATGGGCTCAATTTAATCTGATGATGAAATAGTCCAAGGTCACTCTATTGTCCACGTGGTTGGGCCTAGTAACTGTTATCTTAACTGTGGTTTAGACCTTAGTAGCTGTTATCTAAGCTGTGGTCTCCATTATTGAAATGACTCCACCCACTCGGTTCATAGAATATTAAGTAGTAGGTATGACGGGACAGAGGTGTCACGGCTAACGTGGGAAATCATTGTTATGGTGTTTGAGCAACAAGGTCATAGGAAACACAAACAACAGTTTTGCTAGCCTAATAGACAGAAGTTTTGTTGAGAAAATCTTTTAACTAGTTTTTGCCCGCGGCGTCGTCGCATGCTATTTCCCTGGATAAATAAATAAATAATGCTGGACAATTCACACAGCATTATCTAGCCCTAAGCTAAGCAGAGCTTGTGTTCTGTTATGTATGGGTAAGTACTAGATAACTGATATACTTTGCCATTCAACGTGGCAATGCTGCTACCATTCTGGGCACTCTGCCTTCTGGTGACGGCTTAGATTTTTAAGAAATAGATATACGTGTATTGTATATACTAGTTGTTATTGTTTTATTCTGTAATTGTAATTTTCTATGTGCTAAATAAATATACTTAATTATTGTATTATGGACATAGATAGGTAGATATATTTTTTTAATTGGTATACATAGACAACATCCAGAACACCCTGAACAAATATCTGCAGATCGTACAAACATGTCCCGAGGCGGGAATCGAACCCGCAACCTCCTGCGTCTCAGGCGGAACTTCACTCGCCGCGCCACATCGATCGTTAAAATTAGCCTCTATTTTAATCTAGCTACGGAATATCTCATCATCATCATTATCCACAACCCGATTTCACCCACCGCTGGGTATGGGCCTCCAAGCATTTATGCCACTCCACCACACGGTCCTGCCTGCGCCAATCGTATATATATATAAGTTTGCCCCGGGACGTTTAGTGATATCGTCCGTAAATGGAACGTCTATCAGAACAAAATTTCATTGCAGACCTCAGACCAACAAAAAAAGATTCGATTAGTAGGTAGAAATATCCAGACTTTTGTATTACACTAATCGTAGGATTACTAATATTATAAAGCCGAAAGTGTAATCTGAATTTTTGTTACATAAGATCTCTAAAACTACTGAACTGATCAAGATGAAATCTGGCGTACGCTTAGAGCAAAGCCTAACTTACATAACAGGCTACTTATTATACCGAAAATACGCGTGCGAAGCCGCAGGCAGAAGCTAGTACCTATTAATATAAATTAGAAAGTTTGGATGTTTGGATATATGGATGTTTGTTCCTCTTCACGCCACTACAACGGATTGAGCTGAAATAATGTAGGTCTACAGGAAATACTTACATACTTTTCTTCGCATAAATCAGTTCCCATGGCATAAAAATCACCTTTAAACGATTCCATGGAAACAACGCGTGCGAAGCCCCGGGCAGAAACTAGTTTATAAATAGTGTGATGATCATAGAGTAAAAACACGCTGCTGTGTGATGCACACCATTGTGTGTAGGTAACTTAAATAAACCCAGGAATTTTATCAAAAAACAGCTGAGCAGCTTCACATGTCTAATCCTATGAGACGTAGATTAAAATTCCATAGTTTTGTTACAAACATTCGCCTGACATTCGAGGCGCATTCGAGTGATTCCCCACAAAAAGTGCCCTAACCAACGCTTTCTAATAAACAGGCAGGTAGGCACTTATTTAATAAAATCCACTTGGAAATACCTACATACCTACATTGGAGTTAGACCGCACTTTAACTATTTTCGTCTGTCATTTGTTTCACATTGAGAATTTTAAATCTCATAGAGAATTTACAATATGCTACGAATCCTACTCTATACTAACACCTAACACAATAGTCTCGGTAGATTAACTTAGGTAATTATTAATTAAAAATCTATGTAAACTTAGGTCACATCAATTGTTCGGAGTAATAAAATAGTCTGAAACAATTGAAGTCGTTTACATTAACAATAACAAAGGACGAGGATTTCTACATAACAAAAGAAACCTGACCAGTTCTCCGGGTTCGAGATGCGGGCTTGTGGTGAGAAAACCATGAGCTTTAAATAGAATGGGATGATAAAAATAAATGCACCAATCTAGGTAGATTATGTATAGCATGGATCCTAAACTATTATGTACAGAGTGCCACGGAAAGGCTACCGGGGTAAAACAAACGTTGACCGGGGCGGGGTGATTCTGGACATCGGGGGTGATGTCTAGAATCACCCCATTCGGCTTAGTAGGTACACCTGATCCCCAACCCGCATGCCCAGCGTGGGGATTATGGGCATTACCCCAAGAGATTTTCAGAGGGCGGCCTGCGTCCAGCTGTAGACCAATATAGGCTGGTGAGGTGAGGAGGTACACCCACTATTCAGATTTCTGTGGGTACACCCTTTCCGTGGCAACCTATAATATACTGCTCATGTGAATAGTTCCTCTATGGGAATAGCGATCATCCGTAGAAAATACTTGACATAGGTAGCTACACATTTATGTTTGGGAGATGAACATTCCGCGGTGCTAAACTCCTATGTTTCTTAGCTAAAACAGTTCAAAAATCTTGCGGTTTTCCAAAAGCACTTGCAAGATAGAAGATTACTTCGAATCTAACACAAGGAAGGGACTAGATCACCGTTGAGTCAGCTCCGTTGCCCCAAATTCCTGAGCACACCATCCGCCACGCCGACTGCAGACAGATAAGACCAACTCTATCCCAATGACGATACAATTGAAAGTCCTCTGGTGATGCCGTTCTAAAGAGCCGTTGTCTCATGGTGCACGGCTAGAGCATTAATGGTGGATGCTTTACGATTACAATCCTCGTTACAAATCAAACGTTAATGTCATTTAAATGGAAGCGAAATACATGCAGCCCGGCCGCTGAACAACGCAACAGGACCATTTAAATCGAACAAGCCAAGTTCTCATGCAAAATCGTGATAAAAGTCAGCATCTTTTCCAAATGAGGAGTAACAATACTGGCGACTGCGTACAAGGCGAGTTGAGTCGACAATTCTCTATTAATTGGACCGACCTTCAGCGTAAGCGGTCTCGGGAATTCAGAATTTCTTTGGGACGTAGAGTGCTATCTTCCAAGAATCGTGCTACACGAGTGTTACCACGCACATTTTTTTATTCGTTGATAGAGCGTGGCTCTGAAGCTTATAACAGATTTGATACTTACCTACAAGGAATGAAACTCAAAACGTTGTCGGTTAATAAACCCCAAACAACACTGTTGTTTGCTAGCAATTGCATTAAAGAGCTGATAGGTACGGTACCTCCGTGCTCAGTTCCAAAGTTTAGTTCTGACGTTCTGATGAAAGATTTTTGTAAAGTTCATGCAAATTATAAATTAGGTACCTACCAAACTCTACGGAGAACACCTTTTTACAGCCTGGCTGGTCATTTGTGATATAATCTTTGACTGGACGGAATTAACGTTCTTTTTATGAGTTTATTACGAGCAGACACAGTACCTACATGGAAAAATTCTTGTAGCGCTGCACTCCTTAATTGCGCAAAAAAAAACACTTAAAGGTAGAGCTCAAGATGGGTCTCAGCATGCAGCTCAAGCATTAGGTAAGTACCTAATTGCAGAAGCCTTTAATTCATTGATCTACCAACTGCAAGTCTTTGGTTTGGTTAGGTTTATGACCATCTACGATATAAAGTCACCGAGTATCAAACCCTCAGGCGCGAAGTATAAATTCTTTCGCCTTCTTAGCGCCAGCCAGCCTACCTGTGGTGTAAAAAAAGAATTCTGGCTGCGGGGCCCGCGTCGGCGCTTTTGACTTTTGAGATAATTTATAAGGCTCTGCCTTTCTTGGAATTTCGAAATGCTCTCGAGCAGCCGCGGCCGTGCTGAGCGACTTGGACGGGAATGGAATGCTAACGGATTTCCATAGGAAAAAATAGTGCATTGTGGAACCTCTATTGTGACTGATGTTGCGTTGTCGTAACTTCTAATTTCGGATTAAATTGATCGGAATTGTTGTGCGAACCGTGACGTTATTTTGTTGGATAGGATAGTTGGGTAGATCGAGCTACACATACTATGTGTTATACCTTACCTACCTATGGATATTTATTGTGGAGGTAAGAACCCAAAGTTTACCTACCATAAAATCTAAGTTGGAACTCTATCATATTTGGCAAGTTTAAGAAGCGTTAGATTTAGATTAGATTAACAAAATTACCTATTAATCAAACGACTACAATTTGACTACGAGTCTAATCTAATAACAAAGGGTTTGTAGTAATTTTGAGGGTGTTAGATAAATTAAATTTTCTTGCGAAGAACCGACAACCGATCGGGTAAGCTTGTTCTTGAGTGGAGACCGCGACTATACCTAGTGTAGGACGCCCTCCAGCCAGGTGGGATGACTACCTGCGAAAGACTGCAGGCAGATGCTGGATGCGGCAAGCTGAAGACAGGGCGCTATGGCGCTCATTAGGGGAGACCTATGTCCAGCAGTGGAGTAATATAGGGTGAAGATGATGATGACATAAAATAAATAAAAACTCATAGTCAAAGTACAAAACTCTTTATATCCGTAAATATAAAAGATATAGGTAGGTACTAATCTAATTGGTAACTACTTACCTACACTTGGAAAACATGGAACTAAAGTGACTGAGCAGACGACTTGCGAGCATCCTTTGTATCAAGAATGGAACTTTTGAAGACCCTATCACCTATCTCTTACGCCCTATCCTGAAATGCTAATGATTCTTATTCCCAAGCCTCCACATCTTGCGAGACAATTGATCGCTGCCCGCGGGTTGCAGCCAGGAACGTAGAAACTGCTGCACTATCCATGGCAGAGTTCTGGGAAAGCAGGCCGCATTCCTCGTCTCGAGCTGCCATTGGACGACCGCCTTCACTTGTGTAGAGCCCGTCCCACCAAAGAGAATCGTTTCAGAGCATCCAAAAAGGTTGTACCTTCCTATTCAGGTTTTTCAATCGATTGATGTTTTTTCATCTGCTTTTTCCAAAGAACTTTTAGGTACGAGCCGTACGTACTTACTTGACTTGGCTATTTCATTTCCTCAAGCATCAAAAGAGGAATAGGGACCTACCTCACCTACAGTTGCCATTGAAAATATCAAAAGAATCTTGGTATTATGCCGCATAGGGTAGTACAGATTACGTAAATCTGTAGGTAATCTGTGGCATAGGATAAAAATAAAATTTCACTAAAAAAAATGGTACCTATGTACCTACTTAAGTAAGGTCTTACCTATTTCCAAACACTTCATCGTGCAGCTCTAGACTTGACTCTACCGGATTACCTCCACATTTTAATTTCTAGTCCTTTAAGTAGGTAAGTACTTACATAAGTAATGTCTGCTTGGTTTCTTTTGTCTGTTAACCAGGGTAAAGGTGTAAATAATTCAAAGAAAATTTAAACTTACACACTTACTTAGCCAACCTACTCTTTGGCCATTGCAGAGTCACGAAGCAAACATTGCTCTAGGCACCGCTCGAGCCAAGTTCATTCATTAAAAATATGCTTTATGTTTTGTTGAAGGGTAGGTAGTTGGATGCCGCGACTGACCACGATCTCCGCAAGTGCCTACCTATGCAGACATTGGCGGATACAGGGGGGGGGGGCATGGGGGCCATGGCCCCCCCCAAAAGACCTGGGAGTTCTATACTTTCGACTCTATTTTTCGAGTCAATTTAGGTTTAGGTTTACACGGCATATCTACTCATCGGTAGGTTAGTTATGTACCTTTATTAGGGAACAGAAATATATCCAATTTAAGATTTATTATTTAAGATTTCAAAGATTATGTATTATGTATGTATTGTATCCTGTTTCATTTTAGCAACTTAATTTAATGTACTTGCCTAGATTTAAAAATAGATATAATTACCTGCCCATAAGTTTTCGGTTAAGATTATTGTATTTGCTGCTAAATAAATATTTTTCATTTTTTCATTTTCATCCTGAATTTTTACTTGTCAGTACCACCACGTCCATTTGCACAAGCAACACAAATATTTAAAAATGTAAACTTTTACATTCTTGGGTTGAATTTCTAAAAAGCTGAACACGTAATTTTCCATCAAGCAATAGGCAAAATACCTACCAATTTTCATGTTTCTGAGTAACGGAATTCCTATACTAGGTACATAAATTTACAAAAATGCGCACGTCTTATTTATTTACCAACCGAAAAACTAAATACCTAAAATCCCTAGGTATCCAATTTTACTGGTTTAACTTCAAGTTAAATCGGAAACTAAACTGGAAACTACTATTTTATCCCCTTAGAGCAGCTATTCTCAAAGTGTGCCTCTGTGGTGGCTCCGCGATAATACTGGTCATATAAAAAAATAAAGGTTCAGTACCTAAACATGGCTGTGGAGAAAATTAAACATTATATAATATTATATTAAGTTATATGACAGTCAATAATCATATCAATTTTAAGTAGACAATCTTTATAACTCGAACTGCAAGGCGCGTTGTGGTCCACGGAACCAAACTACTTCTCGACTACCTTTTAATTTTCTGTAGAGGGGGATTGGCGCAGGTGAGTGCTAGAATACCTTCTTACTTGTTCCTAGGAAGAGAAATAAATTCAATAAGTGCGGAAGGACAAATGCCCAGTGCGACTGTCAAACCAGATATTTTAATTATTTTAGAATTAATTTCGTACATTTATAGATAGCTTCAGCCCACGGCTTTGCACACGCTTTTCAGGTAGCCATGTACGGAATACCGTTCGTTTAGCTCCCTGCAAAATTTCATTAAGACCCGTTTAGCCGTTTAGGCGTGAAAAAAAGAACATATCAACACCTATTAGTGTTGATACGTTCTCTTTTCCCAACAGTCGCTAGAAGTGACGCAAAATTTTAGCGGCTCGATATTTTTGCCTTGGCTTTCTTCTCTTCCACAAATTTTCCCACCGCGCCGCTAGAGTTTCAATAATTGTCGCAGCTCGCACCACTCGTCGGTGCTGTTAAATAGTATTTGCTTTCTTTGCTTTCACTAATTTCCCAATCGTCTCTAAAAAGTCTTTAAAAATTTCGCGGCTCGCTCCGCTCGCCGTTTTTATGTCATCTCTGCTTACGTTTCTCTCACAATTTTTGCAATCGTCGCTAAAACAAACATGAAAATTTCGAGGGTCGCTCCGCTTGCCTATTTTATATGTATACTCTTTACTTTCACAATTGTCCCAATCGGCGCTAGAATTCTCAAATTTTTGAGGCTCGCTCCACTCGACGCACCCTTTTCATATCGTCTTTTCTACATTTTCACTTACAAATTTCCTAAATTTCGCTAAAATTATGTTTATAAATTTCGAGTCTCCTTCTGCTCGCCGTTTTTATATAATTTTTTCTTGCTTAAATTTCCCAATCGTCGCTAAGACTTTAAAATTTCCGAGGCTCGCTTCATTCGCCGTTATTATATCGTATTTTCTTCCTTTCTCTCAAAAATTTTCCAATCGTCACTAAAATATCTTTAGAAATTTCGAGGCCCGCTCGCCTATTTTATCATATATGTTTAATTGTTTTACTAATATAAGTCGCTAAAAAGTCTTTAAGATTTTCGAAGTTCGCTCCGCTCTCCATTTTTTTCATTTAGGCAACGAACTTAATTTTAGGTCTCTGTTATTTCGATGTCCAAAGGGTTTAAGAACCGCTATCTCATAGAATGATTTTTTTTCGGCGCAACGCCGCACTGCCGTCTCTCCTCCCGCGCCGCCCGCGCGTGACGCGATGATTTATTTTGTAAAAAAATTATTAAATTATATTTTATAAAATATTATGATATTATAAAATATTTTGCAAAAAATAAAGTTTTTTTTAGCATACAAACTTTATTTTTGTTTACCTGTAATTTTAACCCTTTCTCCAATCTTTGTCAAAATGCCCCCCCCCCCCCCCCCCAAATGAGATCCTGGATCCGCCCTTGTATGCAGAATACATAAATAAGTACCTTCTTGAGCCCAATCCTAACTAGATGATGAGTTTAGAAAAAGCACTACCTATGCTCCAACTTTTATCTGGATTTACCTAACTTGTAGAATACTGACTTATAAATACGAAAGAGCCAAGCAAAGCAACAAGAGTTTCTTTTCACACCACATGCTAAAAAGGTACTTAATTATGTACCTCTTACTTACACTCCATGCTCGAATAGGGTGGAAACAAAACGTATGTCAGGTTAACTATACCTAAGCAAGCCTAGTGTGCAATGACTATACCTAGCCCTTCCTTATTCGCTGAAAGAACACCATTTTTTTTAACCAAATTCATACAAATCGAATGAGATCTCTTAGGTGGAGGTGGAGTCTCCTTGGTCAAAATTTTTATGCAATTTTAAGGTTCCAAATTCAAAACTCCCTTGAAAATCAAAGAACATTAATCCCAAACCAATGGAATAATCTGCTTAGCTTGGGGCTAGCTAGTTAATGCTGTGTGAAGTGTCCAGCATTATTTATTATTTATTCATTTATTTAATGTTAATGAATTTGATGGGCAGATGTGCGTGAAATTTTTTAATAAGGAGATCCACACAATGATGTCTTCTTCGAAATTGGAACTAACCTCTGTTTAGAAGTCGAAAATAAACTAATGCTGTGAATCTGCCTACCTTTACATTTATTAAGTATTTTATTATCTCGCAGTGAGAAAAGTCGAGTAGGTAAGTAAGTATTCTGCTCGTGGATAATCTATTAGGTACCTATTCGTCTTGGGTGTGGATAATAGTTCGCTTGGCTCGTGAGTTATGATTATGAAAGACCCTATGACTAAGTAAATGAGACGCCAGTGACGTAAGAAACCGCTTTATCCCCACACGATACATAATCTACTATTGTTCCTTGCCAAAAAGTAAATTGGGGCAGGGATGAACCGCGGGGAGGGTTGCCAGCTGCGGGGCACGTGGAATAGCAGCTGACGCCCGCGCAAGCTGATGCCACACCTGCCGTATCATCAAAGGTTTTTTCAACATCCAATGAAATGTTGAAAACATCTGTCTTAGAGAACCTTGTGTTAGCAATGTTTAAAATCGCGGCTGTAGGTAGGTACTTACCAAAGAAGGCCAAGGAAATGCAACAAATAAATAGGAATCTACTTATTAAAAGCATCCATTGGAAAACCTTGGAAGGCGCTATGTGAAGCACTTATTAACGTCTACCCACTTAGGTAGGTAGGTATACCTACCTAATAGGTACCTATGACTAGGTCCACCTACACCGCGTTTTGTTTACGTAACGATGTTTATCGTTTACATACCTAGGTAACTATCAACCTAGCTCGCCAGCCAGCCGCCTCGCCGTCATTGAAGCGACAACTGCAGTCGCAGAGTTGCTCGCGAGTTTCACAATACCTACCTCATTTATTTTTGTAAAATCTATATGAATAAGCCAAAAAGTTAAAAAAAAAATGTGACGTGTAAAATGTAATGTCAAAGTCATTTTGTTCATTCATCATTTTGTTAGGTTTAGGTACCGTATTTATTTACAAAAAATTGTGACAAAAATTTCAAAAACGAAGTAGAAAAATGACCTGAGTGCTCCAAAAATCTAAAGAAATGGATAAAACATCTAAATCTGAACATGGTTTAGTGTCTCAAACATCAACAGAGGATACTAAAGCTGAACCAGCTGAAGGTAGTAACTAGATATTATTTTTTTTGTGAAAGAAGAATTATTTTTATTTGTGATAGGTAATTAATTACATAGGTAATGTATTATGTACTTATAATTATGTCCTTTCTTTATTACCTATCTATAAATTCCTTCTATATAGTTAAAGGGCCATAATAATTATTATGGTTTGTGTCTAGCTTGGGGATAATTATTGTGAAAATGTCAAGGAATGAAAATGTAGTAAGTATTTTTTATTCCAAAAAATTTAATTTCGACTTCAAGCCAGTTTAAATTTCCCGGTGATTTTTAACTTGGACGATGATAGTGTTGTGCCAATATTTTTGTCTGGGAGGAAGGTGTGCTCGCATCGCACTCGATTCCTTCTGCAGAACAAAAAGGAATCGGATGGGTAGTGATGACACCACAATATACTTCGAGAAAACAAAAACCATGCATGACCATGTTCTGTGTGTTACAATAAAGTATTCCATACTCAGTGTTTCTGGGTTGGAAATAGGTATAGTACCTGACGCTTCTAATTTCTAACCGATTTGGTAGGTGGGTACATCATTAGGGTACAATACAATCGCAGGTCGTTTTTTTTTGCCGTTGGACATCCGAACCCAAAACAGCTGGTAATAATTTTTTTTGTCCCTCCCTTAGATCTATTATCTATGTAGATTGGGTCTTGGCTGTCAGTCAACAATATATTACTCGCAACGATCAACCTTAAGGTAAAACTAACGGATAAGTGATTTGGCGCAAATTTTGATTCTGATTCTGTCACCCCAAGGGGTGCCATGCTGGCACTTGGCACCCCTTGGGGTGACACAGACAAGTCACGCGCACAGCCAGATCATAAACAATTTCGCTTCGCTCGCCGTTGATTCTATACATATAGTGTTGTCTTTAAATGTAAGTAGGTAGTCCTCCTATTTTATTGTTAATCGTAAAAAACCTTATAAATTGTTCTTGGCTCATTATCTTAGCTTGCTTGTCTTGCTTAGCATGCCTCACTATTTTCAAAAAAGGCTGCGCTGGTTTTGTATTTTGTATTTTTGCCATATATTTAACAATTTTTGCCGCCGCAAACTGTTCAAAATATTCAGAGCTCGCTCCTCTGGCTGTTTTTTTCATACACTTCTTATCTAGTTTATGACCACATACGAAAAAGTAACACAAAAACGTTAGGTACCTCCTTACTTATTTACATTCATCGATTCCTATATACCACCGCAATCTTAAAAATTTTCGGCGCTCATAGGGAAAAATAAGCAAGAGTACCTACACTCTTGCTTATTTTTACCTAAACATCCGAAAAACTCTCGAAAAATTTCGCTCAGGAACTTAAACTTACTATTATTGTTAGGAGTTGAGGGTCGGAATTGTCAACCCTCAAGGCAGTATTTTTGTTTCGGTTTTTTTGGGTGCTTGATAGAAAACAGCCCCGGGTACCAATACCAACCCACGCTACACCGCCATTGAATAAAATCAAGTTAAATTCATTGTATTTTGGGAGTATTTGGGAATATAAATTGATTTTTATGTCAAAATCTTTTATTTTCCCAAATCCTTCAAAAACACTGGTACTTAAGTAAATCGAAGTTTGTTTTCTTTAGTCTACTATACCTATAAAAATAAGTCGGGTTTTCCTTCCTGACGCTATAACTCCAGAACGCACGAACCGATTTCCGCGGTTTTGCATTCGTTGGAAAGGTCTCAGGCTCCGTGAGGTTTATAGCAAAGAAAAAGTTAAGAAAGTGGGAAACATAAATTACCACGCGAGCGAAGCCGCGGGGCGCAGCTAGTTAGGTAATAGAAAGTGGTTTACGATTTGCGGCAAATTTCTTTTCCGCCATTTTTATTCACTGTAGAACGCCTAAAAAAAATTTCAACACGAAACGATCCACCTTAGTGCCGCCCGGTGTTGGTTGGGTTGTTCGCCTGCTCTTACGAAGAAGTTTATTAGATTCATGGCTCTGACTCACTCAACTCGATAGTCGATCCCCGACAATACGTCACTAGCTCGCTGCTCGCTCAGTCGCTCGTGCGCTCGCTCGGTTCATTTCGTTAGTTGCGAGTTTCGCGCTCATGACGGTGGGCTGTTTGATACGATATTTTGTCTTCCTTCGTTTGCTAAAGTGAGAGTGTGGAACAGAGTGGATTTTGAAGACTTTTTGATGTGCCTAATTTTGCACTGGATACCATATTGAAACTTGGATTACCAATGGAGTTTAGACCAGGTGATTATTTGTAAATTAATAGCTAACCTTTCCTCGACCATATGTTTTGCATGAACGAGCGCGGCCAACGTCACCGATTTATAAATACATTGAGGATTTTTTGGGAATATAATTTATGCACGAATGTAGCTCTAATCTCAATACCAACAAGACGAAAATTCTTGGTGTGCATATAATTCTTGGCCTCCTGTCAATTGCAGTTTTAGGTTAGAAATTAGGCTTTGGTAATCTCTGAAAGCTAATCTTATGTAAAGCTTCTTATATAAAGCTCTATTATCAACCTATTATCTTGCCATCATTTTATAGATTTAACTTTTAACTGGGAAAATACTAGATAGTACTATCTGTTTTTGATAATCATCCCTTGTTTACCCTCAATCCCCCAGAAAAAGAAGATAATTATTTTCTTTATTTTACCATGAAGTCAATGGCTTGAGGAAATAAATTGTGAAAACCCTTTTTAGTAGCTTTAATTCTACTTGGCTCTGTATTTCTTTGAACATTATACCTACCTCGATTATATTTTAATTCTCTGTAATCTATAAATTACAAAGTAATTGTGTTTCGTAGAAGATATCACTATGAGCTAGTATATTTCCAAGAACATTATAAGTAGGTAGGTAACTACTTCAGTCTATGATATCTTTCTGTATTATGATACCTTATCTGTATAACTTTCCTTATAAAGTCGGACATAATGTTGTTTCATACAATAACTTCTTTGCCGTGGTAGTTTGCACTGTAAGTTTTAGTTCCTAGTGGCCAGTTTTTTGTTAGCAAATAGTGTGCGTGGCCTTGTGAATACCCGAAAAGGCCCCATCATGATTACAACAGGCATAGATATTCCTACGAGTAAGTTGTATAAAGCCAAGGTTTTATTTCAAATTGGAGATTTAGGTGTTAAATACAGTTTACAGACTTTGTAATTTATTGAAAGTCATTTTTCTTTGTATGATTCCACTGTGTTGATTCAACAAGGCAGAATAGTTCTTTATCATTTTACCAGCCATAAGCAACCACTAGCGCCATCTGTTGAGTATGCTATGCAATTAAATAAAACTGCCTGCAAAAATAATTATGCTTCTCTGATAAAAATAAAGCCACTTTTTTATTGTGTAATTTTTTGACGGTTATTCTTATTCATAATGCACACGCACACACTAAAGATTTTGAACCTTGCCCTGTTCAGATAATAAAAGGTAGTTCAATTATTGCATTATCAATAAAATTGTACTCTCACTTTACCACATTTTTATGTTTTTTTCCTTCAATCGAGTAAGTACAGTCAACAAAAAAATTCATAAGATTTTTTAACTCAGCTTATAAAAAAATAAAAATAATGTTTACTAATATAGGTACTCTAAAGTACAGTCAGCTACACATAAATCCTCACATTTATTCCAGTGTTGTTGTCGGGCGGCGCGGGCGCCATGCCACTGATGCATGCATAGATTAGATAGAAGTTACCACCGCGCATTCCTAAGTAACGATGACGGCGTACAATTGACACTTGCGCACAAAATACTTATGTTCACGAAATTCTAGCTTTATAATCATGATCTGTTTACTTGAAATGATGTGGATGGCATTGTCAAGAATGTTAGAAGTACCTACCTATGGATTTATTTACAACAATCTAACATGTTTTGTTGACAAAACAAACACTTAATAAGAACTAGTTTTTGTAACGTAAACTAATCTTGTATTTTAATCCATAATCTTCTGTTTTTAACCGCACGCTATGCACTAGCCAACCTCGATGTGGAATGTTTGTAAACAAACCACGACACAAAAACAAACTCACTTCGTCAAGTTTCAGATAAAGGTACCTAATTGTAAGCAATATTTATAAAGGACCACAAATCGACAAGTAAATTCCGTATAAAAAGACGCGACAACATAGTGAATTTTAGGTTAAGTATGGGCGGTTTGTTTACAAACATTCCACATCGAGTTTGGCTAGTTTATCGAGTTTATTTTTATTTAGCCCAATGCTCCATCTGGCGGACGTCCACTTCCGCTCACATTGTTTCCGGGCTGTTATCCTAGTTTATTTTTTCAAGCTTTATGAATGAGAAGCCATAGTTTGTTTATACTTTGGTGGAGCTTTAAACTCATTCATAAAAAGTCTGAAAACTGAACTCTACAAAGAAAGGGAGAAAGATCTTTGAAGAATCTTTTCCATGTTCGTTTTAGTGTAATGTCATAGCGGGTTGAATGTAGCTAAGTAGATCGTAGTCTAGCGCGTAGGCGCTGCAGGCGAGGCATTGGAATTCGAAAGCCGAGCGCCGACCACCCAATAGGCATGAGAACTCGGCCCCGTCCCCTTCCCCACGCCTGCATGCGCTGCGGCGCCGCCTCTCGCCGCTCTCTTAAAGGCACAATGCTGAATTTCATTTGCTCTTTGCGGATAACGCAATGAACCTTGGACTCGCGGTCGTCATTGTCTTATTTCTTACACATTTTTTGCTCTCGTTAAACCATTTTGCTGCTGGCTTTGGTACTTCATTTTCAGACTCTTAACAATTTGGCCCGAGAAATCTCTAGCAACTCTACAGTTACTGCATCAATACCTAATACAATTTAGTATATCTAATCACAGAAATGTCTCTCAAAATACTAATTGAGGCCTATCCTTAAATAAAGCTTATCAAATCTCTTATTCCCATGATTAAGCAATGCCCACATTCCGAACGTTGTTGTCTAAGTACGTCTATTTGGTTAAGTACGTAGACCCACCCGCCCAACAGTAAACTACTGCCACATTCCATAGGCTGCTTTTTACGTTGTGTGGTCGCGGTTTCCGCTGAAGACGGCAACGTCGCGTCTCAAATATGAATGAAATCCGGTCGGCTGTGAACGGCGGCGTGGCAACGCCGCACCAGACGCTCGCCTGATTGAGAACTAGGCACTCTCCCGCATCGAACCTCCTCGCTCCTTGCTTAAAGATACGCTTTAGTTTTGTAGACTCACAGACAGTTATCTACAATACAACATACATTATGACGCGGTGGTCTACCAACGCTGTGCTTTATTTCAGAAATAAAAATTTGTTGATATTGATACCAGTAGCGGTTGATATAAATTAAGGTTTTGAGGTTTAAAATGTTGTTGCATACTGCAATCAGTAGTTAAGTTACCCATTTACATAAAATTGGTACAGACTAAAATCATGGTCAGAGCTTTTTAGGCTCGGAAGAATAATACCAAAGTTGACTTGCACAGCTGTGGCACACCCCAGCCGGCAAATTCGACCCCTCTTTAAAAATACGCACGCATGCGCGGTGGGACAATTATTACAGCGCTATATCGACGTCTAGTCAGACGACACAACAACTGTGTGTGTCCGTGTCCCGTTGAGCGCCATTGCCTAATTCTAAAGTTAAACTATCCATTTTGGCCAGAAAACTGGCGATTTTAATGAAATGTGCGATAGTAGTGTTACCTAAAGTTCTAGTGTCTGATCAGTCTTCAAAATGCCGATCTTAGTCGACCGAGCTTTCAGAAATGGTAATTATCGATCCAATGCTATACTACAACAGTAGCCATTGTTGATTTCGTGTAGGGCTAATGTTTTGCAAAATTTGTGTTTTGTATTTTCTGTAGCTGATAGATCTTAAACGTTATCTATGTCTATTAGAAATGTTGTGTTGACTGTACTACCTATACCTACCTACCCCCTACCGAATATTAGAACACCTCATAAACAAAATTAATGATGTAGTAATTATGATGATGACACATTAAATTGTTTTTCACTGGAATTGAAACCTTCAACAAATAAACAACTCAACAAATAGGTACCTAGGTATGTGACAATTAAATAAATAATCTGGAACAAAGTTTTCCTTCATCAAATAATTCTGTAATTCCCGTTCCTATGATTTAAAATTTGAGTTCTAATTTGGAATTTCCTAAAAACCTTACCTATTTAGAATTTCACGACAGCTAGAAATACCGCATTGGCTTATCTTTTTCGACAATGACGTCGTACAAATCCCGCATAGTAACGTATGTGTAAAAAAATTGATTGTACCCAGAGTGCATGCGCACTGGTCGACCGGGGAGGGGTAGGGCCGCGGGAGGGGGAGGCTGGGAATGGAATGTCGGAGAGGCAGCCGGCTCAGCCGCGAACTTGTTGTTATGTGAAACTGTTTTTGAACGCACACTAGCACGGCACGATCTTATGCTGCTCACCAGCACACCTGTATCTTATAATCTTACTTATCATTTTGTTACTTCGCTAGTACCTAAACTGGAACGGAATGAGATTCCAAGCTATACCGAAAAAAAAAACTTTCATTAAGGAAGTTTTTTTTTCGGTACAGCTTGGAACTAGGTTGTGTAGTTGACTGTACCTACTTTAAAATTAGGTACGTCATTTAATTAGCAATTAGTGTGAATATTATTTACTACTAGGAACTAGGTATGTGGTAGTTGACTGTACTCTAAAATAACGACATTCTTATCAGCAAACTAGTTTGTGTCCACGGCTTCGCACGCGTTATTTCTGTGAAAACGTAAAAGGTTATTTCTATGCCATGGGAACTAATTTATGGGATTTTTTTAAAACTAAAAACCGATTTCGAATCCCTCTGTTTTAAACAGTTTTTTAAGTTTTGCGGGGCAAATACGTACGTACAAATATGTTGGGAATAAACATTTTATGAGACCACCACGGCATCATCGTAAGAATCATCTAAATCGATGCATATTTGACAAAAAAACATACATAGGTACAGCCGAACAAAGAACCTCCTACTTTTTTCGAAGTCGGTAGCCTATGTGTTATTCCAGGTCTAGACCTTTATGTAGGTGCAACATTTCAGCCCGATCCGTTCAGCAGTTTTGGCGTGAAGAAGTAGGTTACAAACACAACAAAATGTGGTACTTAATGTGGACCATTTAAATATACACTTGCGCTTTAAAATGGAATCGCTTCATCGCGCGAGTTGATCAAAACAATTTTTTTACAATTTATGTACAATGAACTATAGATTGTGGTATATCATTTGAAAGGTAATTTTGTTACCTTTCAAGTGATAGGTATCAAGAAGATTAAAATTAATTAAATTGGCTACCTAAATTTTGGGAATTATTGCAATAGGTCGAAGTTGCATCTATCGGCTTCTATCGGCGCCGAAGCTGGATGAGCTGGATTTCTCCCTCGTATCCGCTGTTTTAGCTAGTCCCACATATGCCAGATTGGGTTCAAGTCAAACCTGGACCGCCAATAAGGGCTGGCCAGTCTAGTGTGGGAATGCCGACATGGAAGACGTCTGTCGGTACTGTCTAGTCACTGCTGCGGTGTGGCAGCGGACATTATCGTGCATTAAATCAAAATTTATCGTCGCCAATAAGTCCTGCGTAAGGGAAAACATAACTTAACTCATAGTTGCTGCAAAGAAATTGTAAAAATTACTCTTGAACAACCCTTGAACCGATTCCAGTTTAAAGCTCGCAAGTGTATACATATATATTTTCTCATAACTAATACACGGATAAATCCTTAAGGATGTTGTAACTAAAACGGCCTAGCCATTAAAATAAAATAAAGTTGGGAATTACAAAATATTTTAGTTTTCCTCAAGTCGCACGGTTAAATTTCAATTAATATTGTACCAAACGCCGTGCGATTCAGTGTTCCCGTATTTAAAATTTAGGTGCTCTTACAATATTTAAGAAATCTTAGAACATTTTTTCGAGTTCGGGCTATCAGTCCATAAACAAAATGACTAAACGTTTTTCTCGTTGTGTTTCAGTACCAAATGGAGATCACGTGGCTTCCCTGTTCAGGAATGCTCGCGCGGCTAGAATACGATCTCTGATGCTGCCGGCGGTGGGGTGCGAGGCGGCGGCGCTGTCTCCAGCCAGCACGCCCTCGCCGTCCGCCGACAAGACCGACAATCGCGACTCCTTCGGCTTCCTCCCCGACAAGCCCGACATGCGCCGCGAGGAAGAACGAATCAAAACTTTCGACAAATGGCCCGTCACATTTCTTACCCCTAGCCAGCTCGCCCGAAACGGATTCTACTACCTTGGCCGCGGCGACGAAGTCAGGTGCGCTTTCTGTAAAGTCGAAATCATGAGATGGGAGGAGGGCGACGACCCCGCGGTGGATCATCAGCGCTGGGCGCCGCAGTGCCCCTTCCTGCGCAAGACCGGCGCGGGCAACGTTCCTTCCGACGGGACTCCCGCCGCCGGGACGTCCGGACGCGACGAGTGCGGCGTCCGCGCCGCCGCCGCGCCCGTGCGAATGCCTGGACCGGTCCACGGTCGCTACGCCTCCGAGGCTTCCCGCCTTAAGAGCTTCATCGACTGGCCTCGCTCCATGCGCCAGAAACCGGAGGAGCTCGCAGAAGCCGGCTTCTTCTACACCGGACAAGGGGACAAAACGAAATGCTTCTACTGCGACGGAGGATTGAAAGACTGGGAGGAGGATGATGTGCCGTGGGAGCAGCACGCGCGCTGGTTCGACCGCTGCGCGTACGTTCAACTGGTCAAAGGGCGCGAGTATATACAGAAGGTGTTATCAGAGGCGAGCGTAACGACCACCCCCGCAGCGGCGGCCGCACCCGCGCCGGCGGCCGCCGCCCCGCCCGCGGCTGAGACCAAACCGGTCGCCGACAGCGAAAAAGAAGACCCGCCGGTAGACGACTCTCGGCTGTGCAAGATCTGCTACGTGGAAGAGCGCAACGTGTGTTTCGTGCCGTGCGGGCACGTGGTGGCGTGCGCCAAGTGCGCGCTGTCCACGGACAAGTGCCCGATGTGCCGCAGGACGTTCCAAAACGCAGTGCGTCTGTATTTTTCGTGAGCGGCCCCGCGCCGGCCCGATACTAGTCACATGTGCGTCCGCCCCGAGTGCGTGCTGAAACACCGCTCCGTTCGCTATCCGCTTACTCCTGTGATCTAACTCTAATGATACATTTATAAACTGAGCGGACGATTCACAGCCGGCCCCGGCCTGCGCCGACGCCGACGGGAGAGACTAACTGATCGTAATGTAGACTGATGTTGAAATGATTTTAAATTATTTATGCTATGGTTTGAATTTAATGACATGTAAATAATTTATTGTAAATAACTTCTCATTTGGTCCCACCAACACAAATTCAAGTGCAAAATAGTTGATCAAACACTTGAAAAATATTACGTTAATGCAATATGCAAAGTATGCCGTACATTACAACTTTTCCTTTAAATGTTGCAGAAAAGAATATGTTCCATTGACAAAATGCAGCAGATAATTATAAGAAGACTAATTTATATTAGTTTACTCTGTGTATTTTGTCTATTGCATTACATTAAACTACCTATTACAATCCAAAAACCTGTAAAACTGTTTGTGGCTGGACAATGCCTGAGTACATTTCAAACTTAAAACCATTGGCTACATTCACATTCAGCAGTTATTGGGAAACGTAGTAGATATTATGACGTGATGTTTTTGTTCCTGTAAATATGGTAAATTTTAGTTTTGACATTATGGCGAACAATTATGAAACAAGTAAAGTATTATTGGACATGACTGCAGATGAAACTTAACGACTTATTTGGAACACAGATGGCGTGTTTATCTCTGTGTAAACCTAAGTTTTCACCAGGTGTTCTGCTAAATATTTAAGATACAAATAGTCACCTGATCACGTCCGCTAATACAAATTTAGCTCTTGTTCAAATTATTAAATATCAATCACATTTATTATTTCTGATCACAATTAGCAATTCATTAGACATTTAATATTATTTCCAGCACTATAACCCTATTTTGTGATAATTTGGGTAAAAGTGATAATCAGGGCATTTAAATTTCATTGCATGATAATTCGTATAAAACCAGCATAATAATTATGTACTTATCTGTATTCATAATAACTTCACTCCTATCAACCATATCACTGTAACAAAAGTATTCTTTTCATTGTAATGATTGTAGTAATTTTAACATAGATGTTGGCTTTGGTCATGCACTAAATATTAAGAGAATTTATTTAAAGTCAAGTCTTGTAATTTTGTTGTATAGGTACCTAATTATTATGTCACCCTGTTGAATGTTAATAAAAAAAGAACGTTAAATCATAAACCTATGTTTTATTTACCCAGACAGAAGGCTTATTTAGTTAGGCAGTTCAGTTTCTAAAATTATAAATTTAAGTTTGTATGTTTGGATGGATGTTTGTTACTTCTTCACGCCAAAATTACTGAATGGATCGGACTGGTGCCTCGTTGAATAATTTTGATCTAAGAATGTATGAAAATATACATAGGTATATATAATATCTATAATGTGTGAAAACTGGTCAAAAAGTCGAAATTTTTAATGTCCCATTCTTCCAAAGAACACTACGTGAGCTTTGGATTAATGGTAGTTAGGTATATTGTACTGCTGGCAAGGTTTAATTATTAAAAAATATAGGGAAATACAACAGTTTATTACAAAGACATTAGGTAGGTAATACACAAATCAGGGCATGAGTGATTCCACGAATTTATTGTTCTGCTGACGAAGCTCCACCTTCAGTTTGTTGATTTCATTCAACATGTTTTGGTCCGACATTGCAGATTCTTGTAGTTGTTGACACTTACGAAGGAAATCCAGCATCAGCTCATAGCCTTCTGCAATTTCCTGGGACTTGGTTTCCATTTCAAACAGGTTTGTTTCGAGCTGCGCTTGTGTTTCTTCTGCGGACTGGAACAAATGTAACAATTTTTTTTAAACACCCGCGCTTTTTTTGAGAAAACCTTTTTGGCACGAAAATTATATAGTGGTCGAGCGTGAGTAACGCCTAAAACTGAGTCAAATTGATAAAAAACTTCTTAGATGCCTTTTGTTAGACGTAGGCCTCCCATAGTGAGTAAGGCGCTCATCGTCCTGTCTTCAGCTTGTAGCATCCAGCATCTGCCAGCAATCTTTTGCAGGTCGTCACCCCACCTGGCCGCAAGGCGTCCTACACTACGTTTGCCGAGTCGCGGTCTCCACTCAAGACCACGTTTACCCCAGCGGCTGTCGGTTCTTCGCGATATACCCATGGCCGGTAAATGCCCCGTCCGCTTGTTCTTTGCGTTTTATAATCTATCTTTCTTATCAGCTTGTGAGCACGCACTCGTCTTAGACGCCATTCTATCCAGTCCTGTGGTCACCCTAATCAACTTCTTCCCGGCTATCCTAACGATATCGTCTGGCTGCCATCGGGCTAACTCTTCGACTTTGAGCGTCTCTGGGCCACCATTATTTAATGGCTATAATCCATATTCCGTCTAGTTATTAATAGTACAGTTGTATAATCCTATACTAATTTACCTCAATAATAGAAGCAGGCAGATCCACCAACTTGGCCACATGGCGGCCTAAGGATCTTGTGCAGCAGTAGCAGCTGGTCGCGGACCACGGCCACTTGCGTGTGAGAGTTGACGGTGACACTCGGGTGGAGACTCGCGAGGCGGGTCAGCTCGTGGTAGTGGGTTGCAAAATAGCAAAAATCCTCCCTTTTATCCAGTCTAGTGCTGTTGCTATACAATTAGGTGTCTAGTTTAGTCTAGTGTCTAATTCAGTCTTGTGTCTAGTTCAGTCTAGTGTCTAATTCAGCCTTGTGTTTAGTTTAGTCTACTGTTTAATTCAGTCTTGTGTCTAGTTCAGTCTAGTGTCTTATTCAGTCTTGAGTCTAGTGTCTAGTTCAGTCTAGTGTCCAATTCAGTCTTGTGTCTAGTGCGGCCTAGTGTCTAATTCAGTCTTGTGTCTAGTTGTCTAGTGTCTAATTCAGTCTTGTGTCTAGTTGTCTAGTGTCCAATTCAGTCTTGTGTCTAGTGCAGCCTAGTGTCTAATTCAGTCTTGTGTCTAGTTGTCTAGTGTCTAATTCAGTCTTGTGTCTAGTTGTCTAGTGTCCAATTCAGTCTTGTGTCTAGTGCAGCCTAGTGTCTAATTCAGTCTTGTGTCTAGTTGTCTAGTGTCTAATTCAGTCTTGTGTCTAGTTGTCTAGTGTCTAATTCAGTCTTGTGTCTAGTTCAGTCTAGTGTCTAATTCAGCCTTGTGTTTAGTTTAGTCTACTGTTTAATTCAGTCTTGTGTCTAGTTCAGTCTAGTGTCTTATTCAGTCTTGAGTCTAGTGTCTAGTTCAGTCTAGTGTCCAATTCAGTCTTGTGTCTAGTGCAGCCTAGTGTCGAATTCAGTCTTGTGTCTAGTTGTCTAGTGTCTAATTCAGTCTTGTGTCTAGTTCAGTCTAGTGTCTTATTCAGTCTTGTGTCTAGTTCAGTCTAGTGTCTAACTCAGTATTGTGTCTAGTTCAGTCTCGTGTCTCATTCAGTCCAGTGTCTGTTGTGACGATCTTTGAGAAAGGCCTGTGTCCAGCAGACTACCGTCATTCAGCAGAAATGATGACGATGATAACAACCAACTTACTTCAATAATAGACGCAGGCAGGTCCGCCAACTTTGCCACATGGAGGCCTAAAGACTGCATGGCCGCCCCGGGGGCGATCCTGTGCAGCAGTAGCAGCTGGTCGCGGACCACGGCCGCTTGCGCGTGAGAGTTAACGATCACGTTCGGGTGGAGGCTTGCGAGGCGGGTCAGCTCGTGGTAGTGGGTTGCGAACAGGCAGAAACATTTTGCTTTCGTTGCTAGTTCCCTGAAAAGGAATATGACAACTCATTTACTCAGCACATGAAATATCTTTTTTTACGACTTTGTAAAA
Source organism: Eupithecia subfuscata (assembly GCA_963564075.1). Classification (NCBI taxonomy): domain Eukaryota; kingdom Metazoa; phylum Arthropoda; class Insecta; order Lepidoptera; family Geometridae; genus Eupithecia; species Eupithecia subfuscata. Next base: position 8,555,382 of record OY751109.1, on the reverse strand, counting down.
ATGTGTATTTGGAGCTACTCTGTAAGTCACTTAATCGCAAATAAATGATTTGATTTAATTTATAATGTTAGAACAAGCCTATTTTAGTTTAGGAAGTTAGAACCATTCTAACATTTGAACCGATGCACCGATTAACGCATTCACTGCCCAGCCTCGCCACTGGTGCGACCCGCAGGGCGCGCCGCCGCTACACGGGAGAGTAAACTGGCATCTGCGTCTTGGGCCATGATAGTGTTAAAACATAGCTAAGAATACTCTAGAATCAGTCAGTTTCAAACTAAATACAAATCGTTTACATAATTATACAATAGAATTGCTTAATAAGGTAAAAAACAACATTTATTTCGGTTAGAAGTGCCTTAAAGCTTATGTTAGGTTTAACTAGACAAAGAGTTCTCACCTGGTTCAATAAGATGTATTAATAGGTAGGTATATTAATCGAAATAAATAGGTTACAATCTTTCGGAGGAGGAAAAGGTGACGAAAGAATGGGGTCGGCGAGTGTGCGCATCGGTGGTGTCGCCGGCCATGTATAGGAGGCAGAGGGGACACCAGTCGGGCCGCGGAGGTTTTAAATGTTCCCGTGGTTCGACGAAAATGGCGAGAGAGGGACACCGGAGAGGTTTTAGTGGGTATTGCGTCTTCCCACATAATTCTGGTCCCTCCAGACCAGTTTATTCGCAAATGTATTTCCACGCCGAATAAAAAAAAAGTTACAATCTTTCAAGCTATATTTAGAATAATTACAATAAAAACCCCTCTTTTATGTCGCTTATAGGAAGCCAGAGGCCTTTCCTCCGGCAAAGTATTTTTCCGGGACAGACTAAGTTAATTAAATACAAAAGCTTCGTAATTAAACTTACTCAGCAATGGCCCAGGCTATGCCACAGCCCTCATAAGTCGAAGTTCCTCGACCAAGTTCGTCGATCAAAACTAAAGAGTCAGGCGTAGCCGTCTGAAAAGATAAATTATACATTACTAGCTGCTGCCCGCGGCTTCGCACGCGTTGTTTCTATGGAAACGCTTAAAGGTGATTTCTATTCCATGGGAACTGATTTATGGGATAAAAAGTAGCATATGTTTTATTCCAGGCCTAGAATTATCTGCATGCAAAATTTCAGCCCGATCCGTTCAGTAGTTTTGGCGTGAAGAAGTAACAAATATCCATCCATCTATACATCCATCCAAACTTCCACATTTATAATATTAGTGTGATGTGATTTGTCGCTGTCGAATAATTTATTTTATTTCTACCTCTTAGGGATAACAAACAATCACACTTAAATATTAACAGTTATTCTACATCTACACTAATCACACTAATATTATAAATGCGAATGTTTGGATGGATGGATGTTTGTTACCTCTTCACGCCAAAACTACTGAACGGATCGGGCTGAAATTTTGCATGCAGATAATTATAATCCTGGAATCAAACATAGGCTACTTTTTATTCCATAAATCAGTTCCCATGGGATAGAAATCACCTTTTAACGTTTCCATAGAAACAACGCGTGCGAAGCCGCGGGCGGCAGCTAGTATAATATATTAGTGTAGATGTAGATTACAAAAATATAAAACTTTCTTCTTTATAATATAAAGAGGAAAGTTTTGTATGTTTGTAATGAATTTGTCAAATTACGATAGTTTTTATAGTAAAATCACATCACACTAATATCACAAATGCGAAAGTTTGGATGTATGGATGGATGTTTGTTACCTCTTCACGCCAAAACTACTGAACGGATCGGGCTGAAAATTTGCATACAGGTAATTCTGACCCTGGAATCACGTGAAAACAGAGGCTACCACAGAAATCTTAATAACAAGGCACTAGAAATGCTGAGTACCATCCGATCTATCGGGAATGCGTGTCGCCGGCTCGCCCCCTCTACTACCTTACCACTACATACACAGACAATAACTACGGAATTACGGCTACGCCCATCCAAAAATGCAGTGCAAACCAAATTAAGCCTTATGCGTAGTTGCATACGTTCGCTTACTCACACATTAGTGACCAGTTTGCATTTGTTGTCGTTATGACGTCATTTTAATGTAATCTACACTAGTGCTGGGCACGAAATATCAGGTCACGTACCTATCGTACTGTTATTCTATGACTAGGGCATTGTACTAATAAAATATAAATATAGTTTGTACTTCAATATTCATTTATTATTAACTAGCGACCCGCCCCGGCTTCGCACGGGTGCAATGCTTATACTAAATATACCTACTGCAGAATTGACATAACAGATAGACATATACTATCGTAGACTTTTTTTGTAGACCTTTTTAAGTTGTAAAATACTGTAGTACATTATTCTGATCTATCTCGTAGGGTTCAGCCAGCGTTTGCAATGTAAGCGCAAAAAAATGTGTTTATTTAAGACATCACATTAGAAACCTCTAAAACTATCAGTGCTTCTCTCCTATATTATGCATGTATCTATATATATAAAATGAAACCCGTTTTCCTTGGTCACGGCATCACGCGTGAACGGCTGGACCGATTTCGCTAATTCTTTCTTTGTTGTGTTTGTTATTGTCAGGAGAAGGTTCTTTTGAAAGAAAAAAATAAGAAAGTTGGAAACATAAATTTCCACGGGGGCGAAGCCGCGGGGCGCAGCTAGTTATACATATAAACCTTGAATCACTCTATGAAAAATCTATGAAAAAAAACCGCATCGAAATCCGTTGCGTAGTTTTAGAGATTTAAGCATACATAGGGATATAGGGACAGAGAAAGTGACTTTGTTTTATACTATGTAGTGATAGTGATAAAATTAATGTTAAATAACTTTCCATTTACTGTCCGGTAAAATGAAGAAACTTATTTAAAAACTGTCTCTTTGGGACTATTTTGATGAAGTTTTTTGCGTAATGATTAATGCGGATATCCATGTACTTTTCCAATACGCATTTAATTAATTGTACTACGTGGTTATCCATTGGAGACAGATCATATTGATGGAAATTTATATGATCAAATAGTTTAAGTCCGAGAAATTGCCGCATAGTTTTTGCAATAAATTGACATTTAAATGTTTTACTTGCAATAAATGATTTGTCAAAGACAGTATTTTTAGGGGGGGTGAATTTATATTTTTTTTCAATTTGAGAAGAAACCCTCTATACGATCCCGCAATCAAAACTCCTCTATCACGTCGGCATCCGGTAGCACTCTCAAAAAGGGGGGTCTTGGGAGGAACGGGGGGGTAAAATTTTTTTTGGAATCGTAATCAAATGACCCCCTCTATACAACCCCCTAAAAATTTTTCATCAGTGTGACTCTGCTTGGCGCCCCCCTGGGGGGCGGTGATTCCGGGGGGCAAATCTCAAAAAGTCGGAATTTTTCCTAGGTCCCCCGGACACCCCCTACATGATTCTGCAAAAAAAACATACCTCCCCCTCCACCATCAAGGAGAACAATTATGTCAGTCAGTCAGTCAGTGGTAATCGAGCTTTATAGATAGTTAGTTATTATGATAATAAATCATAAATAAACAATTTTAATATAACATCGTATTCCTAAAATACTATGTTAAATTATGCAAAGTTGTTTTACAAATCACAACCAAGGTAATATTAAGGATAATATTACCGTGTCACAACACTAGCTCGCGACCGAGTTCTGCGGCCGTACCACGATAGGAAATCGAGCGCGCAACGTTATCGTTCACTGTGCAGTACATTGCTTTTTGTAATGAGGTACCTGCCCGATGTTGACAAAAATAAGAGGCAATGTATAGTTAAACGTGATAATAAGAACGGTCGACTGTGACGTTCGTATTACTTTTAAAGATTCTATAATTTTAAGGAAAAACGGCATTATTTAGAAAAAATAATACTTACCGATGAAAAGTTATTCCTTTATTAATATAATTACAACTTGTGGAAGAATTTCCGCAATGGGAAATGCTGCAACACACCATTTTTACACACGCACGTTTCGAGAGCAACTGAACAGCAACGAACGCACTGGTGGCGTGAGAGTCACCTGAGCGGCGACAAGGTCACGCGCGCTTACGATTTCTAGTGCCTTTTCCGATTTCTGTGGAGGCTACTCTTTATCCCATAAATCAGTTCCCATGGGATAGAAACCACCTTTAAACGTTTCTATAGAAACAACGCGTGCGAAGCCGCGGGCACAAACTAGTAATTAAATAAAGAAATACCCGCAAAATAGCAGCAGATTCAATCATCTCCCTCATAAAAGTGCTCTGTCCTTTATCCTCGCAGTCAGCGGCGCCGATCCTGGCACTGAGCGCCCTCAGTCTCGGCAGGACCGCAGTCTCGCAGGGGACCATGCAGCCCGCGTGTGCCATCACAACGGCGGCGCCGCAGGACCGCATCCATGTTGATTTTCCTCCCATGTTGGCGCCGGTAACGATGTGCATTAGGCATGAACCTGGAAGTATAAGACGTTTTTTAACAGTTCAGTTCAGTTTATTGATTAATAACGTTTTGGGTTACAGGTCAGTTCTTAAATAGGTAAGTATAATTTACAATTACATTGTATACGTTTATACATAGGTATTGCAAAAAATAATAATAATAAATTGATTGTCTGATATAATATTAAGTTTAAAAAATAAAAATAGAGAATTAAATTTCATCAAATAATTGATTAAATTTATAATGACATTGTTCAATAAGCCAGAACTTTAGTTTGCTTTTGAAGGATTGTGTTGAGGAAGCACTGGTGATCGCAGGTGGAAGACGGTTATAAACAGCCGGCCCCATTACATGCACCAGCTTCGACGACTTCGTGAGACCTTTTGAAAGCCACAGTCACACTATATGTGACCAGCACTTGCGGGTCTTTTGTTCACTTTGTGCCTTGGCTAGGACACGGGAATCCGTTTGTGGGGTAACGCTTAGTATAACTAGTTTCACTTGTTTGAATTAGTTTTCAGCGCCCAGAGTTTGGTTTCTCGATAGTAGACGCAAACTACCCCCATGAGCAGGGCCGTCTTAAACTAGGCTGGGGCCCTTGGGCACACAAGAATTCGCGGCCCTTTTGGAAAGTAAAAAAGCGAATTATATAACATCTTTTACTAAGGACCATTTATTATAGGTAATCAAAATATAGTATGATATAATGTCATTAACCTCTCAAGTGGCACGCCTCGCGCCCCGCTACCGCCGTTGTGTGGCAGGTACTTCCGCAAAAATCCGCGGAAATGCATCACAATGCATTATTTCGCTGATTTCTTGATTATTATCTACTAACACCTCGTAACATCTATATTATATTTGGATTCTCCATAAAATTTCCTACAAAACAGCGTGGAAACATTCTGATGTATACAACATCAGAATGTTGAGAACGTAATTAATGAGGTTGATTAAAATTAAATTATAATTGCGGAAAAATGGTAAAATTTTAATATTTAAAAAAATCATAAAAAAACTTTACCGTTTTTATGTCCAGTTTGAGTTTTATTTTAGAGATTTACCATCATATTATTACACTAAACACAAAAAAGAAAACATTTCCAAGCCATTTTAATTAAAATTAATTATAATTCAGAAAAAACGATAAATAAATGGCGCGGGTGTCAGATTTCAATTTAAAAAATACGATTTTTTAAAAATTTCTTCTAAACTTGGTTAGTTTATGGTTTTAACGTCAGCTTGACACTGTCAGTCAACTTTTAAGACATGACATGGCTGAAAAGTTGACTCTAAGTACATAAATTCGACGAAACAAAAAACAACAAAAAAAAAACGGAAAATCGGCCATAATAATATGGTCGCAGCTTGACTTTGGAATCCCGAGTGATTGCGTGAGTGATCGCTAGATGGTGTACTTAGTAAATTAGGTAGGATGCGTTCGGAAATATTATTAATTAGTACAGTAGGAATAGGCGCAGTCATCGATATAATGGCGTAGTAGGCAAATACCTTCTGTTAAGATTACTGAGAATGGGGGCCCTGGGCACGGGCCCCGTGTGCCCTTATGGTAAAGACGGTATTGCCCATGAGATAAAAGCCAACAAGGCGCTTATCAGGGGGAGGCCTGCGTCCAGCAGTGGACTAATGCAGGCTGTTGAGGTTGAGGTGAGGTAGACGCAAACTACGCTAATCCCATACAAACTGTAACGTCTTGAACGTTGTAGTTTGTATATGGGATGTGCGTGCGTAGTTTGCGTTGTCCGCACGCGCACGGTAGAAGCGCTGTAGCAAATCTATATATATAAAAATGAAACCCGTTTTCCTTGGTCACGGCATCACGCGTGAATGGCTGGACCGATTTCGCTAATTCTTTTTTGTTGTGTTTGTTATTGTCAGGAGAAGGTTCTTATGAGAAAAAAATAATAAAGTTGGAAACATTAATTTCCACGGGGGCGAAGACGCGGGGCGCAGCTAGTCACATATAAAAATAACAAAATCAAAAAAATATTTCTTTAAATACAGTAAATGTACACTTAGAAAAGGTCGTCTCTATACTATAAGAAACCCTCAATTCTCAGCACAGATATGGCTAGCCTTTATATTAGAAGCATTAGGTACGAAGGCTGGTGTTATTTGAAAAATAATCGGAACGAGAAGGTTTGATCACGGTTTTGACTGCTCAACCTGAACCTCAACAGCCTGTAGTGGTCCACTGCTGGACGCAGACCTCACCCTGATAAGCGCCTTATTGGCTTTTATCACATGGGGGGTAATGCCCATAATCCGCGCTGGGCATGCGGGTTGGGGATCGCAGTTCGGTGGTAGAATTGTTCTGCAGGGGCGCTGCTGCCCGCCCCAGGTGGATTTCCCTTGGTCGCCTCTTACGACACCCGCGGGAAGAGTTGGGGTGGTGCAAATTTTAATTCGGCACCACACAGCCACGGTTTTTACTATTTTCTAGTAATACAAGTAATTTAGATAGCAGAAAAGAAGTTTTGGGCACATACATTGTAACTATTGTAAGCCACACGCTAAATCTACTAAACTCTACGAATCAATTATCGTTTTGGAGCCTATTGAGTCATATTGACATTATGATTTAAAGCAACATTGTCGATCTCCAATACGACAACACCAACAACCTTAAAGTCGTCCGGCTATCGTTTGAAAGGAGGGGGGGTTCTAATATTGGACTTACCTCTTTCAAATTTAACATCATTAGGTATATAAGACACTCCGTCTTGCACCTCCAGACAAGGATGCCTTAACTGAGTCATCTCCAATCTATCCAGGCTCTCAGTTAGAACGGGACGGCAATACGGCGCGGGCGCCGTGGAAGCTGCGACAGCGAATGATACCAGAACGTCCAAACGGGCTAGGATGTGCGATAGGCAGAATAGACATTCTGAGTAGCCAGCTGAAAATAAGTTACATTGATATTGCTGTAATCTTAGCTATAATCAAATAACTAATTTTAAAGCGCTGGTAAGTGAAAAGCGCAGGGATAAACGATATCTGTGGCCCAGCGGGCAAAGGTCCGCCTGCATCGCAGGAGGTTGCGGGTTCGATTCTCTCCTCGGGACAAATGTTTGTATGATCTGTATATATTTGTTCCGGGTGTTCTGGGTATTCTATGTAAGTATTGTATTGTATTAAGTATATCAGTTATCTAATTTTTTTTTCAGATAATTAAATTTATTCACAAAGAAAATTATACTAGTATTTACAATTGAAACAATTGAGCTAACTGCCGACTGTTGCAAACAGTCTACAGATAGCTCAACTGATCCATATCAACACCAGTTGGAAGCGTCGTTATCTTATACACATGCTCCTCTTAGTATTAAAAACAAACCGTCCAAGTGGGGGTCGGAATCGCGCAAAAGAGCTTTCGTAGCTATCGTACTAATATTATAAAGCCGAAAGTTTGTGAAATCGGAATTTTTGTTACCTAGGATCTCCAAAACTACTGAACAGGTCAAGATGAAATTTGGCGTACGTTTCGAGCAAAGCCTCACTTAGATAATAGGCTACTTATTATATCGAAAATACGCGTGCGAAGCTGCGGGCAGAAGCTAGTTTTTTAATATAATGATTTAGTGATCATTATATTAAAAAACTAGCTTTTCTACTAGCTAGCGTACCGTACCTATTCCAGAAATAAGTGTAATTTACGGTTACAAAGATAGAGGCTTGCACTTGTAACAGACGGACGGCTAGACAGACAGCGTAGGCTTAGTTACGAGGTTTCCACCCTTAGTGTACAGAATGATTATATGAAAGACCAAAGTACAATAGGCACCAGGCGGCCTTATCATCATCAGCCGATACCAGACCACAGCTGGACAAAGGCCTACCCCTTCCATCATAAAGAAAGTAATAAAAATTGACTTGAACACCCCTCCGATTTTATAACGGGGAGGTGAGGTGAACACGTATTGCACATAGAAGCACATAAGGCAAGATTACGCTTACATTCGCAAAAAAAACTGTGTTCCTACGTAACAGTTCACAGCACTGCACGGAACGTGTGTCTATATTTTGCTGAGGGAAAGCGAGTTAGTATAGCATTTCCTTTCCTTTGTGTCCGAAGGCTAACCCTAGTATTTTATCACTACATTCTTAAGAATATCTAAGAAAATTACAATCAAATAAAAGAAACAAATTAGAACTAGTATTTACAATTGAAACAACAGCTAAACTTATATCAATACCAGTCGGAAGCGTCCCCAAGACGCTGGCTGCATTGCCACGCTGTATGGCAATGCTGATGCGCTGTGCCAGATACTCACCAGCTCTCGGGTCACGTGTCGCTTCGACCAGACTCTGAGGATTATTTTTTTAAATCCGGAGGCTCTTTCGAGCTGCATATTTGAGCTTCTTGAGATTCTCGGCGAAATCTGCCGCCGCACCCGCCCTCACGGATGTCCTCGGAAGATGAGAAGGCGCAAGTGTGTCGACAACTCAAAGTCCTGCAGAACAATTCTACCACCGAACTGCCATCCCCAACCCGCATGCCCAGCGTGGGGATTATGGGCATCCACCCTCCATGAGATAAAAGCCAACAAGGCGCTTATCAGGGGGAGGCCTGCGTCCAGCAGTGGACCAACACAGGCTGTTGAGGTTGTTGAGGAAGTGTGTCGACGCAGGTAGCGTCCCACACAATGGGCCTCCCCAACTCCCATGGGACAAGTGTCATACCGACGGGCCTCTTACTATCGTCATGCAACAGACCATTCGGTTCGAGAATAGCTGGTAATGAATGAATATATGATCTTACCAGCAATGTTAACTATTTCAGCCACAACTTTGTCCTGCTCCTTCTCATAGCTGGCCTTGGCTTGAATGTAGTCTTCAGTGATGCTTTCTAACGCGTTACTTCTGAAGCGAACGCCGCCTTTCACTGCGTCTATTATTGTGTATTTCTTCATACCGCGGAGCGCTGGCTCTTCTTTCAATGTTACCCTGTAGGGATAAATGTTAATAAAATTATAAACTAACTTCACAAATCTATATTTTTTTTGAAATGACTAAAATGCTGTTGACCGCAGATGGCCATGATAGCGTTACCGGACTTTTGGCGGGCGCAGAGGGTGCCACGCCGGTTAAAAGTTAAAAATAAAAATATGGTTGGGGCAACACGCACAAGGACCACCACTTGGGTGCGAGCCTCGGCTTGGGCTGTTGCCAGATAGATAGATAGTAAACACTTTATTATACCACACAAATACAGGAAACAATACAGAGAAAAAGCTTAGAAAAAAAAAGGAAGTATAAAGGGCGGCCTTATCGCTGAAAGCGATCTCTTCCAGGCAACCTTGGGATGGACTGGAAATTAAAACAAAAAAGGCGGTTGCACTGAATAAATATATAGATACCTATTTAAAGAAAAGGAAACAAATACTTACACTACATACCTACAAAGATTAATAATAAACTTGCCAGATGCTACAAGAGGAAAGGGGGGTTTCGCCAAGGTGCACAAGCGGGGAATTCTTCGAGCCCGCATCCGGCGGGGTTGGTTTTTGATCGGTTGTGTGGTGTGCGGAAGCGAATCTGTTGCCGTCACCTCCGGGTTAGCGGCGGTGATTGGGTCAACGGGGTCACCGAGAACGTGTCTCGGTCTACGGAGGAGAGTTCACAAATCTAATACCTTCGCCTACGATTTTACTTCACGTTTGAACGGAAGGTTTTAAGCCAGGTAAGCCCAGTTTTTTTCATTTTGATATTATGAGAGTGGGCGTAGTGACGCGTCGCGTTTGTCGCTAACCAAGGACTCCATGTAACCTAATTTTGAATCCGTTCTGTGGGTTACTCTGCAATTTGGCCGTCTTGCCAGAGTTCAAGTTGAGATCTCTGGCGGCTCTGTCGAGCTCCTTAGCAGAGGCTTGCACCGTATCGAGCTGCTTTCTCAGTGATTGTAGTGACTTCATGATGTCTCAACTATTATTACGTTTTATCTAAGTACTACGTGAGGGAATCCGCATATGCCAGTCGTAAAATCTTACGCCAACGTCATCAAGATGGTTCGTTGATAGCCAAATTTTTTTTATTTTGGGTTTTGAGTTTTCTGCGCTCTTTTAAATTTCTCGGCAGTCAAAAAACTAACCATCTTGTAGTTAAATTGTTTCGCTTACCTAAAGTTGAATCCGTTCTGTTGGTTACTTTCCAATTTGACCGTCTTCCCAGCTTCCAAGTTGAGATCTCTGGCGGCTCTGCTGAGCTCCTTTTCAGCAGAGGCTTGCAGCGTCTCGAGCTGCTCTCTCAGTGATTGTAGTTGCTCGTCGAACGATGGCTTTACCAGGTAGTCGCCTGGGGAGTAAATCATTATGATGAACTTGTTTCTGCCCGCGGCATCACATAATAAATAAATAATGCTGGACAATTCACACAGCATTATCTAGCCCCAAGCTAAGCAGAGCTTGTGTTATGGTTACTAGATAACTGTTAAACATAATACAATACACAACATAGATAGATATTTTTTATTATACATAGAAAACATCCAGAACGCCCTGGACAAATGTCTGCAGATCGTACAAACATTTGTCCCGAGGCGGGAATCGAACCTGCAACCTCCTGCGTCGCAGGCGGACCTTCGCCTGCTGCGCCACATGGGTCGTCATGGACATGGGAACTAAAATTAAACTAAAATTACCCAATACACGTACGAAATACGGAAAAGACGATTCTTTCAGAAGGAGCACGTACTTTTAATAATTTACCAAATAAAATAACATTACTGATATACAAAAATATGTTGCAAGAACAGCGTCTACTCAATAGAATAATACAACTACTATTACATAACATCATTAGTTATGATTAACAATCTAAGTTTAACCTCGAAGCCCAGGAGTTATTTACCTAACCTAAACTTAGATTTAGTACACATTTAATGTTTAAATTTTTCTCATTAAGTGAACTGTAATGTATTTATGAGAAAATAAAGTTCTTTAAATATAACTAATTTATGGGATAAAAAGTTGCCTAATTATTTATTCTAAGTCTAGAGCTACATCTATATTTCAGCAGTTAATTCTTCCATCCATCCATATAAACTTTCGCAGTTATTATATGTAATAATAATAATTTCCTCCTAGCCGAAATTCGACCACGGCGGCCAGTCTCATCGGACACAAGCCAGATGCGCAGGACATACTAACGTGCACAAGTGAGTGCGCAAACACAGGTGCACTCTCTATTCCCTCTATCTCATAATCCGATGGGACGGCACACCGACACGACCGGGGAGAGGTCAAGCGCAGGACCAACGGTTTAACGTGCTTTCCGAGGCACATTAGAGCGATAGCTAAGTAGGCAAAATACTTGTTTATTTGTAAAGCATTTTGATCTCTGTTGCGTAGTGAGTGAATATCCGCTAGAGACGCTTGCTGGAACAATGTTTGAGTGATCTGCAAATTTCTACCCTGGTCTGGAAGTTTTATATGCAACTAGTTTCTGCCCGCGGCTTCGCACGCGTTGTTTCTATGGAAACTTTTTCAATCCCATGGGAACTGATTTATGGGATAAAAAGTATCTGTATGTAAAATTTCAGCCCGATCCGTTCTGTAGTTTTGGCGTGAAGAAGTAACAGAGATTCATCCATCCATCCATCCATACATCCAAACTTTCGCATTTATAATATTAGTGTGATATTAGTGTGACGTAAGTTTTTAGAAAAAAAAGATTATTTGGTATAAGTAGATAAGGATTAGGATTGAAAATGTTATGCTGTCCCGCTTAAATTAAATTTGTCAAATATGATCGAAGCGGGACATGACAGTTTCAGGCACATTCTTTATCTTTACAACTTATACCCATAAGACAAGCTCTGCTGCCTACGTTTATGTTACTGTGCGAAAATGGACAGCATGCAAAAGTAGACCATACTCAGTGGGTGTATGGTCTAAAGAATTCAAATCACTGACTGGGATACGTTAAATATTTGCTACCGGCTCCGTCAGAGAACGCCGTCACACTATCAACTTCAGGCGCCAGGCACTGCAGAAAGGAGGGGAGTTTGTTTAACTGTACCTCTGTCCACCGCGCATATCCACGGTGGCCTCGATCATCTCCGTGTACTTCTGCAAGTCGTCCCGCAGCTCTGCTACCGGCTCCGTCAGAGAGGAGTGCGCCGTCGCGCTATCAGCCTCCGCCAGATATTGTAGGAGGGAGGGGAGTTTGTTTGACTATACCTCTGTCCACCGCATCCATATCCACGGTGGCCTCGATCATCTCCGTGTACTTCTGCAAGTCGTCCCGCAGCTCTGCTACCGGCTCCGTCAGAGAGGAGTGCGCCGTCGCGCTATCAGCCTCCGCCAGACATTGTAGGAGGGAGGGGAGTTTGTTTGACTGTACCTCTGTCCACCGCGTCCATATCCACGGTGGCCTCGATCATCTCCGTGTACTTCTGCAAGTCGTCCCGCAGCTCTGCTACCGGCTCCGTCAGAGAGGAGTGCGCCGTCGTGCTATCAGCCTCCGCCAGACATTGTAGGGGGAGGGGAGTTTGTTTGACTGTACCTCTGTCCACCGCGTCCATATCCACGGTGGCCTCGATCATCTCCGTGTACTTCTGCAAGTCGTCCCGCAGCTCTGCTACCGGCTCCGTCAGAGAGGAGTGCGCCGTCGCGCTATCAGCCTCCGCCAGACATTGTAGGAGGGAGGGGAGTTTGTTTGACTATACCTCTGTCCACCGCGTCCATATCCACGGTGGCCTCGATCATCTCCGTGTACTTCTGCAAGTCGTCCCGCAGCTCTGCTACCGGCTCCGTCAGAGAGGAGTGCGCCGTCGCGCTATCAGCCTCCGCCAGACATTGTAGGGGGGAGGGGAGTTTGTTTGACTGTACCTCTGTCCACCGCGTCCATATCCACGGTGGCCTCGATCATCTCCGTGTACTTCTGCAAGTCGTCCCGCAGCTCTGCTACCGGCTCCGTCAGAGAGGAGTGCGCCGTCGCACTATCAGCCTCCGCCAGACATTGTAGGAGGGAGGGGAGTTTATTTATCGCCTGGAAAAGAAATGGCACTACAGTAAATTTACGTAAAAATAGAGTCACTTATTCATCATCATCCACATCCTGACTTCACCCACTGCTGATTATAGGTCTCTAAACTATGCCCCCATTTCTCACGTCGCTTGATGCGTTAGACAGTTGGTAGGTTGCGACGTTCGCGATTCAGGTGTCACCAAATCTAAACACACTAATTTGACAGCACTTAAATAGTGGCATCCTTATTATTTCGATCCGTAAGTAAAGGGACGTCAAGTTTTTTTCCTACAATTAAATGAGTTTAGTTTTGTTACATCTGAATTGAAATCATTGTATGCCTTCTTACTTGATAAATCCTATAGCAGTCATGTAAATTAGCCTTCTTCCTTGAAAGACGCCTAGCCAAAGCTTGCAAGTCTGGAATCTTCCGTAGATGTTCTTCATACAACTGCAGTCGTAGCTGTGATTGGTTGACCAGTAGCTCTACAATATCCAACCGCTCGTTGATCAGGTTTATGTCTCGGAGTGGTTGGCGTAGCCATTGGGCTAGCAGGCTGGAAACAAATGGGTTGCATACGTAAATGATATACAACTGCAGTCGCAGCTGTGATTGGTTGACCAGTAGCTCTACGATGTCCAACCGCTCGTTGATCATGTTTATGTCTCGGAGTGGTTGGCACAGCCCAATGGCTAGCAGACTGGAAACAAATACGTTGCATACGTAAATGATATACAACTGCAGTCGCAGCTGTGATTGGTTGACCAGTAGCTCTACGATGTCCAACCGCTCGTTGATCATGTTTATGTCTCGGAGTGGTTGGCACAGCCCAATGGCTAGCAGACTGGAAACAAATACGTTGCATACGTAAATGATATACAACTGCAGTCGCATCTGTGATTGGTTGACCAGTAGCTCTACGATGTCCAACCGCTCGTTGATCAGGTTTATGTATCGGAGTGGTTGGCGCAGCCATTGGGCTAGCAGGCTGGAAACAAATAGGTTGCATACGTAAATAGTATGCAACTGAAGTCGCAGCTGTGATTGGTTGACCAGTAGCTCTACGATGTCCAACCGCTCGTTGATCAGGTTTATGTATCGGAGTGGTTGGCGCAGCCATTGGGCTAGCAGGCTGGAAACAAATAGGTTGCATACGTAAATAGTATGCAACTGCAGGTGTAGCTGTGATTGGTTGACCAGTTGTTTTACGATATCCAACCGCTCGTTGAACAGGTTTATGTCGCGGAGTGGTTGGCGCAGCCATTGGGCTAGCAGGCTGGAAGCAAATAGTTTCAATATGTAAATGATATGTAGGTGCAGTCGCAGTTGTGATTGGTTGACCAGTGGCTCCACGATATCCTACCGCTCGTTGATTAGGTTTATCTCTCGGAGTGGTTGGCGCAGCCATTGGGCTAGCAGGCTGGTAACAATGATTCTATATCGTCATCCCACCTCCCCCCAAAACAAGGGGGGTTTTGCTGTAATCACCACGCTCGGTAGGCAGATTGGTGATCACAGTGGAGGTGTTATAAATACAATGAAGCTGCTGCTCTTCATCTGGTAAGTTCATTTAGTCGGCTTTTACAACGACATCCACGAGCTGAGTTGGTGGGGCTGAATCTTACCGCCACGGAAAACCATAATGTTTCAGTCAGTAAGGAAATTCAATGTTAAAACTTGCACTAGACACTCTGTACTATAAGACTGTTGTATTCATTACCGTTTTCCCTGTGGAGTGCGACACCGGTCCAGTAGTCCGTAAAGACTCCTAGAGGGCGCGCGGCTCGCGTCTCCTAACTCCGGTAGCACGTTCAGAGCTGACAGGGCCGCGGCGTCCAGGTGGAGGAAACAGTCTGGTTGTATGGTTGATAGACGAAATCTGTAAACAAATTGATAATAAATTCACTTTTTTTGCCCGTAGTTTAACGGAGCAGGCCTCAAGTGTATTTTTTAAATTGTTGCGCCCTAACAGAGTTTATATGCACTGTGTAGTACCCACATAAATAAAAATTTGTTTATGAAAATTGTTAAATGATTTGTTTTAGTGAATATGAATTTTTTCTTTTCAAAATCTACAATTTCTCAAATGCCTTGTACGACCTTTGTTTTAAATGGTAAATAAATAAATACAAATATGCAGGTATTTGTATTTATTACCTAGGACCACTTAAGACCTGTATTCATGTAAATACAATAAAATATATTTTTCTTCCATATATTTTAATAATATTATGCCAGCGAGAGAAAACATATTGTCTTTAGATAATAGATTACAATAGATTGGCGACCTTTGTGGCAAACGTTCGTACGTTTGCCTGAGACGTCGAAGGTTCCGGGTTCGATTACCGCCGCTCCACAAATGTTTTGACGACCAGGGTGTTCTTTGCTCGTAGGTAAGCGAACATAAAGACCGAAACCTGCGATATTCATCTACGGTGACGCCACGGAGGTCAAATACTTACTGTCTGCTAACAAAATTTACTGTGTAATAACCAGTCAGCAATGCAAGATACTGCACATCAGCAGCCAAACTGCTCATTGCTATCTCGCTTGAAATTAATTTCAGGAAACATCTTTTTACTGGCTGTCTTTGAAAAATCTGCTACTACCAAGACTTACCAAGTTCAAAATTATATACTTGACGGCAGCAGCCAAACTACTTTTTGCAATCTTGCTTTTAGTTTCAAGGAATGCGACTTGTAGCTAAGCTTTGAAAAAAAATTCTTTGAAGAATCCGCCTTATTATCAAGACTTACCGTCTAAAATTAGTATTCTCAGTCAGCAATGCAAGATAATTGACAGCAGCAGCCAAACTGCTTATTGCTATCTTGCTTTAGTTTCAGGGAAGGTGTCTTGCTAAGCTTTGAAGAATCTGCCTTATTTCCAATACTTACCGTCCAAAATTAGTATTCTCAGTCAGCAATGCAAGATAGATACTTGAATGCAGCAGCCAAACTGCTCATTGTTATCTTGTTTTTAGTTTCAAGTAATGCGTCTTGTAGCTGAGCTTTGAAAAATCTGCCTTATTACCAAGACTTACCGTCCAAAATTAGTATTCTCAGTCAGCAATGCAAGATACTTGACAGCAGCAGCCAAACTGCCCATTGCTATCTCGCTCTTAGTTTCAAGGAATGCGTTGGCGTCTTGTTGCTGGCTTTCTTTGAACTTGAGAAGTCGGTTCAGGTCTTGAATCAGTCCGTCCGTCGAGAAATCAGACTTCTTCTGCTTTGTTACTGTTACGTTTGTACGTTCCATTACTTTCTTCAGGGCTTTGTACTGAAAAATATTGTATTAAATTGGTAAACCTTATAATGAGGAACGGATTTGTATTTTGTGCCCGAAAATATCGGTGGCCATGACAGACAGAGCGTTGACTTAATATATATGGTGTTAAACAAATTAGTGCACCATAATGGTCAGGAGGTCATTCACCTCATACCACAGATTAATATTCAGTGAACAAAACTAGCTCCACACGACATTTTTTTTTTTGTATTTATACTAAAATTTAAAAGAAGTAAAGTTTGTATGTTTGTTTGCTGTCTAGAACAACTCTTTTTATTTAAAACTTATTTTACTGGAAGGCTACACTATCCTTGAGTTCAATAGGCTACTTTTGATCCAGGTAGAGCTTGGGCGATGCCGCAGACAAGCTAGAACTTCATAAACTTTAGAATTATAATACACCCAATCGGAACCAATATCTGCAGATCATAACATGTGTCTTGCGGCGGGAATCGAACCAGCAACCATCTTCGTTCACTGTGCCACTGAGGTCTCCTTCACTCCAGTATTTTACCTACAAACTCATTTACTTATTACTACTCTTTTCTTCACGCGACCGTAGGTATATACTTTTTCGATCACTTGTAGTCCATCCTAAGGTTGCCTGGAAGAGATCGCTTTTAGCGATAAGGCCGCCCATTGTACATTATCTGTATTTGTTTTTGTTCTATGTGGTTTTTTTTACATAATATAATACATTACATAGATAGATATTTTTTTTATTATACATAGAAACGACCAGAACACCCGAAACAAATATTTGTAGATCGTACAAACATTTGTCCCAAGGCGGGAATCGAACCCGCAACCTCCTGCGCCGCAAGCGGACCTTCGCCCGCCGCGCCACCGAGGTCGTCAATAGTACAAGCTCAATTGTTTTAATTCTTAATACCAGTTCTAATTTGTTTCCATTCATTGATTGTAATTTTTTTTTTATTTATTATGTAACTCACATCATCATGATCAGAAGCCGGAACAAGGCACTCCGTAGGCGCCATCTGTACGGTGATAGTTTCCAACTCGGTCAGCAGATCGTCGTCCGTGAACTCGGCGACACACATCTGATAGTCCGCCGCGGTCACACATGCTATGCCGAGGAGGCGGCCCTGAAATATAAACAGGATTTAAGATAAGAAAATGTCGTCGAATAGGCTAACGTCCTACAAAATTCTAAATAGTCCGTCAGTTAGATTATTAGAAGATATTGGACACGTATTTTTCTTTAGTCGATTTAACAAAAAATTGTAAAGTTAAAGCCAGTTAAAGTTCCTCGTGACGTCACAGCTTGCGACACTTTTTAGCAAGGTGTGACGTAGTAGCCCCCACTCCCAAACTTTGACGCGCTTCATTTTTGTTATTTTTTGTTTGATTGACAAAAGAAAAAATAAGTGTCCTAACATCTTCTGATAATCTAACTGACGGACTAATTAGAATAATATTTTTTTACTTTCTACACTACCCTATTGATAAGTTAGCAATTTCATAGGAATGTTATATTTTACTAAAATGGAGTGATCAATATAGAAATCAAATAAGTCACTGAGTTTTATAAGCAACGATACTCAGCTTTTGGCTGCGGCTTACCGGGAAAAAAATAGCATATATTCTTCCCCGGAACACCATATATCCCCTTGTCAAATTTCATTATGTTACGTTCAGCCGTTTAGGCGTGCGACGGTTACAGACAGACAGAATTACTTCGCATTTATAGTATGGATGATTAATAACTTGCCTAATATAAAAAAAAATCTAGCCTGCTACCTGGACAAGAAAATTTATTAACACACATATATCAAAAACGGATTAGTTTTTTAGGCACTACGGTGGAACATACATCTTTACAATAAGCTTCTAAAAGCAGAACCCTTCTTTTTGGCTTTGCGTGGGTAAAAATATATACATAAAATATATAATACCTATACTTGCTTTCTAAAACAGATTTTAATTAGAACGCAAAATTCACCGTTTTTAATTCTGTTCATAACATTGTAGTGGTCGTTGAACTTACTTTGCTAACCGGATCAGTTTTAATATGCACAGCCATCAGACAAGGCGAGTTATCATCAGAGCCCCCAAGGCTTTCTCCCAGCACCTCCTCTAATTGGGACAGGCATCCTGGGGAGCCTTTGTACTGGAGCGACCAATCGTTGTTCTTCACTGAACCTTCAGAGATGTATATCTCTACTCGGTAACGTCTCACCTGAAAAACACAGAGATGATAAATAATATGTATCTTGAGGTTTGTTAGATAGATAGATAATACTTTATTGTACCACACAAAGATAGATAACAATACAGAAATAAATGCTAAGAGTAGACGAAGTACAAAGGCGGCCTTATGAGCTATGAGCTATCTCTTCCAGGCAACCTTTGGATGGACTGGACATGTCAGAATAAAATAGACGGTGGCACTCGAAAAAAAAACAATACAATACTTACACTACATACTATTTAATACCTACATTATAACCTACAAACAATTTATCACATTTACACTTACATAAACATAAAAATAAAGTTGTCTAACTTTGCAAGGATAGATGCTGATGAAGATGTTTTTTAAAGAAAAGGAGTGATTTGACAGGTCTGTTATTACGTTTGTTATGTTTTATTAGGAGGCTAGACCTGCTAGCTAAAAGATACTATCTATTAATTGCATAGGCATAATGTTTGTGTGTTTGTGAAGGCTGAAGTGGCGATAGGCGGGCCATATAGCTCGCAGAACCGATAACCGTTGGGGAGTAAAGTTTCTTGAGTGGCGACCGCGATGCAATGCGAAACGGAGTGTGGGAGGACCTCCCACTCGACGGACCGACGAGATTGTAGCGATCGCACGGAGTCGATGGATGGAGACGGCTCGGGACCGCTTTTCGTGGCGTCGTCGTTTCGGGGAGGCCTATGTTTAACAGTGGACGTATACGAGCTGATGATGATGATCAAAAACTGTGAGGTGTTTGGCCAAAGACAACGCCAAATGGAATGATCGGATCTACCCTAAAGCACAGATGCATTTGCATAGATGTAGACCCAGATCTCGAAAAATATTAAAGCTACTTTTTATAACCACAACACGCGTGCGTAGCTGCGTGTAGAAGTTAGTTTTTACCCGAGTGCGCAAGTTTGTGATTTTAATAAACATTCAAAGTTCTTAAAAAATATTGATTGTGATGTGATTGGACTCATGATAAGTAGGTAGGTACTACCATAGCAAGGAAATCCCGCAGCTTTATAAACATGGTTTTAGACAAAGATCAAGTACCTATGACTACGTTTGGGTTTTAGATACATTTTTTGATATACCTTCACGATTGAAAACCTGTCATTTTCGTGCCTTGTCATAAACTAATGTTTTCTTTGCAAGAATCAGTCGTAAAACTGACTTTCGATAAGTACCTACCTACCTACAACTATTCCCGCGGGTGTCGTAAGAGGCGAATAAGGGATATTAACCGGGAGCGGGCAGCAGCGCCTCCTGCTAAACAATTCAATCACCTAACTGCGATCCCCAACTCATGCGGGTTGGGGATCGCAGTTAGGTGGTTGAATTGCCCAGCGTTGGGATTATGGGCATTACCCCCATGAGATAAAAGCCAATAAGGCGCTTATCAGAGGGAGATGAGATAAAAGCCAATAAGGCGCTTATCAGGGACCAATACAGGCTGTTGAGGTTGAGGTCGACGAAGTATCTACCTCGTAGCAATTCAGAACGTGTTAAGATAATCGTTCAAATAATAATAAAATAATAAGAATAAATAATAATAAAACAATAATAATAAAATAATAAGAATAAATAATAAATCTTTATTTCAGAAAAGTCCATAGTTTTATAAAAATTTAGGTACAGTTTAAGAAATTGTATAACATAGGTACTTTGCATAACATACTTCAAAAAAGTAAATTAGTCTTAGGACTTAGATATTAACAAGAAATCAAAGCGGAAATAGCATTATCTATTCTATTGGATAGCTTTGAAGTTCAATGTGTTTACTTACAAGCACCTACCGTTGATAAAGCCGAGGTCACGTGCGTTGACGCGTTGGATAACTAATTATAATAATCGAGACATGATTATAATTAGATTGCGTTGTTGCAAGACCAGTTTCATATCGCTTCATCATCATCATGCCTATGTTACTCCACGGCTGGATATAGGCATACTCTTATGAACGCCATAGCGCCCTGTTTTTGGCTTTAAGCATCTGCCAGTAGGCTTTCGCAGATTGTCATGGGCACCGGGCCTAGCTTTCTACACTACGCTTCACGTACTATCGTTCTACCACCAATAATATTTATTTACGCGGGTTCAAGTCCCGTCAAAGTCGAAAATTTTTTGCGACATTATTTGATTTCTTAGAAATTAGAAATTAGCCAAAGTGCGAGCGGCTTACGCACTATAATAATAACAAAAACCTTAATATTTATTTACTTAAAAAGGGAACGCCTACAACGCTAAATTATAAATGCGAAAGTTTGGATGGATGGATGGATGGATAGATAGATAGATGCTTGTTAGTTCTTCACACCGAAACTACTGAACAGACTGAGATGATATTAATTGCATAGTACATTTATGCAATCAATTTCAGCTCAATCTGATAATATGCGTTAATCCAGGAATCAAACATAGGCTACTTTTTATCTAATAAATCAGTTCCCATGGAACATAAATAACCTTTAAACGTTTCCATAGAAACAACGCGTGCAAAGCCACGAGCAGTAGGTACATAAAGCATGATTATTATCAAATATTATTATTATTATTACGTAAAACACGAAACATAATTTTAAATTATCATCCGGCTGCAAACCCCTAAGGGGCAGAGTTCAATGTTCTTTTGTATCAGTGCTACGCTATCGGCTCGCTTTGAATTATTAAGAGTTCACGGCTCAGCAAAAACATTGAGGAAAACAGCGAAACTTTTACAAAAAATTGTAGCGTCCTTATAAAGTTTTAAGAAATAGAATAATAAATTTTCATATTGCTAAGAATGCTACCTACACTTATGCTACGGCCACAATATCGCGAAGATTTGCGCAGTCGCGACAAGTCTGGCCAAGAAGTCCGTCTTATCGCGAATCATCATCATCATCGCGACATCGCGATGCAACGTTGCGCCCACTTCGTCGTAGAACGAACACGAAGTTTTATCACGACAACGCGAAGACGAATCTTCGCCTTGTAATGTGGCCGTAGTTAGGGTTGCCATCCGTCTGGGTTTCCTCGGATTTGTCCTAGTTTAGAGGGCATCCGGGGAGCGTCCGGGCGGGGTTTCAAGTGTAGTCCGGGTTTAAAAATTTCTTGTTAAAGTTATGTTTGTGTGTACGTAAAACAAATATAAAATATGGCTGTTGATTAAAACATTAGGTGATATTATTATATAACAAGAGTTATTTAGAAAAATCTCAAATGTAAGACTGAATATAACTCTGAGTGTTTGCTAAATGAGTATATTTTTTGGTTATTTTATATTTTAAGAAATAAATAATATAAGGCTAACTTCTTAAAACTTTTAACAGGTTTAGTTTTATTGCTTAAGATTTAAGAAGACTGAATTTAGTTCACTTATTTATTTGTTGTAAATGGCTGCTGATGAAAACATAAAGGAGATAATTATTATTATTGAGTAAAAAAAGTTTTACCTCAAAAATTGTAAGACTGAAACTAGGTAAAATAGTCTCAGTACTTTTAAGATTTTTGTTTAAAAATTTAATTAAGTTTGTTGGAAGTGGTTTAATATTTTAATAAGTTTTCGTTGTCATAACAGAGTATAATAATTTGTGTTTTATCTTATGATTTTTTAAAAACGTATTTAAAAGATTATTTAAACAATTTGTAAACAACTGTTTTGTTACAAATAGTACAACAGATTCTGTTTTGATACATTCAAAATGATGATAAAAGATGACTAAATTTATTTTTAAGTCTGAAAATAAATAAAAACTTGATTACCCACTTGTTACGGATATCCCTTTTTTCGATAGATCTTTATAATTTTTTATATTATGTTTAGTTATAAGCTTATTGTAAAAGAAAAATAGGAAAAAAAAATCTAAGTCTCGTGGAAATGCTGGAAAATGGTGTTTGATATACGGAACGCTAGTAATATGTACTACTATGAAACAACATAATTTCTAGGATTATTTCAGTCGGGTACAAAATATAAAACTCTTTATTTTGTTGTAAGTATTTTATTTATTTATGTTTATTAACGCTTGTTTTTAAGTTTAAAATATAATTATACCTTTACCTACATGATTCACTCGGCAAGTTTGTGATAGGTTTCAAAACAAATTTTTGGATGCAAAGACACGTTGCATTTGATACAGAAAAGCATCGCATTTTTATGGCACACGGCGCATCGCAATTGTTCTGATCTGTATTTGATTATATGACCTATGTCATCGTAGCGTGAGTCTTCCCGGAAATTCTTGGATGTTCGGCCTGGCTTTCGAGAGACACCTTTACCATAAGTTTCCAATAAACTTGTAGCAACACTCCTGCGGAACCTAAGATTGTCATATTCTCCGCCGTTGTGTCTGTAAAGTTGCCAAGCATTATTTACAGCCATATCTAAACAATGGGCAATCAGGGAAAAATACCACTTTTTTCCACGAATCGAAGTGAACACCTTGAAACACTCATGATAAATTTTCATGAATTACAAACACGTGTAGAATCTAATACGTCCAACTGTTACTAGCACTAACCACTTCTAGCTATAAAGAAATCATTCATCTAACGTATGCAATAAACAATGAAATTTGAAACTACCCACAGTTCGTTTTATAATTTTTAATGTCCATTGATCCGTATATCAAACGCTAGTAACAAGTGGGTTGACATGTTCAACTGTTTTTATTATACTGACTGATGTTAAAAAAACCTGTTCACATGTCCGGGTTCTGGGCTCCAAAATCCGGGGTTTTCCCGCGTCTTGTCCTGGTTGCCATATTTTAGAGATGGCAGCATTGGCAACCTACACTCATCACCACTACTGGACTAAAGTCCAGTCAACGAAAAATTGTCCATGGAAAGGTCGAAAGCAGAAAGTTTGACTTTGAAACTTTGTTTGGAGACAAAACTACTAAAAGTCCTCACCCTTGTGAGGTGCCCTACGAGTACGAGATCGATACGAGTGTAAAATTTAATAAATAGCTCAAAATTGTATATAATAATAAAAAAATCATATTCCAGTTTTTGCATTTTCTGAGAAGATTTACTATAGTAATATATAATTTTTTTTACACCATCGTAAAGTAGAGATTTCAACGAACAGAAAGCATAAGTACCAATTTTTTGAAAAAAGCTAATATTTTGACGGGTGAATTTTCGATTCAAAATGAGGGTGCTTATTCGATATTCGTCAAAATAAGGTGAAAAAATAAATATTTCAAATCAAATAAATTACAGTGTATTTGGGACATAAAAAGGTAAGTTTCACCAAATTTTGTGAAAAAAGGAATTGTTTTGTAAAAGATACAAATAAAAAACCAAAAACTTGGTTTTTTGAATTTTTTACATAAATTTTGAGGTTATGTGAAAAAAGTGTATACACAAAAGTTGTAGATCTTTTTATTACCTACAACTTTGCTATTTTACTTTTTCCATAGGACTTGTAGTTTTGCCGGAAATCGAGATAACCCGTTTTTTACCCTTTAAATTCACCCCCTTCCCCTTCCCGACCTCAGATCGCCCGTAAATTATTTTTCCTAACATTTTTGTATTATTCTCCTCCTTTTCCAATGGGTTTCATCCTACTATGTATATTATGTATATTTTACTTTTTATTATTTTTAAAGGAATACTAGCGGCCACATTTTGATAGGCAACCTAGTAGATATATATTTTCCTTATCACAAATATGCGTAAAAATTTGGTTTTTTAGCTCATACTCGATGAGTGCACTAATTCTGCAGCTGGATCTTAGACTATTATAACTTGTGGTTCAAATGGTTAAATCGTTCTAGTTCACATGACATGTTTCAGCATAATGTGTAGGAACTAGGAAGGAAGACGGGTTCTCTGTAAAACCGTTTAAATTTAACTGACACAAATCAGGAGACAACGTCAACAAGACAGAAATCAGGGATATTTGCCACTTGTTTTGTATATTTGATGTTGGAATTAATTATTTTGTATTTGTATTTAATGTTGCCCCACAAAACAGCTGGAGCAACGCTGGTTTCTAGCAACTAACATTCTTTTGCTGCGGGGCGACTTGGAGAAGTTATGTATTTAAAGCTAGATGACCCCGTTAACTTCGTATCACCTACAAATTTTATCCCCAATTTTTTTCTTTTAAACCACCCCTATACCTATTAGAGCAAAAGAAACAAAAATTATTCAAATCGGTCAAGCCGTTTTTAAGTTTTAATTAGACTAACGAATAGCACCTTTACGCTCACATAAATCAGCTCCCATGGGGTAGAAATCACCTTTAAACGTTTAGAAACAACGCGTGCGAAGCCGCGGGCATAAACTAGTTTTTAATTTGAGGGATTTTAATAAAGGTCATACCAATAAGAGCTTCTTGATGAGAATCCCAAAGTTGCCCTTCGAAAGCACAAGATACTCGAGTTTGTTGGGTTCTAACCCCATCTTCTTGATGTTCGAGATGGAGTTGAACACTTCTCTTGCCGCCGTGGTTGCGTCCACGCCGTGGACGCTGTAGTAGTCATTGCGGTCGAAAATCCGCACTGTCGTTGGTGGTTTCTGCGAAGAAATGGTAATTTCTATTTGTTACAAATACAAATATTTATTTCTTAAAGACTTTATTCACAAAGAAAATTATACTAGTATTTACAATTGAAACAATTGAGCTAACTGCTGACTGTTGCAAACAGTCTACAGATAGCTCAACTGATCCATATCAACACCAGTCGGAAGCGTCCCCAAGACGCTGGCTGCATTGCCACGCTGTATGGCAATGCTGATACGCTGTGCCAGATATTCACCAGCTCTCGGGTCACGCGTTTCTTAAAGACACATAGGTACTTAAAATAATTAGAGATAAAGAGCATAGGGAAACAGGCGCCAGAGTCTGCTATACACTAATCGCTTTACTTTTATGTTTATGCAAGCATATTTTGACACACGCAAAGAAATCCATGAAACCTATAAGGTGAAATACCTTAAAGGTTTCATGGATTTCTTTTTGACGATTACCTAAAATAAGTACTTGATGAAATTTGGCATGATGGAAGGTCTTTAAGCAAAAAATCCGAAAACAGTAAAGTTGTAAGGATATCACAAAAAATCTTTGATTCTCTCAAAGGACCAAAGCCCACAACACGGGACTTTCCGTTGATATACTAGAATCATAAAATTTGGCAACGTCTTATACTATAATATAACACATTTTAGATTAGTTTATGTGTTACTCTAAAACTTAAACTATTGCATACATAATTTCATCTAAATTGGTTAAGTAATTTAGAAAACGTAGTAACAAACATCTACACAAACAATGGCTTTTTTTATAGTGGGATCTAAACATCGATAATACCTGCATTTCCTATGTATAAAAGTAGTATTTTTTTTCCATTTTGTACTAAGTACTTAGTTCTTATTATAGTACTCTTTATGTAAGTTGGCCTAGGTCCGTTCGTGACGACATCTGTACGGGCCCTAACGGAAGACCAGCGCTGGCTAGGCCTCCTACGGGAGCTTAGCCAGCATTATGCTGAGTAAGGGCCTTTTTATAGCAACTTTATGTACCTATACCCCATAAGTGTTTTTTTTTGTACTTACCTACTGTTGTTATAAATAAATGTATTTTCTTTCTTTCTTCTTCCTTACATATAAAGGAATAAATCAGAAAGCTTTTTTTTTATTACCTTTATTCACTAAGAAAATTACAATCAAATAATAGAAATAGAATACCGAAACATACAAGTATGTACGGAACCTTGCGAGCAGTATTTTGCTTAGGCTCCTGTTTACTGTTGACTAAGAATTAAGAGTCAGTAAATAATACTGACTCAGTAAATATAGCTGTGTGGTGCCGGCTTAGAATTTGCACCACCCCTCTCTTCCCGCGGGTGTCGTAAGAGGCGACTAAGGGATATCCACCGGGAGCGGGCAGCAGCGCCCCTTGCACATCAATTCTACCACCGAACTGCAATCCCCAACCCGCATGCCCAGCGTGGGGATTATGGGCATTACCTCCATATGATAAAAGCCAATAAAGCGCTTATCAGGGGGAGGCCTGCGTCCAGTGGTGGACCAACACAGGCAGTTGAGGTTGAGGAAATAATACTAGCCACGCGGTTGAAGTACCTACTAATTATAAATTAGTAGGTAAAATAACCGCAGCTTATAATTTACAAGCAGATGGTTAATCTTAGTTAATAACTAGTTCGTTCTTAGAACTCCTTAAGTACCTACCTAATTGTTTTGTTTTGACTGTTATCGATCATTAAAATGTTTTATTTCAAGAATACATAGATAACAGCTTTTCTTAAAGATATACCCAGCCAAGTGCAAGTCCACTCGCACACGGAGGGTTCCGTACCATCGTGCATAAGTATTTCGCAAAAGGACTAATAAACGATTTTTTAAAAGTAGAAAAAAAGCAAACAGCCAACATGACGCAGTCACCCATCCAAATACCTACTGACCGCGCCCGACGTTGCTTAACATCGGTGATCGGTACTCAACTTGGTATGGTAAGGACGTTGGACCCCTTAATTATTTATTTTAATAATTTTTTGTTACAGCGGTAATAGTTATACACACCCTGTCAAGTGTCTACCTTTTACGGTCCAATTCAAGAGATACAGCATTGACAAAAGTAGAGCAAAATTTGCCATAAAATCAAGATTTTTGTATGAGAAGAGAACCCACATAAATTTTAATATTTATTCTTATTAATTGTTGTTATAGCGGCAAGAGATAATACACATTCGGACGGATATAGAGCAGAGGTTTAGTAATAGGGTCCCGTTTTCACCTTTTGGGTACAGAACCCTAAAAGTATTGTTTTATGATAATTTTTCAGTTGATATAGGTATTTGTTTATTGGAAGATACTGAGGAAGATACCCTATTTATAATTATTGAGAACGAGTACAATGTCAGGTTAAAAAAGCTTTATTAATACATACAGATTGACATGCTAACGTGCGAAATTGGTATCTTGTATGTAAGTACGTGTTTGGAAGTGATATAATTAATTTTAAACTCTTTTATTAGGTAAGTACGTTAATAGGCGTTTGGTCACAAAGCTAAGCTTACAGGCCAGACATCTAAGTAATAGTGTTTAGATGTATTATAACGTAATTAATATGTATTATTTATTTTTTGACATGACACCTACACACCACCGGTGTTTACATCATCGAGTGAAGTCATTGAATCAGTTCTAAGTATACAAACTTGTTATAATCGTCATTTAAGTTGGTGTCATTCGGCTCTCAAGGTTCAAATTCGCGTTACCGAGTATCAGTAGATGTCATATTTTGCTCGGTAGTTCTCGGAATAAAGATCACTCACTGGCCAGGAGGTTATCTTAAGGAGAGATAATAACTAAAGCACAATAAATTGACGTGTATTGAAGACGCAAAATCAGTTTGCAGCTGAATATAGTGGGAACGTGTTGTGATATTGTGGCAGGTGGCTGCACCTTATTTTTCAACTCAGGTAATTTTCTAGGAGAGCTTTTGAATATGCTCTTTTGTAGACTTTTCAAGACTTTTTAAGGCGAATAGTAGGATCTGCCTAAATAATACAGTACAAAACTATTACAGATACATTTAAAAAAGCTTATGATAGATATCGTCTACGCGCGGTCCGATTTCTTGATAATTCCTTTGTTTAACGTAATTATAAAATTAAATATTTAGTGGCGCCACTATCCACCCTACTATTCGCCTTAACATTTTATTTAACAATTTATTATTTATTTTTTGTTTGCGGCTTCGCGTACATAGTACACGGAGCCTATAGCTTTCAGGAATAGGTACTTAGGTACCTAATGTACAGTTTTTTTTGATTGTGCAAGAAGGTACCTTAGCTACTGATTGACTATTACAAACAAACAAACTTCATACAAGTTAAATAAATACAAGTAAATGAACTTTCTTATTTTTAATCACCAAAACACCATCCCTTTTTAAACTACAGAATGATATGGGTTTATCGTGTGGGGTCTAATCTCATTAATTTGTTGTTGTGTCACAGGGATTTCATATTTTCTACGGAACCCTCGGAATCAGGTCAGATTCGCATTGTCCGGTGATTTTATGATACCTACATATTAGACGATAGCGTTAACTATGAATTTATCATTTTGCAGATAAGAGCAGTGTCATTATGTGGCAACTGCTGGTGTTAGCCGCGATCGCAAGCCTAGCCGTGGCTAAGCCTGAAACGTATCGCGAGAAGGAAGACTTCCAGTTCTCAAGAAGCTCCTCAGACGAAGGCACCAAGGCTGGATACTATGGAGCACAGAGAGGAAACATGGGAGGAAATTACGAGAGGGCCCACAACATGGACTCCTTAGCTCAGAATCAGATGAGCGGTCTAGTACGAACGGTAGAGGGCGAATTAGGAGACGGGGCCAAACAACACACAGGGAGTGTTTATACAGCAGCAAAATCAACTGGCGTTTATGGCTCAGGGCTGTATGACCTTAGTAACTTAGAAGGGAGGAACTTCCATGAAGGTTCGTCGCATGGTGACTCGCACTCACAATCTTCGTCGGCATTCCAGCACAGTTCTGAATACAGGAACCAGCACTCAGCGTCCAACACTGGACGATATAGTAATGCCCAGATCCTAAACGCAGGTTTTGATAGCACCCGAGCCCATGACGGTGGCTATGCCAGTATCCTGTCTCAAAACGCTGGCTATAATGACTATGGTACCAGCCATTCTCGTGGTTCTGGATACGGCAGGTACAATACTGCGGCTAATTCAGACCAAGCCCTATACTCTACTAGCCATCAAGGTTCAAACTTGGATTCGGCAAGTCAATACGAGGATAGAAATACAGCTTCACAGAATTCTGGACACTACTCTCAAGTAGCGGGCTATCAAAGTCAAGTCTACGACCAGGGCAGCGCTCTTAGTCATGGATCAAATATTCACAGCAGGGTGTATCCAAGCGGAACTCCGGTCAAAATTGTGATAAGGCCAGGAACTCGAGTCACGGTTCCAGTCGCTGCTCAGACTTACGATGCCTCACAAAGCAGCTCTTCCTTTGATCAGAACGCGATCAACAGTGATACTGAAGTTTTAAATAGAAACGATCAAGAGATATTATCAAAACCAACCGTCAAAAATTACGAGTCATCTTACAGTTATCGCAAAGAATGGGAAAAACATGACACTAAGCCTATAAGTGGCGCGGGGGTCATGCCGCTCGCAATACCTACAATAAATCCCTATCCCGCGAATAGCGAGCTTTACGAAGATGCTCAATCTTCAATATTACAACAAAAACAGCGAAACAGCGGAATGTCCTCTCAGAGTCACCATTCCAGCCACAGTGGATACAACTCGGCATCGTCAAATCAATACAACACTCAACACCATACAGGATCAAATTCTGGGATTAAGTCCTACCCAGGTGCCTACAACAATGGAGGAGCTACTGGCGCATCTAGCGCATACAATCATGGAGCGTCCGGTTCTTACATTGGAGCCACTAACGGCGCGTCAAGTTTGAACTTAGTTGACGATGCGAGCACGAAACCGAAAAGTTATCAATCTTCTTACTCATACCATAAGTCATGGGAACGCCAAGGTGATCCGTACGTTATTTTACCGACGACAAATGGTGATTATGAACAAATGTCTGGGAAATTAACAGCAGGATCTCTGAACCAAGGGGCGTATGGATCCCATCAATACGGATCACATTCTCAACAGCACTCACATCAAGGTTACAATAGCCACAGCGGTGACGATTGTGATGAAAATGGTCATATTCGAAGAGTACGTTCACCGAGCACGGAAAAATTTGAAGATTTAGGACAACAGACACAAAATGCA
This sequence comes from Eupithecia subfuscata, assembly GCA_963564075.1. Classification (NCBI taxonomy): domain Eukaryota; kingdom Metazoa; phylum Arthropoda; class Insecta; order Lepidoptera; family Geometridae; genus Eupithecia; species Eupithecia subfuscata. The sequence goes on along the minus strand of OY751109.1, from coordinate 8,524,709 downwards.
TGGCAACAGTTCGGACAAGAAACTCAGAAACAAAGAGATGAATTAGGTCAACAGACAAGTGATGCATGGCAACAGTTCGGACAACGAACCCAGAAACAAAGAGAGGAATTAGGACAACATACACATGATGCATGGCAACAATTCGGTCACAATTCCCAGAAGCAAAAGGACAAATTAGAAGATTTTGGACATCAGACACAAAATACATGGGACCTATATGGTCAACAAACCCAAAAGCAAAGAGAAGAATTAGGACAGCGGACACATGATAGATGGCAACAATTTGGACAACAAACTCAGAACCAAAGAGAAGGGTTAGAACAAGAAATAAATGATACATGGCAACAATTCAGACAACAAACCCAGAACCAAAGAGAAGGATTAGGACAAGAGATACATGATACACGGCAACAATTTGGACAACACACTCAGACACAAAAGGACAATTTAGAAGACTTTGGACATCATACACCAAATACATGGGACCAATTTAGTCAACAAACCCAGAACCAAGGAGAGGAATTAGGGCAACAGACAGATAATGCATGGCATGGTCATGAAACCGGGAACAAATGGGACAAGTTGGTGGAAAACGGACAACATAAGCTCAGACAGTGGGGTAACCAATTAGACGACTTAGGACAGCAAACACACAACCAGTGGAGTCAGATTGGGCAGCAAAAACGTGAAATTCGTTCATCTAACTGGGACAAATTAGAAGATTTAGGTCAGCAAACCCAAAATACATGGAGACAATTTGATCAAGAATCCCAAAAGCAAAAGAGCCAATCAGAAGATTTAGGACAAGAGACACAAAATATAGGCGAACAGTTTGGTCAACAAACGGAGACCAAATGGGACAAATTACAGAACGAAGGACAGCAGGCGCAAAGGGAGTGGGGTCACGATTTTGAAGGTTTAGGACAGCATGCACACAACACCTGGGACCAGTTCGGACAGCAAACACAAAATACTTGGGATAAACTAGAACCTCAAAGCCCAAGTAAGTTCCGTCCCGTTTAAGTTTAATTTGGTGTTGGCTCATTGCTAAATAAAATTAATTTTCTAGTATTTTATCTGAATGCTTATTTTCTTTCTTCTACTCAAATAAAATACTCAGTTATTAACGAGTGTGTTCTGTAAATAACGTATAAGAGCTCATTCATTATCACTTATTATAAACTCATCACATCACTCACTAACGACTACAAAGACTATCTTAAATGTATTAAGTAGGTAAGATTTAAATGTTCTTCGTATTCTTCAAAATACAATCATAAACAAACCGAAGTACTTTCATTTAACCTTACAATTAAGCTTCCGAGCCGATATAATAATCTTCGCTTCTGCAAAAGCTTGGCAATAACTGATTTACGTCTCATTCATTAAACATCGTTAAAATTTTTGGTTAGTCAAGTTATTTTAGCCGAATCAGTAAGTTAATAACTAGGTACATCCTACGCAAAATAATATTTACAAGATAGTAATCATGGAATTAAATTACTTAGTAGTAAAATTCTAGCTCCTAATTCTTCATATCTTAATTATCTTCGGGACTTAATTAAAGTACCAAGTTTCGTACTAATTAAAACTTTCAATTTAGCTGATCTGGGGCAGCAAACTCAAGATTCCTGGACAGGACAGGAGATCTACTCAGGTGGCAACAATGACAGACTAACGGAACAAAAACCAAGTGGTCACGACGCTTCAAGTCACCATTATCGTGGTATGGACTTTGACCACCAGTCAAGCGATAATACATTTGAAATCATGAACTCAAATACTGATGAAAGACACGTGACACAATCTCACACTTTGGAAAAAGACAATAGAAACAAAACACATCATGTTCACACAATTTGGGATGAAATAAAAAAAGAGGAAATAGGACAGGAAAACGAGGATACTGTAGAAGATCTCCCACAAACTGTAGACTTAGGCCAGCAAACACAGGTTGTGTGGGACAACCTAAATCAAAAGGAAAACCGACCATGGTATCAAGATACAGTAGAAACAGCATACAAAGCACACCATGATCTGACAAATTCAGAGCCAAAGAATCAGGACAACACTTTCGTCACGCCTAATCCTCATCCTTGGATGTACAACCAGGTATATCATAATCACGCACATCGCAACGACAGCGCCAGTTCCAAACAATTTTTGGCGCACCACTCTTCTAGTTCTTCCCAATCACATAGATGGGAAGGACATTCGACTAATACGAACGCAGGTTCTAATGCGCAAATGCATTCCACTGGTTCAGCGTTTGGATCGTCGATAACGAGTTTATGGGATAAGTTAGGTGATATTGAAAAACATTCAATCCCCTCGAGCGAAAACGACCAACATAAAAACATTGCTGACATTTTTGGTGCACAAACTCAGAAAAATGAAAATACAGACAAATCTAATTCCTCTAAAAGTCAAACTACCCACAATGTTTTTGATATTCAAACCCGGCCTGTACAGAATAACGCAGTTTTAATTAAGTCCACGACTTCAGTACCCAACATACAAGCAATCAACAAAGTAATACCCTCTGACGTAGAGCGCGGAGATATCACAGAGGTAATCAACGAAAACCAACCCTCTGACGTAGGGCGCGGAGATATTGGACCAGAAAATTCTAACGAACAAAGTAAACCAGACCAATCAAAGACTTACAAAACTCCCGAAGAAATCGATTCCTGGAGTCTTACAAAAGAAACAAATAAAACTTCCAACACAAATGTCGAGCAAAGTAGTGAAGATGACAGGGATTTGAGAGTCATGAGTTTAGACCAGCAGCAGCGTCCGGCAAAGGAACAAATTGATTCGAAAGTACAGATTACTAGCACAACACAGAGAAATAATCATATCAATCACAAGCCACATAATGCGGGGGAAAATCACCGTCAGGGCAATCCATTTGAAAATCAAGGTCAGCAACACTTTGACCAGCAAGCTTTCAACAATCAATTTACATTTGGCCAAGATACTGAACAACAAAACACAGACCAACAAGCTTTCAGCGATCAATTTTCATTTGGGCAAGAAACTGAACAGCAAAACACAGACCAACAAACTTTCAGCAATCAATTTTCATTTGGCCAAGAAACTGAACCACAGCAAAATACAGACCAACAAGTTGTTGACTTTGGACAGCAGAGTGAAAACTTTGGATTTAACCAGATGGAATCTCAGGCCACTGGTAGTTTCCACCGGGCAAAAGCAGAAGACCTTAGTCAACAAAATGAACAATTTGACCAAGTCTCACTCTCTGGTTTGGAACCTGAAGGAAGTTTCAGTCAAAAGGAAAAGAGAGATAACGAAAACTTAGAGCAACAAAGCCAAACCGGGTGGACAGAAAATATAGAAGATCAGCAAGTGCAAACTGCATGGCAACCACAGACAGAGAATTTACAGCAGCAAAGTCAACTGACTGAGACATTTTCACAGCCAATGGAAGATCTTAGTCAACAAGTTCAGAACATTGGACATGGAGTAACTTTCCATCAAGGAAACAATGAACATAAAACAGAGGTCTATAACCAACAAAAGAAACAGTTAGACCAAGTCTCCCTCTCTGGTTTTAAGCCAGATGAGGACCAAAAGGAACACCAGGTTAATTGGGGCCAAGGTAGTGATGACTTTGGGCAACAAAGTCAATCTGGATGGACAGAAATTATAGAAGATCAACAAGTACAAACTGCCTTGAAACCAGAGGACTTACAGCAACAGAGGCAATTGACTCATACATCTACTGAGTCAATGGAAAATCTTGACCAGCAAGTACAGACTGCTTGGAAGCCAACAGAGGACCTACAGCAACAGAGCCAGTTGACTCATAAATTTACTGAGTCAATGGAAAATCTTGACCAGCAAGTACAGACAGCTTGGAAGCCAACAGAGGACCTACAGCAACAGAGCCAGCTGACTCATAAATTTACTGAGTCAGTGGAAAATCTTGCTCAGCAAGTACAGACTGCTTGGAAGCCAACAGAGGACCTACAGCAACAAAGCCAGTTGACTCATAAATTTACTGAGTCAATGGAAAATCTTGACCAGCAAGTACAGACTGCTTGGAAGCCAACAGAGGACCTGCAGCAACAAAGTCAACTTACTGATACCTTTTCCCAGATGGAACAGAATATACCTCCCACTTCAAACCATAAACAAGAAGTATCTGAAGAATTAATCGTACCAAAGAAAGTAGCTACTGTTGACTCCCCACCAGAAGTAGAAGTTACAGAAAAACCTGGTTTCTGGACATCCATAGGAAACAAATTTACAAATGCCAAAGATAAAGTATCTTCATGGTTCTCAAGAACTTAAAGCTATTAACATTTCAACTTCTACTAGGTATAATACCAACTAAGTTAAAAATGAATTTGTACAAGTACCTATCAATTAATTTGTAAACTAAGAATTATTTATAGTATTTATTACCATAGTGATAAATAAAGTATTGATAAATAATACAATGTATGGTTTATATTTTAATTATTCTAGTAATATGAATAGAACTTATGGAATTGTAGGTATTCTCTTACCGTAGGCCTAGCACGGGGATTGTTCTCTAGAGTGGAATAGAGAAATGACATAGCATTTTCATACATTGCATAAATTATTGAAGTTGAAGGAATGTGTTTCAACATTTTACACATTTGAAGACTATGTGATGTAATTTTTCTCTATTCTATCCTAGACAACAATCCCCATGCTAGGACTACAGGTTACTGTATCCTGATCGATAGCACATAATTATATCATTTAGAATAAAACCTCTCAGTTTCCATAGATAAAATAGATAGAAGACAGTTATCTATTATACCAACCACAACAACGCTGTGTGGTGTGTGTGAACTTACTACAATTTATCTGAGCATTGGAAGTTACAGTTACAACATTTTGTACAACATCTAAACAAATACCCTTATAATGTATGCCAAGTTATTTGACAAAAGGAAAATAACTGTAATAATACAAATAGTTGTAACATTTAAAAAGGGTACCTAATTTATGGTAAAAGTCAGTAAAAAATTATAACTTCCACACAGGTATGTATTCTGTGAGGATTTTAAAATCATGTGGTAACTGTTGCTTGAAGTGCATAAATAGGTAGCCTTTAAGTTAGGTAGATAGAAGTATTTCACTTAGTGTCAACAAAACAAAACTTGGTGATTTGTAACTTGGTGATTTGTGAAAACCTGTATTTTTTGGTTTTATTAATCTACTTATAGCACAGAACAGGGCAATAATTTTTTAGATCATAATAAATATAGGCTACACCTGGCCCATTGCACAGGACTGAAGCGAATGGCATAATATATAGAAGCCTTTATCCAGCAGTGGGTCAACAAGGGCTAATGATGATAATTAAATATTATGTACACAAATATTTGAAAGGCCTTTTGTGAGTGGAAAATAAATGTATTTTTTAACTGTAGGGTCATTCCAGCGAAGATGACACCCCAGGTCAAATAAATAACTTACATAATTGGATCAAGTTATGCAGAAAGCGGCCATGTGGGGAAAAGTATCAACAGAGATATAAGCGTTTTTCTGTCGATGGTTGTACTTCGGTTATTTATTAACTTTATGATTATGTGATAAATGAGAAATGTTGGTTTTAAAATCTATTATTTTTTTATTCTATGCAGTATTTCGAACCGTTGCTATTAATATTAGTAATTGCGATTTTAGATGTGGCTGTTTTGTGAATAATAGCATATTTTAAAGAAATATCAATAAACCATAAACCAGCCACGTTAGTTGGCTGAATTTTGTTTTTTTTTAAACGTGTTGATTAATCTAATATACAGCCGCAAAAGTATATCTGGCAGTGACAAAATATGGCAAAGTTACGTTACTAAATGGATATTTAAATAAAAACTCAGTAATTGCATTAGAGGTATTTATTAAAAATGTGAGTAGCTATAATCAGGCAGAATGCGAAACTTTGTGAGATCAATCAATTTTATTATTAAAAAAATTAAGTAGCTTATACTCACAGGAATGAGTGCAAAACTGTGAAATCAATCAATAAAAATAAAAAAAAGCTCTCATTCCTCATCTTCCAAAATAAAATCTAATTCAGTGCTGAAACCGTCAACGTCGTCTTCAATGTGATCCGCTCTACCTGTCAAATTGTTATAGAAGTGACGAGCATCTTCTGGAATAAGATGCATTATTGATATAATATCACGTAATTTGGGCTCTGTTATTGGTTTTCCACTTGTACATAATTTAATTAAATGGCTCTTAAAAACTCCTTCTTCTTCTGGATTGTCAGAGCCACTGTTACGTCTATTAGATATTTTACGAGTAATATCTAAACAATCGAAATCTTCTCTATCAAAATCAGACTTCATTTAAATATGATATGGATCTTCCTTTGTTATTCTTAATTCTCTTGTTTTCATCCAGTTAACTTTGACATTTCTTGTCGTTTTTTTCCGATTCACTATCAATTTCTCTAGAGGCTCAGTTGAGTAGAAATCATCAATTTCCATCTGGCTAGTTATTAGAGGATTTTTCTTTTTACATAATGCCATAATTTGAATATAATCATCAGGCGTATAAATTCTTTGATTGTACTTCAACGCTCTCTCAATATCGCCAAAGTCTTTATCATTGGGTAAGTAGCTGTGGCCTGGCATCAAATAGGTACTTAAAAGTAATAGATTCTAGGTTCGGTTTCATTTCCAGGACCGCTTTCATCATAAGAGTTATTTTAATATTGCGATTTTGACCTCCACAAGAATCTGACCATAGACTTAAATGGTTTATGTTGTCAGAGACATTCTTATCTACAGGGTGGAATTTTGTAATGCCACCTGGAGGGAAAGTACTCTTAATACTGTACATAGAACATTTTACTCAAAGAAAACATTCCTTTAATTTTGGAAAGAAAGAAAACTGCATTCAAAGATTTTCGAAAATTCGCTTGCCACACCCGGGAATCAAACCGACTAAAATCTGTAAAAATTACACCCTGTATTTTTATTAAACAGATCGTTAGGGTCAAATTAAATGAAAGGAAAACCATGAAATCTTAAATTATTTTAATTATGTACTTACAATAAAAAGTCAACTAACTAATTAGTTGCTCAAAATGGGCTCCATTTTTTTGGATACACAAATTTATTCTTCTAACGAATTCATTTCTAGTCACTTTTAATAACGTGTTGTGGTGAATATTTTAAATCGTATTCTGAACTTCAACTCTCAACTCGTTTACATTCGTATAAGATTTCATGTAAATTAGATTTTTTACCCCACAAAAAAAATCTAAAGGGGTGTCTAAAAAAGGAGTCTGCATTAGGTACAAACACGTGCAAATTTCAATCGTCTTATCTAAATATTAATTCGTCATTTTAATGGATAAATGACGTCAATGATAATAATAATTATTAATTACTGACACAAGTAAACAGATGGATCTTTAAGTTAATGTGCTTAACTTGACCCATTCAATTTATAATTTAAGATTTCATGGTTTTCCTTTCATTTAATTTATTAAGTTTGTTAGAGAGATTTCATCCTTATTATTGACCCTAACGATCTATGCAATAAAAGTACAGGGTGTAATTTTTACAGATTTTAGTCGGTTCGATTCTCGGGTGTGGCAAGCGAATTTTCGAAAATCTTTGAATGCTATTTTCATTCTTTTCAAAAATAAAGGAATGTTTTCTTTTAGTACAATTTTCTATCTACAGTATTAAGAGTACTTTCCCTCCAGGTGGCATTACAAAATTCCACCCTGTATATGTTTTAGAAGACAGGATCCCACTTCCTGTGCGCCACGTCCAGCCTGACCCTCAACCCATGTATAACAGTAGCTTTGATTATTTTTTGCACTATGTACACCCAAGTTGTAAAGCCAGATTTGTCTTTTATAAAAAATTATATTTGTTTGAATTCGGGGTAATGGTAGTGTTTTTTACATATCAAACGTAAGACATTCTATGTCTGGATGGTTTTTACCTAAGTTCATTTCAAATTTTAACTGAGATCTTGCTCTTTCAGCCTTGTAATTAAATTCGCAAAAACAGCCAATCTAGTGTTCAAAACAGCCAACTTCCACTAAAGAAAAATAAATTATTTGCAAAAAACAGCCAGCAAGGATTGGCTGCCTTTAACGTAACTCGAAAACAGATACCTTTAACATTTTCAAATTTGTAAAAAACAGCCATACAGTTGACTGACTTCTGCAATAATGGTATTTTAATTTCGGTCTAAATTGGCTTTATTCTGCACTATGATGACTGTTTTATACAAAAAAATATGTTGAGATGGCTGCATTAGACAGCTTTTATCTCCGTAACTAAAAGAGATATCGACATGGCTGTCTTTGCAAAAGATCCGCAATGCCGAAATTAATATGGCTGTGTTTATAACTCATTTTGAAAAAAGAGGCATATGGCTGCTTTCTGCATAACTAGGTCCAATTTGTAGCTAAATCAGTGATCACAGCAAAGGATGAATTGATTCAAAAGGAATCAACCATTTTTTTAAAATAGTTTAACGATTTTCGACATTTTTATTGATCTTGAACACAGCTGTAGTGGATTGCCTTTGGTACCTACTGTATTTTTTCTTTAAATTCATAATATTTTTTACGACTTCTAATGTATAAATTGTAAAAGGTGATTCGACATAATAATAATAATACAATTCAAGGCGTTTAGAACAGTGAGTTATTTAATACATAACATGAGAATAATTTTGTTGAGAAGTTATAAAAGATCAACAAAATGCTTATCTGGTGTCCCACCTGTACCAGCAAAACATACTATTTTTTAACATAACACAAGCTCTGCTTAGCTTGGGGCTAGATAATGATGTGTGAATTGTCCAGCATTATTTATTTATTTTATCTTGACCGAAAAATATAGAATCTTTTGTCTTTCGGGTTTGCAGATTGCAATTATCTATTTTGGCTACATGGGACATTGAGCAAATAATACTTATAGAAATATTGAGATTTCCCACCCATCACAAAGGGATGTGGAACCAAAAAAAACCCTAACGAATTTGTGATTTACATCGTTTACATGGTTTGATTTTCACATCAAAATATATTTTTAGTAATAACATTACGATTTACGGGATTTTATTTTCATTTTTCCCGATGCTTCAAAAGATTTACACTCGGACATGGTCACGAAATGACTATGCCAGCTGAAACGTCGGGAAAATGGCAAAATAAACGGGAGAAATAACGTTTAATAGTAATATTTCGATGTGGACTGACCACAGAAGATTTTTTTCTATTAGGTAATTTAAAAGAAAATTAGAATAATATTTTTTTCGTTTTTATTACTTTTGTTAGTTTTTCCTATAGATGTATAATTAATATGCTTGTAAGCAGTTGAGTGTGTTTCATTCGCGAAATTTAAGTCGTAGACTTGTAATAATCGCACACAAATGTTGCTCATCCCACCCGTCACAAATTGTTGTCCCACCCGTCACAAACTGTATGAGGCATTATTTTGGTAATTTGCTAGTCGGTAGTTTTAGAGAAATTACTTGAAGTTTGAGCAAAAAGGAGTTAGAATGTCCCTCCCGTCACAATGGAATGACCCTGCAGGTATTCTACCTTCCTATTGTTGATGAAATGTAAGTATGTGAATTTATAAATTAATGCACATTTTTTTTTTTCTTTAGTTAATGTATCTCTATGATGTCTTAAGTTATGAAAGTATCAAGACTGGATCGAGAGGCGTTATAGAGAAGAGATCATGGGCCAAGTAGATAGAAAAATAGAATAAGTAGGTATAAAAATAAGCATCTAAATGTTGTAAGTACCTAAGTATGTAAGTAGACATACCTCAGGTAATGTGTTGAAGAACTTTATGAACGCTTGCTGCTGCACAGAATCTGAAAAATACAGTGCTCATTAGATTGTGTGTTGGAGACATTTTCACTGCCCAGCGTCTGGCGGGCCGCAGGTTGTTCGTCTGCAAGATCCAGATGTGCCGTGGGACAAGGTGATAAGCGGTTCAAGTTAGTATAATCTCTAGATGTTACTTTCCTTACCCAAGCTGAGAGCATGAATAGGTTGAAGTGAGGACATAATAAAATATTCTTGTGTAACAACAAATTCAATTTGTAACAAATCTTCAGTATTCCTATCTATCACAATCACAAAATGTTTAGATTCAGGATCTAGGTCCAGTCCAGCTGCTGCAGACACAATACTATTACGGGCTGCAGTTTTTACCGAAATCTGCGTTTCCGTTCGGTTCGCTTTTATTGTTTTGTTTTGTTTTTATTTCGGAATTCTCTTCACCGGGTGGATTGGCTAGTGCTTAGAACAGTAAACTCTAACGAAGTGGAACAAGGTCGATTTTAGCAAAAACGGAAAAAACCGCCAAAAACTTAAAGCCTGAGATTTGACAGCCCTGACAGTAGCGGATTTTGAATTTGACATGACATTGACAAGTTCAAGTTGAAACGATCATGAGCGTAAATAATGCTACCATCTCAGCAGTTGTAACGCTAGATGCAACGGTTTTGAAACCAAAACTAGACCAAAACTATTAGATTTATTCTACCTAATGTTAAACAGGTGAAGGCTGATGTAAACGTTAAAGGAGAAACGTGAGAAATAGTAGAATAGAAAGTTTCGTATTCTTAGGAATCACCTTCCTTAGTTAATAAACTTCAATGGGGCCCACGCATATTATAAGCTATCGAAGAGACTTAGTTCTGCAGCGTACTTATGCAATCAATAAAATCCTTCATCTTACAGATGTGGATACATCTAGACTTGTTTATTTCAGCTACTTCTATAGTATTATGTCTTATTGTATACTGCTGTGGGGGAACGCTGCAGATATTAAAACCGTATTTTGTGCTGCAGAAGAGGGCTCTTCGTGCAATCTATAATATGGGTTCCAGAGAATCTCTACTTGATAAATTCAAAGAAATAAACAAAATGACAATACCATGTCAACATATTTATGAAAATTGGTTGTATACTCATAGAAATGAATATCAAATGGTGCCCTAAAAATAGCGATAAACATAATTTTAATACCAGTAATAAACATAATACAATAAATTCGCTGTGCCCACAACTAGGCTACAAAAAATTAATGTTAGTATCTTTTAAAGGGCAATGTATACGATTCTACAACAAAACTCCTAGTGAGTTCGCGTTACAGCGATCCTGATTATGTTAACGAATGGCGAAAACTTTAAAAAGTCGTATCTCTTGTAATATTATTATGAAGTTAAGGTATAAAAATGTAGGTATAAGAAGGCGTGACCTGTTACCCAAAACCAACGCAAAGCAAAAGAGTTTCAAAGTGGATAGGTACCTAGATCTTTTGCTGATGATGGTACCTATTACCACTACTAACATAGGTCAAACCCTAGGGGTGACATTGACAACTCGAAAAAATATCGACATTTCAATTGTTCGTGGCTGGCTTCGCTCGCCGTTAATTTCATGGGCTGTGGTCTGTTGTCCTGCCCTCTTAATAGTTTGTTCTTAATCACCACAAAAACTAACAATAATGTTTTTGTGTCTTTTGATCTTCGCGTTAGACATGGTGTGACAATTATTATTATTTGAAATGTTGCAAAGAACAATTAATACCGCTTATCTTTTATTTATTTATAACTCTTGTCTAATAAAATAATGGTTTTCGATTTGGCCATCCATTCCCATTTCAAAAAGCCACCCTGTTTCCTAGCTTCTGATAGACCATTTGATCTAGATCATTGAATAGGTAGTTTTTAAAATCAATAAATGTACTCATGTAATGTATGTTTAAAATCAACATATACAGTCGCTGAATAAATAATTGAACATCACAACTTCTTTCATCACTACTTAATCCATGATGATTGATGACGATTAAAAACTCAAAATAAACTAGCGGGTGCTCAATTACACATTTGGCAGCACTGATGTATTTGACTTTGACTGCCGAGCCGACCGAGCCGAGCGTCAGCGTTGCCACCTTGGTGATTTTATCATTAGATTTAGTGATTTTTTGGAGTACGTTGGTGATGAAGAAAAAATCACTAAAAATATCTGATGATTTTTAGTGATATTTGTCGAATCTCGAAAAATTTTGAAAATACATAAGTACCTACTTATTAGCAACGAATTCCCCAATTTATGTGAAAATAGCACAATCCTTTTCTTAGACAGCCAAAACGTAATTAAACCATGAATCTTTATAGGTTCATGAATTAAACGTTTTTGTTTGGTTATGCAAACCTACCTTGGGGAATCCCCGACTACTGATGAGAACCTATCACGTATCTACTAAACTAGTAGTTCTACGAACAGTAGACGTCGCGAACACTAACTTTTTTCAACAATTAATTTATTTATTAATGTACTAAAGTAATTTGAAACGGGATATTTTGGTAGGTAGGTTCGGTAGGTATATTTTGAAAATAGTCGAAATGGTTACCCTTTTAAATGGTTGCCTCAGCAAAGCTCGAAATTCTGTACCTAGGTATCAATAGATGGCGTTGATCCATCAGCGCAAAGTTGTTGTTATTAACTAACCGACGACGACGGTGTATGCGGCCGCGCTATTTCATATAACTCTCGAAGTGTTACAAAGATGTTCTAATAGGTGGCGCTGTACTGTAAGTGCTCTCTTGCATATTACTGCATTTTGCGGAGCTATTCTGCTCGTCATGCCGAAAATCCTCATCCGATCTTTACCAAATTTTTATAAAAACAGTTTAAAGTTATTACCTTTCAATTAAAAATACAATCATCAAAATCAGATCTCTTAAAGCGGAGATATTCCAAATCCGTCTTTTTGCCTTATTGTGGAAGAAGTACGCCTTTAATCAAAAAATCCCGACGACAATAAAATTCTATAAAATTATAGAATCTGTACACCACGGAATTAAAGTAAGTAAGTAAGTCTAACTTCCATTTCCGTGCTGTACACAAAGTTTCGTGCCGATCGGTTGTAAAATACGACCTGTAGAGGAGTACGGACATACTGACAAAAACGCTATTTTGGCCAGACCTGAAACGAGGACTTTCGTTCACTTCGTTCACGACGTCAACTAGTATATTTGAGTATGTATTTAGTTAGGTGCTTGATACTGTTACTAGGCAGTTCTTGCTAAACTTCGTTCGGGAAAGTAAGTGATCAGATCACATTGAAATCATTCGAGCAAGTTTTTCTGAAATATTTCTCAGTTATTTCGCATTTATTATGGACGTGCCATTAAAAAAAAAGACTTTTATTCACAAAAATATCGACAAGAATGGGAAACCTAAGAAATCAAAATGTGGTTACGGCCTGTAGCAAACGATACTACAAAAGCCTTTGGTACTTTTTATCAAAAATAAATATTGACAAGAATGGGCGACATTAAGAAACACAGAGTTATAAAAAAAACACTAAAATAAACTTCAATCTAGCTTAGTGCCAAAAAATTTTGCTATTTGATATCAGTATGTCGTGTTTTTTTGTTTCTGATTTTCACAAATACATTATTTTGTAGTACCTAGCGTGTAATTTCATTTCAAATTATTCAGTGAATTCTAGTGATTTATTAAATTAGATGAGCTATTTAAAGAATAAACATTTATTCACAAAGAAAATTATACTAGTATTTACAATTGAAACAATTGAGCTAACTGCCGACTGTTGCAAACAGTCTACAGATAGCTCAACTGATCCATATCAACACCAGTCGGAAGCGTCCCCAAGACGCTGGCTGCATTGCCACGCTGTAAAAAATTAAATTAGATAGATTTTTTTTGTCCAAAATATCCCGAAATCTAGTGAGTTTTGAGACCAAATCTAGTGATCTTTTTTTCTGCAACTGCAAGCAAGGTGAGGTGGCATCACTGCCGAGCAGCGTTGCCACCTTGGTGATTTTATCACTAGATCTAGTGATTTTTTGGAGTACGTTAGTGATATTCTGAAGAAAAAATCACTAAAAAAATATCTGGTGATTTTTAGTGATATTTATCGAATCTCGAAAATTTTTGAAAATACATACTTATTAGCAACGAATTCCCCAATTTATGTGAAAATAGCACAATCCTTTTCTTAGACAGACGAAACGTAATTAAACCGTGAATCTTTATAGGTTCATGAATTAAACGTTTTTGTTTGGTTATGCAAACCTACCTTGGGGAATCCCCGACTACTGATGAGAACCTATCACGTCCTTACTAAACTAATTTATTTGAGTATGTATTTATTTAGGTGCTTGCTACTGTTGCTTTGCTGGGCAGTTCTTGCTAAACTTCGTTCGGGAACGTTGGTAAGTGATCTGATCACATCTAAATCATTCGCGTAAGATTTGTGAAGTATTTTTTAGTTATTTCGCATTTACTATGGACGTGCCAGTAAAAATAAAACGTCAAGTGCAAGTCGGACTCGCGCACTAAGGGTTTCGTTTAATTGTAAGACCTTGTTGCTTGCCAAATATTATGATTCTAGGTCAACGTGAAGTAGATACCCTGTATATTTTGGTCGAGGGAGAATCAAAACTTATTTTTTTTTTGGTAATAAACTACAAATTTACGGTTTTAGGATTTTTTCCTTTACTTGTGCTATAAGACCTTGCTTCAATTTTATGATTCTTCGTAACGGAAATTACCCTATAGGTTTTGGTCCATGGCGAGAGTCAAAAGTATTTTTTTACAAATTTATGTTTTTCGGATGTTTTCCTTTACTTGTGCTATAAGACCTTGCTGCTCACCAAATTTAATGATTCTAGATCTACGGGAAGTACCCTATAGGTTTTGGGTGCATGTGATTCCCTTGGAAATTTAAAATTTTTCGGACATAAACGTCTGCAACTTTTGAGTGCGTTGACTTGGAAGTTTAATTTATATCACGGCTTCAAGAAGTTACGGACTTGAGTATTTGATGTTAATTTCAACTCGATACCTCCACGCGTTCCTGAGAAAAGAGGGTTGACAGACGGACAGACAGACAGACGGACAACAAAGTGATCCTATAAGGGTTCTTTTTTCCTTTTGAGGTACGGAACCCTAAAAAAATACTTTATTCAGAAAAATATCGACAAGAATGGAAAACCTAAGAAATCAAGATGTGGTTACGGCCTGTAGCAAACGATACTACTACTGCCTTTTGAATTTTTTATCAAAAAGACATATTTGCAAGAATTGGTGACATTATGAAACACAGAGTTGTGTGTATAACAAAAACACAAAAACAAATTTATCTATTTAACTTAGTGTCAAAAATTTTGCGTGTAATTTCATTTTAAATTATCTAGTGATTTTTGTCCAAAATATGCCGAAATCTAGCGAGTTTTGAGACCAAATCTAGTGATATTTTTTTCTGCAAGGTGGCAACACTGCTGCCGAGCGTGCGTGTGAGCGTGCTGAGCGAGCGAGCGAGCCATGAAATCTATCTTGACGAAAACAAAAAAGCAAACCAAAATAAAATAAATGTTATCTTTCTATTCCGTAAACTACAGTTTCTGTGTTTGTGAAATTATATTGTGTCGTCTCGTTTGTTTATTTACTGAATAAGAATGTGGATATTTAGGTGCGCTCTTATAATATTAGCATCAACATACATTTTATCGTAAGTATAAACCTCAATCTGATACGACCAAATTACAGAACAATTTGCCATCAAAAAGACATCTATATGATTTTATAAATTGAATAGAGTTTCTATACATTTAGTCATCAATTACCTAATTACCTATAGTGAGAAGAAGTGTAAAAACTTACAAAAAAACAATGATTCAAACTTATATACCCACTTTCACTTTATTTCTTTGTAGGAAGGTACACTTAAACACCTACTTTATTTTCTTTCCAGTGGCTGCTTCCAAATTACAAATAAAAATTATTTGAGCACTGGCCTTGCTTTTTTGCTCACACTCAGCGGCCCAATAGGTAAGATCTTTTGATTGCATTTTTCAACTGACTGTCTGTATAAGTTCAGTCAAATGACTGAACTTATAAAGTTATGAATACTTACCTGTTTAATAGCAATGTTGATCCTTCACAATTCAGTATACATAGGATGAGTCATTCATTCACAGGCGTTTTATTGTTTCATCCTGTGGGGGATCTGGCTATATGATTTTACTAATAACTTAATACATGTTTGTCAGCAATAGGTAATTTACATTAATACTAAAATTATATTCATTTTATCATTTTTATGTAAGACTGGAAGTTTGAGATTTTAATTTATTGTTAATATCTAGCTTTACCTCACAATGTTCCATAATATTTACAGAAAACGTAACACGAAATTTCAGACTTCCAATGAACTAACTTGTTAACAATACTTTTTGCAGCTGGCAAAATCATTTATGACAGATACCAGCAAATCCATATACTGGGCTCACTAACACCAAACCCGAATGTAACCTCCTTTGCAAATAAGATAGCTTCTTTCTCAGCCTCATTCCTGTCTCTGGGCTTCCTCGTTTACTTCTTCCTATTCCTGTTTAAGGTGAGTTCAAAGTACTTTACTCCGTCCACACATTTATTTTCTTTTACTTTATGAAAGAATACAATTTTCCATGCACACTAAATCTGTTAGGTTGATAAATATTGTAGCTCTTGTTAGTCCCAATAATTTTCGAGCCAATAGATTTGCATCACTAGTTTTTAAAAGAAGCAGAAGCTGTGACATTGCATTCTTTCATCCAGTCAAAGAAAATAAATGCGTGGACGGAGCATACAGCATATTGTTTGACAATTTTAATGTCATAAATTGACATAGGCAGCTGCATCCATCTGAGTATGTAACACTAAGGCTCGTATTATGAAAGCTTGGTCAGTCATTGATCTATCCTTGAGTAAAGCTTCTATGGCATAAATGTCACCCAAACACAAATCTATGACTGAGCTATCTTTCATAATATGGACCTTATACTCTATGGTAGGAAAACTAATTTGTAAGCCTAACGGCTAATAACACAAAATCAATCAAACCATGTAACAAAGTCATTTTGCACAATCTTATTAATGTACCTACTTCTTTGCTAAATAGTCATTAAACCAACCAAGGAGTTCTGAAGACTCAATTTTTTTATTCCTTTCTTTGTAAGCTAAAATAAACATTATTAACAGCAACCCTGAACAATAACTTATGTACATGTTTTATTTGCAGTCTGATTACCAATACATCACAGCATTGAATATTTTTGTGTGCGGTTTTGGCACTTTATACATATGGGTGCAAGTGAGTATCTATGTTACTATTTTCTATAACTAGTATATGCCCGCTGCTTCGCTCATCTTGTTTCTGAGATCCATCCAAACATTGGTGTGACTAATTGCAGGCTGCAGCTTCATTTACATAATACCTGGATATAACGTAGCACTGTTTGACGACCTCTGTGGTTCAGCGGCTGAAGATCCGCCTGTGACGCAGGAGGTTGCGGGTTAAGTTCCCGCCTCGGGACAAATGTTTGTACGATCTGCAGATACTTGTTCAGAGTGTTTGGGGGGTTTTCTATGTATAGGTAGTAAAAATATCTATGTAGTTATTGTAGGTAGGAATATCAGTTAGTTATCTAGTACCGATAACACAAGCTCTGCTTAGCTTTCACAAAACATCATCTAGCCCCAAGCTAAGCAGAGCTTGAATTATGAGTACGAGATGACTACCTTTAAGTACCTAATTCTTGAGGTGAAACGTGACGTTCATGTAGGAAATACTTAAATTGAAAAGATGTTAAAAAGATTTACAAAATGCGCAAAACTACAGATCTGCTAGCTATAGGTATTTCCTGAAGAATGCAAAAATAAATAAAAACAGAGAGAAAAAATATTTTCCACCGTAGCCGTCGCTCGTCACGTCACCTAAGAACAGTGTTCTTATAGAAGTTGTTTTCCATGTTGCTAAATTAATAACATGACATAATACACAAAGTTGGATGCTCCCATACTATCTTTCTATGGTATATTGTTGTCCATTACCGTTAATAAGATCAATTGAATAGCACAAATAGAACGCAACGCGACGGGGTGCCGCGCTCTTGATCAGATAATAATAAAGTGTGAAGTAATGCGACCTCCTTTCTAGATTCTGGTAGTATGATTATGATTACCTAACTTCATGCCTACAGCAGCGAGTTTTTACTCTAGGTATGATGCCTACCTTATCTACACAACGTGGGTTCTTTTTAACCACGCAAAAACGGAGGAGTTTCTCAAGTCGACGCGTACCTATATTTTTAATAGTTTTGTAAGGCATGTGCTCACTTTAAGTTTTCTTGCCGTAGGTAGGTACCTATTACCTACTCTGCAATTACTTAGACTAGACTTTAGTAGGTAAGTATTTCATTGAGGACCTTACGAAGTCTAACCTTATATGCATAGTTAAGTGTATTTTTTTTATACCGGAGATTACCTTAATACTCGTTTCTAACCGCGGCTTCGTACGCGTGTCGATAAAAAATAGCCTATGTTTGATTCCAGGCTTAGAGCTATGCTATGCAATTTCAGCCCGATCGGTTCAGTCGTTATGGCGTGAAGAGATAGGTAGGTAACAATCATCAATCCATCCAAACATGGAAACATACAAACTTTCGCGTTTATATATTAGTGTGATTGTGTAAAAGAATAATGGCAGAATTAATCGTTTTCGGAACTTTTTTAGGTACCTAGCTTAACAAATTCGCCTTCCCTTCTTTTGACAAAATGCGTTGCTGCCTGCTTCATAATATTTTTTTTATTTTTCAGTGCATTATAACGACATACCTCTCGACCCTGTTTTACAATAGGAATTTACTGTGGTTCAGGCAATGCCTTGCAAACGTGAGCTTCCCTATACTTTTAATATTGACAATATTTGGAACGGTGGCCTCATTTTTACCACAAGGTGAGTAAGAATAAGAAATCTTCGCAGTAACAACTTCGTATTGTAAGTTTATTTCTTCAATTAACCAACATCATAAGAACTACACACAACTATTTACAAATTAGAATGCTGCATAATTTTATAGTTTTGACGACGACCTCTGTGGCGCAGCGGGCGAAGGTTTGCCTGCGACGCAGGAGGTTTGCGGGTTCGATTCCCGCCTCGGGACAAATGTTTGTACGATCTGCAGACATTTGTCCCGGGCGTTCTGGATGTTTTCTATGTATAATAATAATAATACATAGTGCCGTTGGTACTGTCCAGTACTGGAGTTATTCCTAAAAACCTCGCTCACTACCTGAATGTTCTAGGACTTCAACAAAACATTTTCATAACGATGCAGAAAGCTGCAATACGTAATACTTGTAGAACAGTTCGAAAATTCTTGCAGGACGACCAAAATGCAACACAATTATAAAGTGATACTCACTTGGCTTAGGCCCGTGAGCTTCATAAATCACAGGAATATTCCGAGAAAAACAGACTTGTAAAAAATAATAATAATAATAAAAATATTTATTTACAGAAAGGTTTACAATATTCGTACTAGTCTAATTATTAATATTATTATAGATTTCGACTGGATCACACATCTAGCACAAATATGCTTAATATAAACCTATTAGGGTCAAAGAAAATGACTCCTCGCTCTAACTAAGTTAAAATAAAGCTGAGCGCAGACTTGAGTCACGACAGTTTTAAGACAGACTAAAGACAGACTATTGCTTTACAAAATGTATGAAGATGCAAGACAAAACAGTTTTGTTTCCGTTTTAAGGCAGACTTTCTATGTGAGGAAAGTCTGTCTTAAAACTGTCGTGACTCAAGTCTGCGCTCAGCCTAACTTGTATTGAGACACGAGGGCTCTTCCCTCCGGCTACAAACAGGCTCAACCAACACCAACTGCGACTAAGATATTATTCCCATAATAAATAATATCTATCGATGTAGTGTAGATATTGTATTAAGTACATCAGTTAACTAGTACCCATAACACAAGCTCTGCTTAGCTTGGGGCTAGATAATGCTGTGTGAATTGTCCAGCATTATTTATTTATTAG
Organism: Eupithecia subfuscata; assembly: GCA_963564075.1. Taxonomy (NCBI): domain Eukaryota; kingdom Metazoa; phylum Arthropoda; class Insecta; order Lepidoptera; family Geometridae; genus Eupithecia; species Eupithecia subfuscata. The sequence goes on along the minus strand of OY751109.1, from coordinate 8,504,791 downwards.
GTTTGAAAAATCTACAAACCGACATAAAATCCCATAATTTAACACTGTTTTTCAATTTAGCGCGACAAATTTTTTAAATTCCATCGGGAATAAAATATTTATACGACTACGGGATCATTATTATCTATACAATAGCGAAAGAATTTTCAAAATCGGTCCATAACCACACGCACTCCGCCTCTTAGCGCTAAAAAAACCGTCGGTTGCAACTGAATTAGTCCAATGACCGTAGAGTATTTTGTAGCCAACTTCATGGACTTGTCAAATATAATAAAGAAAGAAAGAAAGAAAATTAATTTATTGGTTCACTAGAATAGCTTGCAACTATTACAATACTTATACTTACATAAGAATATTACAGTGACAATTACCTAGTTAATAAAATAATAGTACCTAACAGTAGCAAGCAATGCAGCGAACCAAAAGGTCCTATCTCAGCATAATGTTGCTCCACAAGAAGTAGAGTAACGCTGGTTTTCTGACAGCAGGCTGATTACACTATTAACGCACGCAAGCAAACGCACGCTAGCGTGCGTTAGCGGCCATCTTGCGTGCTTATGTAGCGCGTCACTGCGTTTACTTCTTTGAGCCGATTGGCTAATCAACTGAATGAACCCTAATTATAACACTCTCTTATGTCAAATCGCGTTAAAATACTGTCAAAATGTTGCTATTAATAACGTAGCGCGAGTAGATAACACTTACACGCGTTACGTTAGCACGTGCGTTTATTTGCTGCTTAAAAGTACTCCGGCAGTGGAAATTGGTGCAAAAATTTATCGGGGTCGACTTGTAGGCGGATAAAATTAACGCTCGCATACAAATATGGCCGCATCGCGCCCATGAGCTATCGATAGATAGGTAGAGATAGGCACACATTTTTCGATTCGCTTACATATTTTATTATATTTGTTTGTTTATTTACTTATTGAGTGCGTACTTATTTCCTTTGTATATTTAGTTTGTGCTTAAGGTTCTTTTTACGTACTGCGTTATCATCTTGTCTTGTAAATATTCTAAAAGGTAACATGCTTGTAAAGTGCAAGTACGTACCGAGTTTGCATTGACATCATTATCGACTTCAACGAAAGTAAATAACGATGAATAACAACTTGTTTAGTTGATTTTACAAATAAAGCATGTTACCTTTTAGAATACTTACAAGACAAGATGATAACGCAGTACGTAAAAAGAATCTTAAGCACAAACTAAATATACAAAGGAAATAAGTACGCACTCAATAAGTAAATAAACAAACAAATATAATAAAATATGTAAGCGAATCGAAAAATGTGTGCCTATCTCTACCTATCTATCGATAGCTCATGGGCGCGATGCGGCCATATTTGTATGCGAGCGTTAATTTTATCCGCCTACAAGTCGACCCCGATAAATTTTTGCACCAATTTCCACTGCCGGAGTACTTTTAAGCAGCAAATAAACGCACGTGCTAACGTAACGCGTGTAAGTGTTATCTACTCGCGCTACGTTATTAATAGCACCATTTTGACAGTATTTTAACGCGATTTGACATAAGAGAGTGTTATAATTAGGGTTCATTCAGTTGATTAGCCAATCGGCTCAAAGAAGTAAACGCAGTGACGCGCTACATAAGCACGCAAGATGGCCGCTAACGCACGCTAGCGTGCGTTTGCTTGCGTGCGTTAATAGTGTAATCAGCCTGCAGGACCTTTGACTCGTGTCAACACGGGTGGCAGACCACAGACAAAAAATAACACTACACTACTAAAAATACAAAAAAGTTACTTGTCTAACAATGATAAGAAGTGTATGAATACATACACTATTTGCCTGTTCAACACGGGACCCCAATCTCAACACAGAACTATCAAACAAGTCCACACACATACAGACTGTGATTTCTTTCGTCCAAGCAGTTTTTGGAGTGTCATTGACATCTCGCTCTGAAACCGAAATATATTTAATATTAACTAATATAAGCCCTGTATCAATAAAAAAGGTAGATATATAAAAAGGTGTGGCGACATGGAGAGCCGCCGGGATCGGGAAGTTTTGGCCATGACTCCAACGAGAGCCAGCGGGGTTCAAAACGTTAACTGACAAACGACACAATGACATATAATCGACGAACATACAGAAAAACACACATACAGAACACAAAACCTCCTCCTTATTGACGACCGATGTTGCGCGGCGGGCGAAGGTCCGCCTGCGACGCAGGAGGTTGTGGGTACGATTCCCGCCTTGGGACAAATGTTTGTAAGATCTACAAATATTTGTTTCGGGTGATCTGGTCGTTTCTATGTATAATAAAAAATATCTATCTATGTAATGTATAATATTATGTATATCAGTCATCTAGTACCCCTAACACAAGCTGTGCTTAGCTTGGGGCTAGATGATGTTGTGTGGATGTCCAGCATTATTATTTATTTATTTATTTTTATAGAATAACATTATAATATTCGAAGTCGGTCAAAAATACTGTATTCTCGTTCCAGGTGGTTCCAGCGGCGTCTACTTTTGTTACGTAGTTACAAGTCTCTGCACTAACGTACTGGTGGCTATATTTTGTGTGTTCATATTGACTTTCTGGAAGGAATACGAATATTTTGCGACAGTAAGTTTCATTTATTCTATGTATAGCGTTAATTAGAACCTGTACTCAAGCTTTTCTCAAGAAATAATAAATAAATAAATAAAATTCATTTATTTCAGACAACAAAAAAAAAATCAATTTAGGTCCATATTATGTTAGTCACAAATTTTTCTTAATTCTATGTTAGTAGTAGTCATGAAAAATACAAGTTTAACCAAACACTGCAATCGCTTAAAGATGAAACTTATTTCATCATTATTCGATTACAGTGCTTGAGAAACGGGCTATCCCATTTATTGCATAATGCATCCAGGATGGTGTTGGTACTCCCGTGCAGCCTCCTATTAATATATAATTTTTGTAAAGAACTCTCAACTTAAAATGGATTCCCTGAACACAAAACAGTTGCATAATGGGCGGCCTTCGGCCGGCCAAACGTGGTCATGATGGCTTAAGTAAAATAGTACATTAATATAGTAGGTATGTAACGACATCAAGTGTACCTACGATGGAATAAATAAATACAAACACAAATTAAGCCGCATTGGCATGTCCAACAGTGGACGTAGGTATGTATGATGATGAAGAAGTAGTACCAGAATCCGCATGTTCTATTGTTGTACCTTTAATACGACCATCTTGTGTCTGTTAAAAATCCGTGAAAGAAAAATAAATAAATATATTTGTTTTACATAGTAGACATCCATAACACCCTGAACAAATATCTGCGGATCGTGCAAACAATTGTCCCGAGGCGGGAAACGAACCCGCAACCTCCTGCGGCGCAGGCGGACCTTCGCCCGCTGCGCCACAGAGGTCGACCACAGAGCTCGAGAATATCCATATTTAATCATATTTTTTTTCAATAATTGCTCAGTAGGTATTATAAAAAAATCTAATGGAGGATCAAAACGACTCGCCGAATTCGTCGAACTATACTCCGCCCACTAGTTTATTTTGGGAGTAAATTTATTGGTATTTATTTTAAATATTTGATCAGCTGGAAAAGTCAGCTTAAAAACTACTTGAGCAGCATTTTAAGTTTTGATCGGCTGTAAAATAGAAACCGCCAGCAACACTCGGTCGGCCACTAAATTATTTTTGGTCATAAAATAAATAGCTGTTTGATCGGCGAAATTAATGTTTTGATCAGCAGAATTAATTAAATGATCTGCAAGATTATACAATTATTTTTGATCAGCCAAAAAGTGATTTTTTGAGCAGCAAAATTAATGTTTTGGTCAGCCGAATAAAAAAAAATAGGTATAAGCCATAATCAATGGGTATGCCCATGCGGGTCGCACCGCCGAGGCTGGGCAGTGAATGCGATACAATACACTAACACTTTCATGGCCCAAGACGCAGACGAGCCTCTCGACCCTCGTGTGGCGGCGGCGCGCCCATGCGGGTCGCACTGCCGAGGCTGGGCAGTGAATGCGATACAATCACAGAAATCTTAATAACAAGGCACGTTATTCAGATTTCTGTGGATACAATACACTAACACTTTCATGGCCCAAGTCGCAGACGAGCCTCCCGACCCTCGTGTGGCGGCGGCGGGGCGCGCCCCTGCGGGTTGCACCGCCGAGGCTGGGCAGTGAATGCGATACAATACATTAAAGAAGGTGAGGTTTTGATAGTCGAGTCGACACAGAGGCACGTAGGAGGTAGGTAGGTAAGGTAGGTACTTACCTATTTCTACCTTACCTAGCTTTGTTGTTTTTGTAAGAAGGTATCAAGGTGCTGAGGACCCTTGTTCGTTGTTGGTCATGTGTGTCCCGTATTTGTAACACCGGCACGACAGGGACATACAAACGCACGTAGGAGATAGGTAGGTAGGTAGGTACCTACCTTACCTCGCGTTGTTGTTAGCAATTGAAGGAACCCTTGATTGTCATTGGTCATGCATGTATGTCCGTGTGTGACACCGGTAGTGGCATAGGTACGTACAAACGAACGTATAAGATAGGTAATAGGTATGTAGGTAAGGTACCTTACCTTACCTACATACCTATTACCTACGCGCAAATCTATTATAAATAAACTCTCGGAAGTACGCGCGTGGCTGCGCAGTGTAGGTACCTTATTTTAATGGGTCAAAGGGACGCGGAAGGGTGCGCAGGCGCAGGCGACGAGTACTCACACTTACTTTCGTTTGCCGTGAGTTAGTGTGAGTGCTCGTCGCCGCGCAGTGGTGTGGTCGTTCCTTCTTTCCTACACGAAATACCTACATACCTAATGAACAACAAAGATGGAAAGACGTAACTAGACCAAAGTGCGACCGAGACAACAATATGCACGTGGAGTGGAACACGAACGCCGGCGGCGGTGGCGCGCCGGTCTATCTATGACTGAGGTGGATGGACCTAATTGGACCCAATCTCTTGAATTTTACTTACACTTACATCTAGGCCCAATCTCTTGAATTTTACTTACACTTACCTATGACTGTATCTCATGAACTGTACCTACCTACAAAGTAGACAATAGCAATTTTCAGAGGATTTAACAGAGGATCCTTTGTTTCTTTGATTATCTATAGGTACTACCGAAAGTAGTGTTTGCAACTAACGTGGCAGAAAAAGAGATACCTAGGTACCTACTTAACACTTTTTTCTCGGTAGCTTTGTTGTCACAAATTAGGTATACTTACACTTTATAGAATTACCTGGACACATTTTCGATTATAGGCCTTTAATTTTGCACAAAAGTCAATTCAATTTGATTGCACAATAACTGAATATAATAACAATTAGATAGATTGATTACTATACTTTATTGCACCATCAGTACTTACCTACATAAAACAATTTGGCAAGCAATAACAGTATTTTTCACGACTCATTGGGTAGGTAGGTAGTTTGTGGGTGTCGTCGGCATTTTGACTCACTCATTCAGACATTCTGGATTTCAGGGTACCTACCTATCTATTAGTAAGGTCAACCGGGGTGAAGGCGTCACAATACTTTGAACGGCATATTCATCAGACTATAACAAACATATTTTGTGTCCTTATGAGCTGTAACATACGATGCAAGTTAGGAAATTTTATCTATTTTTATATTTAAACACCATATAATGGAATTTTGAATAATTTCTATGTGTTAATGACGTCTCTACAAAATCTGGGATTTTTAGACGCTTTAACCCCAGGTGGGGCGAAAGCGTCTTTCACTAGTATTATGTAATAGGAAGAGCTTATAACAATTTTGATCAAAATAATTTATAAAAATACTAGAGATAAAGTTCACTATTATCTCGTACGTCAATTTCTGTGCTTAGTTTAGGGTAATGAGTTGAACAAAAATATTCGGGGCTATAGCGTCTAATGTTTCTTATTTCTTGTAGACGCATTTGCCCCATCCTAGATTTCAGGGGTACCTAACATTTTCTTTCGCGTCGGTTCGGGTAGATAATTATTAAGATTGGAATCAAAACAACAACTAAGATATGACGTATAATTTATATTACGAATAAAAAAGTCTTAAAATCAGTACAAAAATACAAGAGATACAAAACAACGCGCGAGATCTTTTTTTAGAATAATGATCAGAAGGTCTTATTATTACTCACTCTGTTTTAAGAGCATGACAATAAAGTTTCTTAGAAATTTTGATGAGATTTGACATCATCTACAGCCTTTTCTAAAGTTTCAAGATCGTATGTAGTCGTTGTTTTTCTTTTGTAGTGTCGCACCATATTGGAAATCCTAAAATAAAAACTCAGAATTAACGCAAAATACTGTCATATAAAATCCAAGCATAGAAAGTTCATCCATTCCTTGCAAACATTTATCCTGGGCGAGAATTGGAGTCGCTTCTTACTGCGTAGGACCTTCGCTTGCAGCGCCACATCGGTCGTCAACTATACATATACGAGTATGTTTTTACCACTATTATTCTAAAATTAAAAGGCTTAGGACCCCTGAAAATGGGGCTAATGCGTTACAATAGACGGTATAACCCCAACAGGATGCACGCAATAGCCCCAAAACAAATAGGTAACCGGCAAATTTTAAATGGCATATTGACTGCAATTTTTAAGCTTATTACATAAAATAACTATCACAACACGTAAAGCAATACAAAAATAAAAGTTCTTACGGTTAAAAAATATCGATATTCATGAATACACTGATATTTCACTGGATGCAAAACCACGTGGTGTCACACCAAAAGAATCCAAACGAATGATAATTTTAAGATGGCGGATTATTTAAAAAATAAGGCTCTGTCACGACATCTATTGATGATTATTGGTAGTTTAAGTGCCAAAGACTTGAACTAGATGACGTGAGTAGTTCTAAAATACGCCTTTTCTATGATAATTGAAATAGACGCCTTAGCCCCGTAGACGACTTCACCCCGGGTGACCTTACATTTGTTTTTCACAAAAGTTCGTACATATTTAATTAAGTAAGTAAGTATATCACTTATCAGTACCTACTTACTTACTCAATTAAGTAAGTAGGTACTTATATCAGTTATCTAGCCGTACCTACCGTACCTACCTACCTATAATACAAGCTCTGCTCTGCTTTGCTTGGTGCTAGATAATGCTGTGTGAATTGTCCAGCATTAGGAAGATACATAGAGGTAGATACCTACCTAACCCTGGGTAGGTAGGTTTTTATTTCTTTCCATTTCATTTCTATAACCAGTTTTTAACGAGTTAAGTAAACGTACCTACTCCCAAAGATTAAAATCGTTTAAGATACCTATGTCCTATTTATACCTAAGTACCATTTATCTAGCTATGTAGTGTATTGTATTAATACAATACACTACATACCTAGATAAATCGTACAAACATTTGTCTCTTGGCGGGAATCGAACCCACAACCTTCTCCTTCCTAACGATTCCGCGACGCGGCGGCGGCGGCGGCGGAAGCGCCGCGGCGGGGCGGCGGCGCCGCGGCGGGGCGGCGGCGCGGTGGCGGCCAGGGGACTGCAGAGGTAGCAGGGCCGTTTTGAGCGAGCCGCCTCTAGCAGCGAGCAGAGCCGTTAGGAACATTATCTATGACCTACGTTTTTCCGACAGATATTTCCCAGTCAAAAATCCTAGAACCCGGCCGGGTACAGCGCCACCTCCCGAATCAAATTGTAAATCTTGACCATCCAGTGACCCACTCAAACACACCATTAAATTAAATGTCATCAAAATCGGTCCAGCCGTTGAGGAGGAGCTCAGAGACATACACATGTAGATAGATAGCTACAGAAGATTATTAATAATAAAGGGTGTATTAAGATTAGCAAACCAAAATTAATTTGACAGCTCGCCAAAACATTATAAAATCCGAACCAGGATTTGCTGATCATTTTCATTCTTAAATTGCTGCAATATCATTTTAAAGGCATGCCAAAATTTCATTAAATCTGAATCACGATTTGCTGCTGCTTCAGTAGTATATTGCTGCACAAATATTTAATTTACTGTGACATAAATTTTTAGGCTGCCCAATGTCACATTAGCTGCTGATCAATTCAGTCATTTTGGCTGACCACTAGCTGCGGCTCAAAATATATTTTCTGCTTGCAAAATCAATTTTTCGGCTGCCCAAAACCTCTATAATCTGCTGATCGTTTAAATGATACCCGTTTATTTTACTTATTACAGACGCAAAGTAGCAAGGCGTGTTTTTGTAAAATATGTTGTTACATCAGTTTAACTCTCTGTTTGCAAAAAATTATTGAATACCGTATTTATGAATGACTAGTTTATGCCCGCGGCTTCGCACGCGTTGTTTCTATGGAACCGTTTTGAGGTTAATTCTATCCCATGGGAACTGATTTATGGGATAAAAAGTCGCCTATGTTTTATTCCAGGGTTAGACTTACCTGTCTGCAAAATTTCAACCTGGTCCGTTAAGTAGTTTTGGCGTGAAGAGTTAACAAACATCCATCCATCTATACATCCATCCAAACTTTCGCATTTATAATATTAGTGTGACTACGTGAAAAGTAGAGGGGGAGTAGGAGGGTCTTCTCATATACTAGGGGTTCTCGTATACTAGGATCCCCTTGACTTACCTACTTTTTTCTTTTGTTCCAGGGATTGCGCTCCGAACTGCTACTAGACGACAGCTGCTCGCTAAGCAATGGCTCTTTGGATGACGTGGACAGTATCTTCGGAACACAGGATCTGCCTTCCAGTGCGAGGGTCATAAAAGGCAGCGTGAGCTACGCCGGGGTCTCATGACCTGAGGCCGTGCCCACTTTGGGCACACCATCCACCGGAGCACCCTATTCTTTAACCTACGGCAGCTTCGGTAACACTAAACAAAACGTCATCAATATTAAAGTCGAAAACGATGACGACAATGACGCCACTGATGTAGACAGTGGCATGTCATCCGAGGAAAACGAAGACTCTCTAAAAACAACCTCCAACGTAAGTAATGAAGTTGTAGGTAACAGTGTAAGTTCTTTAGATAAGCAAGAAGTAATAAAGTGCCTAAAAAAATCTCAAGAAAATAGGAATGTGATTCCGTGTTGTTCGAACGATGCCAATGCATACGAGAAAACGCTTACTCCTGTAGCTGCTGATGAAGTTTCATGTGTTGTGATAGATCTGACATGTAATGTCGATAACGAAAGCGATTTGAGAAGATCTGACTTAAACGATTGTAGAATTGATTGTGATTCCAGCGAGCCTAGTGTAGAAACTAACTTAACTTATAGTGATTCAAGTGATAGCGTAGAAACGAGTTTAGTTCCTGTAGGAAACAACGAGATTGTCAGGCGAGAGAATCAGAAGCTGCTAAGCTTGTCTTTGTCGATTCTTCTCGCGGCTTTGCTGCAAGCGATGCGTTGTTTCGCCCAGTTCTTAGAGGACATTATTGTTATTCCTCATCGGTAATCATTTCGACGTGTTTGAATGAGAAAACGTCAGGGCCAGAGTCAATTTATATTTGGACAACTATATTAGTACGGTCTCTGACTTTGTTCTTATCTGAACACGTCTTGTACTCGAATGTATTTTGGTGCATTATTTAGTTATATCTTTGTATACCATGATAACAGCATTATATTTAATGACTATATTCTAAACTTAACCTTGTTTCATTGCAATAAAACTTCAGTCAAATTAATTTATAATAATTTAATAATAAATTACGTTGAATAAGAGGGCATTTCTCTTTAATCTTGACTGTAAATCGGTTGTATCTCGAAACATACGAAATTAAGATCGTTGCTACGTTATGGATTAGTATTTTTAGCAACGCCATCTAGTCATTATCATCGAACTAAATTCAGCCAAAGATTAAAAAGAAATCTTCTCATTACAAAATACTGCTATTCACACACAATAAATTAATGAGGTTATAGGTCGTACACATTATAAAAGTACACTACATATTCTATTTATTGTCTGCTTTATAATTTCCACTAGTATTACAATGACTGCTCGTTGATCACTGTGATCAGTCTGTTATTGGGTGCAGGGCAGGGTTCCTTCCACTTGATGGAGTTTTTGTGGATTTCCGGGGATGTGGTGGGCTCTGGAGTTTGTGAATTGGAGTTGGCCACGACGATTGACCAGCGTCTGTTGCGGCGCTCGTTTAGATTGGGTAGTTCTGCTATCAAGTTGTTCTCGTATTCGCTGAGCATAAGGTAGTTTTCGACCTGAAAATAGATGAATTGAGTGATTAACCGCGCCCAGAACTATGGGATCATTTGTCTATACTAATATTATAAAGAGGAAAGATTTGATTGTTTGTTTGTTTGTATTGAATAGGCTCCGAAACTACTGGGCCGATTTGAAAAATTCTTTCACCATTAGAAGCTCACATTATTCCTGATGCACATAGGCTACTTTTTACCACGGGAAAACGGTTAATAGGACAACGGGTAGTAAGAATGCAGCTAGTAAAAAATAAAGTGGTGTGCCGCTGGCGGATAACTTTAGAAACACAAAACAACCCTTATGTCCAATTATTTCTATGTGCCGCAAAACGCTAATCTGTAGCTGCAGGGCACGAATTGGAAAAAAATAGATGTCTGTGTATGTAACTTGAACCCTGCACCTTCAGAAATCTTCAAGATCGACCAATAATACGCTAAGGTAAGAACAACAGCGCAAAAGGTGCAAAAGAACACCAGCGTTGTATTTTACTACCCGAGGAAATCCTTGTAAATATTGTTTTATCCTAATAAAATCATTTCCTATTTGAGAACAGATAATTACACGGTAAAATTGTATAGTTGACATACCTATAGAAAACTTTAAAATAAAATCGTTTTATAGGCCTGTGCAGATCTACGCGGCCTTAGCTAACAACCCAGACTGGCAGCACAAATTCGTTCGGTTTCGCGCGTCATTTTGTATGTATCGCGAAAGCAGAGTGCTTTCGCTACCGCTTTGCGTATCAAATAACGCGCAGGCCTTACCTACTATATAGAAGAAAGTTACTTACCTTGTTACAGCTCGTGATGCAATCACCCCCGCAATCCAAATCCTCCAAGTCTTCCAGTAAATGCTCCGGTATATCCAGGTCCAAATCTAGGTCCAACCCCCCCTCCTCGCTAATACAGGTCAGCTCGGGTGGTATGTTTGGAGGGGGGGACCCCAAGGTGCCTGGACCGATGCTGTCGAGTAGGAAGTCGCGGCCAGCTCGGTCTGGTGCGACTAATTCTGCTCCTAGAACTGATGTTGGTTATTGTTTCGAGGTTTTTAAAAGGGGGAAAAAGTGTGAAGGTCCAGGTGTAATTTTTTTCTCCGTAGTCAGGTTCATTACTTAATTCTCAATTTGTATGTACATCCCTACATCTTTGGTCGAACTACCTAGGTAAGTATAGGTACTTTTAAATTTTAGATTGTGTTCGCGATTTGGTCAGCTTTGAGTCAGATAGAGAGTAACTTAGAACAGAGGAATGACTGATTCTGATCACTGAGTTTAATTTCTCAATAGTGTCAAGACGAAAAAATGGATTACGTGGGATTTGCGAAGTTCCATGTTCGCACGGTAGAGGCGCTGTACCGAATAAAAATGGACCGTCTCGATGACATCTCGAAACTATTGAGAAAACAAACTAAGTACTCTGAACTGGCGCTCTATTCATTTCTGATTATACATAAGTCTTCAATCAATATATTATATATATATCCAGGTCCAAATCTAGGTCTAACCCCCCCTCCTCGCCTCGCCGACTACAGGTCAGCTCGGGTGGTATGTTTGGAGGAGCACCCCAGGGTGCCTGGACCGATGCTATCGAGAAAACAAACTAGACTCTGAACTGGCGCTCTATTCGTTTCTGATTATACATAAGTCTTCAATCAATTATAAAGGAATATGGATTTAATGTGGTACTCTACCGCCGTTGTCTCTGCAAGGAGGGTTTCTTACCTAATGCGGTGGCAGCGCCCATAGCAGTGCGGGGCTCCCGGTCGTGGCTACGGCTGCGGCGGGATGTGCCGCATGCCGACTCGCATGCTCTACCGCCGTTTTCTCTGCAAGGAGTTTAGAAGGTATGAGGACTCTTTCATAGCAAGGAGGATTGAGAGGTATGCGAACTCTCGTAAAAACAAGATTTTTAGGGTTCTATTCTCATCAGCGATCAGGTGAGTGCTGGGGAGTGAGTCTATTTGACGTTAGGACGTTAGTACGAGACGTGATTGTGGCGGCTACTTTTTGTATGGGATTTGCGTAGTTCCCTGTCCGCACGATAGGGCTCCTGTACCAAATCTATGTAAAAAGGAGACATCACGATCACGTCTAGTTGCTAACGTCAAATAGCCTCGCCCCTCAGTCTTCTTACTGCGATCAAAGGGGTTTGAAGATTTTAGTATGGAGGGTGGCCCAATCATCGGCTAGCACCCTGTTTTTTTACCGCACAATTAAAACTGAAATCGACTTCGAGAAGGATGAGGATTTTTTTATAAGGATTCCATATAAGGTACCTATTAATGAAAACATCCTAAGATATAACGGACATAATATTGGTCTTGTCTAAACAAAAATTAACATAAAAAGGGCTTTCGGAAGGTTCAGACTTAACTGATTTTTCTGAACTTATCTAAGCTGGGTTGGAAAACTCACTTGGTGTGTTTTTGCGCAACACTGCGCTTATGTAGGTCTATGCAGAAGAGGGAGAGGGAACCGATGAGAGAGCAAGTCGAACTGAAGTAGTAACCGGCTTTTCCTCCGCACCCCTCGTTTATGTAGCCTGAAACAGAAACAAATCCGTTGATTGGTGCTCATTGTGCTCACTGTGCACATTACTTTGATAACCCAAAGTAGGCGCTACCCCGACTTATAGGTACTAGCGCTGCTGCCAGCTATTTCATCTTATAACTAGCAATTTATGTTTCCATCTTTCTTAATTTTTTCTTTCATAAGACTTTCTGACAATAACATAAGTACCTACAACAAAAAAAATTGCGAAATTGGTCCATTTTTATATATTTTAGTTAGATAGATTACGATATACAAAGGAACTTTCAAAAATCCTTTGGGCAGTTTGTAATGTCTATCATACGCTTTTTTTAATGCCTTTGTAATTATTTTTTGTATCGTTTAGGGGGAGATGCGAAAACATCGTTTGGTGGCCACCAAGAGCAACTTCTAGTGTCTCTAGTGTGAGTCGGTGTAACGCCTTATACCAAAGGACCTTTGTTGCGGGAAGGGTGTGAACACATCTCTAGTCGCGATTTATTGTCAGTGCTCATTGATGATCTGTTAACTCATTGTGCCTCAGCACACGCGCTCCAGATAGACATGTGCGACTTGGGCTATGAAAGTGTTAAAAATTGTTACGGTAGACCGCCTCAAATCTGTTTCGGAGCTTAGCAGAGCAAGAATTACGAGCAGACAAATACCTTGTGATCAATATTGACAGCGGTAGTTGAGATCTAAAAAAAAAGTGCGATTGTTTTGAAAAGTTCATTTAAAAAACTTACCTGACAAAGGAACCCCAATGGCGATGGGAACAGCCTGCGAACACTGCACGAAACCCCAGGTACGAGCGAAGTTTCTGGACCTGACACGCTCGTAGGTGTACATCTTTAGAGAGTAGTGGTATCCTCCGCAGAATATTCCTGGAATCATGAAGAGAAAAACTTGGTAAGTCTTCTAACAAAAATAGAAACGTTCTTATTTAGATAGTTTAACCATTGTTACGTTGTTAGGTACCGAAAGCTGCATCAATGGATAACCAATGGACAATGAACCTACATTTTTGAAGACACTACCTATTACAACAGAAATATTTTTAAACTAGAATCATTCGGTAAAAAAAGATATCAAATAATTTTATGTAAAAACAACTATTAAAAACAAAACCCAATGTCGTAATTATATTAATCCCCCTGACGAGTTAAAGTCCCACCTATTTAACCTATCGGTGCAGCTCACCCTGTACGCGTATGTGTAACATGTTCTCTTGTTCATATTGAACAGAATTTCCAAATGATCAAAGGACTTACCATAAACCCAAGTGAACATAACATAGCCTCTATAAGACCCCTCAACAGCTGTCAACGCCATGATGGCGAGAGCGCAGACAAACACGGCTGCTTGCGTCAGATACTGCCTGGCAATCCGGCACTCTGCTGAGTTCTGACGGACTAGCAAACCGAAGGCAGCGCAGCCTAGCGCCCAAGCCATGCCGAGGTATGCTTGGAGCAGTTCTGCAGTGTCGCCCAGACCTGAAAACCAAAATGTTCCCAAGTTTAGCAGATGCACCCTTTCACAAAAAATCTGTCTGTCTGAGACTACCAATAACACATTTTTCTTATTCTTCATGAGGTTCATGATTCTTTAATAAAACATTAGATTGCTAGATTCTGCGGGAAATCTCTTGATGATAAACAAATTGTTTATGTCAAATTGAACATAGGTCTAAACAAGTGGCAGGAACCTATCCCTGGTTTGCGTTTCAGTTTTACCAAAACTGTTACAGATAACCAGACCTTCCTTCTAACCTTTTAAAGGTAATTTGAAGTTTAATCTTTGAGGGTACTTATATAGATACCTTCTTCCTCAGCGTGATAAGCCAAGTAAAATATCGGTGTGTTGATCCCAAACGCCGATATTCCCGTGGAAATAAGCAGTATCCTCACGGTCCTTGACTTGAGCATGGAGAAATCAAAAAACGGCTGCCTGTCATCGTATTTGTTCCTGTCTTTCATCTTTCGTTTGATCTTGTTCTGGTTCTTAAGGTGCAGAATCGCTCGTCTCTGAGGGTGGTATAGGGATGCTGATCGGTAGAAGGTTCCCAGTATAAACGTAACGAAAACCACCCCTGTAACCGCCTGAAGTCCTAGTCGCCAGCCGATTGCTCTGAAACAGACCAGTTGGGAGATTAAATTCTCATTGAACTTTTTAGGCCGAGGCCACGTCTACTAAATATGTAACTAAAAAAAATTGCTCGTTATTTGTTTTAGTAGGTAAGGATTACTCTTCTTTTTGCACAAACAGGACTTTTTGTATGAATCATTTTAAGCGACCCAAACCCACAACTCAAAATATAATGTTGGTCTGGCATCCGCCATAATGTTCCTCGTATCGTAAAACAAGTCGGCATGAAGTTGGTTCATCTCAATATGCTTAGGATTCATCGTCATTCTTGTATCCCATTGGCCTAAGCACCCTCTACTCACGTCTATTTTCTCGGTTCTGTATTGTAAATCCAGCGTCCTTTTTATGAAATCCCTCTTTATTACCGCTACAGTGCTGGACAAATGACTTCCCATATCTTGGCAAGATCATCAAACATTTACCATCCATCTCTTCAATCTGCTGTCAAGTAAGTAGGTACATGAATGTTTTCATTCCTGCGAGAGAATGAAACTAATATGACCAGGCTTGTGACTGGTCTTATAAGTTTCTAATTGTTGTTGTTGTCTAATTGTGCTCAAAGTTCTTAATTATAATTACCGTATTGCACCCTTGATGAAAGTCGACATGATGGCGATGCCAAGCCCACTGCCGCTCACGATAAAGATCTCCACGAGCTCCCGTCTCCGTTTGAAATATTGCGCCACCATCAGGGTCGAGCAGTCCCTGGTGAGCCCCACTCCCACACCTACCACTGCCCCTGGAAATTACAGTTTAGATTTTAAAAACAATTCAAATGATTACACCAAGAAGGCCGTTCCATTCGTCTGTAATGTAACAATCAAAGATTCGATTTGAGTAATAAGTTACAAACAATCCTGCCAAACTGTCTGACGAGTTAATACGTGTAATCATTTACCTATTCAGTAATTCAGGTGTGCCTCGAGTTCTTATGATACAGTGAGATCATAACATGAACCCCGTTGGCGCTTCAACACAAAATTATAGGTACGAGTAGGTACCTACCTAAATATATCCTTCCTTCTATTATAAAGCCGGAAGTTTGTGATATTTGAGTTTTTGTTGCCTAAGATCTCCAAAACTACCTACTGGAAAGCTATTCAGACTCTCCGCTTCCGAGTTATCGACACGGAATCTGAAACAGATTCACGCGAAATTCAAATATTTTAGCGGTTTTTAATATTTTCTGCGTTCTGCAAGGAACTAAGAATTTAGTTTTTTACTAATTGTAGACCATTTTCTATGAACCCATGTTACAATAAATAAGTATGATATAATGTAGCTTTTGGTGTGTGGGCTTAGAATTTGAACCCTCCCGACTCTTCCCGCGGATGTCGTAAGAGGCGACTAAGGGATATCCACCGGGGGCGGGCAGCGGCGCCCCCTGCAGAACTATTATACCACCGAACTGCGATCCCCAACCCGCATTCCCAGAGTGGGGGATTATGAGTATTACCCCCATGAGATAAAAGCCAAGGAGAGTCTGAAGGCCCAGCAGATCAAGATGAAATTTGGCGTACATTTAGAATAACAAAACAAATAAAAAACGTTTTTTATGGAACAAAAACAATGGATACATGGTTATAAATGGAAACGATGCCATCTGCAGAAGTTTTTAAAACTGTGTCGCAGACAATGATGTACCTATATTGGTTGCAGATGACAACACCCTCCTCCGAAATTAAAGTGAAAAAGTAGAATGTAGCTTAACTTAGATAATAAACTACATATAAAGCCGAAGAGACGCGTACGACGTCGTGGCGGGCAGAAGCTAGTATTATAAAAAATGTTAGTGGTAGGTACAGATAAACCTTTCTAAAAATGAACGCCGATTGTATGACGCTTAGTGGAGGGGGCGTGCATTTTGGCGTGCATTTTTAGAATGGTTTATCTCTACCTTGTTAAATTAATTTGATTTTATGACTGCTTTAATTTTGTTATGAATCTGAACTATTACATTACAGACTAATCCTCCCGGTGAGAGACCGCCTTAGGGCATAGGTATCTTAGGTGTCTATCTGTGACTGAAAGTCGATGACTTCCTATTCTTCAATTGCCTGTCTCATGCATAAGATTGATCTGTTAGCATGAGTGTGCTCCTCACAATCATTTTGTTTTCCCTGTAGGACTTTTTACTACTCTTTTTGTGGGTAGGTATATATTTTTTTCTTATCGTATGAGATAGAAAATGCTATTAACCGGATCGTTGAATTGGCTCTTTCAGAAAATCTGCAGTGATCAAACTTATCCTAACTGAGAGCGAACGATGCGTTACAATGCAATTATAGATTAGACACTTTTACAGCCATTCACTTCTTAACTCCAAATGGAAAATGTTTTCACGGTCTGCAGACCTCATTTGCCATTAGAAAAGTTCTTGGAGTCGCAAAGGTCTTTATTTTATTAGTCCCAACGCTGCAGTGTTCTCATTAAAGACAACTACTGATTCGTCTAAACGACCGGATAAACGGAGATGTCCATTGTCTATACCGACTTTAATCAACAGAACATTGCACGAATACCAAACAGAATTGCAAAAAATAAAGTTCTTTTATTTAGTAGGTGTCGGTTGGTATTGGTTTCTACAATCATGTTTATTCAGCGGTATATTACTGGGATAAACTGTATCGGATTGCTGTCTAGATGCTTGTGCTTCTTATTTTATTTGCTGAAAGTCTATTCCGAGCATTGGGTAAGCTGCTTGGATTTGAAAATACTTTACCCGAAATCTTTTTGTTAAAACGCCTGACGTTTGCGAGAATCGAGACATCTTTCGAATAGATAAACCGTGATTTGTGTTCTCGTCGTAAATCTAAACCCTCTAATTTGTAACAAATTTCAACAATACAAGAAATTAATGGCTGTGTATTAATTAAGACGGTGACACGAAAAATGTAAATATTTTGCTGTATTCGAATAAATTAATGTGCTCTGCTGATTTGGTGCCAAGTATTTTTAGTTCATGTTGGAGGGCCTTAGATAAAATTAATTACAAACTGCCGTGACTTATTTCCATGAATATTTATTCTTAGAGACAGAGTTCTAGGCAGTCGAGCTTCGAGCTCCCGAGCTTTTCCAATAAATTAAGTAGTGATTTAATTAATTCCCACTGGCAAGCTTAAATCTAGAATCCGCAGAGCTACATTTATACCTACCTACTATGCTTTCAAAAGTTACGACGCTTTCATTCTTTATGAGACTGATTTAAATTCGCTGAAGGGCTTGGTTCCCAATCTTTCGGTTTCGTGTTTTTTTCATTGATTATTTATTGGTCAACGTTGCAGAGTGTCCTGGACATGATTTATACTGCATGGGCAAAACAGCACAAGTTTAGGTCAATTCTTAGTTTTTTACGGTTCCCTTCATAAACATTTCAGAACACAATCGAAGCAAGTTAACCCACTTTAAATAGTGAGTTGAATAGCTAGCGATGAGCAGAATTGCCGCTTAAGGAGAATATAAACGGATCTCGTTAGTGTTCATTGCGGCTTTCATTCGGAGAGTCACGCTTCCGATCCGCTATTCAAAAGCAATGAAACGAAGCGGGCAATGGTAGAAAATTGTATTATTGGCGTAGAAAATTCAATAGTAGGTACGAGTACCTTGACGACCTCTGTGGCGCAGCGGGTGAAGGTCTGCCTGCGACGCAGGAGGTTGCGGGTTCGATTCCCGCCTCGGGATAAATGTTTGTACGATCTGCAGACATTTGTCCAGGGCGTTCCGGATGTTTTCTATGTATAATAAAAAATATCTATCTATGTAGTGTACTGTATTAAGTATATCAGTTATCTAGTACCCATAACACAAGCTCTGCTTAGCTTGGGGCTAAATAATGCTGTGTGAATTGTCCATCATTATTTATTTATTATTTATCTTACCACTTAAATAGCTACCCAGGACATCAACGAGTAGGTATTTTTTTGACCACCCCGGTGCAAAGCTCCAAAAATCAGAAAAAAGGAAAACTCAATTATCTCCTCAAGTTCTCATAAGAAAGTAAATTGAATAATGCAGTTTTGTGCTCAAACTTTGAAAATACCCGAGATGCATTTATGTAAAATTGTTTGACGCTGACGGGGTTATTCCGAAAAACAAACTATCGCTAGCTTCGGTTATAGGGGTTAGTTGGGACCGCAGTGGCAACACTACGCCAATTTAGATGCAAATACCACTTTCTGCTGGGCACCAACGCATTATCCTCGAAGATAGGAAGCTTTCCGTGCATTATGCAGTGCGCGAACTCAGTTATTTTTCTGTATGACGCGATGCTTGACTGTTGCAGAAATGACTTCTGTAATCGAATGTATTGGAATGAGACATTGAGCTTCATTATTACATTTCCAACTGGTGATGTGGGTCATGTGCAGTCGAAACCAAAATACTGATATAAAATTAACGCTACGTGTTTATTTAACGCCTGATTATGTAGATATCCTTATTTACACGGGCAGCCAATTAACGGATACCTTTGATGTGCGAAACGGGTTTCGGATGTGGGAATCTGATGAAATAAATTGACTTGTCAGAATTGCATTGCGTTTTCAGGTGCATTACGGTTCCAATTATTTATTTAGTTATGTGGATGTGTCGAGTGGTTTTAATTGAACTTACATTGACTGCAATTTCCTTTTTACGGGGACTCAGAGAATTTTCTTCTTGGGCATCGTTGTTTTTGGTTCTGGTAATTTACTGTGTTCATGATTGATGGGGCCTTTAGGTTTGTGCGGTATCTTTGATTGATAAATTATGTCCATAGATTTAACCAAAATAATTCATTGAATAACTCTGGTGAGAAGCAAGGTTCATCATCATCTTTAGACTTCAATTGTAAGCCATTCACAGTTGTAAGTTCCTTAATAAAATACCACGCCAAATTATGATTGGTCTTACCATAACTGAAAAAAAGCTGGTGAAACTGCGTCGCGAAGGATGTGAACAAACACCCGAGAGCCATCACAAGTCCTCCCATCACCGCAGTGACGCGCGTCGACTTGCGGACGCATAGCGCTACTGTCACTGGTGATAGCGCCAAGGCAACTCCAGCTGATAATGCTCCTAGGCAGCCTGGAACAAGGAAATTAGACTTTAAAATAAAATAAGATAAACCTCTGGACCGAGATGTACCTATGAAAGAAGTGGGGGCACATTTGATAGTCTCGGCCAAGAATAGGACCACTCACTCCGTGGTGGTCATAAACAGCGACCTACGGCTTTCTCCAGAGATTAGTAAGCTGCATTTTTAAAAATCAAAAATCAAAATCAAAAACTCTTTATTTCCATAAATACAATAAATGTACACTTAGAAAAGTTCAAAATATAAAAGTAAACACTGACACGGAAATAAAGTGATATTTTTGATTTCTGTCGCTTCATTATGTAGACTAAAGTAAAGAAGCGACGAAGAAACCTTTAGCCTGTTATTTGTTATTTTTCGAGTTGGAGCAAAACCCGTCCCAAGCTTTTTTAAAAGTTCCTATGAATGCTTTCTAAAGATTAACTTTACTTAGAAAAAAATTGTTCCTATTCATCTCGATCAGCTAGACTCAATCTGAAGATCTTACGCGGAAAAAAATTCTCCGTTTGTCAAGACTTATAAAATTAAGCCCACATTATTAATAGGTTAGATACTTAATCCAGACAGATATATCGAAATATTTGAAAGGGAATTAATTTTATCCACTGATCAAGAGCTTAACGAGAAAAGCATTTCCGGGAAACCGGAAATGACTGGAGTTGGAAACATCGTAAGATTCCGCTGCAAATAAATAATAACTTTGAAAGTTGAGAAATTTCCGCAAATCTCTCAGATCCAGTTAGTTTTATAAAGTTCAGCTTTAATATATCGTGAAGGTAGGTAAGGTAGGTACATAACTGATTATTAACCGACCTCGAAAAAAAAGGAGGTTCTATGTTCGGCTGTTATGTATGTATGTTTATGGATTGTATAGTCAATTAAATGTTAAGGGGGTACCTACCCTCAAATTGCTTATTTTCAACTCCGTCGGACCTCCATATCTTCCAAACTACTGAATATTTAACTTTGAAATCTAAAACCCTAATTTCTCAATAAATACAGATGATACGATCTTGAGATTAAGCATAGTAATTGAGCTAAGTATAAAGAACATTTTATATGTTGCCTTTTTTTCAATTAACTATTCTAATGTTTGTGGGGAGCAAATAACTACTAAAAACTTGATTTTTGGGCTTACGCCGCTTTGCTCTGTCCCGCTCCTGTGAACGCGAAATCCTATGCCTATCCTCTTCACACAATAACGAGGTAGGGTACCGCCTTAAGGATTTTGATGATTCTTTTGGTTTTGTATAAGTAGAGAATGATCCCGATATGGGACGTTAACAATTTTCTACCACAAAACAAAATAATTACGAAAACCTGTTTAGTGCTACGAATAAATAATAAGTTACTTCTTCGTAGGTATAATGTCAGGTAAAAACAAGATCCGTCAAGTGCGAGTGTAACTCGCGCGCCGAGGGTTTCGAACGTTTGTCAATTATACAAATATGTACTAAAGGTACCGGCACAGATTAGATAACGTTATGGTACCGGTAAGAGATATAGCTATTTGATGAATACCGAAAAATAGTGGGTACCTACCAAGCTACATTTTAGATGGATCGCTATTTTTTAGCGAGATTTTTTAAAAAAGTATGAAACCTACAGAAATTTCAAAAACTGTTTTGAAATGTACATACCAAAACCTTTGATGTCATATCCCACTCGGTGAGGTAGCCTCCCGTTTTGAAAATTATCCCCCCCCCCCTTTTTGACCATTTTTCAAAAAATGTTCGTTTTACAAACTTCTCTATATTTTTCCTCTAAAATATAGATCCATATCCACAAACGCTCCGTACATTTTGTATGGATCGCTCTGCAATCTTCGGGGATAAGGGGGAAAATGGGTAAAATTTCTTTTTTCAAAAAAGTGAGATCTACAGAAATTTCAAAACTATTTTGAAATGTACAAACTGATACATTTCATTTGATACCCCACATGACCTGTAGGTATCTTTTAAAATTTCGACATCTTATAATGTGTATGGAAAATGTTCATTTTCATTTTTAATTTGTTTTTCTTGAAATCTGTACAGGCGCACGAAATGTATTATTATTTTAAATTTTAAGTTGATAGCTGCGGTGCTTGCTGAGTTAATAGGACTGAAAAAAGGACACAAAGCGAGACCATAAGGGTTACGAAACCGATCTTCGAAACCCTAATGATGCCCACGCTACATAGGTACCTGCAACTGTACAGTTTGTTTATTAGACCCACATGTTTGATAAATTCACTTATCTAACTTAAGTTATGTGGGTGGTTATCAACCATGCAATTAATTACTTTGATAAAAAGATACGGGTGAATTCGTTTTATTAAAATTAGAAGATACGTTTGTCATTAAACTAGCACTTTCTTGGCACGCCCCTCTATGTCGCACCGCCGAGATTGGGCAGTGAATGCGTTGACCGGGTACATTTTTAACAGGGCGCGTATGTCTTTTGTTTTTTCATATCTACGTACGTTGTTGTCACAAATGGGTTGGGGTAATAATGTCATCGGACCATTTTTTGTGCTAATTGTAAGTTCCATACTTTGAGGGTAAAATTGTCACCGTCTAATAAAATTTTAATTTTTATGGGTAAATTTGTCAACGGTTCTTCCATCGTGGATTTTATACCGTTAGCAATTCAGGCCTCCAGCAGGTATACGAAAAACAAAAGGCAATCGCGCCAGCTTGTAAAAGAATCTTTTATACTTATTTACCTATTGTTGCTAACAGAAAAAACCTATTTATTATAGTTGCCTGGAAGATATTGCTTTGGCAATAAGGCCGCCAAGTCAATTGCTTGCATCTAGGATTCAGTTAAATTAAGGACATGTTTTATGTTTTGCTAGTTACTAGGTATACCTAGGTACTGGAATGATCTTAATTAAATGTCCAATTATAATAAACCTAGATAGATAGATAACTCTTTATCGTACCACACAAACATGAAAAACAATACAGAAGGAAATGCTGAGAATTTAGGAGGTACAAAGGGCGGTGGCCTTATCGCTTTGAGCGATCTCTTCCAGGCAACCTTGAAATGGACTGGATATAAGAAAACAATATAGACGGTGGCATTTGAAAAACATAAGGAAATGAAAACAATATAATTATACCTGGGTCCTTGCCTGGGTACACTACATACTATAATATAATACCTAACATGCCTTATTTATACTACCTACATAATTATTATGATAAACTTTATTATCGATGACTCTGAGGCGCAGCGGGCGAAGGTCCGCCTGCAACGCAGGAGGCTGCGGGTTCGATTCCTGCCTCGGGACAAATGTTTGTACGATCTGCAGATGCTTGTTCAGGGTGTTCTGGATGTTTTCTATGTTTAATAAAAAAATTCTATCTATGTAGTGTATTGTATTGTAATAAGTATATGTTATCATATCAGTTATCTAGTACTTACCCATAACACAAGCTCTGCTTAGCTTGGGGCTAGATAACACTGTGTGAATTGTCCAGCATTATTTATTATTATTTTATTATTATCGCCGCAAGATATTATTTAGCAACAGACAGACTACCAGATTCCTAAATTGGCAAATAGTTACGTACGTTATAGCTTCAAATGTTATTACGACATCAATGAACCGATAGTGTGTGATTTAGTTTGTGAGCGTGTGAATGTGAACTAAATTTAAGGGATTTGATTTAAAATTAGCATAAATAATCCATGATAATACATGTGACTAGTATTAATTTTATTTATTCGTAAACAAATAGATTTGTGTCGGAATATTTACAAAAAAAATGAATATAAAATCAAATAGTCACTTTATAGATTAACTAGCGACCCGCCCCGGCTTCGCACGGGTGCAATGCTTCTCTCCTATATTATGCATGTATTATACATATAAACCTTCCTCTTGAATCACTCTATCTATAAAAAAAACCGCATCAAAATCCGTTGCGTAGTTTTGAAGATTTAAGCATACATAGGGACAGAGAAAGCGACTTTACGAGAGGTTTAATACCATGTAGTGATATGATGTCACAACAAAAATAAATTATATATGTCAGTTATTTTATATTTGTTTGTGTTACAATCTACTATATAAAAATAAGTCGGGTTTTCCTTCCTGACGCTATAACTCCAGAACGCACGAACCGATTTCCACGGTTTTGCATTCGTTGGAAAGGTCTCGGGCTCCGTGAGGTTTATAACAAAGAAAATTCAAGGCGTGCGAAGCCGCGGGGCGCAGCTAGTCTAATTCAGCTAGTTTAAGACTGGCCTCATACAATCGGAATTCAATACCAATGAATCGAAGTTATTTTGTTATTACGTTATGGCGCTACCCCGACCCAAATCAGCGCCACCACTTATTTTATTAAGTTATTATGTCAAACGAAGGAATTTTAAAAAATTCGTTTGTCCAGTTTGTGTATCCTATCATAAGCTTTTTTTTTAATGCCTCTATAAATGCTTTAGTTTGTATAGTGTAGGAAGAGATGCGAAGTTGCTCTTTTTTACCACCATGGTGGCCAAAAAGAGCAACTTCGCATCTCTGCAGTATACAAAATAAAACTTTTACAGGGGCATTAAAAAAAGCTTGTGATAGGAATCACAAACTAGCCAATCGATTTTTAAAATTCCCTCGTTTAACTTACTAATTAATTAAAATAGGTGGGGGCGCTGATTTGGGTCGGGGTAGCGCCTTAATAGAAAATGGTTTACAAATAGCGACTTGCCGCTATTGCAGAAAAAAATTAATAAGTACAAAAAAACTCGCGCCAACACGAGCGGAACAAACCTAATAAGTATTTCGAGAACTATCTGACTAATTCAGAATCTGAAAAAATCGGAATGTGTATGAAGCATCTTAGCATTGTATGCGATTACGGCCTTTCTGAATTTAGAAAGATATTGCGGCTGTATGAGGTCAGCCTTATCCAGCTCTGTGCACCTAAAATACAGTGGACAAGACATTCAATTCAATTCGTTTACCAGACCTAACATTACAGAGTTCTCCAATGCGTTACGTCTTGCATCGTGTCTAGGACACCTTGCTAGGTAGTATAAAATTATTATTATGCATATTATTATCTAAATACTACTACAACGGGGTATGTATGTACACAACATGACTCGTCTATAATTTAAATTATAGATACAATTATAGAACATTATTATAAAGAACCAACATCAATTAATAAAAAATCACAGTAAAAATAAATAACAGGGTAAAAATGAAATAATTTGAGGGAAAAATTGATTTATCCATGTGCAGAGCTCATTAGCGTTGCTCAAATTATGGAAACTAAGTTTGAAGAATTTCATGGAAAACCCCTAGATCTAGATCTCGAATTTCCCCGAACTAAAAAGTTTGAGAACCACCGTAGCGCATATAACGTAGCTTGGGAAAGCCCACGTGACCGTTGTTTCTCGGAGTGCCATACCTTGTATTATTTTACCATATTTTTTTACATCGTGATCTGATCGCGGCCCAGGTCAACCTGAGGGTGCTTGGCGAGGAGGTCGTTCAGAGTGCGCTGGGCGTGGGAGACAAGACATGTGACGACAGTCGGGCCGCAGTATAAATACTGCGGCCCGACTGGCGTCCCCTCTTCCTCCTATACATGGCCGGAAAGCCCACCACTCCACACACTCGCCGACCCCATTCTTCCATCACCTTTCCTCCCTCAGCTATTGGTACCTACATCATCATCTGGCTTCAAAGTACCAGAGCAGAGCTTGTGTTATGAGTACCAGATGAATGATACACATAGGTACCTACCTACCTAAAGTTTCCATTTATTCTTTTATACATACCATACAAACAAAACTAATGGAGCTTGAATTTAGAAAAATCCTTAACCCTTTCCACCCAAGAACTCACGGAATCGTTTGAAAAATTTATGAAGTTCGCTCTCTCGGGTCCGTCAACACGATGCACGAGTTTCCGATAACTTGGATGCGGACTGCATCGTTATAACAACTCTGAGATCTTATTTCTGGCACAGTTTCCAAGTTCCGGGTTGAAATGGGTGAACGGAAGGTCTTGGAGCTGTGGGATAATGAGCTTTCTGTTGTAAGTTTTTAAACTTCTTTACTAGAAGTCAAAAAATTTGAATTAGAGGTTCGTTCAGTTCAACAGAACATGAACAATCTAGTTATGTAACCACGGAAATAAAGTAAGTATGTAACTTATACAGTAGTATAAGTAGTTATGCAGCCAGCGTCTTGGGGACGCTTCCGACTGGTGTTGATATGGATCAGTTGAGCTATCTGTAGACTGTTTGCAGTCAGCAGTTAGCTCAATTGTTTCAATTGTAAATACTAGTATAATTTTCTTTGTGAATAAAGATGTACCTATTTAGTTATGTAACTACGAACATATTCACAGGATGGTATTTATCGTGTTTAGATATTTACCTAAGTAGGTACAGTTGCGGCTATATTTGGAGACATACCTCAAAGATCATACTTGCTTGAAGGTTACTATGATATAAAATAAGTAGTAAATTTCATCTAATTCCAAATTTCAGTTCAACATTATTACTACACGGAATGCATAAGCGACATATTAAAGAGTATGTAGGTACTTATGATAAATTGTTTTAATGCTACGGCCACACTATATCAATAACGCAAAGATTTGCGCTGTCGCGACAAGTATGGCCAAGAATGTCGTCTTATCGCGAATCATCAATGCGAGATTGCGTTGCGACGTTGCGAAGTTTTTTTCCAATGTGGCCAACGCGAAGATGAATCTTCGCCTTGTAATGTGGCCGTAGCATATTATACAATTTATTATTTATTCCTATGTTATTTATTTTTGCTGTTTTATTTCCTAATTAAATAGGTAATACCTAGTATTAAGCAAAAAAATGTTAATTACGAGTATTAAGTGTAATGAATTTGTGGGTTTGAACCTAGGACCCAAATAATAATAAATTTAAAAAAGGTCGTAAGCACTACGAATCGCTGCAAGACAATGTCTTTAGAATCTAGGTCACCACTTCTGACCGCCATTGTACCTACCTACCTTTGATTCCCCTCGATTCTTCCAAACAAGTTTAATACCCCTGAACTGTGAAATTATAAAGGGGTGGTTGTGGTTATCTGTATAAGGAATAACAAAGGAATAAAACTCTTTTAAACTGATTCCAACTATTAATTTGTACAAAACATTTGACATCGCTTCGTAAACACAAAGACAGCCATCAAGAGCTTCCCTCATTTCTGCAGACCAGACAAATTTGAGGTTCCCGACATGTCCCGAGCTTTACAAGACAGTGTCTTAGAACTTCGATATTGTTTTATACGTACTGCTAAATTTTCTACAGCTGAGTGATTCTTGAAATACGTCATTTATTCAAGTGTCGACTGGCGACGGAAAACAATTCTATTCAAAAACTTAAAGCCCTTAAATCAAGTGGATGTATTCAGAACTTTTTAAGGTGTTTGGGTCATTTATAGTACTTTATAGTGTCCTCACCTAATAATTACAAGTAGGACAAAGAGATTGAAAGCTTACCTACATACTTTTGGCACGTCTGTATGTATAATAGATAGATAGACACGTCTGTATAATAGATAGATAGATAGGTAGATCATCTCTTTATTGTAGCATCAAAAACTTATAAAACAACTTACAGAAAAACCCTTACCCCCATACTAATGAAATCTAGTATGGCACAATCGGCGGTCTTATCGCTGAAAGCGATCTCTTCCAGGCAACCTTTATAATTTGTACACTTACACGATACTATAATAATTACTTAGTAGGGTACTACAAAGACCAACCAGAAGAGCGACAAAGGTAACTTGCTACTTTTTTATCAAACAAGTTTTTAGAATCCTGAATACGTCCACTTTTTGGGGGGTTCGTCGACATTTTAACAATCTCCGCCACCCATTAGCCACACATCTGACGAATAAATCTAGAGACACTGTTTATTCTAGATCTGCAGATTGATGAGTGATCTGAGAGCTCGTCTGTCTGCGTCTCTTATTGTTTAGTTCCATGAATTACGGTGAAAGTTTTCTTCAAAGCTCAGCCAAAAATAACAGAGTTTTTATCAAATTTTTGCGGTCGGAGACGGCAATAAAAACAAATCAATACTTGGTTCCTTTGTAAACTTTTTCCATTAAAGGTTTTTGTTAAAAGTTTTCAAGTTTTCTTAAAAAATGTGACTTTTATTAGTATGCATATAGCAGTAAACGCGAAATAAAACGAATAAATAAGTTGGTCTTTCTGTGACAATAAGCGGTGGAACATCCTAAGGGGCTCGTTTCAATCGAGAATGAAGAAATGGTGCTGCCTCATCGTCTTGTAAATAACTGGTAAAATGTCTGTCTCTTAACTTTATATGGCCTCATATCGGACACTTTAAACTAACATTGTGAACCGCATTCAATAAAACGAAATCGAAAACGTGTCTCGATTTTGTAAATTATCTTCATTATTACATTGAACTCCGATAACTTCGGCGTTTAGAGCAAAATTCTATGATACCTACAGCTTTCATACTAGTTTATGGATGATCTTGATAATATAATAAAAAATAAATAAAAAATAATAAATAATGCTGGACAATTTACACAGCATTATCTAGCCCCAAGCTAAGCAGAGCTTGTGTTATGGGTACGAGATAACTGATATACATAATACAATACACTACATAGATAGATATTTTTTATTATACATAGAAAAACATCCAGAACCCCTGAACAAATATCTGCAAATCGTACAAACATTTGTCCCGAGGCGGGAATCGAACCCGCAACCTCCTGCGTCGCAGGCGGACCTTCGCCCGCTGCGCCACAGAGGTCGTCACACCGCTTGCGATTAATATCCTATGGTTAAAGCTTAGTGGAAAGTTTATTTGGCATGTCGCTCGCACACCGGACAGCCAATCAATGTACCCCGCTTGTATTTGCTTGGCTTACATTTAGTTTCTGATGTGAAACTTCGGTTTGAGTTTATTTTGTTTTTATTTGTGTACGAGTTTACTGTATTAAACTACCAACTTACGTAGGAAGATACATGTATCATGTACTATGTATAGTACCAACTATTTATAATATTAACTATATCGTACCTTAGAGACTGAGGCTGACGGACAAACCGAATTACGGTTTATGTTAGCTGTAGATAAAATAAGTTAATAATTATGTAACATAAATAAATGAAAAAAAAAAATATTTTTCTTGTGACTTAAAACGAGCTTTACCGAAAACTCATTTCACATACCGAGCCCTTACATTGTAAATGTCATGTCCAATCGCCCGTAATTGAATTCTGCAAAAAACCAAGGTGTAAAGAATCCGAAGCCAAAAAAGCTGTGGAAATAATCGCAAGCGGTGTAACGTCCCGTCGTTATCACGTTAGCTGTCACCGAACCGAAACATATTAAACGTCCTTTGAGATGATAAATGTGCGGTGAGGTCGGGCGAACGCGTATCAGGGCCGTAATCAGAGAGGTCCTAGCTGAGATAGGTGGGGTTGTAATTAGAGAGGCTGGAGCCGAGATAGGTGGGGTGTAATCAAAGCTGACGTTAGCCAAAAGCACCCTGGACGAGATATGGAAGCTTATGTGCCGAAAAATTTACTTAGTGGTGTTTCTTAACAAACTGAACTTTCTCTTCACTGCATGTAAAATGAGACAAGTACAAGAACGTTTCAGTGATTTTGTTTTACTTATATCAATACCAGAGTCATCCATTTTTACTTGACAACATTCAAATTTTTATTGGTAAGTACAATATTTTCAACAGATGCTATTCTCATAGGTAGGCTCATCTTAATGCCTTGTGGTGTATATATATACCTAATTTATTTTATGTAGTGTTTTATAAACGACGACGTTATCTTGCTAATAAAGTTCCGACAATGTTCGGGATTGCCCCCGTGTCTTGTCCTTGCACCGCCCTTGGTATTGCCGTCTCGTTTTGATCCTAATAAACGATTTGAGATGATTGACGCGAGGCCGTCAACACAGTTCTGAATCGGTAAATCATTTGCAGTGTTCTAGCCAGCAGGATTAGGTTTTAGATCGATAGGTTCACTTGGCCCTGTGCCTGTTTACCTCCCTGTTAAGACCCAGGGTAAAGAATACTAAATATTCAGAGACAATATTACTCGTATATTATTTTAGAACAAATCAATCAATCCTAAAAAGGAATAAAACCGTCAAGTGCGAGTCGGACTCGCTCACAAAGGGTTCCGAGAGATCTTGTGTCTTGCCAAATTACCTGATTCTAGGTCTACGAGAAGTACCTTGTAGGTTTTGTGTGCATGTGATTCCCATGGAAATTTCAAAATATTCGGACATAAACGACTGTTGCTTCTGAGCGCGTTGACTTAGAAGTTTTATTTATATCACGGCTCCAAGATGTTACGGACTTGAGTATTTGACGTTAATTTCAACTCGATACGTCCACGCGTTCCTGAGAAAAGGGGGTTGACAGAGGGACAGACAGACAGACGGACAACAATGAGATCCTATACGGGTTAATTTTCTTCTTTTGAGGTACGGAACCCTAAAAATGAATAAATTATGTATTAATATAATTTTAACAATACATACAAAAGATGTCAACGCAGATATTTTCGTAGCACCTCTACGAAAAATTTACATAAACTTTTACTCCGTGTTTAAAACGCAGTATACCTAAATTAAATGAAGGTCCTTCATTAAATGAAGTTTCTAGCGATCGTTTAAGAAACTTGCTAGCACAGGGCAGGATAAAACTCTCAATAAAATATTTACGACTGATTTCAAGGTCCCTAGGTCGTAGTCCTCAAGTCAGTTAGCACCGATATTTACAACTTCAACACCTGTGAGAAACACTTAGCATTTTATTTTAGGCCTTTATGGAGGACTTACAGACTGAAGTATCTATTAACCCGCGGATTTACCTGCATTTTACGTACTTCAATTGAAAAAATAGAATTCTGAAACCGTTAACATATATTTCTTTAGGGTTTGCAATTGTAAATTCATATGATTATCGAATCACACTAATATTATAAATACGAAGCATGGATGTTAAGATGTACAGATGGATGGATGTTTGTTACCTCTTCACGCCAAAACTACTGAACGGATCGAGTTAAAATTTTGCATACAGGTAGTTTTATCCCACGGAATAGAAATAATCATAAAATGTGTCCATAGAAACAACGCGTGCGAAGCCGCGGGTAGAAACTAGTAAGAAATAAAGTGGTTATTGATTTTCTCTTCACTTCAATTTTTATAATTTCACCCACTATTGTCCTTTCTTCCATTACTAAACAAAAAAAATCTTCCAATTGTGTTATGGGGTGGTTTTAACACAACATTTTGGCGAAGGTTTTCAGAAGGACTATTTCTTTAATTCTTTAAACATTTAAGTTTTCTATCTTGTGTTGGCAAATAAAAATAAAGTACCTAGTACCTACCTATATCTTCAGTGATTTGCATGACATCCTCTTATAGTACCTACTATTTCAATTCTTCCACTAGTGGACAATAAAATATCTCTCAATTGTATTATGGGGCTGTGTTAACCCAACGTTTTGGCAAAGGTTTTCATAAGGACGATTTCATTAAATATTTGAGTTTCCTATCTTATGTTGGCAAATAAAAATAAAGTAGCCATAACACGATAGGTTGGATAAGGGGCTAAGGGAGTTAAATCCAACTTTGTATTCCGCCCTAAACAAAGTCCAGTTTGTTTTGTGTCCGAACTTTTCAGACGCATAATGTTACGTGAAATTATCTCAAGTTAGGACAATCTCTATCGAAAACTTCTGATTGCTTATAAAAGTTGGAAAAATGCGAATTTGTTACTTAAATTATTCGGGCTTGAAGCATTGAAGCAGGGGTCTTTTTCAATAGTTATCGGCTGTTTGAAAAATCTCGGGTCATCGGGTGTTTTTTTTTAAATTATCTGAATGCTTACTGTTCAGATAATTTTTAAAACACCGGCAATCTCTAAATTTGTTTGAGAAAAGTGTGGTTGGAGCGTTTTGTTCAAGTACCTAAATTTGTTTAATAATAGTATAATAGTAATGTAATAATAGCGCAACGTAGGTACTTTACATACATTTTATATACATAGTTTATTGCTTATCCTTTTTGTTCCACGTCATTGTCGTTTGAGCTGTTTTCTATTTATGTTCACATTTGATTAGTTAAATTGTCGCTATACGTGAAAATCTTTAATTGGCTCTCTGTTGTTATTACGTAATTTGATCAAGTTAGTTTAAGCCGTTTTTTTCCAATAAATGAAATAAATAAATAATTAATCCAAGTAGGTATGTAGGTATTTTACTATAAAAGACTATCGTAGTTTGACAAATTTATTACGGATGTAAGCGGGTTAACTACGAACCTTATTTGTGTTGGAAGAACACCAACGTTTCATCCCTTAACGAGGGACTTCTTCAGGGTGAGTTGGTGTTTCTCCAACACAAATAAGGTTTGTAGGTAATGAAGTAGGTAGATACTTACGTAATGTCTTAATAAGAATCATTTTATTCTAAATAAGAACCTGGTGCATACAAGGACATGTTTTCTGTTTGAAGTGAATACAGGTCACCAAATACGAGTTAAAATACGATCAATGGTTCGAATGCACCGATAAAAGCTTCCATTCACGAAAGCATTGAAGAGTCACCGATCTTAGGAACAGTAAGAAGACTAGGTTGATCGGTTGACAATTGAGTCATAGAATCTTTATTTAATCTTACTTTGTATTCGAATGTAAGTGGTAAGGTTAACCTTACCACTTGAAAATGACAATAATAACATTTTAATACAATTTTCGAAAACGCAGTCTACGCCTGAAATCTAAAATGTGTTTGGAAAATATAGCTTGCATATACGGGGTTGTAAATGAATGAATATGCTGACGTCAAATAAAAATAGAGGTAAATAAAATAAAATTTTACCTGCTTGCATCCGTACACCTGGACCAAAGCGCCTGGTAGCCTCGACGGCGAGTATAGCACTGGCCTGATGCAGTCCATGGGCCAGCAACTGCACCAGAGTGGCAGCCAGCGCCACCCCCCATCCCCAACCTCCCTCCGGGTAATAATGGCGCGTGAGGGTTAAGAGCTGGCGAGGGTCGAGCTTGGCCTGGCGAGTGGGCGCTGCCCCGCTGGCCTCCAGCACCAGAGGTAAAGACCTGGTGCGCAGCAGCGGCGCGCCACCGCCCGACGACCATGACTCTTCCATCAATGCCCGCGCGCATCGTGCGCTGCAAGCATCACCGCACACCGCACACACGCCCTCGCTTCCTCATGTCCGTCTCTCTCTGTCACTCATCACCTGCTCCACCACCGACGCGCTCGCACTCGACAGCTTGACGATATTGATGCTTGTGCCAAATAATCGGGGTCCTCAGTGCTCGATTGCCATAAAATATCCTATCGATAGTGACATATGTGAGATACGGCCCAGGGTTAGGAGCCGTGGATAGAAACGTTGAAGAGCTCGTGTCTGGCGCCGTGCACATAAATCTGTCCCTTCAGTCTCAAGTGTCAGTGTCCGAAAGTCCGAACGCACTAAATCTTTGAAAGCTATTCCCACATTAGCGAAAATATCGAAGCTAAATAAGTCAGCATTAGATATTTTTGGTTCTCGAAATTGCAAGACTTTGTTTGTTCGCTATTCTAGCTAAAACCTATAAATTAAATTATTGTAAAGTGTAGGTTTTCAGTTCTATGAAATGTCATCAGCGCAGCGCATCATACCTACAACTTGAGATTAATGAAGAAATCTCTTGCAAAATCCATAAAGTACATAATTTAAGATTATGGAATCAAATAATGTAGTCAAAATTTTCGTTATTAAGTTGTCACGCAAGCAGTAAACATGCTCATCTGCCCGAAGCAATGATATTCAAGCCTCCTTATTGAAAACTTATTCAAATTTGACGTCTCTAAATATATTATTGGATAACCGAATAAAGAAAAAACCGCTACTTTATCCTTTGCGAACTTTGGGCGTTTCAGCTTAATGTGTGTTGGTACAATTTAATAACTCGATGATACGTTACGTTTATGGGCTGGCTAATGGTTCGGAAACAGTGAAAAGATTGTTGGTTTCGAGTTGCGGTGCGAGATTAGATAGGGTTGTTTGTTGCAGGAAATTTATTGCCCAACATTATGTAGACGTCGATGTAAGCAACAATGCGTCTGTTGTTTTCTTGTTGACACATTACCTTTTGCCTTACCTATAAAATTTATAGGTAAGGCAAATGTCGTTGCCGTATCTATGATCATCATCTTAATGTTGGGTAAAGCTTTTCACCACTCATGATCTAATCGGGAAGTAAGGAAGAATAAAAAGTTATTACCTAAAATACGCAAGATGTTCTTCCTCAAACAGTCATTGACCTTTGCTAGAATGTAATGCTGGGTACTTACAATGGGGTTTACTATAAGGGATTCAGATAAACAAGCTCGTAAAAGCTGTAAGATTGACTCGTTATATTTCCTGAGAAGGGTGCGACAGACTTTCAAGTCCATATTTCATTCATTGGCGATTTGCATGACATCCTCTTATAGATTTAGGTAGGTAGGTAAGTACCGATAGAAGTTATGGGATATAAGTTTGCATAGATTTAAGAAATATATTTTATCTCATTTACATTTACTTACATGTAAGAAATAGAGAAACTTGTGATGGAAAATACGTAAGCACTACTGAAGTAAGATGCTGAAACTGATGGTCTTGTTGATGGCTTTTATGTAATTCAACGTAATTCAACGAACCATTGCTAGTTTTGCAGATGACTGTACCAATATAAATTACGAAAAACAATTTCATTGAGCTTCCGAACTTTTTTATTTCGGACCTTTATAAAATATTTAATTACAAATTGGTTATTTATGGAAGTGGATAAACGTAAGCTGTTATTAATCCGAACGGATAAATGCTTGATTTTTGGGAAGTACCGGCCTACTTAATTGAAAATTAAAAGCCGTATGCAGAAACCAGACCAAAATGCAAAAGCATTTTATATTCTGTCGGTTTATTTACGAATCCAATCCTTATTCATAAATAAGATTCCTTGCCGTAAAATGAAACAGTTATTATTCTTTACAATGTTTCAACTTATGAAATTCGTTCTCTCAAAATGGAAGCAATTTTGTTTTTTCTTAGCTTTGAAAGACTCTAGATTAAGAAGTCTTGGACAGTTAAGCACGCTAAAAGGACGTTTTTATTGGGCCATGTTTCGTTACTGGTCCTTATTGAGAGATTGGAAAAAAAATACCGCAATGGTTTTTGGGTTTGGCAATGGCCTTGGGCCAAATGTTTGTACGATCTGCAGATATTTTGTTCCGGGTGTTCTGGATGTTTCTATGTATAATGAAAAAAAATTATTCTAATTAATGTATTTCAATGTAAGTATCAGTTCGAAGGAAGAGTACGGAGGCTCTCCGGGTTTAAAAAAAAATCTGAGCGACTAGTCGAAGCGACGCGTGACGCGAGAGCTGGTGAGTATCTGGCGCAGTGCATCAGCATTGCCATACAGAGCGGGGCAAAGCAGCCAACGTCTTGTGGACGCTTGCGACTGGTATTGATATGGATCAACTGATCCATATCAATACCATTCGGAAGCGCAACTGTGCTACCGGTAGATTATTTGCAACAGTCTGCAGTTGACTCAATTGTTTCAATTGTAAATACTATTTCTAATTTGTTTGTATTTTTCTGAGTATATCAGTTATCTAGTAAGCTCTTCTTAGCTTGGGGCTAGATGATCTGTGAATTGTCCAGCATTATTACTTTATTTAATTTTTTGCTAGTTAATAATTCCAGTTTTCCCCCTTAAGGGGGATTTGCAAGGGGGAAAACTGGAAGTCAAAAAAATTAATTCCAGTTTTCCCCCTTGAGGCTAATCTTCAAGGGGGAAAACTGGAATTCTTTTTTTTAACTTCCAGTTTTCCCCCTCAAGGGGGATTTCAAGGGGGAAAACTGGAATAACCCTTATTTTTGACACTAATTCCACATTTCAATAGCAAAGATTGAGTTCCTTTAAAGGTTTTTGATTGGTTTTTTCAGCATAATTATTAATAAGTAACTTTGATAGCTATCTCCCGGATCTGTTTAGAATAAATAAATAAAAAGACGGAAGCTTTTTGCTTTACAAGTAACTAATAAATTAGCGCAGGTTTAAAAAAAATGTTAAACTTTCTAAGAAATCAAATAATATCGCAAAAATTTTTCGACTTCGACGGGACTTGAACCCGCGTCCTCCCCGGGTTCAAGTCCCGTCGAAGTCGAAAAATTTTTGCGATATTATTTGATTTCTTAGAAATTACCCTTAGTGTGGGGTTACGCACTATAATAACAAAAAATGTTAAACTTTATTCCAGTTTTAGTATTATGTCAAAATTTTCAACTGTTATTTGTTATTTTGGTATACGTTATTTGTTAAGTATGATACAACCAATAACAAATAACGGCCTTACTAGATATCGAAGTGAAACATAAAAATGTTTCTTTCGCATCCAATTATAAGGTCATTTATAACTTTAATGTGATGGGAATTAGCACATAATAAATCTCCTTTTATTAATTACTTTTCTGGCTACATAACTGTCACTTTAACATGATCATAATTCTTTTTGGATCATTTCTAATAATTTATGTGTCCTATTTGCTACAAAGGGAAGTTTATGTCCGTGTTGATTCGATGAGTTATTTTCGCTTTTACTTGGCTAGTTTTCTGATTCAACATTGTTGTGGGTAAGTAGGTATTTTAAATATTTATTTTTTAATAAATCATTCATAATTTATTCAGCGATTCTTCTTGTTTTTAGTAGGTACTTATTGATTGAAATAGAGTTACACATTAATCTCAGTCGCTCGTTCATATTCAAATTATTTATTAACATATGAACATAACTTAGCAGATGCCTCTAAATCGCTATACCTAGTAAATTGAACAATACAATCTTTTTACGACAAAATAATGAATTAAAAAAGTATAACAATAAAATTTGCACAGGCACGGTAGTAAAATTACTGTAAAGAACATATTATTCAACATATTTATAAGAAATAGACTCACAAATTTCGAAATCATGGAAAAATCTTATTTTTTCTCATAAAACCTATTTTTGTAGTAAGGTAGGTATTTATCAAAATTTCTCAATGTTTTAATTTAGAGCACGCTCAGTAACGTTTGAGCAGTTTAAAGCTTGTACGTGCCTGCCCATGAAAGTTCTGCCTTTAGGGAAATTTATTATGGCTTTGAATAAAGTGGTCGGTATGTATCATTTTTCACTAATAACCGCCTGGGAAACTTTGCCCGGTCATTAAATCTTAGAGCCACGTCGAATTGGTTATGATCCTCACACGATTCCTGCGTTGTACACCAACGACGAATTTTTAAATTAGTTTCATTATATGATGATGAATAAACCATAGGCTCTGTCAAAAAAAAAGTTGATGATGAGTTTTAGTTATGATATCAAAAAAAATCGTCAAAAATTATATCAATTGAAAAAATTATATCTTTTGATATTTTTTTTTTTTTTATCTAACCTATTTTGTCCCACTGCTGGGCAAAGGTCTCCCCCAAACTCTTCCAGGAATCGCGTTCGTTGGCCAGGTCCCACCAATCTACCCGGAATGCGTCGAAATCGTCACGCCAGCGTCTCCTTGGCCTGCCTCGGCGTCGTCGCCCGTTCTCAGGCACCCACTGTGTGACGATGCGAGCCCACCTTTCTGGGTGCATGCGGCTCACATGCCCCGCCCAGTCCCATTTGAGTCTGGCCGTCTTGTACCCAACGTCGGCAATTCCAGTTTTGGAACGTAGCGTAGTGTTTCGGATTCGATCAATCCTCTTTACTCCAAGCACGCTACGCTCCATTGCCCTTTGGCAGATCTTGAGTTGGGATTTTTGAAAAAAAATCTTTTGATATTAAGATATCGAAAACATTAAATATTGTTGAACTTGCCCCGAATCACTTATACCAAGATATTTATTTATTTGCCGTTATATGTTTTGTTTTTAATTTTCATTTACGTTTTTATGTGATTTTAGTGTAACTACAATAATTTCGTAAGTTTAATTTCCCTCGAATAGTGAAACGCTTTTTACGCAGCTCTCAAATCATAATAATAAGACAGTTTGAATATTTAGGTTTCTAGTAAATTCAGCCTCAAGAAGTTAATATTGTGTCTTTTTTCTATTGGAAAAGTTACAGTTTACAAGTTTATTCTAGCGACAACAGATGCCCACCGTCCCCTCGCATTTACTGACCACTTAGAAACAACGTAGTCATTTGTTTCCTTCCCCTAAGCTTCCCTTGTTTTGTTCCAGTTGTTAGATGCAGGTTGGCAGTAAAGTGCAAACGCAGCAGGTACTTACTCGTATTTATTTGGGACACCTAGTAAAAATATGTCATAACCACGCAAAAAAATTTATACTTAGGTAAAGATAAACCATTCTATAATTATACGAACCTTATTTGTGTTGGAAGAACACCAACGTTTCATTCCTTACATCCGTAAAGAATTCGTCAAACTAACTACGATAGTTTTATAGTAAAAGGGGCGTGCATTTTTAGACTGGTTTATCTCTACCTACCTACTACGATTTTTTTTTTAAATTATCAAATACTGGACATGCACAAAGGCGAGCTTGACCATAAAAAAGTTTTCTTACAGCAAACCTATATCCATATATAAAGAGAATTTATGAAACGAGTGTGTAATCATAATAAAATGACAGAAAATCATTAAACAGATAAGAATATTTTAAAACCTACATACATACAAAACTAAATTTAATTTTCGGTTAATTACAGTGGATTTCTTTTCCTTTTTTGCAGCGATTTATCCAATTGAGTAAGACATAATATACTTTTCATCTGTTAAAAAACCGTCGCATAAGACATCCTTAATTCTGATTTGCATTTGAGTACCTACATATTTAGGGTTTAATAAAGGTATATTTAGCCTGGAAGAGATCGCTGTTAGCGATAAGGCCGCCGATTGTGCCACACTAGATATAGTTAGTATAAGTTCCTTTTTAATTGTTTTATTTATTGATGGTGCAATAAAGAAATAATTTAATCTATCTATTTCAGTGACCATATTAGCGTTGGTACCTGCGTAAATTACTTTCGGATACTATTAGGCACCTACTGTTTACCACATTATCCTAGAAGTCTGTGATCTTGTTCGGTTTAATTACCGTCGAAGGTTTACGGCCCTTGTGGCAGCCCACAGTGATAAACTTTACGAGCTTTTGAACGATGCCATTAAGTGCTCCAGTGGTCATATAAAATCAAGTCATATTTGTCTAGTGTTGCTAATAGATTTGGAGCTTTTGGGATTAAGTACCTATATAACTTTTTAATCGTATTTATGCGCACCTCTACTCGAAATAAGCTTTTATTTTATCCTGTCATTTGGGGGTTTGAAAAATATTTTTTTTTGATAAATACTTGTAATTTACACACACAGCATCTGGCCTTAAAGTGAGCAGAGTTTGTGTTGACCAGATGACCAGATGATTGATGTATATAATACAATACATGCAGACCACTTATGTTTTAGAACCTAAGTTAAGTTAACTTGAAATGGTAACAAAATGACGACTAACTTAATGAAATAGACTTTATTTTATTAGGAATCCAAGAGTTAATTTTCTATATCACACTAATATTATAAATGCGAAAGTTTGGATGGATGGATGTATAGATACTGAACGGATCGGGGTGAAATTTTGTATACAGATAATTATATTCCTGAAATCAAACATAGGCTACTTTTTATCCCATAAATCAGTTCCCATGGGATAGAAATCACCTTTTAACGTTTCCATAGAAACAACGCGTGCGAAGCCGCGGGCGGCAGCTAGTTCTATATATCCTTCTTCTATATTCTATATATATTCAAGCTAACTATATGTAGTATAATTGTGTTACCTAATTAACTTAGTTCTTATTTTTTTCAGTATTTTTCTATTCGTTATGTTATATTGTTCGACTGACTGTTATATTGGTTCGGTATGATATGTTTTTTCTAAAAAGTCGTCAACTTTCTGTGTATTTTGCTATTTTTAAGTAGGTATATCTGCGGAAACTTGTAATTAGCCGTCAACAAACATGCATTTATGTTTATCCAGGCATGTTCTCTAATGTTCATCTGAAATTCGTTAAACTAGCTGTAAGTTTCTCCAAAATTGTAAAAATAAAAAATTCGAAAAACGAATGGCAGAACTTCATTCGTGCCATTTTCAGCCTGGCCGTGTTGCCAACAATGCGCTGATGAAGTCTATAAATTGCAAAAAAGGCAACAAGACAGGTCCTGATAGAATATGCGTCGCATGTGACTCGGATGCTTATTGCTGCCGACACGGGATGGGAGTTAGTTAATACGGGATGTGCTTACACATGCATCTGGGTCGATGGTGCAGTCATTGTGTAATGGACCAGTTACACTATATAAAGATGAGATGATTTCCCCTGAGTCTTCTTTCCTAGAACTAAAATTTAGTTTTGCAAAAAATACGTATTTATTTATGAAATAGGACTCCCAGAGAAAGGATCACAAATTTTTTTACAAACTCATACTAAGCAAGAACCAAATTAAAGTTTTAAAAAACCCCTGACAGATTTTCATGAAACATGG
This sequence comes from Eupithecia subfuscata, assembly GCA_963564075.1. NCBI lineage: Eukaryota > Metazoa > Arthropoda > Insecta > Lepidoptera > Geometridae > Eupithecia > Eupithecia subfuscata. The sequence goes on along the minus strand of OY751109.1, from coordinate 8,464,241 downwards.
CTAAGAACACTCGGGATAAAATTATCTAACGCCCCAAATAAACTAAACGAAAATCGGTTCATCCGTTTGGGAGCTACGATACCACAGACAGATACACAGACAGACACGTTAAACTTATAACACCCCTCTCTTTTTGCGTCGGCGGTTAGAAATACTAACTACTAACTTAAAATCTATGTGTCCCTTCAGTCAGAGGGGCCGAAGTTTTCAAAGGTGACCTGACTCAATTTATCTGGAGTACTAGTCAAAATCTAATATTTCCATAGATCCAACAGGATATTTGGTCAATAATTAAAATATTAAACTAAGCAACACATGGAAATAAAGTATTCATAGTCCTCCTCAAAAATAACTACCATGTCAAAGATCGCTTTGCTTTCCTCGATATTTAGGAAGATACAGCCATAGAATACCATAGAAAACATAAAAATCAAACAAATGCCAAAGGAAACAGCTTGAAAGCGAATCGGAAGTTGATGCTGACGAAAGCGTATATAAATTCGACAAGACAAAACGGAAAAATACGCTAGTCTATAAATTAACGTATCAGTTCAAATGTAGCGTTACGCTATCATTGGAGGAATAACAACACGGAAACCCAATTGATAGTTTTAGTTAGATTTAGTTTTATACAGACACAAGAAAGAAATATGGTATTAAAAATATATGTTTAGTGACAATGAAAGAATCCTACCCTACAAATGTTATAAAGTTTGTGCCATTGCGCCGTTATAACGATGTTCGGCCGAAGATAACGCCAAAAATACTGAATGGATCGGGCTGAAATTTTGCATATAAACCTGGACTAACAAAGAGGCTGCTTTTAGGTAATTTTAAGAAACGCGTGCGAAGCCGAGCGCAAAATGTAGTAGAAGTATATATGTAGGTTTTTTATTATAAACTACTAGCTGACCCGACGAATTTCGTACCGCTCTCACCTTTTAAACCTTCTCTGAACCACAAATATTTAAAGACCAAAATTAACAAAATCGGTCCAGCCGTCGAGTTTTAGCGAGACAAACGAACAGCAATTATTTTTTTATAAATAGGGATTTGTATTGAAAGCTATAAATATTTATTTCATGTACGATAAGTTTGTAACTCTAGGTGTATGAAAAGTCTGAGTCACGGGTAACTAGACAAGTTTTAAACAATAGTCGAAGTCCATCAATCAAAAAGCTCATATGTCCGACCGAACTTCGAAAGTACAGCATTATTCATGGCTAAATTATTGACCCTGATTACCAACCGTCGATAATATACATCAAGAATTAAACGTCTGTCTGTACAACTCTGAGAATTGTTTTCATCATGTCTCGTATAAATGCTACTTTACAATCTGTTGAATAAAAATGCATCGATGTTCAATTTATTGGGGGATTCCACCAATAACGGAGATCCGGCCAAACAACGAGGCATCCAACAGTGCAACAAATCGAAAAACGATACGATCATACATATTTTATTATGATGTTTTTATGCCAATATATTATATTATATATAGATAAAGGCAGGAATAAAGTCATAAAAATATTGCAAGCTATTACGGAGGGAAACCAAAGTTATGACGAAACTCAAATAATATTTGTGATAAGCCAGATATAGGAGTAAAGAATGGGATCTGTTAGAACAGTAAATTTCAACTCTAAAGTTTGCCAAGCCAAGTTGTGTGTCTTCCTTTACGCTTGTTAAATGAAAGAACTAACTACCAGAGAAAATTGAGTTTGGGTGTACGTTTCAAAGCACAATGCAATTTAATTTCGTTTAGAGCGGCGAATACTGAATTGGAATTAAATTGCTTTTATTTAGGACATTGAGAGTTATTTTACAACTAAGAAAGAAGCAGTCAATTAAGTTGAATTTGCATAAGACCGTAAAATTGTCAACGGCATTGTGTGAATAAAGCCTCGAATTACGACTTTCGGCACTTGATCAATAAAACTTTGTTGGGTTGTTAATCATAACTATAAAAATAAAATAAATTCATAAACAAAATCAGTACAGTAGGTATACCGGGTGCCACGAAACAAACACGGTACAAAGCCGAAAAGGTATCATTCGGGACCCCGAGAAGATCAACATTAGTACTATGATTTTTTGAATTTCGAACCTTTTTATTTTGTTTTTACTTTTGTTGAAAAAGTTTTTTTTACTAATTAACTTTTTTCATATTCAAGTTAACTAACGTGTATTATCTTTATTATTATTGTTTTGAAATTTCGAAGGTTTTATAATTTTTTTGTAATAATTTCATGACAAAACACTGGTTTTGCGGAAAAAATAAAAAAAACATTTGTGAAATTTTTCATAATAATAAAATATTATAAAATGCAAGAATTCGTGTAAAAAAACTCGATAAGGGCAAAAAACCACTTTGTTTTCAATTAAAATAAAAAACATTCGCTATTAAAAAAAAATTGGTTGCCTGTAAAGTCGGTATACGGGCGAAAGTTTTACGTGACAACGACTTTGAGTTCCTTTCACTTTTTATGTCTGCATAACGTGAGCGGAGCGTAACGCGTAACGCAGTTTCTTGAAGTGTCACCCGGCAAACCAATTTATAAGACGTTGTCACGTCAAAATTGTAAGTCACAAGTTGATCCCCTCGGGGTTCAGAATCACCCACTTTTGGCCTAGTACATACATGTTACGTGGCACCCTGTGAAAAGTTACAATACAGGCTTTCAAAAAGCTTTTTGGTTTAACATTACAGACGAAAAAAGTGAGAATTTTGGGACAATATGCAATAAAAGTTATAGGTGTAGATATTTGGCGGAAACCTAAAGAATTGGAAACGTGATCGGAAATATTTGAATTTGCCCTTTCATGATTTTCGCATATGGAAAACTTTTACCCTAAGTTGGAAAAAAGGTCTCCGAAGTTTTTGAAAAACTCTATTTTTTGGGAAAACTGTTTGGAAAGTCATCGACGTACGTGATAAGGGTAATTTTATTGCATTGAAACTCGGAACATAGAGTACCTACATGGTTCTATGTGACATTTTCTTGAATAAGAACCTAAAAAGGAGTGCTCTTAAATTACAACCTATACCTACTTCCATCGGGGATTTTGTTAAAAGTACCCTGAATCTTGCGTTTCAGATTGTAAATCTTGATGCTATGACTCTCGTGTGACGTTGGAAATAGTTTTCGAGAGACGGTACGAATAGGTGTGCCTCTCGTGAGATGCTGGGAATACTCATGCATGAGACGTTGGGAAAAGGTGGGTCTCACGTGACACGTAAATAACTTATTTTCTTATTTCTTAACATTCCATTTAGAAAATCTATTGTTCTTATTATAAATTGGCGCCAGAAGTAACTGGCCACTTTTTCCTCAGTTGCCTGAGCTTAAAGAGGCTTTACGCAGTAGATATGAAAAGTTTCCTGGCTAGCACAGCTAATGTTTGCTATCCAACCGCTGCCAGTGGTTACAATAAGCTTTCTTTTATTGTTCTTGAAGTAAGCTGACTCTGCGAACATATTTGCATTTTGCTGGTCTCTAGCCAACTACAACAATATGAACGAGAATGTAACCACTTCTGTAGTAAAACTCCATTGTCCTTATACTTTGTAAATACCGGTCTAACACAAAATATTTTTTTACCTACATTTAGTTTCAAGATTTATTGATAAACTAGGTTCTTTTCGCAACTTCGGGCGCGTTTTGTCGGGAAAGTAGCCTTTTATGTTATACAGGTACATATATAACTACAAACATCTATGCGAAATTTCAGACCGGTCCGTAATGTACCTAGTTAGTTCATAATTAATTTATGTTTGTTAATAAGGTTTGTTACAGTCAGTTCATGAGACTTATTTTAGATCGCTGGACTCTGCCACTTGAGCGTACATTCATCACACTAATATTATAAATGCGAAAGTTTGGATGGATGTATGGATGGATGTTTGTTACCTCTTCACGCCAAAACTACTGAACGGATCAGGCTGAAAATTTGCATACAGGTAATTATAATCCTGGAATCAAACATAGGCTACTTTTTATCCCATAAATCAGTTCCCATAGGATAGAAATCACCTTTAAACGTTTCTATAGAAACAACGCGTGCGAAGCCGCGGGCATAAACTAGTTTCAATATACATATTTAAGAACGAACGTGAAACGGACGGTAAAAATTATCTAAGCTTTCACAATTATAATAATAATAACTAGCTGCATTCTTACTACCCGTTGTCCTATTACCCGTTTTCCCGTAGGAATGAAGCATTTTCTAGTGGTAAACAGTAGCCTATGTTCATCAAAAAACATGTGGGCTTCTAATGGTAAAAGAATTTTTCAAATCGGTGCAGTAGTTTCGGAGCCTATTCAATACAAACAAACAAACAAACAAATCTTTCCTCTCTATAATTTTAGTAAAGATGTGATTTTTTTTGAAGTTACATGGTATTAAAAGTAACACATTAACGTACCCTATTTACTCGTAAGTATGTATAAATACACGCAGTTATTTTCGTCTGTTTGTAGAAAATGACAGCGTGTTCACAATCCTTTGTTGTGATCGTCTTGCCCGGCTAATTAGGCACCTCGGTATTTTGTTTTGATGCTTTTTTACCCTGCGTTTAGCTTTACCGGAATGTGTTAATTAGTGACACGTTTAATGCTTTTTGAGGACAGCTATGCGTTTTTAAACCCCGAAACTCGCCACACCATGCCACGCGACCGGATAAAATGCGATGCGTTGAATCAAATCGTATTAGTTTTCTATGACCGGAATCACATTTATTAACACCTGACGCGACGAAGCCCCGGGTGTTTAGTGTGGTCATAGTTATAGAAAATTGATATGATTAAATCCAACTCAACACACATCGCGTTTCGTCGGGTCCCGTGGCGTTTCAATAGTGTGTGGAGCCCTTTAGCATGCGATGCAATTGTCTATTTTTTTAACGATTTGTATTCGATTGTAATTTTATATTTTTTTGATAAGATACCTACGAGGTTCCCATTATTAAGTGAAAAATTTAGGTTATATCAAATTCTACCTTCTTACATTAAAACTTCACTCAACATCACGCAATAGATATAAGTCGTGTGTTTTTTCTGTGAGTCAAATTAATAAGAATTAAAACTAAGCCATAGCTTAGAGTTTGATAATTATTTAAAGATCCATTCTCGTGTTTAAATTGGGTTTTTTTTTGTATTTCCTAGCAATTTAACTTGCAGTTAGGTAGTTTTAATTGTCGTTTTGAAGGCGTCAGGCCGAATTTAAAGACTGGGGAAGGTGAGATTATTGAGAGTTACGTTATAATCTCAATAACATTTTTGAAGGGTTAAAAACAACGTTTTATGTATAACTAGTTTATGCCCGCGGCTTCGCACGCGTTGTTTCTATGGAAATGTTTTAAGGTGATTTTTATCCCATGGGAACTGATGTATGAGTTAAAATAGCCTATGTTTGACTCCAAAATTAGAATTACCTATATGCATAATTTCAGCCCGATCCGTTCAGTAGTTTTGGCGTAAAGAGGTAACAAACATCCATCCATTCATCTATCCATCCATCCCAACTTACGTATGTATAATACCTACTAGTTTGAGCCCGCGGCTTCGCACGCGGATAAAAAGTAGGCTATGTTTGATTCCAGACTTAAAGCTACATCTATGTAAAATTTCAGCCCGATCGGTTCAATCGTTTTGGCGTGAAGAGGTAACAAACATCCATCCATCTATCCAACCATACATCCAAACTTTCGCATTTATAATATTAGAGTGATTAGTGTGAAGATAAAGATTATTTACTGTCAAAACTGTGTACAAAAAGATATAAAAATAAGGTGGAAACAACAGATAGTCCATTTATTACATTATTTGTAATGTGGACTCCTAAACGACTTATGATTCAGACTTTGTTTTAGCATGAGTTCTTAGCAAAAGGCTTACAATGGTCGCAAAACTAGGTACCAATTTGCAAGAGGAATGATTTTTAGAACTTAGTTATTCCAAAAACCGAAAAATGTTCGAGTGCTCCGTGAAGCCACGTCACCACTTACCACAAACCACCCTAAGTTGCAAGGGGCTTTTAAGGGGACTAATTTCTTACAAACCTACCCCACCTTTTTTACCCTAAACTCTACGCGTATGAAAACCTATTAATGTATAAATTATGATTGTCTGTAGTTACTTCGGCCTTGATTTAAGCAACAATTATAAATTTACGCAAAACCGAACTCAAATCGCACTACCGGAAATAAATTGACCCAGTAATATTTAATGAACATTAAGTCCACTTGTGGGGCAACTTTTAGTTTTATTCTGATTGCGTACCAAACCCTGTATTTACTGTAATTTCCGATAAATATTGATACTTTTACTTTACTTTAATTGTGATTTATTCGTTACGAGCTTTTTGGTAAGTATAGTATATTTCAATTGAACTTTAATAATTACACGTTTAATAAATACCAAAGCAATTTTAAATAACTGTCTCAAACAAAATTAACGTTGGTTGATTAATTCGTGAAATTAATTGATCAATCATAATAATTAGTTTAAGGGCTTAACGTTTAACGACTTATAATGTGCCGAGCGGTGGGTAGCAGGTACCCTAGGCTAGTTCTTAAATGTTAAGGCTCTCTGTACTTGCAAGTACTTAACCTCATTTGGTCTATGTCTATGCAGCTTGTAAAATTTCATCACCATAATTATTATCCTGTGATAATAATGGTGATGAAATTTAAGACTAAAATATACTTTATTATAAAAAAAAATACAATCACATAAGAAATAGGATATACAATTGAAACAATTGAGCTAACTCCAGACGCTTGAATTTTACAGGTTTTAATTATATTTAAAGAATTTCTTTTACCCAGCAATGGGCTTTCCCACAGCTGGGTAAAATCCTATTAATTTACACGTGGAAGCCTCATTTACTGTTTTCGGCCACCCAAAAGATATTTTACATAAAACTTTTAATTTAATCATTCATCAAATTATTTGGTAACTTAATTTCATTAACAATAACAATTTTCTACTTTTATTCATTAGTAACTTTTGATTCAAAAGAAATACATATATTATCCTTACCGCTAAAATTACGTGCAGTTAGTTAAGTCCACATAGGAGTATGCATAAAAATTTGCAAATAGTAGGTGGGTGGACCTAACCCGAATAAAAGTCTGTGTAACCCAGCAGTAGGCGTACAAAACGTGCTAGCAAAATCTAGTGCTGGTACTCAGGTCTAGAGTCCTGAAAGACCAACAAAAACTTAAACGAAAAGCTTAATTAAAACAAAATTGACGTCTCTTTTAAAGCTTGTTTTGTTTGAGATTGCGTGAGATAGTAGCGCGAAACTTTTTACTTTGCGTCCTGCACGTTGTACAAAAATAAATACACAAATCGAAGCTTGCGAATTTATTGTAATTGGTAGCGAGTGAGCGATTTAGCGCAATCAAGAGCAATAACAAGTATGTAGAACTAACGGTTAGATGTTTGTTTCATTGGCAAATTCTAATCGAACGATGACTAATATAAAAACTTTCGAAAATAATAACATTGCAAGTGCGAGATGACAGAATAGGTAAAGTGAATGGTGAGCCAAACGCAAGGTACACGTGCTAGCCCGTTCTATCGCACGACCTAACATAGGCCACGGCCATCTCAATAACTTACACACGCAACACTTTTCACTTATAAACTGCACTGTTCAACCTCTTTGGGAAAGATGGGAGAAAAAAAGAAGCAGGGTGTTCGAAGTTTGAAAGTTTTGTGGCGGCAAGCGGAGCGCGCGACCGCAGTGCCTTGGAGTGGAGCATACACTGATTTTTTGCTGGAGGCATCGCCGGCTCGGCCGCTTGCTCTACATTTGGCGACCGGTGTGATACGGCCCGATATGATTAGGGCTGACTGACGTTTATGCAACCAGTAGGCGTACTTGATAACTTACAAATTAGGTGCCTCGTAAAAGTTTTGTAGCTTGAATAACCTGAATGGTATACCCCGTGCGCACTGATGTAAACACGGTGCTTAAAAGCGCTGTGTGTGTTTGTACTATAAATTGCATTCTATTAAATTTTATCAACTTCATCGTTCAGGCGATCGACGTTCATTAAATTTTATACTTATTCACTAATTAAATAATCTAAACAGGTGGTCGATAAGGCTATGATTCCAAGCATTGGAGATTTTATATTTTCTGACAGATTTACAATAGGTAACAAAGATTTACTGTGCTTTACTAATCTCTAAAATGGAGAGCCATTGGGCCCGTGTGCACCAATTGCTGAGTACCTATTGAGCTCTTTTGTCGACCTTTCCTTTGTCCATAACAATAAAATATTTTACTAGCACTAGACCTTTTTGTCATTGACATAGTCAGCCATATTTTTCTGATTGAGAAAGCCTGGAACATTTGCCAGCCCTAGAAAAATATATATGACTTGACCGCACAGAGAAACAACACCTAGCCATATTGCACTGCACACTTGGTACAATACGGCTCTCGTGCAAAATAAGATCTTATATTTTCTAGGTTTATAATGGTAAAGGATCCTCTGTTAGGTGATTTTCTTTTGTTTAGGAGTTGTTGGGATCCGTAGTAGCCAATCAGAATTATTTTTAAAATTAGATATATTTTAATGAATGCTTTTTAACTTTATGTAATCAGAAATTGTTTCTACAATTTGTCTAGGAAAAATATAGCATTGTTTTCTCCTGGATTTTAAGGGCTCTAAACATTGGGATTAATAAATAATAAAGATTTTTTGTATCAAGAGAGAAGTTGACTTCATACTTAACGGGGGGTTACCGATCGATGGACGTAATAGAAAGCACATGCCCCAATTTAACACTTCGTAATCAACAGGCGCCAGGAACAATCTTATAAATCGCAAACTGATTTATAGTATCAAAGATATTATAGTATAAAGAATATCGACTGTCGTCATTTTATCATCGCGGACTATAATTAAGATACCGCGGTCCTTCCGCATTAGCTATGGGTTTCTTTTTTGATTATTTTTTTGAGCTATTTATTTCAAACTCCAAGGATCTTTAACTGACTATGGCTCTCATTAGGGGACGCCTATGTCCAGCGGTGGACTTATATAAATAGATTGATGATGATTATGATGACTAGGGTATAGTTATTGATACTAGGATATTTAAGTATACCTACCTATTAAAATTTCGAGACCCTGACTTTTAATGCGCCTGTGCGTCCAATACATATATAGATTCCTACCCATCTATCTAAGTATGTAAGGTCCTGCTTTAATTATTTTGACTTTGAGTTTTTTAGCAATATGATGGAAGACCTCTATGGCGCAGCGGGCCAAGGACTGCCTGCGACGCAGGAGGTTGCGGGTTCGATTCCCGCCTCGGGACAAATGATTGTACGATCCGCAGACATTTGTCCAGGGCGTTCTGGATGTTTTCTATGTATGATAAAAAATATCTATCTATGTAGTGTATTGTATTAAGTATATCAGTTATCTAGTACCCACAACACAAGCTCTGCTTAGCTTGGGGCTAGATAATGCTGTGTGAATTGTCCAGCATTATTTATTTATTTATCTACGGGCCTTTTTTTAATCTTTTCCAAACAATTTTCTTTGTTAAGAAATTGCAATCGAATAATAGTATCAAATTAGAACTAGTATTTACAACTGAAACAAATTGAGCTAACTGCAGACTGTCTACCTACTTAAGTTTCACTTTTCCTAACAAGCATTTAAAAAATTCAAACGGGTAGTGCCAACTAAAATCGAAGAATAACAACCGATCCAACATAATTGATGACTTTTGAAGTTTATAAGCCGGACGAATTTAAGCTGCAAACTCGCTCTCGTCAACTTGAGTTAGTAACTTCAAAACTTTGTCCATAAAATTTGACCTGATTAATTTCGTATCAGTGTTTTTGGTTTACTGGATTTATATCGTGGAAAACAACAAAAGTTTCTGTACGCGTTGGAAATTTTGAAACAACAGTTAGCTTATAGAAATCGAACTGAAACAAAAGCGGGCGACATAAAAGGAGAAGGTTCTGTCCCACTTTGAAAACGTAATGTGACGTAATACGTAAACCTTGGTAGAAAATATTGAAAACTAGCTTCTGCCCGCGGCTTCGCACGCGTTGTTTCTATGGAAACGTTTTGAGGTTATTTCTATCCCATGGGAACTGATTTATGGGATAAAAAGTAGCCTATGTTTTATTCCAGGCCTAAAATTACCTGTATGCAACCTGTATGTAAATTTCAGCCCGATCCTTTCAGTAGTTTTGGCGTGAAGAGGTAACAAACATCCATCCATCTATCCATCCAAACTTTCGCATTTATAATATTAGTGTGATGTGATGTGATGTGATAATAACAAGATGTTGGATCAAGGGCCAGATTCAAAAGGCGGTACTCTTGGACTAGGCGCGCATCGTCAGGAAGTTCCTCTCCCCGCAGCCCTAGTCACCGACCGCTTGAGACTAGCTTCGCGGCCGGTGATTCACCATTTTGATATATTTTTTACTGTAAAATAGTTTTATAATATTTTACTATCTATAGTAAAAAATGTTTTTTACAAACGAGATTTAAGAATTAATGAGTGTACAATAATAATAATAATTGAGCAAAAAACAAGCATAATCACAATATCAGATATTTTTTATTACGTCGGCTTAAGTAAGTAGTTTATTAAATAATGATTCACTTAGCTTTTTATCGCGGACAATTTTTTACTGTTGTTAGAACACAAAACTTCAGTATAGATAAATAGTAAAATAAAATTCTTTGTTATTTGATTGTTTTTGAGACAAAAGAAGAAAACTTTAATTGTGTCTGATATAAATATAGATTAATTAGGCATAATTAACATTAAATCTAAGAGATGGAGGCCATCAAAGTTTCCTCCAAGAGTTCTTAATAATAAGTGGTCGGTTGAGACTAAAGATTATAACCGTACAAACAGACACTTAAATGTCTGCCGTTTTGACACGTCCGGACACTTTTCGGAGATTTCACGTCAATAACAAAGCGAAAGCATGTTATCAACACTTGTAAAACAATTTAAAGAGCCGCGAAACATTATTCAGAGATGTACAGATTTCGCTAAATGGATGTTTAAAGTGGTTTTACAACCCGGTAACACCTCGTTCTGGCAATTTTGGTGTTATTTACGATACACAAATTGGTCATGTTTGAAGGCATCTGCAGAGCTTTCCATAAGGCTAAAATTACGTTTTTCATAAACTTGTATCCTAAGATGTCTTAAGATATTTACATAAGTTTATGATGGTTTATGAGGTCAAGCTTCCCCCATTTTGAGATTTCAAAGAATTTTACTCACTTACAGCTGGTAGTTATTAACAGAGTTAAAAAAAGGAGGAGGATGATTAACGAAGTTAATTTTAAGAACTGCCATGACAGCTTCATCTTGGTAGTCCTTAAAATTACCAGTAAAGATGTTTGAGTTTGAGATATTGGTAGCTTTTCACCAGGTGCGCGTTTTTGTGTTCTTGTCTTAAAGTCATTTGATATTTTGTACAAAATCTTAAAACCGACTTTATGTTACAACATTTTTACACAGTTTTTTAGCTTTTACGGGACAAAACAGACTCGGAAATAAAACTTTCCCGGGACCACCTCGGGATAATTAATATAAAAAATAAATAAATAATAAAAAGCGAATCAATTATCAACATCATGTCAAAATCGGACAATAATAATTAACAGAAATGTCGAGTATGCAGTAGACTGCATGTTTATATTTTATTTTTAAAATGCATGTTTTACATAGAAGGTATAGGTTTATATTAATTTATGAAACGAAATTGCTTTGAAATGGATTTTCAAGAGTCCTCTGTGCTCGTCCTGATGCACCATCCATCATAATTTTCCTGTTTTGGTGTCAAGGATTGTAGTAAATTGTTAATCGATTGGCTCTAAGCATCCCTTGCGGTTAGAATTTGTATGAAATTGCCGATAATGCTCCACGATAGGTCTAAGGTATGATGGATTGAACTATTCAAGGCCTTCTTGGCGGTTCGTCCTTATACTTAGCTACCAAGTTTCTTGATTTTTGTTTGCTCTATGAAAGATAAGGCATTAGTGTTCTGTAAAATAATATTAGAAGAGAGAAATTAATTTAATTTTACCCAAACTATCTTGGGGAGGAGTCAGATCAAGGAGAAAGTCGCTGTCATGTCGTATGAAGAAGTAAAAGAGACCGCATTGGAAAGAGAAAAGTGGAGAAAATAGCATCATTTTTTTATTTTTTATTGCAGACACAATGACGTCATTGCACGACAAGAGCTACGCTCTTTAATTTATAATAATAACCTAAGATAAGTACTTCTTAACATACAAACTTATGGGTGAGCTACACGTAGGAGTTCCGATGACCGATAATATACACGGTTAGTAATACACCAGCTCGCCAGATGCCCTATGTAGACCATGGTTTATATTATATTACCTGGACATACACTACACACGTTAGGTAGAACTATTTAAAGCTATTTCGCCTAAAACTTCAGATTTGTACGTATATTATCTACCCACTTACCCCGAAAATTATTAATCTACTGACATTTTTAGGAAGTCTCGAATTAAGAGTTAAATTGCCTACTCAGCAACTATATAATGTTATGCGATAGGTGCGATCGACACTTTATCTAAATTGCAGTCTGTAAACTAGTGTTCGCAGCCCATCCAATTTCGAAACGCTCCTCTCCCACGTCAGTGCAGCCTGTTATAGCAGATAATGGAGCACTTCCCACCTGGCAGCGCAATGAAACGCTAGGTGCTACTAAATTAAAGGATTTGCGTAAATTATCCACAACCGAGTTAGTTTTCCAACATATAATTCTGGCAGACTTGCTGAACTGGAAACTTTAGCTACAATTCTTCCAGTTTTAAATTCACGATGCTCCTCATCACCTCCACTGCTCAACATTCCTCGCCCAAACAAGGGCGGGCAGTGGTGATGCATGTGCTTGCCAAGTGGCAGACGGATTTGTGATCGCAGTGGGAGTGTTGAAAATACCTACACAAAAGGAAGCCCTTCATCTGGTAGGCAAATTTACATTGTTAAATTTTGAATTTAAGTAGGTTTATTTATTATTTATTTTAAACCTTGCGCGCGGCCTACTTTTGGGTTTCTAAGTAAATTTTTGACATAATTTTATCCTTTCCCAGTATCTACTCGAGTTCCTCAAATATGGGGTTTTTTGTACCGATATTAAAATACGGTAAGCAAATTCACATAAGAAGCTAAATTTTGAAATTTTAATTCAAGTAGAATTCATTATTTATCTTAACCTTGCGCGGCCTTCTTTTGTGATCTAAGTAAATTTTGACCGAATTTTGTTTTTTCTAGGGTTATTCAAATACGGGGGTTTGTAGACCGATAAACTAATAGATAATTAGTAAGCTTTCAGTTATAAGCTCCTAGCCAGAAAATCCATTATTATTCGTGCCTTTTCAGAATTAAATATTATTCGCAAACACGTCTCTGGCCAAAAACTAACTTAAAATGCCGGTCGCGTACTCTGCAAATAAAGCTTTATTATAGAAGATGAGATTTCGTAGATCGTACTCACAATGTCGTTACTGAAAAACTGTATTGATAGGGTTTCATTGTAGTCTTTCAACGTGTAGAATGATAAGTGCAGTGATTCGATGGAATTGATATTGTTCTTGATGGTTAACGGTTTATGGGGTCAAGATTCCCCCATTTTGAGAAATCGAAGGATTTTTTTCACTTACGGCTGGTGCTTTTTAATCGAGTTCAAAAGAGGAGGAGGCTTACAATTCGGCTGCAAGATATTTTTATTTACCTCTGACTATTTTTATGCAACTGGATAAATGTAGTTAATGATTATATCGGGTATTTATCGCGTACCTTTTCCTTTCTACCGCGTTACAGCGATCGTGGTCACGGGTGGATAAATGTAGCCTAAATGGTAATCCAAAAAAGCCTTCGCGTCTTCAGTCTCAAAATTTATTTTTATGCATATTTACAAGAATGACTACAGGTCCAAAAAATCTGAGCACAGCTTTAAAATGTCTCACTCCAAATAAAGTGTTAACGCAACCTCCGCGACAGCGTATAATATAAAGCTAATTTGCACGTTTTGAACTTTGACTCGGCTCTTTCGGTTCGTTTGCTGCCATCAATCTTGCATGTTCACGCGAGATGTGGTAATCTGATCTGAGTAAAAGTCATGTTTTATAACACGTACCATTTAACAGGTACAGTCGTGGTGACTACTTTGTACAAAAGACGTGTACATGTCCTTTTATTTGAAAAGTTCCGAGTAAAATAAAAGTTAAACCTTGGAAGTGTATACATGTCTGTGCAGCTGACTGTACCTAGACCTTCTTGAACATAAACAATTTTGTTATTATTTGAAACAAATTGTAAACATTACTTAAATGATTAGTACTTAAATATTTTAGTTTATTTTTAAGCTCACGCGATCTGAACACTTTATTATAAGTCCTATTGAACGCGTATTTATCTCGTTTAAATACCTATTTTTCCGACGTTTCAATAAGTTTACACACTGTCGTGGTCAAGGGATGACTCTCTTTTAACTATTTTGACTTTTAAACCGGAACAAAAGCGGTCGGACAAGTTACTGTCCCATTTCGACAGCGCCAGTTTTTAGAGTAGATTCAAAATATGACCTAAAATATTTATTTTGACGTGGTCCGTCCAGTTCTGATCAAGCGCAGCAGAAAAACCTCTCTTTAGACCACTGAAGAAAGCAACGTCATCCTTAAATAACTGGTGATCCGAAAATAATTGGTTAAAATATTAAATAAAATACCTGCCCATAATTGATTAAACCTTTCATTCAACATGGAGGCTAACTGCAAAAGCATCGATTTAATAAACCATTATTATTTATCCTCCTGCTTAATCAAGCTTAAGAAACAAATTGAAAAATAACGCCCGTGCACTGATGTGACGGATCCAACTCATCATTGAGGATAGGCGCCAGTTCATTTCACAATAATCCCACTTCTGAATTTAAACAAGTAAGTATACATGTTTGTCAGTTTGTCTGATTTAGCATAATTTTTAACATTTTAACATGTAAAACTACTGGTTACCTGCATATGCGATGAACAAGGCTTGCAAATTCCTGCCTATTCATGGGCCATCATCATAAATTAAATAGTCTGTCTAGATCGATTGGATCCAATGGATATAGGCTTGGCTTAGCTAAGGGTGGTATCATATAGAGCAATGGATGGCATGGCATGGCAAAATCTAGTTTCAGTGACGACTAATAACTTAATAAGATCCAAATTCACCAACCGATGGTTAAATTTTAAATTTTAATTTTCACAATTGTTTTAACGTTTTTGATACAAGTTTTCATACATTAAAAGTTAACTTTAATTACATAGTTTACGTTAACGTGTAAGACGATTATATAAAGATAATTTAACGAATGTTTAACGATAAATTACGCGAAGCAGTCTAATTGTCCGATTATCTATTGTTGAACACAGACGTAAGGGTGTATCTGTATGCAGATAAACGGACGGTTACATTTTAATTGATATTTTTGACCTAAGTGGTGTGTATTTTACGCGTCATACCTATCAGAGTATCCAATCTTAAGATGAACCACCAGAAACAAGTAAAGTCACAGACAAGGACAATGCGTGTTAAAAATAAAAATAAACAAGATGAAGTGATAAATCCGGAATACCCAAGCTGTGTTGCTGGCGCGTGCGTTTGGCAATACTAAGATTAATTGATATATCCCGTATAAGGGCTCGGGTGCCCCTTATGTGAGTTATGATAATGCCTGCATAAGCAGTTTTTTTATATAAGTTTCGTAGTTTGTGTTGGGGATATTATTTTGTATCCTCCTTGGGTACTATGTGCAGTTTGGTTTGAGCAAACAAAATAAATCATTCCAACTTTCACTAGCATTCAGGGTCTACATTAATTCTAAATGTAAATAAATAGGTAGGTAACCAAGCCGTTGGAACTTCTCAATAAGAAATACATAGTAGCACATAGTAGCAAGCTGAAGTGGCAGTGGGCCGGCCATATCTCTCGAAGAACCGAAAACCGCTGGGGTAAACGTGTTCTTAAGTGGAGACCGGAATTCGGCAAACGTAGGGCAAGATGCCCTTCGGCCAGGTGGGATGACGACCTGCTAAGGACTGCAGGGAGATGCTGGATGCGGCAAGCTGGAGACAGGGCGCTATGGCGCTCATTAGGGGAGGCCTATGTCCAGCTGTGGACTAATAACGGATGATGATGATATACGTATAAGTAATTAGGTGAGCTTTTAAATATAATAATGTGTGCTTTTGACGTGACAACGTCTTATAAATTGGTTTGCCGGGTGACACTTCAAGAAACTGCGTTACGCTCCGCTCACGTTATGCGCTCACAATGAGAGCGAGTGAGAGGCACGCGTCCCTTCCACTCGGGCATGGTTAGCCCGCCTAAGAGCGAGAGAGACAGACATAAAAAGTGAAAGGAACTCAAAGTCGTTGTCACGTAAAACTTTCGCCCGTATACCGACTTTACAGGCAACCAATTTTTTGGTAAACTGACACTGAAAATGAAATAATAGAAAACTGTCGAGATGAAACCAAGCTACATGCTATGACACAATTACACTCTTATTTTTATGACCCATTAAGCATGGGTAGCAAGAACACTTCAGATTGGGGTAACAAAATCAATTTGTCTCAAGAAGATGTATAGGTGACTTGTTTTTGTGTTCAGGTTAAGAAAATAGGAAGCAAGGTAAAACTACTCTAATAAATTGAATATAATCTCACAAACAAACAATGCGGAAATAAGATGAATATATATTATGCTGAACCAGCAAAAATTTAAACGTAAGTAAACCTTTGTTAAATTGTTGCGATCTTTTTCTATACTCTGTCAAGCTAAAGAAGTCCGTAGCAATTTTCAAGAAGCTGGTTAGTTGGTATTTGGAAAAGCAGCCAGCGGCCCAATTCTGATAACGGTGATGATAGTTTTATTATGACGATGGTACCGTAACAGAATCGTCACGTAGAATCCTTAGATTGGCTTAGATGAAAGATACTCTAGATAGTAGAAGAACGGAAGAATTAATAGAACTAAATGATAAATAAATAATAAATAAATAATGCTGGACAATTCACACAGCATTATCTAGCCCCAAGCTAAGCAGAGCTTGTGTTATGGGTGTACTTAATACAATACACTACACAGATAGATATTTTTATTATACATAGAAAACATCCAGAACGCCCTGGACAAATGTCTGCAGATCGTACAAATATTTGTCCCGAGGCGGGAATCGAACCCGCAACCTCCTGCGTCGCAGGCAGACCTTCGCCCGCTACGCCACAGAGGTCGTCAATTCAAATGGAAATATATTTAGGAATAAGTTAAGAGGATGGCTACTTGAAAAGTGTTTTTTTACGGTGAACGAATATTTGGAAATTTGGATTGTAACTTACATGACTAATATAATTTAATGTAATTATAATAATATATGACTCGCATAATATTTGCACGCCTGCGTGCAGGCTGAATACAATGACTAAACTAGTTATATGATCTGACATATTGTATAATTTTGTATTCTTGCAAATAAACTATTTGATTTGATTTGATTAGTGCGTGCGGTGCTTTTTGCACGGTTACATTCATAGATAGTATGTTTTCTATTTTGACACTTTTGACGAGCGTCCATCCATCAGTTTCTTTCATCTAAGGTAGAATGCGTTATGTGTCATTCTGTGACGATACCGTCGTCATAGTGACGCGATGAAATAAGCAGAATAGGACCCCAGACAATTTATATTAAACGGAAAATCTTCAAACAAACGAAAAGATTCGTCTTAACAATACCCAAAGAACTGAAAAAATTAAATAAATGCCATGCTTCCGGTGGGTCCCGCATTTTAAACCGGCTCATTAATTTACGTCACTTGAAGCACTCTGCTTGACAGGAAACTGAATTAAATCTTGTCTTTTCAGACTTTGGAAAAAATCGTGGTTTCCTTCTCCGTGCGAAAGTAATTCTGAGGACGTTAATGTCCTCCTAGCAGAATATCTGTCTATAAAAAAAAAACAGTTTATTGCAGGGGCAAAAAGACCCATATCACACAAAAATACAGTGCACACAATATAGTAAAAGATTAAAACTTACATAGGTACGATAGGTTTTCTATTTTCTATTTCCATCCACGTGGACAGAAATACAGTGTCTGTAAATGGGATTGGCCAGATAGTCAGAAACAGCCCACAAGATGGTGTTGTTGGAGCGACTCAGTCGATTCCAGGAGGCTGCTATCCTATGCTGCTATATGTGGCTTCTCTAAGCTTAAGGCTAGATGATGGTGACTTGACGATGACGGTGTGATTTGTCCAGCATGATTTATTTTCGGCCACGGTGGCTAGTCTCAACGGAGACTAGCCATGTCTAATAATAACCCAAACCTCGTTTGTGATAATTGGTCGAAGTGAAGACGGAGCATTAGGTCTTATCTATTGACGACCTCTGTGGCGCGGTGGGCGAAGGTCCGCCTGCGACGCAGGAGGTTGCGGGTTCGATTCCCGCCTCGGGACAAATATTTGTACGATCGGCAGATATTTGTTCAGGGTGTTCTGGTATAATAAAAAATATGTATAATAAAAAATATCTATCTATGTACTCGTATATTATTATGTATATCAGTTATCTAGTACACATAACACAAGCTCTGCTTACCTTGGGGCTAGATAATGCTGTGTGAATTGTCCAGCATTATTTATTTTATTTATTTATTTATCTATACTAATATTATAATTTATTGTTTGTTTGTATTGAATAGGCTCCGAAACTGCTGGACCGATTAGAAAAATTCTTTCACCGTTATGAAGCTTACTTTTCAGGGAGTGACATAGGTAGGCTATATTTTATCCCGGTATTCCCACGGGAACGGGAACTACGCGGGTGAAACCGCGAGGTGATCGTCTTGTTTGGCAATAAATTTTACCAAGAATTATTTATCGGGTGATTTTAATCTGTAAAAAAGCTAGTAGGTAGGTATAGGTACCTCCTGTCGAAACCATCATACGAAGTCTGCGATGAAAATCTTCTTGTAAAGGGACACAAAGGAACTTATCGATAAGGTGATCTGGGGGTTAATGACAAATAGTCTCACCCCTATACACGTCACCGTATACGCGCTTAATCGTATTTTTTGTTTATTGTATTTTATTTTATTTTATTTTTTTATTTTAATTTATTTGGGAAACATACAGTTATTATAGACTAAAAAAATATATACTTAACTAGCACTTAAACCAGCAAAGTTTCCACCATTAAATGAACAATAACAAAAAACAGACAGTTCAGAGATCAATGTGCAACTAAAGGAAATAAAAAAAAAGCTATCTCAAATATAAGAAGAAGAACTAATCTAAGTAACATAAAAGGGCAAGAAAAATTAAAATTACTTATGAACATAACAATAAAGGACAAAACAAATACACAGTAACTTCAACGGTTGGCAATGCTTGACATAACATCTTTACGGAATTTAAACAATGAAGTATTGAAAATATCAATGTCACAAAAGGTGTCATTGAATTGATGACAGGCTCTTGAGAGGAACATATTTTTTCCATAATTTGTTTTAGACGTGGACGTCCAAAACGTTTTCAAAATTTCTTTGTTCTACAACTGTCTACAAGTAACATAGTACCTAGCTGATGAGCAGTTCTGCGCACATTGTATAAAACTTAGATTCAATTGTATTTTTGGAGTAAATCGACATGGAAGAGATTTCGTATTAAGGGAAATAAATTTATTCACAAAGAAAATTATACTAGTATTTACAATTGAAACAATTGAGCTAACTGCCAACTGTTGCAAACAGTCTACAGATAGCTCAACTGATCCACATCAACACCAGTCGGAAGCGTCCCCAAGACGCTGGCTGCATTGCCACGCTGTATGGCAATGCTGATACGCTGTGCCAGATATTCACCAGCTCTCGGGTCACGCGTCGCTTCGACCAGACGCTCAGATAGTTTTTTGAAAACCCGAAGAGCCTCGGTACCCCACGGACCTAGGGTCTCGACTCCAAGTATTAAGTATACTTAATCAACATTATATATCCACAATTAGGTACATTAAGAGACTCCCAAACGACCATTGATTCAAAGATTGTTTTAGCACAGGTTCGCAGCAAATAGCTTCCTATGGTAACGCAAGACTACAAATCTGCTAGCTGTCTTATTGTGAAACGCAAAAATACAGAAGAAAACAGAAAAAATTTAATACCTGCGTGAACAGTGACGTGGTGAATCAGACTCATATTCTCTAAAAAAATCTCCCCTATGGCTAGTACAGAGTACGATTCGTTTTGCGAACATTTTTTTACTGAGAGCTTTTTGCTCTATGGACGAACCACTCCGTGTTGGTTCAGTCATCAATCACATATTAAAAATAAATAAATAAATAATGCCTGATAATTCACATAGCATTGTCTAGTCCCAAGCTAAGCAGATCTTGTGTTATAGGTACTAGATAACTGATATACTTAATACAATACTACTACATGGATAGATATTGTTTATTGTACATAGAAAACTTCCAGAACGCCCTGGACAAATGTCTGCAGATCGTAGAAACATTTGTTCCGAGGCGGGGATCGAACCCGCAATCTCCTGCGTCGTAGGCAGACCTTCGCCCGCTGCGCAGAGGTCGTCATTGTTAGTAGAGAAGTAAAAAAAGGGTTCAATATCCGTGCCCAAATCATTGGCGGATACAGGGGGGGGGCCATGGGGGCCATGGCCCCCCCCAAAAGACCTGGGAATTCTATACTTTCGACTCTATTTTTCGAGTCGATTTAGGTGCAATTTAGGTTTAAGCAACATAAATACTTAAAAATGTAAACTTTTACATTCTTGGGTCGAATTTCTAAAAAGCTGAACACGTAATTTTCCATCAAGCAATAGGCAAAATACCTACCAATTTTCATGTTTCTGAGTAACGGAATTCCTATACTACAAAGGATAAATTTACAAAAATACTGAAGCTCGTCTTATTTATTTACCGACCGAAAAACTAAATACCTAAAATCCCTAGGTATCAAATTTTACTGGTTTAACTTCAAGTTAAATCGAAAACTAAACTAGAAACTACTATTTTATCCCCTTAGAGCAGCTATTCTCAAAGTGTGCTCCGGGTCTCTGTGGGGGCTCCGCGACAATACTGGTCGTATAAAAAAATAAAGCTTCAGTACCTAAACATGGTTGTGGAGAAAATTACACAGTATAAAGGTAAAGGTATTAAGTTATATGACAGTCAATAATCATATCAATTTTAAGTAGAGCTGCAACACGCGTTGTGGTCCACGGAACCAAACTACTTCTCTACTACCTTTTAATTTTCTGTAGAGGGGGATTGGCGCAGGTGAGTGCTATTTGTTGCTAGGAAGAGAAATAAATTCAATAAGTGCGGAAGGACAAAATGCCCAGTGCGACTGTCAAACCAGATATTTTAATTATTTTAGAATTAATTTCGTGTATTTATAGATAGCTTCAGCCCACGGCTTCGCACACACTTTTCAGGTAGCCATGTACGGAGTACCGTTCGTTTAGCTCCCTGCCGAATTTCATTAAGACCCGTTTAGCCGTTTAGGCGTGAAAAAAAGAACGTATCAACACCTATTAGTGTTGATACGTTCTCTTTTCCCAACAGTCGCTAGAAATGACGCAAAATTTTAGCGGCTCGCTACGCTCGCCGATATTTTTGCCTTGGCTTTCTTCTCTTCCACAAATTTTCCCACCGCCGCTAGAATCTCAATGATTGTCGCAGCTCGCACCACTCTTCGGCGCTGTTAAATCGTATTTGCTTTCTTTGCTTTCACAAATTTCCCAATCGTCTCCAAAAGTCTTAAAAATTTTCGTATGTCATTTCTGCTTTCGTTTCTCTCACAATTTTTGCAATTGTCGCTAAAACAAACATGAAAATTTCGAAGGTCGCTCCGCTTGCCTATTTTGTATGTATACTCTTTACTTTCACAAGTGTCCCAATCGGCACTAAAATTTTCAAATTTTTGAGGCTCGCTCCGCTCGCCGCACCGTTTTCATATCGTCTATTCTACATTTTCACTTACAAATTTCCTAAATTTCGCTAAAATATGTTTATAAATTTCGAGTCTCCTTCTGCTCGCCGTTTTTATATCATCCTTTGTTTCGCGAATTTCCCAATAGTCGCTAAGACTTTAAAATTTCCGAGGCTCGCTTCATTCGCCGTTATAATTCGTCTTTTCTTCCTTTTCTCTCAAAAATTTTCCACTAAAATATCTTTAAAAATTTCGAGGCTCGCTCCGCTCGCCTATTTTATATGTTTCATTGTTTTTTTTACTAATATAAGTCGCTAAAAAGTCTTTGAGATTTTCGTAGTTCGCTCCGCTCTCCATTTTTTTCATTTAGGCAACGAACTTAATTTTAGGTCTCTGTCAAATATTTCGATGTCCAAAGGGTTTAAGAACCGCTATCTCATAGAATGATTTTTTTTTCGGCGCAACGCCGCACTGCCGTCTCTCCTCCCGCGCCGCCCGCACGTGACTCGATGATTTATTTTGTAAAAAAAAATATTATATTATATTTATAAAATATTTTGGTATTATAAAATATTTTGCAAAAAATAAAGTTTTTATTAGCATAAAAACTTAATTTTTTGTTTACCTGTAATTTTAACCCTTTCTCCAATCTTTGCCAAAATGGCCCCCCCCAAAATGAGATCCTGGATCCGCCCTTGGCCCAAATCGTATCCAATGAAGTTTAAAACGCTCATAAACCAGTCCATGCAAATAAGATAACTCGCTGTGATCATTACCTTATTACCAAGTTTTCTTGTTTAAGTTTGAACAAATTGCGAAGTCAACTCCAATGTTCGTTCACTGTCCGGTGAATCCCTTTGCCGTTTTATTTCTAGCACAGTGAGCATGATTTCCACTGCATGCTATACGAAGCGGCAAATAATAATCTATAATCCATCCTCAACCTCAACCTCAACCTCATCAGCCTGTATTAGTCCACTGCTGGACGCAGGCCTCCCCCTGATAAGCGCCTTGTTGGCTTTTATCTCATGGGGGTAGTGTCCATAATCCCCACGCTAGGCATGCGGGTTGGGAATCGCAGTTCGCGGGTGGGGATCGCTATATCCATACTGTACGATCTGCGGATATTTGTTCAGGGTGTTCTGAATGTTTTCTATGTATAATAAAAAATATCTATCTATGTAGTGTATTGTATTAAGTATATCAGTCATCTAGTACCCCTAACACAAGCTCTGCTTAGCTTGGGGTTAGATAATGATGTATGAATTGTCCAACATTATTTATATATGTAAGTATTTATTTATTTATGTCCAGTTTTCCCTTTAAGGGGGATGTCAACGGGAAAACTGGAATAAATCAATATTTTGACCAATGAAAAAAAAAAACTGATCCGAATTATGAACCTGCTGGGAAGTTATTAACCTGTATAATATTAACAACTGTCTAGCTCGTTTTTCTTTTTAATGTATGTACTTACTTGTGTTTAATTTACAATTTTGCATGCCAATTTTATAATTGTAGAACAAAATGGACACTATTTAAATTAAGACCTTATTTTATATGCACATATGTTTCTGGCAAATAAATATAATATGAGTATGACTAAGATCTTAACAAAATTTGCCACGGAGGTAGACGGTAATCCAGGGAAGGGCATAGGCTCTACTTTTTATCTCGGAAAAGTAGGCGCGAAGCCGCTGGCCGAAGCTAGTAATATTATAAATGCGAAAGTAGTTCTGCCTGTCTGTCTGTTACCTTTTCACGCAAAAAAGCTGAACGGATCTCAATTTAAGCGCTTGCGAAGCCTTGGACAGCAGCTAGTAATCCAAATTTTCTAATATTATAAAACCTAAAGTAACTGTGTAAATGTCTGTCTGTCTGTTATCTTTTCACGTCTAAACATCTTAATTAAATATGGCAGGATGGTAAAAGGATGTAGGGGAAGTACGTGCAAATTGACATAATGTTTTGTATTTCTTGAATATTTTTTTTATTTTTATTACTAGAACCATACAATTTAACAATCACAAACTTTACTTATTTATTAATAGAATATACATGCAAAATCAACAATGAAAACAACATATGAAAATAATTAGATCTCTGATCTATGAAAAACCATTTTGTCCATATCATGGACGAAATGGCATAGACTTAATGGGTAAAATGGCATACACCTTAGCTAATATTCGCTTTTAATTCGCACCAACTTTGCCTATCTGTCATCCTTGTGAAAGCGCGCGGCATTTTTCATTTGTCAATTACCTGCTAGTTGTAATATAAAAAATATTTATTAGTAATTATAATAATGTACAAGCTTATTGCTAGATGGACAAAATGGCATACCTATTACCTTATGCCATTTTGTCCGTATAGAGCTTTAAATACCTGAAAGCCTAAATATTATTGAAAACTAAAGTTATTCATTAAAATTACACACAATAACTTGGGCAAAATGTCAAGGAATACAAAAAATACGTTACCATAAAGTTTCAAACCGAATCACTTACCAAAACTTTAAAAACTCTTCGCAGCGATAAAAAACTTAGCAGGGACGAAAACTTGTTTATGATGACTGAGTGAAAATGGCTGCGCTGACAATGACAGTATTTTGACAGCTCACTAATAGACAAATAAGGCGCGCGCTGCAATAGCCATTATGACGAGAAAACCCGCCAAATTTGAAATACAGCAGGTATGCCGTTTTACCCGTATATGTCATTTTGTACGTACTTCCCCTACCATAATTTTTTTTTTGTTTTTTAACTTTGCATTTAATGGAACGAACCAACATAACGTTTTGTTTCTGCTGCTGATGAGAGTAGGCAATACATTTTAGATTCTAGTTTTAACGCAAAACAGTTTATTTCAGCTTGTGCCTCTCCGTGGTGAGTAGTACTCACTAATGAAAATAAAAAGCTCTGCTCAGTGGCAAACGAACCTTTGAATGGAACACTTCCCTGCGTTTCAGGTTTCAAAGCTCTTCCTCAGTATCGTTTTGTATTGAGACGCCGATTTCGTTCCTTTTGGCTCGCGTTTCCTTTTAATGGGTCTTTGCAAGTGGAATCCAAACATTCATCATCATAGAACTATACAAAATTTCGTACTTTCAAAATTATACATTAGTATAATTGTATACATATATTTAATAATAAAATGACTGTAATATAACACCTAAATATAATGACTTTAATATTAATTAAAGACATTATATTTAGGTACAATACACACTAGGTATAACAGGATATTTAGAGCGGTTACGCCACAGATATATGTAAATATATATCTGTGGGTTACGCACTGCGTCCGATCCAAATCTTTGTAAATACAGTTTACAAAATATTTGTAAATATAGTCATAGGGTACGAAGTAAATACAATGTAGTGTTCATTATCAGGGAAGAATAAATCTAGTGATGCCTGGATACTTGACACATAACATTGTTTTCCCTTTTCTAGTGCCCAAGATATTCAAGGTACAATCTTATTCAGGCCGTACGTGTAAAATCTAGTTCGCTAAATTCCAACAGTACTTATAATAGCTTAGTAATGTCTACTTGCTGTGTGGTACCGGCTTAGAATTTGCACCTCCACAACTCTTCCCACGGGTGTCGTAAGAGGCGACTACGGGATATCCTCCGGGGGCGATCACCAGCGCCCCCTGCAGAGCAATTCTACCACCGAACTGCGGTCCCCAACCCGCATGCCCAGCGTGGGGATTATGGGCCCCATGAGATAAAAGCCAACAAGGCGCTTATCAGGGCCAGCGTCCAGCAGTGGACCAATACAGGCTATTGAGGTGAGGTGAGGTCTACTTGCAATACGTGATGTTTGTTGTTATACGTGATTTCTAACTTCCGTTTTATGTCTTCATGTTAACGCAATCACTGCCCAGCCTCAGCGTTGCGCCCCGCAGGGGGGCGCCCGCCGCACAAGGAACTGCGATAGACTAGGTATAGTTGTTCTATCTCACGAAGTCCGTTTAGCCCTGGTTCTCGTAGTGACTTTGCGCTTATTTGTCATGCTGACGGTACTCGCTACCAAAATCTGACTTGAATACAATGAGCACTAGTGACCGGACCGCGTCTCGGACGAGACTGATTGCTTTTGAGCTGACGCACACTAATACAATGTGTACATGCATTCACTATGACATACATAGCCCAACGGACTTCGTGAGATAGAACAACTATACGTCATGGGCCATGAGAGTGTTAATTTAAATGATAAATGAATTTTATTGCTGTGTAACTAGGTGGTAATGTGTACATTGGTCTTATGTCAATCTATAGTATCTCTAGTCTACCATGGTCAGGTTTACAGCATTAACATTAGTTTTACCTAAATCAAATAAATAAACTAGTTGCGAATTATAAACGTTGGAAATATCATTCACCGGTACCTCTAACACATAGAACTATTTGTATGGTAGTTTACACACTGCATCCGATTTCCGTCATCCGAAAGTATACGATTCGGCGCAGAAAATTGACTTCCTAATTAGTGCTTAGATTTATAATTTTTTTTTATTTTAATTTATTTGGGAAACATACAGTTATTATACACTAAAAAAATATATAAGTACTTAACTAACACTTAAACCAGCAAAGTTTCCACCATTAAATGAACAATAACAAAAAACAGACAGTTCAGAGATCAATGTGCAACTAAGAAATAAAAAAGAGATTTTAGATGAGATCGGATTAGTGCTTAAGAAATATCCGAATTCCGTCCGAGTTTATTTAGACTAGGTACATCCGTATTTTCACGGATTCTGATCTGAGGGTCCCATTAGACTCATTGGTACCTACTTGGTGTTATTGCGGATTTGCGTAACTACTTTCCTGTTGGTCCGCACGATAAAGACGCAGTACAAAATTGTATGGAAAAAGGAGACATCACGATCACGTATCGTTAATAAAACATCAAAATCATCAAATAGACTCATCCCTCAGATGCAGTGCGTAACCTCTCTTACCATGATTTGTGTTATCTTGAGTTTTCCGATATTTCGGGACAGTTGCGTGAGCCATGATAATTTTAATCTTGATAATTTTCATCATTATTTATTTATTACTAGTTTCTGCCCGCGGCTTCTCACGCGTTGTTTTCTATGGAAACGTTAAAAGGTGATTTCTATCCCACGGGAACTGATTTATGGGATAAAAAGCCTATGTTTGATTCCAGGATTATAATTATCTGTATACAAAAGTTCAGCCCGATCCGTTCAGTAGTTTTGGCGTGAAGAGGTAACAAACATCCATCCATCCATCCATCCAAACTTTCGCATTTATAATATTAGTGTGATTACTTTAGTAACACGGTGACATGGACCACTTAAATTAATTAAAGGATAAGGTTATACACAAATATGATTAACTAGACGATCGCCTCGCGGTTTCACCCGCGTAGTTCCCGTTCCCGTGGGAATTCCGGGATAAAATATAGCCTATGTCACTCCCTGAAAAGTAAGCTTCCTAACGGTGAAAGAATTTTTCAAATCGGTCCAGTAGTTTCGGAGCCTATTCAATTCATACAAACAAACAAACAAACAAAAAATCAAACCTTTCCTCTTTATAATATTAGTATAGATTAATTAATTAAGCTACCTGTAGATTGTTTGCAACCGTCTGCAGTTCGCTCAGTTGTTTCAATTGTATATACTAGTGTAATTTTCTTTGTGAATAAAGGCTTTTGCCAATATGTAATTTGACTGTTCCTAATGATATCTATCATGATTGTTATCCTAAAACTAATTTAAAATGCTAAACTAAAAGATCAACCATAAACTAAAATACATACCGCATATTATGTATTTCATTATAAGAGAGTTTTGTTTACAATAGACAAGACCTACGTGGGTGTGTAATGTAAATAAACCTAAAAACCTACTTTATTATTGGAATGATAAGTAACAACTGTTGTTTTGATAGGTGTGGTAGTCATTTTATTTTTAGCCTTTGTTCTTTTAGATTTTTAGAATAAAAACATAAACATAAAAAGTCTTTATTTTGGAACATATTGAGGGATATAACAAAAAATAGGCAGCGATGTGACCTGCAGAAGTAAAATACTGTGGTCGCAGATCGCAACCCCGACCTTCGGGATTAAGGAAGATAGTTCCAAGAACTTTAGGTAGGTACTAGATTTATATATAACATACGTAACAACTTATATTCTAATGAGGTTACGTAAATATAATAAAGTTTATAAATAAAATAAAATCCAAAGTAAAAAATCACACTTATATTATAAATTCGAATGTTTGGATGGATGTTTGTTACCTCTTCACGCCAATACTACTAAACGGATCAGGCTGAAATTTTGCATACAGGTAAGTCTAACCCTGGAATCAAACATTACGACGACGACGGCGACTTTTTATCCCATAAATCAGTTCCCATGGGGTAGAAATAACCTCAAAACCTTTTCATAGAAACAACGCGTGCGAAGCCGCGGGCAAAAGCTAGTATCAAATAAAAGAAAGTGAGGAATAGTTTGATTAAAAGAATGTTTTGTTTAGTTAGGTATTGATTTAATCTCTGCGTTCATTAATCCAATACCGCTATAATTCAGTAGAAAAACGTGCATTCGAATATGGGTACTCGCTATCTTTCGATACATTTTACTGTGACAAGAATGACTTTCCACAAGCTTCAAATGTCCACGAGCTGTCTGTGGCCTCCCCCTAATAAGCGCCGGCTTTTATCTCATGGGGGGTAGGTAGTGCCCATAATCCCCACGCTGGGCATGTGGGCTGGGGATCGATATATTTATATCACATGAGAACTGATTTGTGGGATAATAAGAAGGCACTCTGTTGTTACAGGTAGAGACCCTCATCTATGCAAAATTTCAGCCCGATCCGTTCAGTAGATTTGGCGTTTAGAAGTTACAAACATCCATCCATCTATCCAAACTTTCGCATTTACAATATTAGTGTGATTTAATAACCTATATTATGCAAATGAAGCTACACTGAAAACCTCGCTTATAAATAAGCACGTACACAAACCAGTATTTAACTAAATGTCCACTCGAGATAAATATGCACAGGCAGTTACAGTAAATAATTTTAAACATGCACTATCGGTATAGCGCGTGTGGTCAAAACATGGACCAGATGTTATCAGGTAATGACTGAGCTTTTTACAAAGCTTTTAAGTTCAGTTTTGTTGCTTTCATTTTGCCTCAGGAGTTACAGACGGTAGGAGGAAGGTGAAACAGCTTATCTATTGATGGATCTAATAAGGTTACACATGCTAATAGGTAGGTACCTATCTAAAGTTTGAACGCCTATCTATCTGAACCGAACGTGCCGAAACCGAGTAGACTCGCACCGAACTAGTGTAAATAAATAAATAAATAAATAAATAAATAAATAAATAAATAAATAAATAAATAAATAAATAAATAAATAAATAAATAAATAAATAAATAAATAAATAAATAAATAAATAAATAAATAAATAATAAATAATGCTGGACAATTCACACAGCATTATCTAGCCCCAAGCTAAGCAGAGCTTGTGTTATGGGTACTAGATAACTGATATACTTAATACAATACACTACATAGATATATATTTTTTATTATACATAGAAAACATCCAGAACGCCCTGGACAAATGTCTGCAGATCGTACAAACATTTGTCCCTAGGCGGAAATCAAACCAGCACCACCTGCGTCGCAGGCGGACCTTCGCCCGCTGCGCAACTGAGGTCGTAAATAATGCTGGACAATCCACACAGCATCATCTAGCCCAAAGCTAAGCACAGCTTCTGTTATAAGTACTAGATGACTGACATATTTACAACTAGCCGCTGCCGTATATTCGGTATAAAAAGGCTACGTTCTAGGTGTGTGCCAAATTTCATCTTGATCTGTTCAGTAGTTTTGGAGATCCTAGGTAACAAAAATGTCAAATTTCACAAACTTTCGCATGTATAATATTAGTAGGATACATTACTTAAATAGTTTTTTTTACCCCGAACACCGGGAACAAATTTGCAGATTGTATAAACATTTGTCCCAAGGCGGGAATCGAACCCGCAACATTCTGCGTCGCAGCCCACATCCCCGCACCCACATCGGTCGTCAAGTGTGTTGTCAATTATTTAGACAACAATTCGTCACAGCAAAAAAGTTTTCTAATTGGTCACACACAACGCAAAAAGCATCAATTAGTCGGCGTACCGACGATCTTTTATTAATTTGTGGGTTAAAACGAAAATCTTAAAAACAACCGCGGCTGTTTTTACCGGCTAGCCGATGAGAAACGAAACAATTTATTATTACTTTTAGCTATAGACTAATTTGTGTTTAATTAGTCTATGTTTTAGCTTTTTCTGCGAAAATTTTGGTGCTGAACAGCGCTACACCGAGTTTGGGACTTGGGTGCAGGGAAGAATTGGGATGGTGTAATGTAACGGTCCAGTTTATGCTGGTTCGTTTAATTTGCAAATATAGAAATAATTAACACATTTTGATATAGTTTGAAACACTAAAAATATATTCTGAACTGTAAATCGGTTCGAACGCTTTGCTGGAAGGATAGCAACCTTCTTAAGTCTTACGACAGTTTAGTAATGTTTGAATTTGACGATTCTAGGAAAACAAATGGGCTTCTTGATAGTTGGTACAGAGATGTCAAGGGGAGGAGATCGAGAGTTTTGGAAGGGAAGTGAAAAATTTGGGGTTTTTTCTAGATTTTACAGAAATAGTGAATTCTTTTGATGGAAATCGTTCGGCTCAGCCATCGAACGAGACCAGGGAGGAATTCTAGGATGGATTGCAAATTTCTATCAATCAGATTCAGGTTACGTAAACCCACACTTTTCATTTCTAATAATTCTCCGTATTGTAAATGGATGGTGTTACATCCCAGAACCGACTATTCTAATTTATTATTATATTTATTAAACACATTCTGCCGATACTGCAACGATCCTGGATGTGTTGGTGAATGCTTGTGCTGTAAGGCCCTGAACTAACCTGATTATTAAATCTATTGTTTTGACCTACGGTTGGACTGGAATGTGGTTCCACACGTTTACTTCTTAGGACTCCCCGCGTGGACTAGGTATGGAATTAGGTGGGCTAGAGTTTTAGTAAGGAAGGATGTATTTGGATCGCTTGAGATCATTCCCCATCAAACTCTCCTGAGTTAGCGATTTACAAACGCTTTGCTTTTAAATGTCTGGTTATCTCTGAGTACGGGAAGGGCGATAGCCGTCTGCTTACGACTTTCCCCGAGGAGAAGAAAAGATTAACTTCGTAGTGGGGCTCCAACCAGATAAATTTGGCTTATACCTATACGGGATAAAGCAAAGTTCTCAGGTTCCGCGATAGGAGAGGCAGAGTAACCAACCAAAGTCACAATGCCGAGATATTATAGGTTCTTCGCTTACTATGTAATTTCAGTTGTTTCAGAGCATGGGAGTATCATGGTTTGAGACGGCCATGAAAGAGGGGTGCTATACTACTGTACCAGGATTGAAGAGTCAATAACCTAAGTAGTTTTAACGTTTATTTCATTTGTCTTAAGCTTCTAAAAGAATCTGAGTTACTACATCACAATGTATGAGTCCTACCGCTAACTAGACGATCATTGGCCACTTTAAATCACAATTTTAATACAAAACTTATAGTAAAATACTTAGTTTTATTGATAGATAATCACTAGTGATCAGGTAGGGTAGGGTACGATATTTCCGAGCGTTACAGTAAATTCTAAGCCGACACCACGCCATTATTTCTAGCAACCAATACTAAAATTCAATTCTATCGAGTCAGCGTCCAGTTTATGGAACCTAGCTTTATTTCAAAACATTTAAAAGATAATTTTGTTTTTCAATAGTGAATAGCGCAGTAGTGTATAGAATAGCGTAGAACCTTCTTCTTCCTTCAACCTTCTAGGTTTTCTACTTCAGTAAAGCCATAAAGCGTAGTAAGTAAAAAATCTAGTTTTAAAAACCGTAAAGCGCGTTACTAGGTTAGAGTAAAATAACTCTACCTAACGTATCTACCTACGTTAGCCCTATGAGTTCACCCGTCGAATAAATTACAGTGAATTTGTCAAAGTTTCCACGCACTCCGCTGTATATGCAGATTGGACTATCCTTCGCTTAAATTTCATGGAAATGGGGCAAATCCAATCTAGTTTCTACGGCCTTCTATTCTGGAGCTTTTTCCTGCAACAACACGTCGATACAAATACCTATTCGTCACCAGTGTGTTCCATGAATATATTTTGCTTATTTTTCTACCTGATCGTTTTTACATTTCCACTCGTATTAGCCACATATAATATGTAACTAGCTTCACATAGCATCCTTTGCTATGTGAAGCTAGTTACATATGTATGTTGATTCTTATTTTGATATAAAAACGAAGATAATAAATAAATAGGTAATAAAATGTTTTATTCAATAATAAATGATGTCTTGATCATAGAAGACACCTTTAATATTTATCGTTCTCTTTATACCTGTGTTGATTACCCATTATAAAACAGAAAAAACCTAAATATTTCCTGAAAAATAGAAAACAAGGTACTTTAATACAGTAGAGATACATAGCTAGGTACTGTAATTAATTACCTAAGTATAGAACGTTTAAAATCTTTAAGACTTGTTTTTTTTTAGATTTTTATTCTTTACAAAATCTCAGTATACATTTATTCGTAGGTACCTTATACTTACACCTTGTAATGTCATCCTACTGATAGGTATTATAAAGCTGAAAGTTTGTAAAATCTGAATTTTTGTTACTCAGGATCTCCAAATCTGAACAGATCAAAATGAAATGTGGCGTACGTTAAAAGCAAAGCCTAACTTAGATAGGAAAATATGCCTACTGCAAAGCCGCGGGCAAAAGCTAGTAGGTAGATATTAATGATAAAACCATTCCTCAATATTCTACTACCAAAAAATTGTTTTACTAGGTAACGCAATGACCGGACCTGACCTGCCTACTCAGAAAAGGAAAATCGAAGTTTCGTTTTCGTTGTCTTGCAAACCCAACTCTTATGTCACTTGCATAAGATTAGCGTTAGCACAAAAACGAATCAGAAACTCACCAAACAGAACCAACACATACACAATCAGTCTTTGTCTCTATTTCTGCACCTATCAATAATTTGTTGTATATCCCAGGACTCTCCCTTGGGGATTCCATATCCTTTCTCCAACATGCCCAGACCCAAATTAGGTAGGTAGGTACTACCGTTCTTTTTGAAGCAAATGGATGGCTCATGTAACACGACACTGCTGAGTGCTTACCATCAAAAAATGTTTAGTTACGCATCGACTAAAAGCATGACAAGCATCAGACAGGAAGTTGGTAGGAATGTGAGGTTGTAGTAGGTAGTTGAACCACTCGACTCGGGATGTTGGTCATAAAACGAATATACAAAAACGACATAAATAAAATACCTAAATTAATAATTTTGAGTGAAATCTATGATATTAGCGATTAAGAATAACTAAGCGTAACTTTTTAAATTTTTACATTTAAAAAATTTGCTTGTACTAAGTAAGGTAGGGCCTTACTTAGTACAAGCAAATTCAAGATTTAACCACAACAGTGTAGGATTCTTATCACTGATCCAATAACCCTATAAAAAACCGTGAATAATTTATGCGTCAAATTTACAACAGTTCATAAAGTAACAAAATAATGGAGCCCAGATTTGTTAAAAAGTAACAGTAGGTAATAACAAAGGTATTTTACACTGTCCGACTGACGTGCGGCAACAATTACGAAATTGTTTTGTTTTCCAGAATTTGTTTTGTTTTTGCGCTTTTGTTTTGTTTTCGGAGCTTTTGTAATCGCTATGCACGCTTTATAACTTGACACTTTGACGCGCTTTGCATTTGCGACAGAAAGAACACTTTAAAATATATAAATTACTAGCTGACCTGGCGAACTTCGTACCGCTCTCACCTTTTAAACCTTCACTGAACTTACACAAACATTTCAAGACCAAAATTAGCGAAATCGGTCCAGCCGTCCTCGAGTTTTAGCGAGACAAACGAACAGCAATTGATTTTTTTAGATAAGAAGAAAGAAGAATATATGAAGATATCGGACTTCAAAGTACTTTCTTATAGATAGTGTCCTTTTAGTGGTATTGGAATCTTATTGGTATCTACCGATTTGTATTTTTGGGTGTAAGTAGGTAGGTATAAGCTAAAATAGAGCTCTTATCAAGCAGATTTTATACGCAGGTGAAGTAACCGCTTAAGACGGCTTCTCATCCACGCTCGGGGTCACATTTTCTTTTCTAGGGTTTTATATGGCTACATTATTGTCTTTTCTGCCAACAATTTTATGCTGTGGCTATGTCAGCCTTTATAACCCAACACCTCGGGAAAAATGTGAGATTCTTTATTCAGAGCAACAAAATGTCAGTCAGGGCACGTGAAAACGTTGCTTTAGTATTTTATTTTATGCGCAAATGAAAGTTATTATACTTTTTCTGTGCATTTTTGTTTAAAAATGTTTAAATGCAACTTTTAAAACTCACTCGAAATTATTTAAGTTGTGGTAGAGCAATGTTTCGGTACAGGTAAAGTCGTTTTTGTTTTTTGCCATGGTATTTTTTTATAATTACGTTTTAAGTGCATCAAAATAGGTTCGTAAATGCTGTAAATTGCACGCATTTTAAGACAGAGCTAATTAGGTAAGAGAAGATGCATAATTATGCGAATGTAGGTAAATCCACCATGCTGCTACCATAATGCTCGGAGTTTCTCTCTGATAGGATCCAAAGTTATCGACATAGCTCAAAGCATCAGCAAGCTGAAGCGGGCCGGCCATAACTCGCGAAGAATCGACAACCGCTGAGGTAAACGTGTTCTTGAGTGGAGACCGTGACTCGGCAAACGTAGAGTAGGACGCCCTCCGGCCAGGCGGGATGACGATCTGCGAAAGACTGCAGGCGATGCTGGATGCGGCAAGCTGAATACAGGGCGCTATGGCGCTCATTAGGGGAGGTCTATGTGCAGCAGTGGACTAATATAGGTTGATGATGATGGATTACTTTGGTAGCTACGTAAATTATGTAAAGTACACGCATTTTAAGCTAAGTAGGTAAAATAAGGTACATTGTCTTTCATTGTCAGCTCTCTCCCTCTGTTTGAAATCGATTTCTATGAATACAAAACTATTTTAAAACTAGAATATTTCTGTAAAATGCAGATAACCATCCGTTTTATATTCAGTAAAACAACAAATTTAATAATAGAAAACCAAAACTGATGTTATGTATATCAGTCATTTAGCACCCATAACACAAGCTCTGCTTAGCTAAGGGCTAGATGATGGTATGTGGATTGTCCAGCATTATTTATTTAATTACGAGACATAAAACCTGTTAGAGGTACCTAACGATTAATGCCACTGTACAGTCAGCTGCACAGACATGTATACACTTCCAAGGTTTAACTTTTATTTTACTCGGAACTTTTCAAATAAAAGGACATGCACACGTTTTTTGTACAAAGTAGTCATCGTACTTCGTCAGAATGCGGTACATAAATTATCACAATTACTATACACTTACTATTTAGTCAAATTGAAAACTTGGGAGTGTGTACATATTTTTGCAGCCGACTGTACATACGCGAATGTAAGGTTAAGCAATTGGCATTTATAAGATGACAATGTGTCCTATTGTCTACATCTGAAACAATACCATCGAGGCACGCCATTATCATGTCTTGATTCCGATACCGTGCCCCTTTACTGCCTTTCTATAAAAGCAGCTAGTCTGGTAAAATTGATAAGTACCTACTCAAGAAAGTATTAAAATCATCAGGTAAAATTGTGGTAAAAGGAAACGAAGATCTAATTAAGATAAAATAAACAGGTACCTAATACCTCACCAAGAGGCGCAAATATGCAGGTCTTGACAGAGCCTACACATTTGCTCCCCATGGAGTCGAGACCCTAGGTCCGTGGGGTACCGAGGCTCTTCGGGTTTTTTAAAAATTGTCTGAGCGTCTGGTCGAAACGTGACCCGAGAGCTGGTGAGTATCTGGCACAGTGCATCAGCATTGCCATACAGCGTGGCTATGCAGCCAGCGTCTTAGGGACGCTTCCGACTGGTATTGATATGGATCAGTTTAGCTACCTGTAGACTGTTTGCAACAGTCTGCATTTAGCTCAATTGTTTTAATTGTAAATACTAGTATAATTTTCTTTGTGAATAAAGGCTTTTACTTACCTAATTTGATTGTTTGAAATAAACTAAAAACCAGAGAAAACCCTTTGTTTTAAACTGAAAAAGTTATGCAGGATATTACTAATGCCTCGGGAATCAATTTTACGGGACCACCTCGAAATAATCCTCAATACAAATCCAAAAGAATCATCCAAATCGGCCTATAAAGGACAAAAAAAATCTACGAACATACATAAAAAAATACATACATACCTACAGCCAAAAGTAGAACCTCCTACTTTTTTCGAACCCGGTTAAAAATATAAAGTCCTATGAGGTAGGTATGGGAATGTTACACACAGGGTGTAACAAGAGGTGTGGATCATCGGTGGCTGGGGGGTGGGGGGACCCCAGTACCTATCGATTTAACCCCCATGTATGTTCTGCAATATTCAAAAGTTTCTGCAATGTTTAAAAATTATTTGAAGTTCGGTTAAATGGATATAATCTGATTTTGACTAAAATTGTACCACACTCTAACTAACTTTCGAACCGCTGAATATCGCAGAACATACATAAGGTTAAATTGATTAAATTGACTGAGGTACCCCCCAGCCACCGATGATCCGCAATTCTAGTTACACCGTGTATAATAAAGAATAAAAAAGTAAACCTGAAGTATGGGAAAGGGTATTTACTACCGTTTTATTCTAAAGGCCAAACCGTCTTATCAAAGTATAACGACAAAAAGTAAAGCAGCGCGCTAAAGAGACAACAAATTATGTTAAATCGCATATCTCAGCGGCTCGTTATCTCTCGCGATACAAAAACCACGAAAATGTATTAAAAACGAGAGGGCGGTCGTTGCCTTCACAATTTCGGGGTCTACTCTGAAATTACACTGGATTATGCTATGAGAAAAAAAATATATCAGTAATTTGTTTTTGTACGAGACATGTTTTGCGGTATGCAAATTCTTAATAGGCATTCATCTCTTTCTGAATGTTGTGTGGGTTTCACTAATAAGTACCATAGATTAATGAATGAATGGTTTTATTCGTCCATGCTATGCTAATACTTAGGTTAGCCAGCATTTTCCCAATACCCTGTATAGTCTAGTCCATTAGACAGATTAGCCATAAATGCCTTAGTGTGGTTAGGGCAAAAATGTTCTAGGTACATTACAAGGAGGTATAATAATAAATAACTTTCTTAGAGAGTAGCACTAGTTCCCGCCTCAGTTATTTGATAAATGGCCATCGGATAATAAATCAGCGTACGACATGTCGTATCTATTTTGGTGCCGCATTATCCGTGTTCGAGTGACCAAGTAGTTCATCCTGTAACGTCGACAGGAAGCCTAAGAACGCATTTACATAGAAATCGGGGGAACCGCACGATAAAGTGCTGCCAGAATTTTATGTGAAAAGATGTTTTTTAACGCATTCACTGCCCAGCCTCGGCGGTGCGACCCGCAGGGGCGCTACACGGGGCTGAGAGACATGATTTGCGTCTCGGGCCATGAAATTGAAAGTGTTAAGCTCAATAGCCTTATCTAATGGTAACACCGTTCTAGGAATATCACCGCTTTTCTGTTAAAGGTATAAAGGTAGGTAGGTACTCAAATCGTGGCTCATGTTGTAAGGTAAGGCACCTCTTAATTTTAGAGCAGAAGTGACAATGACATGTCTCAACTTCAAAATAGAGTTCCAAATGAAATAATAATCGAAGGTTCTGGTATTTCTTTTCTATTATTATACCTAGGCACCTTAAATAGCCTGAGTATAACTGATATTGCAAAACATTTTGTTGCTCTACCTATCTGTTTTCTACTTACCTACTGTTAAAGGATTCATTAACTTCAAGTCTTCTCGTCTTAGATGGTTGCAACACTGGACAGAAGCCTGTGGCAATGTATTGTCCCGAAAACCAGGACCTTAGTTAAATGTCCGAAGTTTCATTTTTACTTCTTTCGCTAGTGGGAAAGATAAGAGTGGTGAGAACTAATCAACACTCGCTTGCAAAAGCTCAAAACTTAACTCATGGTAAATATCCCATTGTAAATGACTTAAGTTTAATACTGGTATACTTACTTCAGTGTTGTAATTACTAAACCATGATGGTTTCTTTTTAATTCGTTTATTAATTATGGTTTTCTGTGAGCTCTCTTGGCTATTGATATAATCGTTATTGCATATATAATTGAACCTTTTCGAAGTTGTGCGGCATAAGACGTGTGCAAATAAAAAAAATCTTTAATCGGCCGTAATATAAATAAAGTATTGAACTAGGCTGTAGATTTTGTTAAACAATAAAATAGACTTAGAAAAGTATACTTTGTTAATATCCTTGCCATATAGCGGGGCAATGCAGCCAGCGTCTTGGGGACGCTTCCAACTGGTATTGATATGGATGAGTTGAGCTACCTACCTGTAGATTGTTTGCAACAGTCAGTTAGCTCAATTGTTTCCATTGTAAATACTAGTTCTAATTTATTTCTATTATTTGATTGTAATTTTCTATGTGAATAAAGGTACTTGTTAATATCTGTTTCCTATGTAAATTCAGGCTCGGTGTGAGTGATCAAGTAGGTTACCCCGTACCGGCGGCAGGAAGCCTAAACGGTAGTTTTCGTCGGTTCTTTATGGTTTTTGTTCTGGTTTGCGGTCCCGAGGGAGTTGCACCTCGTAGGTTTGTAAGATTTATTTGTTTTTGATAAACGTGGAAATAAAAGAACAACAGATATTGATTTAGGTAGGTATGTTTATTGCGGTATCGGTTGTGGTGACGGCGCCAAGCGGATCGAACTTATGGAGCATAGGACATAGGAATTAAAATTTTTAAAGTCGTTATTTTATAAATTTGAATATGCCATTCGATGTTTTTTTTTTAATTGAAGCAATAAATCTTCTATTGCACTTTAGACCTAGAGTAGGTAATAGTTCAGAAGTAAATAGCATAATTTACTAATAGCAGATTTCATTGTTTGGGAAGCAACATACCAACAGAAATAGTGGGCGTTTTTCGTCCTTTTTAGTTCTGGGGTCTAATAAAGCATGTTCTTGGCACTGTACCGCAATTTTTCTTCAAAGACATATCTTGCGCTTTTTTGCGTTTTTTTAGTTACATCGAAAAATAAGTAGAAATAACGCAGATTAAAAAAGCTATCGAATTGCATATTCAAATTTATAAAATACGACTTCGAAAATTTCAAATACTATGTCCGGCCTGCTCCATACGTTCGATCAGTGGATCGAACGTGTGGAATATTTATGTGCGGCGTAAGAATTGATTCCACTAACTCAGGCCGTAGGTGTCGTAAGAGCCTACGAAAGGATCGTACCCTAGGGGGAGGGCACCTTCCTTCTGTGTATTTTAACACCGTTAGTGCAATCACCGACCCGTCTGCCAAAAGGTTGTTGTCTCTGATCATTTTTAGGGTTTCGAAGATCGGTTTCGAAACCCTTATGGTCTCGCTTTGTCTGTCCTTTTTTCCCTCCTTAATAACTCATCAACTACAGCAGCTATCAACTTGAAATTTAAAATAATAATACATTTCGTGCGCCTGTACAGATTTTAAGAAAAAAAAATGAAAATAAATGAAAAATGAAAATGAACATTTTCCATACAAATTGAGATGTCAAAATTTTAAAAGAGACCTACAGAGTCAAGTGGGGTATCAAATGAAAGGTATTAGTTCGTACATTTCAAAATAGTTTTTGAAATTTCTGTAGGTTTCATACTTTTTGAAATATTTTGAAAATAGTCGAAAAAATACCCATTCCCCCCCCCCCTATCTCCGAAGTTTGCAGACCGATTTATTCAAAATGTATGGAGCGTTTGTAGATATAGATCTATATTTTACAGGAAAAATATAGAAAAGTCTGTAAAATGAACCGTTTTTGAAAAATGGTCAAAAAGAGGGGGGATAATTTTCAAAAAGGGGGGTTACCCCAATGAGTTGGGTATCATATGAAAGATATCGGTTTGTACATTTCAAAACAGTTTTTGAAATTTCTGTTGGTCTCATACTTTTTGAAATATTTTGAAAATAGTCGAAAAAATACGCGCTCCCCCCCCCTATCTCCGAAGTTTGCAGAGCGATCCATTTAAAATGTATGGAGCGTTTTTAGATATAGATCTATATTTTATAGGAAAAATATAGAGAAGTCTGAAAAACGAACACTTTTTGAAAAATGGTAAAAAAAGGGGGGAATTATTTTCAAAAGGGGAGGCTACCCCACCGAGTTGGGTATTATATGAAAGGTATCGGTTTGTACACTTCAAAACAGTTTTTAAAATTTCGGTAGGTTTCATACTTTTTGAAATATTTTGAAAATAGTCGAAAAAATACCCGCTCCCCCCCCCCTATCTCCGAAGTTTGCAGAGCGATCCATTTAAAATGTATGGAGCGTTTGTAGATATAGATCTATTTTTTATAGGAAAAATATAGAGAAGTCTGAAAAACGAACTTTTTTTGAATAATGGTAAAAAAAGGGGGGAATTATTTTCAAAAGGGGAGGCTACCCCACCGAGTTGGATATCATATGAAAGGTATTGGTTTGTCCATTTCAAAACAGTTTTTAAAATTTCTGTAGGTTTCATACTTTTTGAAATATTTTGAATATAGTCGAAAAAATACCCATTCCCCCCCCCTTATCTCCGAAGTTTGCAGAGCGATCCATTCAAAATGTATGGAGCGTTTGTAGATATAAATTTATATTTCACAGGAAAAATATAAAGAAGTCTGAAAAACGAACACTTTTTGAAAAATAGTCAAAAAAGGGGGGGATAATTTTCAAAAGGGGGGGCTACCCCACTGAGTGGGGTGTTATATGAAAGGTATTGATTTGTACATTTTAAAACCGCTTTTCAAATTTCTGTAGGTTACATACTTTTTGAAATATATTGAAAAAAGTCGAAATTTTACCCGTTCCCCCCCCTCTATCTCCGAAGATTGCAGAGCGATCCATTCAAAATGTATGGAGGGTTTGTAGATATAGATCTATATTTTACAGGAAAAATATAGAAAAGTCTGTAAAATTAACCCTTTTTGAAATATGGTCAAAAAGAGGGGGGATAATTATCAAAAAGGGGGGTTACCCCAATGAGTGGGGTATCATATGAAAGGTATCAGTTTGAAAATTTCAAAACAGTTTTTGAAATTTCTGCTGGTTCAATACTTTTCGAAATATCTTGAAAAAAGTCGAAAAATTTACCGCTACACCCTATCACCGAAGCATGCAGAGAGATCCATCTGAAATGTAGGTTGGTACCTACTAGTTTTAGGTCTTCATTAAATTTTGGAGTTTCTAACCGGTACCTTTAGTACATACCTACTTGTTCACAAACGTTCGAAACCCTCGGCGCGCGAGTTACACTCGCACTTGACGGGTCTTGTTTAGAAAAGACTTCGCTTGTTTGTTACAACGATGACATTTCTCAAAAAACACGATTTTACAGGAGAGCATTTTTAAAGTTTGAAAAATTATATTTCATTAATTCTGGCTCTTTGAAAGAAACTTCCGAAGAATGAAATATTGCCTGATTCAATACTTATTAAAATATATCAGCAAATATTATATACGATTATCTCCTAAAATCTTATGCGCATTTTTCTGAAAAAAGGTAGAACATGTGTCATTCTTACAGAAAAACTAAATTATATTTTTGTATTATTTTGACATAGGACAATACTGCCAATATGTCGTGTTAATTTTGGTTGTTGATTTACTTAATAAAACATAAAGTGACATTTTAGAAAAATCTTTTATTAGGATTCACACGACAATTTACCGAAACACGGACACTTCTTCATTCTAAATCTCTGTCAGTCATTGAAAACGTTAGCTAAAACTATAAAAACCAACGATCTTGGCGGAGTACTAATCAGTATTCATTACATTTCCAAAGAAATTTGATGCTTTAGTACTTCTTAATATGTTTCTCAGATTAACCTGACTATTATTCATTAGTTTATAATTAAAACAGAATCAATTAATAAGAGTTTCATAAACACAATGATAATGATGCAATCAAAATAAGGCAGTGCTCTTCGCAAAGTCCATTAAAGGTTTTCCAGAGCATGATAAAAGCTGCGCTGCAGATTTTTACACCGTATTTGTGCTGCAGAAGAGAGCTGATCATGCAATCTATAATATGGGTCCCAGAGAATCCTTGCGTGATAAATTCAAAGAAATAAACACAATAACAGTACCATGTCAATATCTTTATGAAAACTTGTACACATATAAATATCAATCGATTCCCTGAAAACAGCGACATACATTCATAATTATAAATACTAGAAATAAGAATAAGTTTGCTGTGCCCACAACTAGGCTACACAAGATTAATGTATCTTATAAATAAAGGGGAATGTATACGCTTTCACAAATAAACTCCAAGTGAGTTGCACCTTATTACCACTTACACTTTATTACCACTTATCCTTTGTGAAAAGTCTTACTACAAAATATCAGATTATCTAGATGATAAAAAAAGATTGTCATGAGTTTTGCTCCAGCTCGAAAGTAACGCCCTAACAAGGTAAAGGTTTCTTGTTCGCTTCTTTACTTTACCTTAAAATGATCGAAGTAAACAAAAAATCAAAGTTATCACTTTACTTCCTAGTTTTACTTATGTTATTTGATGTTTTGTAACGTGTCCAAGAGTCCTGTGAGGTCTTAAGGAAATAAAGGAAATAAAGCACTTCAATATTTGAAAATGGGGCGTAGAACCTCGGTATTAAATTTTTAACGTTAACATAACAAGATAATTTTAAAGTTTTAAGTGTCGTTCTTCGTTTTTCGTTGTATTTACTCCCATCTCAAATCAAGAACCTTGCCAAACAAAAATTTTTTATGTGCACATTTTATTTATAAAATGGTTCAGGTTTCTAACTTATCGGAATTGGGTGGTACCTGAATAGGTTTATCAAAATCTGGCCTGAATTTGCTGTCTGTCATAGCCTAGTAAAGTAAGATACAGTAAACAAAAAGGTTAATAGGCAGTATATACTAGATTTATCCAATGTAAACTCTTGATCGGGTGCTTTATTCCTGTTTTGGTTGATTTTAGCTAGTATTATTTTACTCCCTGACAA
Organism: Eupithecia subfuscata; assembly: GCA_963564075.1. Classification (NCBI taxonomy): domain Eukaryota; kingdom Metazoa; phylum Arthropoda; class Insecta; order Lepidoptera; family Geometridae; genus Eupithecia; species Eupithecia subfuscata. The sequence continues at coordinate 8,420,924 of OY751109.1, read as the reverse complement.
CGACATTGTAACGAATCGGCTGCAAAAATAATAATTTAACGTCAAAGTCGGTTACTAAATGTATGTTTTATTTTACCTAAAACGTTTTAACTAAAGATTGTTGTCAATAAATACAAAAACAACCCAAAAAATTCCAGCAAGAGTGACCTTTTTTGACTAAAGTTTTAACTTAAATTAATGATTTGTGTTTTGTTTACAGACAATATCGTCATATTTTATAATAGTACTTTCACTGTTCTTACTTTTTTCTGCTAAACTGACACATTACCAGATATATACATAAATATTTACTTAATTATTTTGAGCAAAAATGACACTTTTTATAAAGATACATTATTTTCGAAACAAATTTTATAAATATCCAACCAACCATTTTACGTAGAACATCAAAACCAAAAATATGTCGTCCTTGAAGATAACATGCACCACTCATCGCGAACTAAATTGCACTACCGCTGAATAATGACCTTCTTGCCGCAAACCATTTATACCAAATGAGACAGCGCAACAACGACTTATCTTCTATCCTGCTCTAACCTTACCCCTTAGAGAAATGTCGTTTTGCAGGAAAAAACTAGATTTTTTTCTGGACTTAGGTGTATACTTAACTCGAAAATCATGTTTTTTGAGTTATGTCGTCGTTGTCGCAAACAAGCGACTTCTCTTATTTATGGTAGAATCGTATTTTTTTATTAATGTTAAGCGTCTAGAGTCTAGGCCTATAGCACATAGGCCTCTGTGGTGGATTTATATATTGATAGTATATAATATATAGTGTATAATAATGATAGTATAATATAGTAATTACCTACTATCATCGATCAAAAATTTCCAGCCGGCGGCCCCCCTTAGATTCACAATGCGCGCCCTGAAAACGTCAATATCAAAAGGTATCCCATTTGGCATTTTGGGATACCTTTTCAACTAGTGTCATTTTAGCTCTCGGACCAAAAGCATGGTCAAGTGCTCGTATAAAAAATGCAATAATCGACCGACCAAGCAACAGAAAAAGGATGGAATTTCTTATTTTCAGTAAGTTTTTATGTAATTTTTACCTGTGTATTGTGATATGAGCCAATTGAGCCTTATATACTTGAGAAATCAGCATTAAATATTGTTGTTGGGTTTGCCTATGTAAAAATATTTATTTTGTTCTAAGTTGATGAATGGAGCAGCTATTGTTTCTAATTTTTTTTTATATATATGTGGTAAGTTGTAAGTGATATGTTTTTTTCATGAAAATACATTTAAAATAACTGGTTGAGGTTTATAAAATAACTAGCTGACCCGCCCTTAATTTTATTTGCGTGAACTCTCTAATAAAAGAAAGACTACCAAAAGCATTAGATTTAATCAACTTAGTATTTAATTTTTATCCTTATAAAAATAAACAGTGTATAAATTATTTTTAGGTACCTTCCTACCTACTTACAAAATAAAATAAAATAAATTCGACTCCACTAATCTCTTGTTCCGCATGCAAAAAACTTGACAGGCTCTGCGCAAACTGTCTGCGTCAAAACAAAACGTGGACACTTTTGAGTGTCATTCTTGTAAGGTTCTAGGTATCTACGGGGGAGGCCGCATACTTGATCGATGCCTACTATAGTAGATAATGTAATAATTAGTATTTTAGGTATAGTTTATCGAATTTTTAGGAAGTATTTTTTTTAAACAATGTTGTGTCCGCCTATTAAGAGCGTTTAGATTAAAACCTGCTTAAATAAACTATAAGAATACTTTATGTAAACGCTGTTGGCGTTCCTTTTTAATAAATTTAGACTCTAGAAGTTTCTTAAGTTTATTTGAACGTCGTTAGGTAAATAAACAGAAGAGATTTATCTAATGATAGAAATAAAACTTCTCACAGTGTTAGTCGTTGTGAAGCAATAGTTCCTATTGTAAGAAAACTAGAAGGCCATTATACTTTTTAACATCACACTAATATTATAAATGCGAAAGTTAGGATGGATGGATGTTTGTTACCTCTTCACGCCAAAACTACTGAACGGATCAGGCTGAAATTTTGCATACAGGTAAGTCTAACCCTGGAATCAAATATAGGCGACTTTTTATCCCATAAATCAGTTCCCATGGGATAGAAATATCTTTAAAACGTTTCCATAGAAACAACGCGTGCGAAGCCGCGGGCAGAAGCTAGTTATAAATATTTACAAAATGGGGAAGTCCTACTACCTTCTTGAACCACAGAATGTCAGAACCAATATTTGAGACAAACACTTTATGAACGGAGTATAACATCGCTGTATGTTGATAGAAATTCTTGAGTTCACACCTCAAATGCAGAAAGCGTTTGTTCTGAAGTGGTAGTAGCGGTAGATGAGGAAACTTGCTCTTCGCTCTACCAAAGAGAGAGCAACTCGTCAGCACCAAATAATATGAAATGCGACTGCTAGCGCCACCTCGTACTTTTACAAGTAACTAAAATAACGAAACGCTCAAAGGAAAACCAACGGACTCAGTCACGGTTCGAAGTTACTATTTTCTTCAGATGTGGTTACTAACAGGATACGGCAAGCAAACGTAGATGGCGCTCATTTGTTGACATCTCTCGTCGAGGTTGCTATAGTATTTTTTGAATTGGTTTGTTCTCAAAACAGGGAAATGACTGGTTGGTATTGATGAATTTTACTTTGTGACTCCATTCCACAAGAAAGTCTGTAATGATTTTTTCAAACATGAAAACTCACAATGAATTCACCAATGAAAAATAACTAAATCCAAATCGGTTGATCTGCTTGGGAACTTACGATGTACCTACGTAATTGTACCTATAGTATTATTAAATCTGTGCCTATACAACCTATGTAGGTACCTATGGGCACAGATTTAATAATACTATAGGTACTTTATTTACTTAAATCTTTGGTATGTGCCAACCCACCATCACTTTTTTTAATACATGGTTACACAGTTCAAATATCGATCACCGATTTTTTCGTCAGGAGGTTCAAACGAAGAAATCAGGTCTCCAAAAACATTTTTTCAAGTATTTGATTTTAGAGGAATACAGAAACGATCCAGGCTGTACTTTTTTTCTACTCTACGGGAGAGAGCTGTTACACAGTGCAGGTACGTTTAATTCAAAATCAGGACTAAAGTCACGATTCTACTAACTTTAGTAAGTACCCTACAGTTGCACCCTTCAAGTTTTCTAAAATTTCATCGTATAAGCACCCTCAATTTCAGTGGAAAAGTTGCAAAGGTCGACTGCGCTGCACCGAGTGGTACAAATTGGCTCGTCAACGCTAGAGTGCAGTACAGAACAGAGCAACAAAGTAAGGATAGAGTTTGAAAATTTTCGGGGACAAAATTTATAAAGGGAAGTAGGTAGGTATCTACCTACAGACCTAAAGTACCTACCAGTGTACAGAAAAGGTGGTGTGTTGGTGTGTACTTAACTTACGATAGGAGATGTTAGCACCTAAGATGTATTAAGTTTCTGTAAACTTACAACGATATTGTCGCAGCGAGTTTTTACTTTTTTTTTCATTTATTTAAGTTACATAGGTATTATTAACTTATTTTATCTATAGCTAACATAAACCGTAATTCGGTTTGTCCGTCAGCCTCAGTCTCTAAGGTACAATATAGTTAATATTATAAATAGCACTCCGGAACCGTGGTCCCACTGCGATGTCCCACTGGAGGGACAAAACTTTTTCGTGGTCCCACCAAACACACACTTGACCGTTCAACATATGGCTCTGGGTGCAATTATATATATAAACACCCTTTTAGTCACAGAGTCGCCACGACCCCCCCCCCCCGCTTCGCGGGGGTTGGACGGGCTTCGTTAGGAGTAAAAGCGTGGGAAGATGTGGACGGTCAAGTGTGTGTTTGGTGGGACCACGAAAAAGTTTCGTCCCACCAGTGGGACATCGCAGTGGGACCACGGTTCTGTCGTAGTTGGTACTATGTATCTTCCTACGTAAGTTGGTAGTTTAATACAGTAAACTCGTACACGAATAAAAACAAAATAAACACACATCGAAGTTTCACACTTTACGGCTTGAGGTAAGTATCTCTAAAGTTACGCGCAGTTTTGCCAGATTTACGAGAAAAGCTAAAAAACATATTCTTACGGGTTGTTGTATGTAACATTGAAAACTACTAGTAAGTATTCAATTCAATTTACAATGTTATTGCATTACGAACGAAAACGTTAGGACTACACTGGAGTAGTAACTTTTAACCTACTACCTACAATCAAATCAAGAATCAAGCTTTACTGGGACAGCGATAACCCGTAGTTTCTAGCCCTTTTTAGGGTTCCGTACCAAAGGGTGAAAACGGGACCATTACAGCATTATATAAGCCTCCAGTGTCTGCCATCGGGCTGTATCTCATGTTCCGTAAAAGGTAGACAGTTTTAATTTTCACAGAGTGTGTATAATAATAATAATAAAAATGTTTATTTTCTCTCACAAAGGTATCTTATCTATATCAAGCTTACATATATCTATAATTCAGGCCTATATTAGGTAGTGTTAAAACTATTGGAGAGTAGATACATGAGTACTAAGTGTGCATAACCACCTGTGTTGTGAGAGACTGGTGCCTGTTAAAGGTTTATGAAAAACCTGTAGCACAGGTCACCAGTGTACTCATTCCGTGGGAGGTAAACATAAGAAAATACTCAGAGTATGTAAAGTAGCAAGGTGAGTTACAGAGTAGGCTTAACATAGAAGTAATTTAATAAGAATACAAGATAGATCTTTAGAATAAAAAAGATAGGTAAAAAAAAATAAAGGTAAGCCTATAATAACTTAATACGAAAGGGATCTGATAGCGTCCAGCATTGAAGTATTTCTCTTGCTACTATAACAACAAATAATAAAAATAAACTAAATTTAATAATTAGGGGAGGCAGCCTCCATAGCACATTGAATAACGATCACCAAAGTTAAGCAACGTTGGGCGCGGTCAGAACTTGAATGGGTGACTGTCGGCTTTTTTGCTTTTTTGCGATTTATAAACAATATGCTTCTCTTGATTCTTTTGCGAAAGTACATTTAATATGGTAAGGAACCCTTCGTGTGCGAGTAGACTCGCACTTATCGATTTTTTGCCACTTTTTCGGTAACCGTGTCGAATGTGTTCCACAAATCCCGCTTGGCACTTTACGAGCCCAATAAAACGTGTCCTCTATCTAAATTATAGCTTTTTAAGCTACTAGATTAGTTTAACACTGCTCTCGGTATAAAGCTCTAAGCCTTTGTATTTTATTGTGGAGCCAGCGAGATGGAATTAGCATTGCCTCGTAAAGTGCAGGTGACGCTGCATGACACAGAATGCTGGTATCTTGCAACAATTTATAGCACTTTACTACTGGATGTTGAAGTTATTTAAGAATATGTAATAGATAAGAGACGAAAGTTGGGTAGGTATACTTCTATGTAACCTTGTAGTTTTAGCCGACTTCAAAAAAAGGAGAGGGTTCTAAGAAGAATATGTAATAGATAAGAGACGAAAGCTGGGTAGGTATACCTATGGAACCTTGCAGTTTTAACCGACTTCAAAAAAGGAGAGGGTTCTAAGTTTATCTGTATCGAGACCGATTTAATTTTTGGGGAGTTAAGGGATGTCATGGACACATTTCTTTGGTAAGCTCAATATCATAAGTACTTATCTATAACATTTGCTGTGTTATGATTTTTTAATTTTTTTTTTTAAATCATCCAAAATCTCGTCTTTCAATCGCCATATCTGCTTCGCTTGTCGTTGTTATGTCACAGAGTACCTACCTTCTGCTGCATTCTTCAATGTATTATGTTTGAAAATTGTTATTTACTTCAAAAAACGAAGCTACGACCATAAAAGTTCAAAAATCTGTGTAAAAGTTTTAAAACGCGACAACTTCTAAATTCATTTAAAAAGTACTAAAAGTGAGTATGAGTATTGAACTTTCTTATAAAAAATATTCTTTTTGTTCATTTGTTTCCCTTTCCAACGATATGCTACATGAATGACATAAGGAATTACTTAATAGGTGTTCAAAAACAGCTACGACTATTCAAATTCAGAAATCTGTGTAAGCGTTTTAAATCCCGACAACTTCTAAATTCATTTAAAAAGTACTAAAAGTGAGTATGAGTATTGAATTTTCTTTATTTTCATTTGTTTCCCTTTCCAACGATATGCTACATGACGTAAGGAATTATTTATTAGGTGGTCAAACTAAGAGATATTCGTCTGCTAGGGTCATGATTACGCAGACGCTATTTTATGTTTTGTTCTTCTGAACAATTTTGAATTACATTATTTGCTCAAATTGGCCGCCTTCTTCGTTTTTAAACCACTTTCACACAAAATATCAAGGCTTCTAAAACTGAACCACTCTAGAACCAAATAGACTCAGTTTTGAGAGACCCATGGAATGAGAAAAAAAAATATCTCAAAACTGAGTCTATTTGATTTGTCATTCTTTTTCCTAAACTTATAGTTTTGGAGTAAATCACTAAAACTGATATCTGCCTACGGTTAACGGGCGGCGACCGAGCGAGTGACATCACACGCACCCGCGGCGGCGGTCGCTCAGTGATTTGCTAGTAATTTGGTCATAACTTCGTAAATTTTTGTCAAAGAACAATAATTTTTGCACTGTGTGTTATGGATTTTTTAGCTCTATAAATCTGCATTCTCAACTAAAAACGTTACGAATCCTCATTGCGTCAGTTCTTTGAAAATTACCTACCTATATGGATGGATGGATGGATTACCGTGGATTAAGCCAGGGTGTAGTAAGTATTGGCCGTTCACCTCTGTTATTAAGTATTCAGATGTTTTCCATTCCGTGAAACTTTGTTACCTAGCCAATTTGAGGGTATTGTTTGATGCAGTATGCAGTTACCGTTTTGAATGTATTTTGTGAGAGCTATTTCTTTAGATTAATAAAGGTTTATTTCGGTTTTGCAGCTCCTCAAATAAAGAGATATATAAATAATACTGCACAATCCACACAGCATCGTCTAGCCCCAAGGTAAGCAAAGTTTTTGTGGGTAACATATAGCTACAATCCATTACATAGAAAAGTAGATAGATCTTTTTTTATACCTTCATAAAAAACAACCAGAACATCCGGAATAAATAATAAATAAATAAATAATGCTAGACAATTCACACAGCATTATCTAGCCCCAAGCTGAGCAGAGCTTGTGTTATATATTAATTAAATATTAGCAGATTGGACAAGTATTTGTTCCCAGGCGGGAATCGAACCCGCATCCTCCTGCGTCGCACTCGGACCTTCGTCCGCTGCGCCGCTAAAGTCTTCAATTCGTACCGGAATAAGGTTTTATTTTTAGTAAACAAAACAACCTTAGATAGATTAGAATTTTGTAGCAGTTTCTAAAACACCCCTTCCTTTGTTATTTTACTCCGAATCGCCCACTCGACCCAAGTCAGGGTAAACACCAAGGTCTCGTGTTTCACCATCAATGTAAGTAAAACTGGGGAGATTGGGCACTACCTTCTCGAACGTGGAACGCTCAAATTAGGTCCAATTAGGTCCACCCACCTCGATCATAGTCGGATCAGCAGCGGCGCCGCCGGCGCTCGTGTTTCAAATGCGTATTTTTGTCTCGGTCGCACTTCGGTCGAGTTTTTACGGTTTAATGCAAAAGATTTGAAATAGCGTGTCTTCGTAAAAGTCATTTAGTAGTATCACACACAACACAGGCTATTTGTTGAGTTGGCGCTGGGAGAACGTACCATATCTACAATATTTTACTTTTAACCTATGTGTTCATAGATATTATAAGTAAAATATATAATATCTGTAAATAGACGGCACGTTCTCCCAGTGCTAACTCAACAATGGCCTACAACTAAACGCAGACACGTTATTTTCAATCTTTTGCAATGTACGTCCGACTATGACTTAGGTGGGTGGACCTAATTGGACACAATTTGAGCATTCCACTTTCGAGGAGCTAGTGCCCGATCTCCCGAATTTTACTTACATCGATGTATGTGTTTCAGATAATATTTATCCCCGGGGATTGGACACTTTAACCCTTTAGGGCAAAAAGTAGTGGAAAACGCTTCAAGCCTACACGCCACAGTTTAATTGGATAGGGACTGAGAACATAAAGTTGGTTCTGCTAGTGTAAAAGATAGAAGTGAAGAGATACACTTGCAAACACTTTAGTTCCTATTTGTTATTTAGTAGCAAAGTAATTGACATTTCTAAGAGCTTATTTTGTAGGTAAGCCTTGAAAATAAACTTTATTAATTAATTTTCTATTCGTGATAGAACCTACCTGAGTTACGTTACTTAGATATTTGCTGGTTTGAGTACGTACTTCTTTATTCACAAAGAAAATTACAAAAAATAATAGAAATAAATTAGAACTAGAAATAACTGAGCTAACTGTAGACTGTAGCTAAATATTTACAGGTAGCTCAACTGATCCATATCAATACCAGTCGGAAGCATCCTCAAGACGCTGGCTGCATTGCCCCGCTGTAGGGGAGACCGAGGGCAGTTGAAACAATTTTGACATTTTGCTTCGTTTACCAAATTCTATCAACATTATCCGTATGAGTTTAGTGGCAATCGATACTATATTTCAAATCCTTTCAAATGATTTGCACAAAAAAATTGTAAATGTGAACTATGTAGCAAAAATTTCATTTGAATGTAATAAGAGGTTTTGTTTCAACTCCCCTCATACTTAGGTAAGTTGAAACAGGGGCCGAGGTGAGTTGAAACATTTTATATTTGAGTAAAATAAAGTAAGCAGATCGTATTAATAAAGGTATTTATTAAAAATAAGCACGTAATTTTTAATTATAATGTGTACTTAACTAAGCAAATCTTCCATTTTTTTGAGGTTTATGCACCAGGATAGTGAGCAAATCTTAATAGCTATGTATTTACATGAAAAAGTCGTTAACAAAACATTAAACTTCTTACCAAATGATTTATAGGAACTTGTAACAAAAATAATTAGCTGAATAATATTCCGTCCTAATTAACAAGTCTGACATTAAACAACAATTTGAGAAACAAAAATCACATTCTTAGAAAACTAAATATTAAAAAACTTTCAGTCGTTCTATATTCATGAACATCAGTCTCATTTTCCTAATTTCGAAGACTAGGTTGATGACAATAGCCTCACAGAGTTAAAATTGATTCAAGAGAAGTATGATTCCAGTTGTAACTTGAAGCCGCATCACGCAGACTCCTCAATGTTGAAGTTGACGACCTCTGTGGCGCGGTGGGCGAAGGTCCGCCTGCGACGCAGGAGGTTGCGGGTTCGATTCCCGCCTCGGGACAAATATTTGTACGATCTGCAGATATTTGTTCAGGGTGTTCTGGTCGTTTTCTATGTATAATAAAAAAATATCTATCTATGTACTCGTATATTATTATGTATATCAGTTATCTAGTACCCATAACACATGCTCTGCTTCGCTTGGGGCTAGATGACGATGTGTGAATTGTCCAGCATTATTTATTTATGGTAGATAGAAAAATTTACTGGAAGAAGACTTCACTTTGGTTTTAAAAACAGTTAAAATTGCATTTTAAGAGTATTGAATAATCGCCTGTCTGAACCGGGAATCGAATCCGCCAAATTGTAAAAAAACACCCGTAATTGTACGATACCGATTGATATAGGCTCAATCGTAAGGACTATTTTTGCTAAATAACATTGCATCCGTTAGGTAGTAGCTGACCTAGAATTACATCAAGGGTGACATTTAAGTAAAATTTTCATCCAGGATGCTTGCAAAGCCTCAGACAGAAAGCAAAATAATAATATACATCTCTCCCCCTGGATGTCTCAAAGCTCTAATTGGCATATAACAATGGATAACCTATTGCCCAGGGAGCTTGGATGCGAAGAAAACCTTTTCTTAGCTGACATGCCAATATTCCTTACTTGTCTTAAGTGCCTACAAACATTAATTTATTCAAAGTGCCTACGAAACATATACATAAAAACAATGGTGATTTCACCGTACCTTTTCTGACTATTTGACAATCTGTCTTTTTGAGAACAAACCAATGGCAATGAGATTTTTTTTTCTCGATGCAATGAGACCACTAATTACGCGTATTTTGACGTCAACTGTCTGAACTTTGTTCTTGCTTATTACCTTTTTCCTGCAGGTGTGGTAAGAGGCGAATAAGGGATCCACCGGGGGCAGGCAGCAAGGCCCCTGCAGAACAATTCAACCACCGAACTGCGATCCCCAACGCATGCCTAGCGTGGGGATTATGGGCAATACCTCTCATGAGATATAAGCCAATAAGGAGGGCCTTCATAGCAATCGGATATTGGTCCACTGCTGCACGCTGGCCTCCCCTGATACCCTTATCAGGGGGAGGCCTGTGTCCAGTTGCCAGTTGTTGTCCGCCAGTTGAGGTGAGGTGAAGTGAGAATACACCTACCTCAAAGTTTGTAGCAACCTACGCTCCATGGGCAAATTGGTACGATCTTTGACCTACCTAAATACAGTCTACGGTACAGTAAATTTTTGACTGTAGGTACCACGGAATACCGAAAGTTTCCTCTGTGCGCATATAGTACTTTTACCAACCAATAAAATGAATTGGGTGCCAATAGATTTCCCTATTAAATAACTCCGATACCCACTAGAGTACCTATTGTTAATCTCATTAAAATTAAAAAAAAAAACATTTACTTTATTTTAGCACCAACGCAAACATAAAACAATGCACCACATTTGTGAAGTAAACACATTTCGATTTGCATTTGCGATAGTGTAGCTCTTGCTGTCCTGAGAATAAGGGTCCTAAGCACTCAATGTTATCCATCCACTTTGAAATTATAAAGCGAAAATAACACCGAGAACCTAGCTGTTAGCTTCAGGCTCTCATTTCCATTACAGTACGCGATGACATAAATTACGAACATTTTTCTTTTAGAAATCTATTTCTGCTTTGCGAATGAACGTAAATAGGCAGCAAAGGACTTAATTCGCGATATGAAACGGATTTGCGGAATTAATTTGATCAAGCGTTTTTGGAGTTAGAATAAAAGTGATATAGGGCTTTTTCCCATAACTTCCACTCTCATTTTTTTGCATTTGCATGTAGCCATGCGCCCACATATTATGATCGATTACCAACACAGTGTACCTACTCCAAAAAAAATGTTTGTCTGTAAAGTCGGTTTACTGACGATAGTTGAACGTGACAACGTCTTAAGAAAATACTGATGGAATGGTAGCATTTGATACTCGATCAAAACATGTAAATGTACTATACTATAGCAGCTGTCCACGCAGACGCATCGCTCACTCAAGTACGGATGTCGAGCGCTCTCGCTTGCACTTCAAGCCTTACATGGAACGCCTCAGAGCGAGGGAACGCCTCAGAGCGAGGTAACGCCGCATGACGTCATTTAGCCGGCTCTATCGAATTATAAGACGTTGTCACGTCAAAATGCATAAAGTTACCTTAAATAATGTTTGTGTCAATCACACTAATATTATAAATGCGAAAGTTTGGATGTTTAGATGTATGGATGGATAGATGGATGGATGTTTGTTACCGCTTCACGTCAAAACGACTGAACCGATCGGGCTGAATTTTTCATAGATGTAGGTCTAAGCCTGGAATAAAACATAGGCTTCTTATTCCCAAACACAGTGCCCATGGGATAGAAATAACCTATAAACGTTTCCATGGAAACAACGCGTGTGAAGCGGCGGGCGGAAATTAGTCGTTGATGTTATTATAGAGGAAGACAAAATGATAGCAAACTGCAGAAAATAGGACAATGGTTTGATAGAGGCCTAATTGAATACGACAAAGACAAATGAGAAGAAGGCGTCAGGAGTGTCATTAGGCAGGTCATCAAAACTTCAAATCAGATCGTAGTGGGTAATCAACATAAGTGAGGTGAGTATTTGGCGCAGCGCATCAGCATTGCCATGCGCAATGCAGCCAGCGTCATGAGGACGCTTCCGTCATATGGATCAGTAAAGCTACCTCTTTGCAACAGTCTGCAGTTAGCTAAATTGTTTCAATTGTAAATACTATTTAGTTCTAATTTGTTTCTATTGACTGTAGTTTTCTTTGTTAACACATTGACTGCCACCGACGCACACGGCTTTGTACGAAATCTACATACAGCGACGCGCCCCTCCGAGTAGCATCGCTGAAGCTTGGCAACTAATCAATAAGCATGATCTCAGGCTAATCATGACGATAAATTATTTGATTCTTGTAAAAAACTGATTTTATCTGCAAGTCGGAAGTAGGTCTAGTCGAAGAAGAACACAAATCACGCTCTTATCGGAAACCAAGTAACGTAAATAACAAAAAGTCTATGAATTACGTAGGAACTAGATCTCGAAGCTTATCCGAGTAAACGCAAGACGAACCTAATGGAGTTTGACGAGGCGGTAGGCCTTTGTAGAGAAGGAATAAGTGGTCTGTCTGTTACATCATAGGTCTATTATTTTAAGTCGATAAAGAATAGAGATTAAATAGGTAGAGTATTTACACAGTTTTTTTAAAATAAATAAATAGATTTAAATAATTCTAGACAATTCACACAGCATTATCTAGCCCCAAGCTAAGCAGAGCTTGTAATGATAACTGATAGATATACTCAATACAATACACTACATTTTAGTGTTATTTTATTTTAGTATATTATGGAGGTACTTACACAGAACACATAACAAGCAATAATAGAATAACACAAAAAAAATTATATGATCTGGCTTGAAACGTAACCTATGTGCACACAACAATTATATGAATGACATGTTAAGTAGTAGTTTTACAGAATAATATTTTGAATATGTTATACATAATACAATTACAAATTGAAACAATCTTATAATTTAATTCAACTTTTAAGTATGTTGTTGTTTTAATTTTACTAATATTAATTGGTACTATAACGGTTACTTGGACGTGATGCCTTTCCGAGCATCGTCACCCCCGCTTTTAAAACATAGATAGATATTTTTTTAAACATAGAAAAAATCCAGAACACCCGGAACAAATTTTTGTAGATCGTATAAACATTTGTCCTAAGGCGGGAATCGAACCCGCAACCTCCTGCGTCGCAGGCGGACCTTTGCCCGCCGCGCCACATCGGTCGTCAAAATATCCTGAAGACAATCCTGGCCTAGCATATAATACTGTCATAATTGAGTGTATTGTCATCAACTGTACGAAATACCTACAATATACCGTGAAAATAGCCTCTGTGAATCTCATGAAACCATTCGAAAACTCATATCGAGTTCATATGAAACAAATCATATGAAACAGCCAACGAGCATTAAACTATTCAACCGCTGTCAGACAAAATTAGATCCTCTCTATACGGTATAGGCGTTGCAATGTGCCGAATGTATGGAAAGGGAGGAAAACTTTCTCGTTAACTTTATCGTAAACTATGCACAATGCAGAACTGGTATTAGGACTCTGAATAAGCATCCAAAATTCCAGTCGTGAGATGAGATTTCACTAAATCATTCGGGGGTTCTACAATTATAATTAGTATTTCATCCGTAAAAATCAAATAAAAAAAATGCATAAGCAAGAACTATGTAAGTATGTTTTAACCAGACATCTAAGAAAACAATCTACAATTTAGTAGCACCTACCGATAAGGTGGCAACACTACTACGAGCTTCTGTCAAATGATTAATTTAGGATGTCGTTAAGTAATGGATGTATAAATTTAGAAATTGCGGAATCACGTCGTTACCACCTGATATTGAAAGATCTGATGCTATCTAGCAAAGGGACCAGTCATCGTTATGATTAGAACTTTTTAATCATATTGGAATTGATGAAGAACCAGGCTGACTCCCGGATTATCTGCATTTAGGTGGTGGCAAAATTGTTTGTTTGTACCGCTTTTATGTTGAACAAGCCCCAGGTCTTTTCTCGTGATACCCGGACAAGACGTAGCCTATGTCACTCAGGATAAATGTCTCTGGTAATTATATTTATTCCACGCATGTGTCCTTTGTGGCACATGTACGCCGCCGTATGAAGTTCTCTAATTGTTGACAAGTTAGTGAATGAACATTGAATGAAATAATGTAATATTTTATAGACAAAGTTACTTCATAAGAAAAGAGATGCGAAGATTTACCATCATATTATTCCACTAAACACAAAAAAGAACACATTTCCGAGCCATTTAATTTAAATTAATTTTAATTCAGAAAAAACGATAAAAAAAAATGGCGCGGGTGTCAGATTTCAATTTTAAATTTACGATTTTCTTTATCATCATCATCATAATATTATCCTAAGACCAATGCCCAGCTAGTGTTACGGTGGCCTGTTTGAGGTTGGTATTAGTTAGGAATGTGAATCACTTGAGTTGTAAAATAAAATTTTATTTGTTCAGAGCACATGTAAATTTTATCGAGAGTAAATCGGAAGTTCTTTCTTTACATGCGGAAACGGAAACTAAAATATTTCCATAGAGTAATTACAAAGCCTAATTCACAGATAATAAATTAGATGTCATTGACAATTTTGTTGGTATTTCCAACAGCTAGTACCTACCCAAGTTAAATATTAAAATCAATTCTTTGATTCCACACACAGTAGCTACCCCACTCTCTGTTGGTCGAAGGTCATTTAATAAATAAGATCCTATTAGCAGAAGGGATGAAAACGATGTGGGTTTATCTACCCAAAAGCGTTTCGTGGAAGAATTTTCTTTATAAATTGTGAAAGAACGAAAACATCTTGGCTGAAACTGTTTAATCTTCAAAGAACTTCCTCATTAAATTTACTGTCGCTAGTAATTGTGAAGTCAAAGGACAATTTAAGTTATTGCGTGTTACAAAGAAAACTGAAAATATGTAAAAATTAGAAAATGTATTATTAAATTATTATTTCAACGGAAATGGTCCAATAAACCTTATGATAATTTCTTATTTTATATTATCTTTTGTGTTTTTTTTTATATTTCACGTAATATATCACCTCAAAATTAACTGTCTGCTTGTTTCCCAGGTGAATTGCAGAATTTGCATCTCACGTTCGTCATAACATTCCTTGATTGGGTGTTATGCAAACTTAATTTGGCAGAGTACTGGAATACAGAACACTCTAAATTCATTAGAGTGAGTGGTGAGTTTAGTTTCCGTGGTTGGTTGCATTAAATGAAGCAACGGGACTAGATTTCCATATCGATTTCCACATGTGCTTCGTTACGTTTTGCATGCTGAACTTAAATATTCCCTGACCGTTGCTGCTCGTTTTTTTTTAGTTTTGGCAAAAGTTTCGTTCAAAAGATTGAAGATTATGAACTGCGAGGCATAGGATAAGCAGGTTAAGTAAGTGCCGTACCTAACGATTAACCTCCATGTTCGTTAACATTTCATGAAATCAAATTAACTTGTGGGGCGAACCTAGCGAGTTTGCTTGTCAAACTAGAGCCTAGAACTCAGAACTCACGGGATACCTTAAAAAACTAGAATTACAAAAAATTCAAAATATTTTCTTTAAGAAAACACGATTGCGTAAAAAATGACGATACAAAAAAAACATGCAAGTGCACTGTCTTGCACCTAATTTGGTCGATATCTCAAGAACCCTGCGGTCTATAGAAATGGTTTTTGTATCGATTCGTAGGTTACTAATTCTTTGGTTCCTTAATACAGTTTCTTCATATGTTGTGTAGTTTTCTTGTATATGCAAAAACATCATTTTTGCGCTTACGCCGCCGTTCCAAAAACGTATGGTCCGTCCCGCTCCTATTAACGCGAAATCGTATGCCTATCCTTTTCCCAAAATGGCACGCAATGCGCCCTCTTAACTCGCGTTAGGCCCGCGCGGACTTGCTATTGTTTGCAATTGGTGAGTCACCAATGCGGAGAGGTTATGATGGATTTCATACGTTTTCTTCACACTAGTTTGATACTTATAGCATTGAAATTTATTTCTGCGATAAAAGATTCGCTAAGAGCCTTTGGTTTCTTTAGCCGTAAATTATGATAGGTTATTATTAATCGATTGTCTCTAAAAGCTTTTCTATCGCAGACTACAAATCCTACAAAAGACCTAGTTTGTATATGAAACACTCATAATCTAAGCTTCCGAGATACAATAGATGAGCAAAATTGTGGTGTCAAGGATATTGTGAAACAATTGGTAGGCAATATTGGCTGTCTATAAATTATAGGGTGCCATTTGTAAATGTTCGGCTTATGTTCGGTGTTTGGTCGAGGAAACATTTTAATGCGGCTTTGTGTATAAAGCTACGTGAGAAACTAAATACACTGGCAAAATTAAGTGTCACACTTCTAAAATTTAAATTCTTTCTAAACTAAAGATAGAGATTTAAAATAAAACAAGACCCGTCAAGTGCGAGTGTAACTCGCGCGCCGAGGGCTTCGAACGATTGTCAACAAGTAGGTAGGTATGTACTAAAGGTTAGAGACTTCGAAATTTAATGAATACGTAAAACTAGTAGGTAACAACCTACATTTCAGATGGATCTCTCTGCATGCTTCGGTGATAGGGGGTAGCGGTAAATTTTTCGACTATTTTCAAAATATTTCGAAAAATATGAAACCAACAGAAATTTCTAAAACCGTTTTGAAATGTACAAACCAATACCTTTCATACGATATCCCACTCAGTGGGTTAGCCCCCCCTTTTGAAAATTATCCCCCTTTTTGACTATTTTTCAAAAAGTGTTCGTTTTACAGACTTCTCTATATTTTTCCTGTAAAATATAGATCTATCTACAAACGCTCCATACATTTTGAATGGATCGCTCTGCAAACTTTGGAGATGGTTGACCAGTAAAATTTAATTTTGGCTATTTTCAAAATATTTCAAAAAGTATGAAACCTACAGAAATTTCGATAGCGATACCTTTCATTTGATACTTGACTTTAAAATAGGTCTCTTTTAAAATTTTGACATTTCGATTTGTATGGAAAATTTTCATTTTAATTTTTTCATAAACATTTTATTAAAAATTTTATCAGCTTTCTTTTCAACTATAGTAAACTAGACATTAGTAACATTATTAACTTAAAACAAGATCCGTCAAGTGCGAGTGTAACTCGCGCGCCGAGGGAACCCAACCCGCAACCTCCTGCACCGCAGGCGGACCTTCTCCCGCTGTGCCACAGAGGTCGTCGCAGAATCGTTACGTAGAATCCTAAAATGAAAAAAAAGCTAGATAGTGCGTGCGGTGCTTATTGCAATTTTGCACGAAGATATTGATAGAATTGTTTCAACCTTGATACCTACTTTTGACGCGCGTCCCTCCATTTGTTGTTTCCTTCATGTAACGAGTACCTCTGTGGCGTAGCGGGCGAAGGTCCGCCTGCGACGCAGGAGGTTGCGAGTTCGATTCCCGCCTCGGGACAAATGATTGTACGATATGCAGACATTTGTCCAGGGCGTTCAGGATGTTTTCTAAGTATAATAAAAAAAATCTATCCATGTAGTGTATTGTATTATGTATATCAGTTATCTAGTACCCCTAACACAAGCTCTGCTTAGCTTGGGGCTAGATAATGCTGTGTGAATTGTCCAGCATTATTTATTTATTTATTTATTTACCTAGCTCCTTCTATTCAGTGGTTTTATGAATGTTTATTGTAAACAGATCTACTTCAACTTCTACTTCAAAGTAGAAGAATCACGAACATAATGTATTTCCAAAATCGTAATCAAATTAGGTAGGTATCTTACCATTAACGAATGTTCTAGAATTTTAAACGAAGCAAAACCTGACGGCTCTATTTGGTATTTAGGATCTAATTTGCGGAAAAACAGGTTTATTTTGTTAGCTGTTATAGGAACACTTTGCCTTATTTGAAATTTATACCTGCGTTGCATATCCGCCATGCTTTACCATAAAATGGGCTACTGATTAGGTATTTGTAAAGTAGGTATATTCTATCCTATACCAGTTTGGTAAAAACTAGACAGATTTTGTTAAAGCATACGCAAGAGTAACCAGCTTCCCAATCAGTTTACAATACAATACAATACAAATATTCTTTATTGCACACCAAGATAGAAAAACAAACAGAAAAGAAAAAACAAACACAAAAACAGTTGCACAATGGGCGGCCTTATCGCTAAAAGCGATTTCTTCCAGGCAACCTTTGGATGGACACGGAACTATTGTACAGGTATAGACGGTGGCGTATTACAGACTACTATACTATACTAAACATAAGTACATAAATAAGTGTAAATAAATATTAAGTATAGACTATATACATATACATATTATATACATATACATAAATATATTTATGTTAATTATTTGGAATTAAAGTAAGATAGTGTTCATAGACCATATGCTTAAATATTGGGAGAGATTTAGCTTGTCTTATTGGGGTAGGTAACGCATTCCATAGTTTGGTGGCATGTACGGTAAACGATGAACTGTAAGCTAGGAAGGGGCGGGGAGTTTGCAGCGCAAGGGTTTCAGTGGAGCGAAGGGAGCGGGTATGGGTTTGGTGCAGGTACCTGAATCGTTCTTTGAGATACCGAGGAGTATTTGGGACGAAGAGGATGGAATACAGGAGGGAGAGGAAGTGTGCGTCCCGGCGAAGACGGATTGGTAACCATTTTAGCTTATTGCGGTACTCTGTGATGTGATCATACTTACGCAGACCGAATATGAAGCGAATGCAGAAGTTTTGAAGCCGCTCAAGCTTATCAAGCTGTACTTGGGTTAGATCAGGATAGCTGGCGTCGGCGTAGTCAAGAATGGGGAGCAGAAGTGACTGAGCGAGCGCAATTTTGGTTGATGTCGGTAAAAAGTTTCGCAACCGCTTTAACGAAGCGGCCGATGCATAGGTCTTACGGCTAACTTCCGCCAGTTGTGGTCCCCAGTTCAGATGATTGTCGATAAGAATCCCAAGATTTTTAACAGTCTTGCTTATCTCGATTTGAATATTGTCGAAAAGGACATGTGGAAGATGAACCCAATCTATCTTTGACACCATTCGTGCGCTACCAATTACGATAACCTGGGTTTTCGTTGGATTGACTTTCAATCCGTGAGCATTACTCCAATCGAGAATATTTTTTAAGTCGTCATTTATTACACGGATGGCTTCACCTAATCGCTCCACTGGAGCCTGGGTATAGATTTGTAGGTCATCTGCATAAAGGTGGTAGGAAGAAGAGAGTTGATTAGAGATAGAATTAATAAATATAGCAAAAAGAAGAGGAGATAAAACGCCGCCCTGTGGTACACCGGTACTCAGTTGACACCAAGAGGAGATGTTATCGTCAACGCTGATACGCTGCCGGCGACCAAACAGGTAACTACGAAACCAGTGAATTACGTTTGAAGAGATGTTAAGCGAGCGAAGAATGCATAGCAGAATGTCGAAATCGACGTTATTAAAGGCGTTACTAAAGTCCAGGAGTGAGAGGACGGTTGCTTCTCCGTTCCAGATGCCATCTCTAATATCGTCGGTGATCTTGACGAGAGCTGATGTGGTACTATGGCCTGGGCGAAAACCGGATTGGAAGGGATTAAGAAGGTTATTGATATTGAGGAAAAGACTAAGTTGTTGGTGTACTAGTCGCTCAAGGACTTTGGATAGAAAAGGCAAGATGGAAATAGGTCGGAAATCAGAAAAGGAAGATGGTTTAGTTTTCTTAGGTAGTGGGGTTACTTGCGCATCTTTCCACGTGCTGGGAAAGGTTCCACTATTTATTGAGAAGTTCAATAGGTATGTAAGCACATGGACAATGTCATCAAGGATGGGAAGGATCATTTTCTTACTAATGCCATCGGTACCGATCGCATTAGAAGAAATGGAGGAAATGCTCTTTTTAACCTCGGAATCGGTGAAGTCGCGAAATAGGAAAGGAGGAAAATTTGGAGTAGGAAGAGACGAGAGAGAATTTAAGGTTTGGATTTTAGTAGTACCCTCAAACTTGGAACAAGAGGAGAAATGACGGTTTAAGGCGTTAATGTCCAAGTCTTTCGAGTGGTTACCAGACCGCGATTTACCAATACCCAATGATCTAAGGAATTTCCATACCTTAGCGGGGTCGTTATTTTCAACGGATTTATGAATGTGTCGGCGTTGTGCATCCCTACACACCTTATTGCAGTGATTGCGAACCTTAATAAATAGCTCTTTATTCTCGGCAGTCGGTTTACGTTTGTACCTAGCCTTGGCTGCAAGTTTATTGTTGATCACGGTTTTTATTTCATTCGTGAGCCAAGGAGCAGGAAGGTGTTTTATTTTAACAGCCCTAACAGGAGCATGCTCATCGTACAATTTTATTAAAATCCTATTAAAATTAACAAGTTTGCTGTCGATGTCAACCGCATCCAACACTTCGGACCAGTCAGCGTCTCGAGCGTCCTTGCGTAGGTTCACGACATTCATCCCACCAAAATTGCGCTGAAGAAGAATTTGAGGCTTGGCTTTGGGGGGACGGATTTTGTAGGAGAGAAAGATCAAATCATGATAAGAGAAGGCATCCGCTGGGCACTGACCGTGCTTTGCGACATGAGACAGGGAGGAAACTAGAATAAGATCAAGAAGAGAGGGATTGCAGTTAGGGAAATTATGAGTTGGATTTAAAGGAAGAATTGACAAGTTACTAGACTGGACCAGACCTTCTAATGAGCGTGCTCGAGAGTCACGTTTTAACAAGCACGTGTTAAAATCGCCCATGATTATGGTATGGTCATACAAAGGAGTGAGCTCATCCAGAGTCTTTTCGAATGAAGGAAAAAAGTTAATACGGAGAGAAGGAGAATAGTAAACACCAAGCAAAATCTTACGATGGGAAAGGAGTACTTGAATAAAAAGATGTTCGCCCGCACTGGACGGTGGTGGTTGCGTAGACATATCAATAATAGTGTAGGTAATATGCGAACGAATGTATATGGCTACGCCCCCACCTACAGTACCAGTGCGGTCGTTACGGATAAGATCAAAGCCAGGAAGAGAATAAAGTGCTGAAGGCAAGCAGGGTTTTAACCATGACTCTGAAATAAGAATGGCGTGAATGTTAGCCTGGTTTAAAGACGCCAGCATATCTGTAAAGTGAGCCGGGACGCTTTGTGCATTAATATGCACAACGTTGAAGTTTCTGGAAACATCAGAAAATGTAGATTCTAACGTATCAAAGAGAGTTGGAATGCTTATGAAACTATCGTCGTTACCCGAAGACGAACAGGACAAAAAGTCGTCACTACTACTATTTATCATATGATCTATGTATATACTATAAAATAATTAAATACCTATATATTTTAGACACTAATAATAAAAAGTTCTAAAAAATACTAAATATAAATACTTTACTTATCTGAACCTACTTGCGTCTATCTGTGCCCATCTGCCAGCTAACAAGGATAGAGAGAAAGAATGAGACGATCAAACAACACTGATAAACCTAACGAAGAAACACAGATTAAAATACAAAATTAACACAATTTACTAAATTATTATTCTAATGATCCGACCGGATAGCAATATCATTGTTGGCAACACACGCGCAAACAACTAATAAAACAACAAAAAAAAAAAGTGCGTATATTGGAACGTAAGCGAGACTTTGACAGTTTTGAAGGATAGATACTTTGACGTTCGCTCGCTGTAGTTCTGCTGTCAGACGTAAAAATAACAAAGTCTAGGGTAGGTACAATTAAAGTTGAAAAACAAATGAATACCCGGAGGACGCTAGCTAGGAAAAGGTCTCAAAGTGTTCTGTCTACCTGCATGTGTTGCGAAGAAACAATTATCTACCGTACTTACTACTTATTGTCACAAGCTATCCGATCGGACCATTATGAGAACCAGAATGATAAGCACCGGGAATCACTTTTTGGAGGGGGCTGCTCGGCGGCCTTTAGACGGGGCAGCTATTTCTTTAGCTGGCGCAGGCACCACTGCCGGGACTAGCACCGGCACCGCCGATAATTCCGCAATGCTGGTCACTCGATGACGAGATCCGTCAGCGCCAACCACGAAAACGGAGCCCTGTCGTGTCCAACATTTGGTTACTCCGAAACGCTTCCGAGCCTCCATGAAGGTGTCGTGACGAGACTTTGTGAGGAACTCCGATAGGGTTATACCGGTGTCCTTCAGTGCCGTTTTGGACACCCATAATGTGTCACGAAGGGCTACATCCCGCAGCTTACAGAGTATGGGGCGAGGTCTATTGTTGGTGGAGCGTCCCATGCGATGACAACGGCTGATGTCCGCTCGAGTGATGCCCGTTACCTTCAGCTTGTCCGTAAGGGTTTTCACCGCTACATCTTCAACGTTTTCCTGATTGCCCTCTGGAACACCATGGATAAGCAAGATTTTTCTCCTGCCTCGCATCTCCAGCCTGTCAATGTCGCTGGCAAGCATCACAACTTGATCCTGCATAGCTCGTAGTGACTTAGCGATGAAAGTTTTGAAGAGGTTGAACTCATTTGCAAGAGCTGCCAAATCGCTGATAGGCGACTTCGATTTCTGGAGCTTCTCCTCGAACTCAGCCATGGCTTCAGAGAACATAGTGCTCAGCTGCGCCATGGAGCTCTGGATGATGTTAGGGTCCATGTTGTCAGTAGAGTTGGAGGTTATAAAAAGTGCAGTGAAGTTTACTTGTGTATAATTTTGTGTTTAGGTTGTTGTTTGAAGAGAAAACACTGGATGGCAGGAAGGGTGAACAGATGGTTATTTTAGTTCATAAGTAATGTAAATATCTTAACTGTAACTGTTTTTAATTTAATTATAAAATATTTGGCCCAAACAAACAGTGTTTAGTTTTTCGCGCCTACCGCCCAAAAAAAGTTTACTACTCTTGGTTCCTCTTAACTGTTTTATTCTATACTAGCGACCCGGTAACGCCGCAACTGCTATGCCCCTGCTTTTTAAATCTGTAATATCTTCGAAAATATTCATTCAAATTACATGCTGCACAGGGCAATATTGATCTATGTTATTTAACTAGCTGACTCGGCGAACTGCGTACCGCTCTCATCTTTTAAACCTTCCCTGAATAAGCTATCCTATCTTTCAAGTTGAATCAAACTGCACACGGTGTACAAATTTAATTTAAAATCGGTTAAGTAGTTTAGGAGTCCATCGCGGACAAACAACGTGACACGTGTGATTTATAAATATTGAGATATACATTATGCATTTGCACAATGTAATATAGGTACTTAATTGGATAAGGATTAAAGCTGTATTGCTTAAAATCGCCTCGTAAATAAACATTATTTTGATCTATCTCGTAGGGTTCAGCCAGCGTTTGCAACGTAAGCGCAAAAAATGTGTTAATTTACGACATCACATTAGAAACCTCTGAAATTATCAGTGTTTCTCTACTATATTATGCATGTATTATACACATAAACCTTCCTCTTGAATCACTGTATCCATAAAAAACCGCATCAAAATCTGTTGTGTAGTTTTAAAGATCTAAGCATACATAGGACAGACAGACAGACACAATGGGAGCGACTTGTTGGAAGTTAGTATACGCTAGTATTTCATTTCCAACTATTGGATATCAATTTATAACGAAGTATGTAATTAAGAGGGATTTCAGATCATTACTTGCAATCTGCTTATTGCAACATTTTGAATAAACCACAAACTTGTCGGAGATCCATCAATCTCTGCATTGCTGCCAATCATTGTTCAAAACTTTCCCGCTTGGTCTGAATTCGTTCTTCAATAGATACTTTTTGGGTGAAAATGAGAACCATCAGGGCAATATTCTAAGAATCATTCCAAAAAGACAGACTTTAGATAGATTTTAAAATAGATATTTGTAACCTCTGTCTAAAAAGTACACAAAACCTACGTTGTAAGTTTTGGTGTAATTGCTGCAGGCTAACTTATTTGTTAAAATAAGAAAAAATAAAATGAAATAGAAGTCAAGTCATCAAGAAGTAAATAACACAGGCTCTTGTAAACAAATAAGTAGGTACCTGCACGCAATCTCAAATTCCTTCGAATAATCCTATGTAGATCACCCGTGATATTTTTGTAAACAAGTAATAAAAGAAATGTAGCACTCGTCAAAATATTTGAAGGGATTAAGGATATTGTAAACAGGTGGAGCAAAGTTTTTCAACCAAATCCCACAATCATCAACGAATCATAAGATAAGAGAATTTGATGTCACAATTTTATTTATACTAGCTTCTCTGCCCGCGGCTTCGCATGCATATTTTCGGTACATTATGTAGCCTATTATCTAAGTTAGGCTTTGCTCTAAACGAACGCCGAAATTTCATCTTGATCAGTAGTTTTGGAGATCCTAGGTAACAAAAATTCAGATTTCACACAATTTCGGCTTTATAATATTAGTAGGAAAGATAATCATAAAAAGATGCTTGTTTCTTTTTACGCATATTTCTTGTCTTTAAGAGACTTATGAGCCGGCTCTTGCGGGTTTTGATAATCAAACTAGAACTAGATCTCAGTAGGTACTCACGGGGCCCCGGGCATAAATTAGTTATATCATATAAATGTAACATCTACCTGTTTTTGGCCAAATAAATGTATCTGTATATAAATGTATCTTTGTAAGTAACATTAAGATGTGTTTGGCAAATAAATTATTTTGTATTTTTTGAAATAAGTACTCAAGTCATTTTCCTCCGTATGAGTTTGCACTTTAATTACACCTATCGTACTGACTGGAAAACTTAGTATGAAATGAGTATATTAGTTTCTACGAATCATACTACGAACAATACTAACGATACGTAGATAAGTATTATATTCTGCCTAGACTAGAATAGAGTGTATTTTAGCATAGAAATTCGTTCCGACTTATAAATTCCTTCTGACTGGAGCCATTAATTTACGAATGAAGTAGATGCAGTTATAATAATGCACACTACAAATGCGTTGATGAGATAATCTAGTTCAATGCAATATTCCTTCCACACACTAGAATGTGTATTATTATGCAATTCCAAAGCTGGTAGGTACCAGCACAAAGTCATTGTATTATACAAAAGGTGACGACAGCTTATCTCGGTTGTCGCTCTATATCAGAAAATCAGGAAATCAGGGAAAATTACACACTTTAACAGCATGTATAAAATAATAATGAGTTTAAAATGACCTGATAACGTTTATGATACTTAGGTATAAAATCTAATGCGAAATAGCTCTCGTATATTTTCCAACAACCTACGTCTACGATAATGTCCATAAATATGAACTGCGCTCGTATAGGGAAGGCGAATACATTTTAGATGCAACATCAACATCAAATTATGATGAGGTAGTTGAGAGAAAGGAAAGGACTTATTTCAGAGAATTTTCTTCGCAATAATAGCTCCATTAGTCAGGCACCAATAACTTTGCACCCATAAAAACAGACTTGGAGTTCACGAGAAAACTCGCGAAGACCTTGAACGGTTCACAACTTGAAGTTGGATACTTACTAAGTATTTATGAATATTTCCCAAACAATGTTCGCAGCATCCTGTGCTCTACATAAGTTTCACGGTAGGTGTATCAGCGATGAAAGAATTCATGTTCGCAGATAATAACGAATTTTCACCAACGAAGTTGTATAAAAATAGTTTTCTGATTAGTTGTTGAGATTTTTATACTGTTTTTGTGGTGGGTTTATAGTGTCTCGTGTAATTTATAGGCTATTATCGACTGCTAATTTAAAGCGGATCCGATACCTGTCAGTGAGCGGAAATCTTCAATCAGTAATGTCCTGTTTTGCCGATCCAGCCCACTGAGTATTTTCAACGCAAGGGAAATTGTATTCAACGATAAACGTGGCCTGCATATTGAGTTATTTTCTATATTACTTGCCAAGATTCATCAACCGTCTATTAGGTTCTGCATTTAGCGGTATCAAACATCCATCATCACAACCCTCGTTCCTTCTCATTGGTAAGATTCCACAAACATTGCCAAGTATTTTTCAGTAACATGAATAATGATCTAGTTTCTATGATCCTACGAGTTCCAAAGCAGGTTATGCAGATAGTTTATGAGAAGATAATTTATTACTTGCTGCGAAAAATCCTCACGTTCTTAATATTTGAACACTCCTGACGCTCGATATTGAAAAGTAGTTTGATTTATTTCTCTCACAACATGTCGGCTCTAGAAACTCATCTCAGTTTTTATCACTGCAACTTTTTTATTACACACATACTTTTTTATTACACACATACATTTGACGACCTCTGTGGCGCGGTGGGCGAAGGCCCGCCTGCGACGCAGGAGGTTGCGGGTTCGATTCCCGCCTCGGGACAAATATTTGTACGATCTGCAGATATTTGTTCAGGGTGTTCTGGTCGTTTTCTATGTATAATAAAAAGAATATCTATCTATGTACACGTTTATTATTACGTATATCAGTTATCTAGTACCCATAACACAAGCTTTGCTTACCTTGGGGCTAGATAATGCTGTGTGAATTGTCCAGCATTATTTATTTATTTATTTATTATTACACCATACTTACAAGTTTTGGCTTTAATTATACGGAGAGGGAAAACGTTATGAGTTAGCTATGAGGTTGTCAAATAACATAAGATTTGCCAAATAAAGTGGTAGATCATCTTTGCTCTGTCAAATATGTTACTATAGGTTTCAGGTTTCATTAGACTTCAAGTAGGTTAATAGGTGTAAGGAATAGGAAGTCACAAGCTAAACTTTCGACATAAAACTTACAGGACCAACTTTTGTTTGTTTACCCATTTTCAAATTACATATTGTCTTATCTTTACCTATTCCAGTAAAGTAGCAGGAAGCTTTCCGAGTTGCATAACATTAACATTAACAAAACTCTATTACTTTTTACAGAAGCACTTAAATAATAAGGATGTAAATGTGAAAAATGATAGCGTAAAACCCTTCATCTCGATTGATGTGACTGGGTTTCCTTTACAAAATATTTGCTTTCTATTTGCTATGCCCTTTTATTGAAAATACGTATGAAAAGATATTGAAACCATATCTAAATGGGGTAATGTAGCATCCTGTATCCTTATCCTTGTGTTTATGGACAAAATCACTTTCTATTAATTGTATTGCATAATTGCATTAAATACCCGTTAATTTTAAGAGGGGTGAAATTTTACTAATGGCATCGTGGCTCCCAAACGGGTGAACCGATTTATAAAAGGTTTTGTTTAAAGGTAAAAAGTAATTAAATTACATATCGGATTAGCCTCGCACATACTATTTAGGGAAAAACCAATTTTTCTTACTCATGTGACTCACTAGACTAGATAGAGAAAAACCAATTTTTCTTAACTTTGGTACACACGCTGCTTAGGTTATGTTTAAAATTTGTATCCCAAAGGCTTTTTTTATAACTTATATTTTGGTATTTCCCTCTTTTTAACCCCCGACGCAAAAAGAGAGGGGTGTTATAAGTTTAACGTGTCTGTCTGTGAATCTGTGTATCTGTCTGTGGTATCGTAGCTCCCAAACGGATGAACCCATTTTCGTTTAGTTTTTTTTGTGTCATAGATAATTTTATCCCAAGTGTTCTTAGCCATGTTTCATGAAAATCTGTTCAGCCTATAAACGTCGACGGGTTTTTAAAATTTTTAATTTTGTCTTGTTTAAAGCATGTTTGTGGCTAGGAATAAATTCTTTACTCGTTTTCTTTTATTCTTCTATTTCAACAAAATAAATCTAATTTTAATGCCTTGAAGGTTCTATTTTGAATTGAATTGTCTAATGTTATAAAGGTTCGATTTAGAATTGAACCTTCATAACATTAGACCATCGAAAACTGATTTGACTTTGAAGTCAAATCAGTTTTGTAAAATTAGGAAGCGTGTTATCAATCGTTTATTTATCTACATTCACTTTATAGGGTAATATGTATACTAACCACTTATCATTTTACTGAAATGTAGTAGGTACTTAGATAAGTCCCAAGCCCATATATCAAACTTTACCAAGGTTTGAAAAGGGTGTGACTGTGTTCCCGGTAGTTGAATCTTTATTACACGCGGCGTTTAGGGAAAGCGGATAACAATGGACGATAGACTTTTTTGAAATGCACGTCCATTTTGTAACATTTTTTTCAGGTTTTACTAAATCTGGGACATGAAAATTTTGTACGGATTTTTCGGGCAACGCAAGTTATTTTTCATTTAAGTACGAGCTCGGCTCTCAAATTACATAAAATAATATTATGATTTTAGTATGAAAAATATGGTTTTGATGAACCAGTTTTTTCTCTGCTTTTGAGTTAATGTAATTTTCGGACGCTGTATGTAAATTACCGACCACAATATTTATTTTGATAGATTCACAAAGTATAACTATGTATTCATAAAAAGAGTGAGTAAGAAAAATGTACTTATGCGACTGTTCGTTCTCATAGATATAAGTAGATCAAAGAATCAATTTAGGTACCAAATCTGAGATGTCAGGACTAGAAAGCAAATATCTCCAATACTTCTAAGTTCAGATGATCTGTCCTCTACATAGTCCATAGTATTCCCAACGAATGGTGTCTTTCAGGTTCTGAAAAACAAGCAGATAACTCACCGTGTGTATAGAGCGGCGCTACCCTGAACTTGACAGCCGCAGTGCAGGCGATGGCTCCCGGGCCTCCGCCCAGCTGTAGCCCGTGAGAGAGGATCTGGACCAGGGTCCCTACGACCGTGATCGTCCATCCCCAACCTCCTTCAGGGTAGTACCGACGCGCGAGGGTCAAGGCTGCTCGCGCGCGCAATGCTGCAGCAGTTTCGGTACCAACGGTGGCACCGGCACTCGCGCACCTGTATCACACGCTATGACGTAATGTTGCTTTTGTAGGAATATAGGGTTTGATGTTCCAATTGGATTGGTTGATTATTAGGAAATGGTTTTTAGATTCCACGATAGCATAGTCTGAATTACCAATCTGACTGAACCGATAATAAGATATGATGATGATGAAATAATTTAAGGCGAATAGTAGGGTGGATAGTGGCGTCACTACATATTTAATTTAATAATTACGTTATACAAAGGAATTATCAAAAAATCGGACCGCGCGTAGACGATATCTATCATAAGCTTTTTTTTAAATGTATCTTCAATAGTTTTGTACTGTATTATTTAGGCAGATACTTGTTTCAAGAGTTTAGTTCCTATTGGTGGCCACCAAGCTCTCCAAACAAGGTTTTTGATTGAATAACACAAAATAAAACTATTACAGATACATTAAATAAAAGCTTGTGATAGGTATCGTCTACGCGCAGTCTGATTTTTTGATAATTCCTTTGTATAACGTACCTTATTATAAAATTAAATATGTAGTGGCGCCACTATCCACCCTACTATTCGCCTTAAGATGATTTCGAGTCATGTGTGGCGGTGCGGACTATGCCATCGTTTTCTGAGATTTTCTGAAGTGATAGTAGGAACAGCCCTTTCACTATAAAAGCAAAATTACAAAACACTAACCGACGGAACTGGGCTACTTCGCGCGCGGCCTCATATCCAACACTTTTAGAACGTCCACGCTCCTCAATCCTCCTGTCCGGCAGTCTGAAACGATTCGCACTCGCACCACACGTGCACAGCAAGTCTTCCGGCCGAAGCCTCGGCGTCTGGTACTTAGGGGTGAACCGCTCTCGGCAGTCACACTCTGCTGTCTTCCAGTAAAATAGTTTTTGCAACAGGCTCCTTCGAGCGCGAGCACTGCTCCGCCCGCGCTCGGCGTCTTGGCCTGGCTCCAGGGGCAATGACGGGCCCTGATCGGCCTCTTCGATCCGATTTTCATAAGTGATCTTCCTTTGCGAGTTTCTATTGTTGCACGTGAAAGCAGGTCCGAATGTGTGCGTCCCCTTTCCGTTAGTCTCGGCGTTTTTAGAGGCGAATCCATTTTTTATGCCTTTTACGTCGGAATGAAGGGATTTCCAAGTGGCTATAACTTCTTCCCGTGCAGGGGTGTGCTTGAGGTCTGGATTTGTGTTGGAGTCAGGTATATTGGGATCATTAGCGGTGACAGGGACGACCCGCAGTCGCGTCGGCAAGCTGTCAGACCGGCGGAGAGTCATTGCCTTTCCTTGAGGTTTTCATTTTCAACCCATTGACGGTTTTACATTCCACAACTCACGTTTTATTCTCTGAAACAATTGAAACTTTGAGTTAAAATTAGTTTTCTACTGTCATAGCTCGAGACAACTTTGCAGACTCAATGTTGTTACTTAGCACTTTCGATATTGTATTAAAATACAGTCGTATTTAAAGAAACGAAGGAACACATTTCGTCCTAATTAAGATAATGAAGTAAATTGATTTTCTAACTTGTGTTGTAAGTTCAAGGATGCTTTTTCTGTAACTTTACTTCTTTTTTACGGCCCCAAAGGAAATAATTTAATATTCAAGTTACCTATTTAATATTCACTGTAATATTCATGAATTCAATGTTATGTTAATGGTGGTTTACGATGAATGTAGACCATAATCTTTGTGGCTACAGAATAGATCCGCAAATGCAAAATATTTGTATGAAATAATCTTCTCGTTCCGGTGATTTATTGCTTATACCCTATATTATTTGCTAACAAAGAGAAAGCGTTTACCGCAAAACGCCTTCCATTAAAGAACTACGAATTTACTAGTATGTTGGCAGTGTGATCATAAATAACTTATTACGTTGTCAGTACCCACCTAGTGTAGGTAAGTATTATATTTACTTTTCTGGTCGACGTTAGCAAAGAAAATGTTTTTTTTTCGTATTCCGTAAGTAATTTTACAGAAACTCTACACTTTGGATGTAAGTTACCTAGAGGCTCTCCCATTTTCCCCTATCACAAGTTCACAACAGCGAAACATATAAGAAGATTTTGTTCCAGGGCTCTTATAACTTGGATTACATATAATTATGTAAAACTAGCTTCTTCCCGCGGCTTCGCACGCGTTGTTTCTATGGAAACGTTTTGAGGTTATTTGTATCCCATGGGAACTGATTTATGGGATAACAAGTAGTAGTGTTTGATTCCAGGGTTAGACTTACCTGTATGCAAAATTTCAGCCCGATCCATTCAGAAGTTTTGGCGTGAAGAGGTTATAAACATCCATCCATCTATCCATCCATCCATCCTAACTTTCGCATTTATAATATTAGTGTGATGTGATAGTGTGATACATTAATCCGCTTTCAGGAATGTGTCAGATAGTCTACAGACGTACAGTGCTGCACTTAATTAAGTTAGAGCCTAGGAGTCTAACCGCATATTACTCAACGCTCTGTTACGAATACTGCGGCTGTCTTCGATGCGGAGCTCACCTATTAATTCTAAAGCACTTCTGCTTGAGAATGTACATTCTTAAATCTATTAAATGAAGAAAAACAACATTGACAGTAGATTGATAGATTTGTAGAAATTTGTTACCACTACGAATTCAAAATGTCTAAAATTAGAAATAATAAATTAAATTATTTAAAAATGTAACTCGGCTGCGTTGTCTTAATACAAGATCGTAACTGAAAAGAAAAAAATAAACTTTCAACTTACAATAACAAAAATAGAAACTGCTAATCATATTAAACATACTTTTTTTGGAAATACGACGGGGGCATTATTTTTCCCATAAATTTTCCCTTATTTTTTTCGCTGGTGACTTTTTAAAGTTTTGTACCCAATAATTCCATTCATATGACGATTCATATGGCAGGACAAATTTTAATCCTTTATTCACAAAGAGAATTATACTAGTACTAGCTGCCGCCCGCGGCTTCGCACGCGTTGTTTCTATGGAAACGTTAAAGGGGATTTCTATCCCGTGGGAACTGATTTATGGGATAAAAAGTAGCCTATGTTTGATTCCAGGATTATAATTATCTGTATAGAAAATTTCAGCCTGATCCGTTCAGTAGTTTTGGCGTGAAGAGGTAACAAACATCCATCCATACATCTATCCATCCAAACTTTCGCATGTATAATATTAGTGTGATGTGATAGTGTGAAGTGTGATAGTGTGATGTGATTTACAATTGAAACAATTGAGCTAACGGCAGACTGTTGCAAACCGCCTATAGGTAGCTCATCTGATCCATATTGACAAATCAGGATAAATACGATTCGTCATAATAGTGGAATTAATTTTCATTGGGTACAAAAATTAAAGAAGTCACCAGCGAAAAAAAATAAGGAAAAATTTATGAGTCTTGCGGAGGGAAATATATTGTATTAAAATATCCACCCGTTTTGGCTGTAGGACGTGACGTGACAAAGAAACCTCTTACCTACATACCTACATACTCTCAAAAAACATAACCCTCCTTTTTGCGCAGTCGGGTAAAAATACTGTTATACCTTTCTAACAAGAAGTCTTTCAAAAGGATGTACGTACTAGGACCTTGGTTTATTCCAAAAGTTGGGTTTCTGAAAAACTTCCACAAATCTCAGAACCTCGGTATTTCTTAGAACTTTAATTTTATTGCTGGCTCTCACAAATCGAGATTTAATCTCTTTAGCGATCGGTTTAACGAATGTCTAGATATTCTGTATTTATGAGATGTTTTGTGACTTAAGTAACTAATCAGTAGGAAGATAGTTATCAAAGTTAATACTTAAATATATTGATATGTATAACAATCAATGTACGTACTTATAGGTTGGGTGCATTCATTTTTTTTGTTGGCTGTCACCGTTTTTATAGACAATAAGCCCACGTTATTTTGAAATAATTTTAAACTCCATAATTCGCCATAATGGAACTAACTGTTTTCTAGTAAAACAAGATACGTCAAGTGCGAGTATAACTCGCGCACCGAGGGTTTCGAACGTTTGTCAATTATACAAATATCTACTAAAGGTTAGAGACGACGGTTAGAGACATCGCTATTTCATGTATACCTAAAATAGTAGGTATCAAACTACATTTTTTCAAAATATTTCGAAAAGTATGAAACCTACAGAAATTTCAAAAACTGTTTTGAAATGTAGAAACCCAACCCTTTTTATTTGATATCCCACTCGGTGAGGTAGCCTCGGTGAGGGGGCTGGAATAATTTTCAAAAGGCCTTTGAAAATTATTCCAGCTCCCCTTTAACCTTTTTTCAAAAAGTGTTTGTTTACAAACTTCTCTATAATTTTTCTGTAAAATATAGATCTATGTCCACAAACGCTCCGTACATATTGTATGGATCGCTCTGAAATCTTCAGATATAAGGGGGGGGGGGGGGGGGGGGGGGGGAAATGTGTGGTTTATTTTCGATTTTTTTCAAAATATTTAAAAAAGTATGTCCTACAGAAATTTCAAAAACTGTTTTAAAATGTGCAAACCCATACCTTTCATGTGATTTCCCACTTAGTGAGGTAGCCCCCCCTTTTGAAAATTATGGTGGTAATGGGTATTTTTTCAACTCTTTTCAAAATATTTCGAAAAGTATGAAACCTAAAGAAATTTCAAAATCTGTTTTGAAATGTACAAACTGATACCTTTCATTTGATACTCCACATGACCCTATCTTATAAAATGTTGACTTCTTAATTTGCATGGAAAATTTTCGGCTTGGTCTAATAATCCCCTTAAAGATTCCCCTGCGAAGGGGATTATTAGACTTTTTGTCTACAAATCCCCTTACAATCGGATTGAGCTGAATTATTTGGCATGTTTACGAAATTCTCTATTTCCTATATCATTCGTATTAATTTAAAGCTAGCTGTAAGAGAGCACACAATTTTTTTGTATATATTTTGTTGATTTTTGTTGGTTATACCAACCACTAAATTATGTAAAATAAATAAAGATTTTGTGATTATTTAATTCGTTGTTTTTATTTGATTGGTAGCACTCATAGCGCAGCTGCCTTAGGTGTTTCTTACCCCCCAGACCCGGCCAGGCCTTGGATCACCTATCCAGGGTGGGCATTTCACAAGTGAGCCACGGTGGGTCAGATGTCACTTTAAATAAATTGTAGGCTAGTTATGGCTAATTCACCCGGCCTATACGAATTAACTTTATTTCATTTAATAAAATAAAGGTTTAAGAGTATTTATTTATTCTTGTCTAATAACCCCCCCCCCCCCCCTTCCACCAACATAAATTGCGGTTAAGGGGATTTCTATACTTTTTGTCTAATAAGCAGGGGAATCTTTAAGGGGATTATTAGACCAAGCCAAATTTTCACATTAATTTCATTATTTAAAAAAAAATCTTAAAATCTGTACAGGCGCACGAAATGTATTATTATTTTAAATTTAAAGTTGATAGCTGCGGTAGTTGCTGAGTTATTATGGATGGAAAAAAGGACAGACAAAGCGAGACCATAAGGGTTTCAAAACCGATATTCGATCTCGAAACCACTAAAATGAATTAATTAATCGGTCTAGAATTGGCGGAGTAGTCGACGAACATACTTAAAAAAGACATACATAAAACCGAATTTAGAACTCCTCCTTTTTTAAGTCGATTAAAATTGTTACCCAGCCACGCCAGTCAATAGTACAATAGACAGGTGTTTTAGTAGAAATTGTAGTTTTACGAACTTTAAGGTAAGTGCCAGTTTCTCGCAAGATTATTTTAGGATATCTCCGTTGAAAGTAAGTAAACGTTACAGTGGGTATTACTGAGCTCTATATTTTCACTTAGACCAGATACTTGGTGTTGAGTAGTTAACTTTTATGAGAGTTCTCGACGTAATCGCCACGATGTTGGTTCAACGATACAATTTAGAGAGGGAGGAACCGAAAACTACTTTTCATAATTGTGTTATATCAGTTTGAAGACAAGCTTTTCTTGGCGTTTAGAACACTAGTGTTAATTGACGTCTCCTTTAGTTTTATACGTTTGTTTCTTTTCTGACTTGATTTAAAAAGGCTCCAAAACAAAAGCGAATAAATTTACGTAGTTGTGTTCCAGATTTTGCAGTTTATTTTGTCTGAGCTATTCTGACGGGAGAATAGATTTTACTTACGAGTTACCTTCTGGAGTTTTTAGAAACTACTACATTAAAAGCTACTAAATAAGCACATAATATGTTTATCAAAAACAAAATTTATCTAATTACGCAATCACGTAAAATATTAGTAATATGTACGCAATCACGTAAAATATTAGTAATATAGACGTAAAGTAAATGCAGGGTTTAAAGTACCTACCCATCAAATCGATCGACAAGCTTACCCAATGGGTACCTAATTTAAATACCTACCTAGCTATTTGGTATTGTTTTTTGACTTTAACCTTTGGTATATCCATATATTATTCGGTGGAAGAGGAAAGGAATACGTCGTTTTCCGTCGTGCCACGTGTGATTAATCCTTGTATTCATTTCTCGCCGGTAAATTTACTACCTACCTCTATTTTCGTCTACGTTTCGTTACTGGATACCCAATTGACGCTTTTATGTAAAAATAAATGAGAATTTCTGTTATAGGCAGTTTGATCTTTCACTCGACATTCATGATCTGGAAAAAAACATTAGAAGATTTGGTTCGTTTCCAACATATCAATAGGAGATTCATCGATTTAATCATTTGTGAAAACTTTACTTCTGTTATATAGGTATACAATTTTCAAGATACTTATTAAGTTGACGAACTAAGTATCGTATCAGAAACTAGAAACAAAGTGAAGTGGCGCTGTTTTCTCTAGACGGAGTTACAGGACCTAGAACATTAATTCTGCGTAGGATGTGAAAATCTTCCATCTAATTTTAGATATTTTAATATTCGTGGCAATATTAGGGCTTAAATATTTCTCCTTCAATTATTCAACTAATGCTGTATGTGTGGGCGGAAGCTAGACAGGAGGAATATTGAATTCATTTTCATAGGGGACTTGACATTAATACCTAGATGCATTTTATCGTTAGTAAGTAGGATAAAAATAAAATGAAAAGAATATCCCTTCCTAGGCAATGCAGCTCTCCAATCCTATATCAACATGTACTTAGTTTAGTTAATCGATACTAGGATTTGTGTGATGATGTATGAAATTGAACGGACGTGATCAGATCACATCAATTACACACATCATCAGAGCTCATTATATCAAGTTCAAGGGCGGAAAGAAAGGCAATTATGTCCCCGCTGGACTTCAGCTATGTCTATAAATTGCTTGTGGCAGCCACATGACGTTGATATAGCATTCTCTCTTTATTTTGAACTAGCTTCTGTCTGCGACTTCACGTGCGTTTTCCGGGTAGCCTAATATAGCGATAAAAGTAGCCTAATGTTTTATTATTCCATGTCAACTGTAGCTATGCAAACATACATCCAAACATATTAACATCGAAAATGCGAAAGTTTGGGTCGATGGATGGAATAAAGGATGTTTGTTACTTTTTCACGCCAAAACGGAATACTGATTGTGCTGAAATTTTGTATAGTTTGCACAGAAACAAGTTTATAAGTGATATTTCGGGTTTTGTTTTTTTGTTAACATAGGGATGACCAATACAATAAAAGTTTGTGTAAAAAAATTACAAATAATGAATACAAACAAATTAGATTAGTATTTTGTAATTTAAAGATTTTGCATACGAAACAAAAACAAATTGACTCTATACCTACCTATACCTACTCTACCTAATGATGTCCTCTTAGCCGAATCTTCTGCCATGGCGGCCAGTCTCAAAGAAGACTACCCAGGTGCGCAGGACAACTGGAGTGCCCAAGTGTGTGCGCAAACAAAGTGCACCTGCACATTATATATCATCATCATCATCACCATCAACCTTCATTAGTCTACTGCAGGACATAGGCCTCCCTTAATGAGCGCCATAGCGCCCTGTCTGCAGCTTGCCGCATCAAGCATCTGTCTGCAGTCTTTCGCAGGTCGTCATCCCATCCGGCTGGAGGGTGTCCTACACTACGTTTGCCTAGTTACAGTCTCCACTCAAGAACACACTGCCACTTCAGCTTGCAAGTTCTCTGGGCTATGTCGATAACTTTGGTTATCTGTCGGATGTATTTGTTAGGAATCATATCCTTCAGAGAAACTCCGAGCTCCATAGCTCTTTCCATTGCTCGCTGAGCGACTTTGAATTGGTGGACCAACCCTACCGTGAGTGTCCATGTCTTTTAGACTATATTAGACTTTCTATGTAAATCTATCTATATAATCTACTATAGGTAAGGTAGTATATGTACCACACATGGTACTCTACATAATGAAAGCTACCTACTTAGGTAGGTAGGTGTAGATAACGATTGGCCATAATCGATTCAAACGCCAATTAGTAAACTGTTGAAACGTCGGGAAAACCAAAGGTAAAATACACAGAACCCGTGAATAATTAAATTACAGTTAGTAGCGGTTCAATCGAACTAAAATTTGTATCACTACGATTTATAGGTACCGTTAATTGTTAATGTACTTTGCAATCCGTGGCAGTAGTTTTATTGAAATAACAATATTGGGGTGGGCTTTATTTAGGACAATTGTCAACTATTGTACAATATAGATAATTTGACAAATTTCGAAATCAGTGGATCGACGACTACTTTTCTTTGAACTATCTTTGAATGAACTACCTTGAGACTTTTTTGTTATTATAGTGCGTAACCCCACACTAAGGGTAATTTCTAAGAAATCAAATAATATCGCAAAAATTTTTTTTATAACAAAAAACCTTAGAATTAAGCTACGCGACACCTCTCATCAAACGAACTAAATGTAACTTTAGTCTTTGAACAGGATTGGATAAACTTCAATGTTTCCCCTGTAGGTGGAGCTAACGGCGCTAGAGACCGTAGGAAGTCGCAGAGATTTTCGACTCCCACGTCACTTGACTTCGTGGTGTAGTTGGTTATTACATCCCCGTACTGAGGGGAGGACGCGGGTTCAAGTCCCGTCGAAGTCGAAAATTTTTGCGATATTATTTGATTTCTACCTTGAGACCTTGAGAAATAAAAGATTTATTATTATTATTATTATCTTACTATTAAAACTGCTTCACAGATTTTCATCAAACATTATGTTGGCGAAAAATTTTGGGATATTATTTGAAATATTAATTTTATTACTTTATTCACTTGTATGACTCTGTGTTACTTTTACTATATTGAAAACTTACTTTTTCAACGACCGTCCACAGACGACCAATAATAAATATTTATAGTACTTATATTTATGTTTTATGTTTATACCCCAAGGGCAAAGCGGGCCATTAGTAAGAGTTTTGTTTTAACTGTCCACACCTTGACATTGCAAAAGTTTTGATTAATTTGACCATGCCAAATTAAAGTATATAAAATGAAGTCCATGTTATATGTACAAATATATATTTAGATATTTATATAGCTTAGTCTATTTATTTCTTCCTAAACATTATTTCTGATTTCACACCACCGTATATACTTTTTCGATCACTTCTTGTCCATCCTAAGGTTGCCTGGAAGAGATCGCTTTTAGCGATAAGGCCGCCCATTGTAAATTATCTGTATTTGTTTTTTGTTTTATGTGATTGATTTCTTGGAGTGCAAAAAAGATTATTTGTATTTTATTGTTAATATTGAGCATAAATTTGACATTCTACCAAACGTTATTTTAATGATAGCCGACATGAAGGCTCACATTCTACCAACTAAAACTTTTTTCTATCTTATTATTATATTAAAATACCCTATTAGAAAACTAGATACAATTTCAATAAATAAAATTTCTGTTAAACACACTTTTGAACAAAAAACCTATATAAAAATCGGTTCATCCGTTTATAGCTAGAACGGTACAGACAGACCCAGAAGTCAAACTAAAAAACCTATGACGTTTTTATAAGGGTTTAAAAATAGCAGGGATCAAAATCCTTGTCGAGAGAATCAGAATGCATGTAGTGATACCTACATGCATTTTGATTGATCTAAGGAATGTAAGATCGTGCCATCCGCATTGTTGATGTCCAAAGCTATTATTTAACGTGTCACTGCGCAACGGTAATTAATTTACGTCAAACAAACTATCCATGAAAATAGCTGCCGTTAAAAATAATGAAGGCATAAGGAACCAGAATTTGGACTTTCCATTAGCATTAAAGATAAAATGAAGTCATTATGTATTAAATATTTTAGTTTTCTAGCTTATTTATATTTTTGTGGATTTTTCTAACTCTAGGGCGCATTCTGGAACAGAGATAATCGCCTTTGTATGCATTAGATAGTTTTAGTAATGCCTCGAAGTCTATGTTCGGTTTGTCTAGGCAATGGGTTCTCATCTATTTTACTTAGGATTTCATATCACTACTGTTGGTTAACATGTAATTTAACTTGCTAAATATACATTGTCGGCAAATCGCTTAAGTATAAATATTCCTAGCTCTTATAAACCATCTACAATGATAGCAGTCTTTAGCATGCATGCATTCACTTATCAATGACCGGAATGTTGCTACAGGGTTCATTCATTCAGCGTGAAGCTCGCCGCTTATCGCCGCTTATGACCAACTACAGGGTAATCCAAATCAAGTTAGAGTTTTTCTTGAGTTTTTGCTAAAAAATATTTTATTAAAACAGTTGAGATCGTTTTCAAGAAACACGGCGTGTGGTGATTGTTTTGTTTTGATCTATGATGTCTGTGTCTCTCTATTGCTAATTTTTTTATTCTATAACACAAGCTCTGCTTAGCTTGGGGCTACATGATGCTGTGTGGTTTGTCCAGAATTTAAAAAGATCTAGAATCTGTGGTATTTCACTTTATACGTCACAAAACGAAATCGTACTCACAACCCTATCATATTCTTATTCAGAGTACCTTATGTATCCTTGAGAATATCTTTACTATCTGAATAACAGCTGAGCCTAGGCTCCGACTATATTTTCAATAATTCAGATGAATATATTTACGAAACTGTATAGAAATAAGAGTCCTTTCAAAATATAACGGAAGAATCAAAATCGATATTCTATTTTTTTACATATCGTACATATCATTTAACTATACATTCTTACTTTATAACGTTTATTCTTTTTATTTTGCTTTGTGTAGTTTATTATATTATCTGGCGTTAGCTTATATTATAAAAAGTGTAATAGATTTTGTCACACGAATAAATAGATGAAACTTTAATATTAAACTGCCCAGGTACCCAACTAAATGTCATATTTAGGTTTTTCGATTACTTCTTGTTTAGTACCTATCAGGTATTTATTGTAGGAAATAAAACAGGCCACTAATGCCAACATTGAGTAATATCCCAGTAAATTAAGTGAGATTCCATTAGTCGTTGTTATGAGCTGAAGCTGTTAAGAGATATTGTCTCATAAAAATAATAATAATGTTCAAAACAAGTATCAACCTTTTAATACATGGTGGGTTGCAGCATGAAATTCTCTGCTACGAGAAATACCTACGCAGGTGAACCTCGTAGCAAAATTTACCTACTAAAAATTTAGTGTTAGTAGCAAATAGAATTGTAAAAGTAAGCATTGCTGTTTTTGTTATTGTACATCTGATAAAGCATTAGATGTGAAACTTGATAGCTATCTTTAGCAAGTATGAATCAATCAATCAAAATCAAAAACTCTTTATTTCCATAAATACAATAAATGTACACTTAGAACAGGTCAAAACACAAAACAACTACGACACGGAAATAAAGTGATATTTTTGATTTCTGTCGCTTCGATATGTAGACTAAAGTAAAGAAGCGTAGAAGAAACCTTTAGCCTGTTATTTGTTATTGTTCGAGTTGGAGCAAAACCCGTCCCAAGCTTTTTTATCCTCCAGATAATCTGATATTTTATAGTAAGCTTTTTTTCACAGCAAGGTTTTGACAATTTGTTTGAATTTATTTACTGATAATTTTTGCGACTCACTAGGAGTTTTGTTGTAGAAATATAGACTTAGGCCGCACTGCACAACGGGACATATACTCTGTTCGCGTAGAATGTCTAGGGAAATCAGAGACTGCGCGTCATTGGTCGCAGATTTGGTAAAATGTGGTAGATAGTGTAGTGAGCGATATAAACGCAGCCTAACATTTTAAAAGAATGGTCACCCCGCGGACCTATCACGGTTACTCACGGTGCTAATGGCGTCCTTTTCATTTCCATACAATTGCGCAAGAACGAGCTCCCTATATTTTTCTTTAAATCTCATGGTTTCGGATTAGGCCATCCACTACCATCTCAAAACGCCACACTGTATAGCAAATTTGTCTGTTTTTTTTTCAAATTGTGCGAATGTTATAGTTTAATTACATAAATAAAAAGAACTAGGTAATTAGTAGTTGTTTTTATTTAACTGAAATTGATGGTAGCTAGCTTGGATGATAATTATTATCATCCAAGCTAGCTACCATCCTTCAGTGCGGCCGTGCCTTTAGTATATCGTCGCCGTAGAGCGAAAAGTCACTAACTAGGTCATTTGGTGTTTTGAGTTATGAAGGTTTAAAGTTTTGAAAAACAAAATAAAATCATAACTTTCTTTCGGTATGGGATATTTCTAATTTTATGGTCTCATATGTTAGGAAATATAAAAGCTCTTAAGGTCAATTCACTACAGTCAATGAATGACTGATATTTTCAGGGAAAATGAAAAAATAACTGACTTAGTTACTTTTCGCCCTCAAATCTTGTACTAACTTTGTGAGACAATGATTTGTTAAAAGTCACCAACTGACTTTTCACCCGTGTTTGGATAAGTTTATTTAGTGTTTAAGTAATTTTTCTAACGCTCTTATCTGCTTAATTTTATATAATTTCTATTTCTCGAATCAGGTAATCAATAAGAAAATGATAAATAATCAAATGCAGTTGTCATACTTCCTTGAAAAATACAAAAAAAAACGCATTCAGAACAAGTTAAAAGTAAATTAATGTTTTTGACGTATTGTTAAGATTTTAAATATTGAAATCCTATTAAAATGATTAATGATAGCATTCTGGTCCAGTGAGTCTTAACATTGTGAATGTCGTAATTCTTGATCATGATTATCGCTTTTCCATGGCATAATCGCTTCTCAAACATAGACCGATGACTGAGTAAGCTTTCACAATACGGCCTTATAGTGGCATCGGGCACCAGAAGCTTTTCTGCAACATCTTTGTGTGTAGCTGTAAAGTAGAGAGTACTCGTACAATGAATGAAGATAACGGGGAATGGTCCAGTTCAGACGACGAACGCATATCAACGGGTTTTTTTTCTTGGCCTCTGAAATACATTTCAGTGTGGTACAAACGAACATTACCTGGACGGAGGGCAGTTACCCGAAATATTCAAGTTAGCAAATTTTACTGAAAGGAAACATTCCTTTATATTATTTAAACTACTGCACTACTTGAGAAGGCAACAAGAGCCTGTAGTGGTCCACTACTGGACGCAGGCCTCCCCCTGATAAGCGCCTTATTGGTTTTTATCACATAGAGGGTTATGTCCATAATCCCCATGCTGGACATGGGGGTTGGGGATCGCAGTTCGGTGGTAGAATTGTTCTGCAAGGGCGCTGCTGCCCGCCCCCGGTGGATATCCCTTAGTCGCCTCTTACGACACCCGCGGGAAGAGTTGGGGTGGTGCAAATTCTAAGCCGGCACCACACAGCGAACTACGCTGAGTCCTCGCCGAGTCATCCATTCTTTACGGGAGTGACATGGTCATGTTGACAAAACTCCTTTAAAATAAATAAAGAAAAAAAGAGTCATCCATACTGCAATGCTTGAAAACGAATGTTTTCAATCAGTGCGTCTTACCCGTCATGACCTATGGAGCTGAGACGTGGACACTCACCTTAGGGCTGATCCACCAGTTCAAAGTCGCTCAACGAGCTATGAAAAGAGTAATGCTCGGAGCTGTTCTAAGGGATAGGACTCGTAACGAATACATCTGACAGAGAATCAAAGTTATCGACATAGCTCTAAGAATAAGCATGCTAAAGTGGTAGCGTGCCGGCCATGTCTCGCAAAAACCAACAACCGTGTTCTTGAGAGGAGACCGGGACTCGGCAAACGTAGTGTAGGACGCCCTCCACCCAGGTGGAGACGGCCTGCCAAAGACTGCAGTCAGATGTCGGACGCGGCAAACTGAAGACACGGTGCTATGGCGCTCATTAAGGGAAGGCCTATGTCCAGCAGTAGACTAACGATGTTGATGAACCAGCGAAGACGTTTTGGACAGGTGGCTAGGGCCTAATATAAGTCACTAGCCACCGAGTAAGCAAAATCAAGAGCGTAAAAGTAACTAAATTGCACGTTTAATTGTCTATCCTAACACAGACGTACGAAAGTTTGGCTTTAATAAATCAACAAAACACTTTAGCAATCATTCAAAACCAAACTTTGTAGTCAAAATTTTGAGGCGAAAACTAACTTAACATGTTAAATGATTTCTTGCTTTAAAATTATGAAGTACAATTATCGCAAATAGCTATCTAGAAGACACTAAGTCGACTTGGTTAGTTTTCGCTTTCAAGTTGTGTATCAAACCTGCTACCACATAACTAATCAAGTATATTTAGTTATTTCTCGACTAGACTGGGTCCTAGCAACAAGTTATTATTTTAGAAAAGAAAGTAACCAACCCGACTTAGGTTTATATTTTGCAATTCTTTCAAGTAGGAAAAAAGTATCTAAGCCTACTTAGTTGGTTTTCGACTAAAATGCTGTAAGCCAAATGTAGAGTTAGTGAATTTTTTGCACAACCTAAAATGAAAACCGTGATAGCTAGGGATACGGTTGTCAGACTGAAAAATGCAGAAAAAATCGGGGATTTTGATGGCACATCTAACTCGATTTGGGCCAAATAGCGAGTTAGTGACTTTTCGCTCTACGGCGACGATATTATTATTATAGTGTAAGTATAATGTAAGCACCTAGGTAGAATTTTATCATCACACAAACTAGCTCTTCTGTTCCCATTGTGGCAAAGCACTATTCAGCCGCCGAGAACTGTGCTTATCTTTGAAATACTAACTGCTGCATAGAGCTTCGTTTGTAAGCAAAATAATGTAAAACAAAACAAAAGGAAGAAAAAAAGAGATTATTGATTATTATATATATTAACTAGTTTATGCCCGCGGCTTCGCACGCATGTTTTCCATGGAAACGTTTAAAGGTGATTTCTATCCAACGGGAACTGATCTATGGGATAAAAAGTAGCCTATGTTTGATTCCAGGATTAGAATTATCTGTATGCAAAATTTTATCCCGATCCGTTCAGTAGTTTTGGCGTGAAGAGGTAATATCCAGCCATCCATCTATCCATACATCCATCCAAACTTTCGCATTTATAATATTGGTGTGACTGGACGATCGCCTCGTGGTTTCACCCGCGTAGTTTCCGTTCCCGTGGGAATTCCGGGATAAAATATGAACACTCCACAAAAGTAAGCATCCTAACGGTGAAAGAATTTTTCAAATCGGTCCAGTAGTTTCGAAGCCTTTTCAATACAAACAAACAATCAAATCTTTCCTCTTTATATTATTACTTAGAGATTGTGATATTTTTTTATCGACTTGAAATAAGGAGGTTCTTTGTTCTGTGCTGGAGAAATATGTAAACATACATTCATGTTGACCCATTTCTCCGTTAATTGAAGATTGATTATGAAAATTAGTTTGGTTTTGTACTATGATACCGAGTTTGTCACATAGGTAAAAGTTTTATTCCCGTGGGATGATGACCTACTATATATTTGTTCCGCAAAAACAAAAACAAAAAAAACAAATATTAAAAAAACATAAGGAACTCCAAGTCGATTTTTACTTTTTCATTTTGTTATTTCCATTATCCTCAAAACATCTCAAAATGTTGAAGCAAACAAACCGACAAACAATCACAAAACTCTCCTGTAACTCTGTATCAGTAGGAAACTGCAAGAAGCGCTGAGAGAGAATGCTCATTTAAATGAATGGCA
The DNA here is from genome assembly GCA_963564075.1 of Eupithecia subfuscata. NCBI lineage: Eukaryota > Metazoa > Arthropoda > Insecta > Lepidoptera > Geometridae > Eupithecia > Eupithecia subfuscata. Next base: position 8,376,172 of record OY751109.1, on the reverse strand, counting down.
CCAGATTACTTTAGAACTTGCGTTCATATTGCATTTCGCATTCGGGTCTTCGATATCGCTAATGTTCCGGAAACGAAGGTACGAATGTAGACTTATCAATAGGAGCCAACTGTAGTTTATGCCCACGAATTCACGTATGCAGATGGTAGAGATAAACCATTTTAAAAATGCACGCCGAGTGTATGACTTTTTGTGGAGGGAGCGTGCACTTTTAGAATGGTTTATATCTACCTAAATTCGTAGCACTTATCAGCGTACACAGTTTTTCTTACTGTGAAAATCATATCGATGTCTTAATGACAAAAAGGGATAACCGCCAATAAACAAATCTTACTAGAAAAAATTCTAAAGGAGAAATGGTTGAATTTTAAAATTGCCATGTAGCTTTCCCGCCGAGTAAGCTAGATATGAGAGAACTGACAGATAATGAATATAATCGCAAATTATATAATTGGCTTTATGATAACAGATTTTTTACTATAGCTGATTATTTTGTAATTTAAATTTACATAAATGTTTGACATGTACTAAATTTAATTTAATGTCATTTCTCTGACAAATATTCCTTTGGACGGTTGTAATTTTAAGCATAGTGTTCGATATAATTTTTTAATATTGTTAATTACTACTAAACATTTGCACGACTATCAAGTCAAATATAGTGTACTCTATTTTTAGGACCATTATTATTAACCTATATTTATGAAAATAAACACCATCATTTCATTCCATTATGAAAAAAAGTATTGGCTGGCCTTTGTCGAACACTACGCAGCCGCAGGACTTTTCCAAGAAGGCTTGGAAAAGTCCTACGGGTGCGTAGTAATTCTATCTGTATCATCCCACACAGAGAGAAGACAAACGCTCTGGGCTATAATTAATTAAAAATAACATAATTAATATTGTCCATTACCAAGTGGTACTTACATAGGTACTTATTCACCGTAAAATTTTCTCGTTAATTACATTTAATGATATTTACACGCCCCTGATTTTGTCGTGCTTAGCGGATATTATATTGAGATACTTAGAAGAACTTGATTAATATTCTTATTATTGGGGTACCGAGGCTCTTCGGTTTTTTTTTTTAAATTATCTGAGCGTCTGGTCGAAGCGACGCGTGACCCGAGAGCTGGTGAGTATCTGGCGCAGCGCATCAGCATTGCCATACAGCGTCTTGGGGACGCTTCCGACTGGTATTACAAATTGAGTGATATACCTAGATCAGTTGAGCTACCAGTAGATTGTTCACAATTGTAAGTACTAGTTCTAATTTATTTCTATTATTTGATTGTAATTTTCTTTGTGAATAAAGACATATTTTCATTAATATTAACTATTAGACGATCGCCTTGCGGTTTCACCCGCGTAGTTCCCGTTCCCGTGGGAATTCCGGGATAAGATACCTATAGCCTATGCCACTCCCTGAAAAGTAAGCTTCCTAATGGTGAAAGAATTTTTAAATCGGTTCAGTAGTTTCGGAGCCTATTCAATACAAACAAACAAACAATCAAATCTTTCCTCTTTACAATATGTATTAGTATAGATACCTGAGTACCTTATTACTGTAAATATCAGTAGGTAAAGGATTACTTATTGTAGTGCCCCTTATTAGGTATGTTTATAGTAATAAGAACAGAATAAACATTTATTAAAGCACACACAAAAAAAACTGAGGGAAAGTAAAAACAAAAAATTTACTTACGCTAAAACATTACATTAAAATTAATAATGTTGATGATGATGAGATATTTTATTCAAATGGTTTAAAAATTAATATACTGCCTCATTAAATACATAGGTACCTGAAAAAGTTCTCCTGTGCTTGCGCGCACACTTGTGCACTATAATATGTCCTTCGCATCTGGCTAGTCTCTGATGAAACTGACCGCCGAAATTTGGCTAGGAGGACATTATTATTACTACCTAAAAAAACAGAACCTGTTGTAGGAATATACTTCGAAAAAAACCCTATGGGATAATTTATCGTAGGTATTCATACTAAAAGCTACTTAACTCAGCTGTCATAATATATCAAGGTTTTTGTGAACAACACACGACAAACAACAACCACGTGCAAAATGACCACATTTGGCATTTTTTCAATTCCACTATGATACCTACTCGTTCATATAACTCTGCTCCAAAAAGTTTACCATGACATCATTTACTCTCATGTAGGTAGGTAAGGGACTTAGGTAGGGTAGACCACTCTAATGTCCTAAAGGTGTAAATAACTATGAACTATATTCGGTTCTCGAATTCGAATTTGAACCTTTTTCGTTGCGCTAGTGCAGGCTTTGCTGAAGTTTTTATTTTTTAAATTATTCCTTAGCTACCTTGTTGTGTTTGGTTATTGTTAAGATTTGATGTAAAATAATATCTTGGACTCTAGAACCAAGTAAGTAAATACAATGTGTCCGGTCACCGGTGTCGGAGACTTTGGGGGGGTGAAGTACGGTAAATTTTTTCGACAAATCACTATCTCTATTTTTTTTTCTCTCTCCATGATAAAATGGCAGCCATTTTGTTTTTTGTTGCCTCGAAGCACGGGTGCTAGTACTGATTAAGGTATAGCTACCCATGTAGAGGTCTTAGGAAAACGATAGAGGACTCATTTGATAGCCAATAATGTAGACAATAAAGAAATGTTAACATTGTTGCAATTTCTATTTTATAATAAAAGAAAAGAGAATTTATAAAACAAAAAAAATAGTTTTTCTTAACATTTTTTTTGAAATTATTAGCTTTTTCTTAAAATCGAAACTGTCAAGCTGCATGTTTTTAGTTATTGAACGATAGTACAATGTGTGCTTCAAAATAAGTCTTGCATCTTAGCCCTAAGTAAGATAATTTAGAAGTTATGACGGTTTGAATATGACCCTTGAAAGCTTGAATATCCCGCTATGATCCGACACGCTACACAACATGGGTCAATTAGAGCAACAGCTTGTTTGCAATACCACGGAGGACATTTTGAATCGTGGCTGTAACCTTTGTATTGATTTTGATAGTCAAATCATTAAAATATCGAATCGATTTATTTTGTTTTCTTTTTGGACTCCAGGATTTAGAGACACTTACCATTTTTAAATCGTCATAACTTCTAAACTATCTTATTTAGGGCTAAGATCCAAGACTTATTTTGAAGCAGACATTCTGTACTATCGTTCAGTAACAAAAAACATGTAGCTTGACAGTTTCGATTTTATGAAAAAGCTAATAATTTCAAAAAAAAAAAAATGTTAAGAAAAACTTTTTTTCTTTTATAAATTATCTTTTCTTCTATTATAAAATAGAAATTGCAACAATGTTAACATTGTCTTCGAAGGTACCTACTTAAATTCTCACTTTAATTAATATGTATTTATTTCATTTCACCACTACAGCAAAACTGAACAACATTAGTCTTATGTAATTTTCAATTTAACTACTTATGTGTAATTAAATTAACTAACTATTCTCGTAATATTAATTTAAAATAACGTAGGCTAACTACTGTAAATAATTCTTACCTTTTTCATCCTGTCCAGAGGAGGGCGATACTGAACGCGACACAGTTTTATACTTTTAGCGTCAGTATCGTTGCATTATGTTTTAGTTCATAAATATGTACATGGTATCAAATAAACGATTTGAATTTGAATTGCTCTAATGTCTACATTATTGGCTATCAAATGAGTCCTCTATCGTCTTCCTAAGACCTCTACATGGGTAGCTATATCTTAATCAGTACAAGCACCCGTGCTTCGAAGCAACAGAAAACAAAATGGCTGCCAATTTATCATGGAGAGAGAAAAAAAATAGGGATAGTGATTTGTCGATAAAATTTACCGTATTTCACCCCCCAAAGTCTCCGACACCGGTGACCGGACACATTGTATAGTAGTCGGTCGAAACTGCATAGACAACGCGTTGTCTGCTAGCGACGCGGTCAGCGCGTGGACAGCTTGCGGTCAGCACGATTTGAGGCGGAGGCGTGCAGGACCTACATGTGCTATTATATTATATATTACTACCTGCTGCCCGCCGCATCGCACGCGTTGTTTCTATAGAAACGCTTAAAGGTGATTTATATCCCATGGTAACTGATTTATGGGATAAAAAGTACCTATGTTTTATTCCAGGCCTAGAATTATCTGTATGCAAAATTTCAGCCAGATCCGTGCAGTAGTCTTGGCGTGAAGAAGTAACAAACATCCATCCATCTATCCATCCAATCCATCCAAACCTTCTCATTTATAATAATAATTATTTATTTCATCACAAATATACATGCATACATAATACAACAATCACTACATAAACTTAGATTTATTCTTATTTTGCTACATTATATTAAGACTAATAGTGACTCACTTTGATCTCTACACTAGGATACCCTGTGCTGTAGAGTCAAAAAGTAGTATCTATGTAGTTTAAACATGTGTTCGGACCATGCTTAGGTGACTTTGAGATCTTACGTGTGTTGTCTTGTATAATATTAGTGTGATGATGTGATGTGATAATGCTTAAGCGTTTCACCTTTTGTTGCGATAGGTACCTATTAACTTCACTACAGTGAGATAGATACTAAACGAAGGCAGTACATCTCCACCATATTATTCAAAACAAAGCCTTCAAGGGCCCCGAGGGATAACCCTTTTTACCAAAATTAAAGTATTACCTATTCTATCTCTTCACAGATCCTAGAAATACCTAATTGTCTTAACTAGGAAAGAATTGGCGAACCCTAAATAATGGCTAGAGTTTAGCTAAACTTGTGACAATAATTATGATTTATGCTCATAATTTGTTTTACTTTCACTGTCGGAGTTAATTTAGCGTTAAATTCTGTCATTTTAATTAAACCATAAGTCATCTCTTCCATATTTTCGAAATAAACACATCAAACATTTTATTTTCGGAGCCGTGTTTTCAAGTTAGTTTTTTATGTTATCGTTTACTTTTATGGTTCGTTCTAATATATAATACCTATACATTTTAATTATTATATTTTTGTAGCACATAAACTCGGTTTTAAATTCGAATAAAAGCATTATAATTTGTATAGAGCTCATTTCCGGCGGGTGTCTGTCCGAATCAATCATGGAGTCAAAACATACTGAATGTTTTAAAGCTCAGCTGATCTTTGTTTACAAATCAAGTCGACTGCTAAATAATTTTGAATTAACATAATAGGTTCCATCTTCCGAGGACATCCGTGAGGGCGGGTGCGGCGGCAGATTTGGCCGAAGATCTCAAGAGGCGCAAATATGCAGGTCTCGACAGAGCCTACACATTTGCTCCCCTTGGAGTCGAGACCCTAGGTCCGTGGGGTACCGAGGCTCTTCGGGTTTTCAAAAAACTATCTGAGCGTCTGGTCGAAGCGACGCGTGACCCGAGAGCTGGTGAATATCTGGCACAGCGTATCAGCATTGCCATACAGCGTGGCAATGCAGCCAGCGTCTTGGGGACGCTTCCGACTGGTGTTGATATGGATCAGTTGAGCTATCTGTAGACTGTTTGCAACAGTCGGCAGTTAGCTCAATTGTTTCAATTGTAAATACTAGTATAATTTTCTTTGTGAATAAATGTTAACATAATAGGTTGACGTTTTAGTTCATTTCCCATCCGTTTAGTTAGGTAAGTACTTCATGAAAATTATAGATGCTGAAATTCTGCATATAAATATTAAAATATGATAGTAGGTACGTCTAAGAAGTTAATGAGCATGTCAGTTTAAAATTAATTCCGCATGTATTACTTACAAATAACAACACATGTTAAAACAAGTGAAGAGAACCTAAAGGCTTGGCCTGGCTTTCAAAAAATATCCTTCAAATACAGACTCTTTGTTTGTGATCCTTTTTGAGTACCTACAAAACTCCATTTATCAAAGCATAAAAACAAATTTTAAATTCCGAACAACCCGATCGAAGGTATTCGATCTAAATTCGAGACTTCACATTGGATGCACGCACAAACAAAAATGCACCTTGCTCTTACCAAGTTATTCACAAAGTTGTGTGTCGCGATCGCGTCACCGGCACCGTTCGGAATGTTGGCTCGGCACGGGCGTCCCATGCCAAAGCCGGGGTCGTACTGGCTGATAATAAACTGATAGTGAACGCACTTTGCACCAGCCTCTTGTAATGATTCCTTGGTGGCTTCTGCGTTACATTTCACGAGAGCTACGTACATTATGAATTCAATTGTAAAGGATCATCAGGGCATGCATCCTCATTATAAGGAAGAAGGAATCTTGGAGTAATTGGCGATAATCAGGGGCTGAAATCAAAATGGCCAGAGCGAGGCGGCGGCTTCGGCGGCAGTAGCGTTAGTAGGTTTTGCTTTGCAACCAAAAGAAATGCAAGAAGAGAAACCTGAGCGGTGATGACTTTCAAGAACTCATCACTTAGTCTCATCACCTACTGTGTTTCATAGAAAATATAATGTTCTAGTCTAGACGATGCTGTGTGGATTGTCCAGAATAATTTATTTATCGGTTGGGAAGCTTTTTATGGATGTAAAGGCGCAACGTAAGTAATTTGGGCATCATAAAAACGTCATAAGCAACACCCTCAAAGATATCCGTAAAACACTTCAAGGTTTCCGTCAATTTCAGTCAAGTATTGGTTCTGCGGGAAAGCCCATTTATTGTAAAAGGATTTTTGCGGGTGATGAATTTTCTTTCAAAAGTTTTTATGTGTTGTCTAACTTTGAAATTGGAACGTTATAAAAGAGTTCATTATAAGAAAGAGTTTGGTTTATTTCATAAACTTTATAAGGTTGCCTGCCTTATACATTTGTTCATTGATTTTGTTAAAGATCTGCGAATGTACCTACGGCTTATCTATTTGATTAAGACGGTTTTTTTGTTGAAAATAACCTTTTCAGCTACAGTGCTAGATATATTTAGTCATGCAAAATCATATGTCCCTATTTTTTACAGATAGGATTTAAATACCTTGTTTATTTACTAAGATTATGGAAAATTACAAAGATAAAAGGTGCAACAGATGTTGAAAGTTTAATGAGCGGAAGAGCTCTTTCATGCTAGTTTCATAGGCTCTGAAATGGGCCAGCTGTTTGGCCCTTCAGATTATCCCTTTGAAAATAATACGCCTGTTTATTGGTGCGTTGAGAGCTGCGCTGTCCTACTGGACAGTCTGTATAAAATATAATTATGTATAGTTCTTAACAATATATGATTACAACAATCCAATAAATTTTTAATCGGGGTGAAATAAAATCACATCTGTGTTTTTCTGAAAGAGTGAAGGTTTTATTATTCTCAATTTTTACTTAGGTACAAAAAACAGTAAAACAAGACTTTGTTTGTAATGTTTCTAACCGGAAAGAGAAACAACATTAAAGCGACTGATTCACTATTAAATCCTTCACTAACACAATTATTTTACTTTTTCTTATAAAAATTACACGTTGTGCTTTCAAACAGGGACTTTCAAAAATGTTTATTTCTCTTGTCTTTTACATGGTTTGACACTAGATCAAATTCTGACACTGACATTGACAAATGCTTCCAAAGGTGGTTTTCCTTCATAAGCGGTAGGTCGCCATAAACAGAGACTAGGCGAGTAGAAGCGCGTCAAAATTCATATGAATGCAATCGTAATTGTAGATACAAGTCCATCCAAATTGATAAGTTTTTGTTTTTATAATGACTAAAAAATAGTATTGATACCTAAGTATATCTTCTGGCCATAAATTTCATGGTAATCCTGGACCTGTTCCGGCCTATAAAGCCTTGGAAAAGGTCCAGAAAGGTTCAATGCCCGTGTTCGTCTTATATGGCAGTTTAATAGGCACACTTGGCTTTAGAAATAAGTTACATTTCGGCCGCGGAATATGGTGCCATGTGAAAATGAGACTACTAGCTAGCTAGCTACTACTACTAGCTGGACTACTAACTGTGTGGTGCCGGCTTAGAATTTACACCACCTCAATTCTTCCCGCGGGTGTCGTAAGTGGCGACTAAGGGATATCAACCGGGAGCGGGCAGCAGCGCCCCTGCAGAACAATTCTACCACCGAACTGCGATGCCCAACCGGCGTGCTCTGCGTGGGGATTATGGGCATAACCCCCCATGAGATAAAAGTTAATAATGCGCTTATCAGGGGGAGGCCTGCGTCAAGCAGTGGACCAATATAGGCTGTTGAGGAGAGGGAGAAAATGAGACTCGACACTGATGATGTCCTCCTAGCCGAATTTCGGCCACGGCAGCGAGTCTTACTTAACGGAGACTAGTCAAGTACGCAGGACATAATAATATATTATAATGTCTAGGTGTGTTCGCAAAAACAGGTGCACTCTCTATTCCCACACTCTCAAATTCCGATGCGACAGCTGACCGACAAAACCGGGCAGAGGTCAGGAGCAGGACCAACGGCTTAACGAGGCACGACGCGATGGTAGAACACCGCCAACTTCCTGACTCTGCGAATTTAGGTTGCTAGTACAAATCCTTTAAGTAACAATTTAGTCCCGACCTGGGACTTGAATCCGGGACTTTATCATCAGCGGTTAAAAACGCGACCGCTAGGCCAACAAGGCACTCAACGACTCGACACTACAGCAACTATCAAGATAAAGTAGAGTGCTTGGTTGCCAACAAGATTAGGACGATACTAACACCAAATAATGGTGACGTTTTCGCAACATAACATACGCGTTAACGAATGCTATACTTGATTACTTACGATGGCAACACCTGAAGCCTTTCCGCGAGGAAATGAAATTATAACCAAAGTAGGTAACGAAGAGATTCGGACGAGATGTCCCTTTCACTTTTGGTTGAGGGTACAACTCATCCGAATCTAAAACCAAGCGATTTTAGATTCGGACGAGATGTACCCCTACTCAAAAGTGAAGTCATCACAGGGCAAGGACATCTCGTCCGCGGATGAGTTTTAGATTCGGACCAGATGTACCCTAACCCAGATAAACCAGTCTAAAAATGCACGCCCCTTTTACTATAGAAACTATCGTCGTTTGACGAATTCATTACGGATGAAAGGGATGAAATTGGTGTTCTTCCAACACAAATAAGGTTCGTAGTTAACCCACCTACATCCGTAATAAATGCACGCCCCCTCCACAAAACGTCATAGGTACCTACACTCGGCGTGCATTTTTAGAATGGTTTATCTCTACCTGTGTTTGTGATTCATCTGAAAGGCGAAAGTACTACACCATTTTTACCTGATTCGTTTTCACACGTGACATGTGAAATTGTGGATTTTCACAGTTTTCAAGGAAATCTGAAAGCGCACGACAAAATCGAATGCCATTGAAACAATTAAATTGACATAAATTCGCTGTCCACCGAATAAGTAGAGGATAAAGGTCGTCGCACACGTAGGCCACACCGCTCCGACAGCATGGAGGTGCGGGAACCTTCATGCCTCCACCTCAAATCGTATTGACCGCACGCTGTCCATGCGGCTATCTAAAATTCTAAAGCATACGAGTCTACGATTCACATGGACTTAATTCCATATTTGAATGCTAATTTTTATGTTATTGTGCTACAAATCATTGTCCATGACTGACTCCAGTCGTACTGCTCTTCGCACGTCCCTTAAAAAGGATCTCTAGTTAACACTACACGTGGGAAATTAAACTGTTTGTATTTACAATTTGAAGGATTGAAAATTTATTAAATTATTTTAAACTAACTGCATTCTTACTACCCATGATCCTATTACCCATTTTCCCGTAGGAACGAAGCATTTTCCCGCGGTAAAAAGTAGCCCATGTTCATCAGGAATAATGTGGGCTTCTAATGGTGAAATAATTTTTCAAATCGGTCCAGTAGTTTCGGAGCCAATACAAACAAACAAACAATCAAATCCTTCCTCTTTACAATATTAGTCTAGACTAACCTTTATGGAAGTACCTACGAACTAGGTATTTATAAATTTATCTGCTAAGATTCTGAGTTAATTAACGAGATAGCAAAGGTAATTCAGATGATCCGGAAATTATCGCATCAGTTCGCTATTGCAGCAAAAAGGCAATTTGCCGTATACAAAATTACGTGAAGCGATGTAATCGAATACCACGACTCATTACAATTTAATTTTTATCTCGATCGAACGGTATTTTAGCTAAAATGCTTAATTTACCAAACGAAGGCAAAAATGTGCGCAAACGAGCAACTAAACCAACGACCAATTGTTTCAGTGGAGCATTACGGACAAAGGCCAGAAAGTGTGTCTTGGCCTCCTGATAAGAGAGGTCATAATTTTTGTCTTGTGCAGTTTCCGGGTAGTCCGCTTCTACTACATCTTTTCAGCGGAAGACCGCAGGCGTTGGCGACCGAACCGCGATCCCAACTCGCATACCCAGTGTGGGGATTTAGGGGCACTACCTCGCCACATTTGACGACCAATGTGGCGCGGCGGGCGCCAGGTCCGCCTGCGACGCAGAAGGTGGCGGGTTCGATTCCCGTCTTAGGACAAATGTTTGTACTATCTGCAAAAATATGTTCTAGGTGTTCTGCGTATTTACTATGCTCAACAAAAAATCTATGTAATGTATTGTATTAAGTATCGGTCATCTAGTACAGGGTACTAGGGTCTACCCTTGACAAAAGCTCTGCTTAGCTTGGGGCTATATGATGCTGTTATGATCCAGCATTATTATTTGTATCATATGATAATAGCCACTAAGGTGTACCAGTATAAGCAGTAGATGTAGTATTAGGTATGCCTAGATCATAAAATAAATTATGACGAATCCTGGGTTGGCATCGTTTGCGATTCCAGCACATTGTAGGTACTTTACCTAATGTGGTACAGGCAATTTTTGTCATTCGTGTGAGTAACATCTTTATTCATGACACGAGGTTAAAGTTATTCCTGATCACGTAGGCTTTCCGTTTTATTTGGAATGATAAATACTTATTCTCTGAGATTTAATCAACTGCATGTAAAGAGATAAAGTTATGGACATATTACCAATACCATTTTGTAGCTAACTACAGTATAGATTTACGGATTATGTCGTTTTGTTGAATGGACTACAACTATACAAAATAATGTAAAAATATATTTAATAATTTTGTAGAAGAGTGCGAAATAGGTGAATAAAAGTTTATAACTATATTTCTTTCGATGATTTACCTAATTTGACTAGGATTTGACAAGTCGGCAACATTTTTTAAATTATTTACAACAAGATATTCTGAAAATTTTGCTTAAGCAAAACCTTACACGGGAAACCAAAATGAGCTTGTACAGTTACTATAAATCTGGTTACTTACATATTTTTGTAAAATCGTGTGTTTTCGCCTAAATTTAAATCAATTTAATGCCTTTCATGAATAGCTATAAAAGCATCAAGTGATTTATAACTTCCCTTGTTTGGTTTATACTTTATGACTTCATTTTCGCTATAAATATTAATGAACATTTGTAATTACCATTAACGGAATTCATGGACTATATTTACAAATAGCTCTTTACCAAATGAGGACTATTTGAAATGTTAGTTATGTAAATGATAGTTTTATTTCCTTTTTTGTTAGATTCATAACCATTCCGCCAGAAAGGTACCCCCTACACAGCTTTGGATTTGCTAACCATTGTAAAAGGCTTTTATGTATAATTCACGGCAAAAAAGATTTTTACAAACAATGCTGTTGACATCAATGGGGACACTCGAAGAAGTATGATTATGGACGCAATAAACTAATTAATAGAAGAGGCCTATGTCCAGCAGTTGACTTATATTGTCTGATGATGAAGAAACAAAATATTATGAGATAAGAGCTTTATCACGTTTGGTTGACCGATATAGTAGACTCATAGTGGACTAGGTACCTACACATGGATTATCCATTGTTATCATGCTCTTAAAACACCCGTGAAAACCTTTTAAAAACTTAGGTCAACAGAAGAAAACATACGACACTTAGCTATTAGGTACCTACTTAAAGTTCAGAGGGTAAGTTCCTGTATCCAGACTTAAGGACATAGCACATCTGTGAAACAACACTTCCGCACAACTCCCGCACGCCTCCACCTCAAAACGCGACGACTGCATGCTGTCCACGCAGCGACAGCTGGCAGCAAGCTCGTTGTCCATGCACGTTCAGCTAAGAGCCGTATGATCTTACAACATGCTTCAAGCGAGCGATCTACGCGGCTACTCGCTTGAAGTTCGTGGTTAGCGAGGCGTATGGCAAGGAGTTCCTAAGTTGCAAGCTCGCTCATAGCGCACTGTCTGCTGTTTCATGCTGTCAATATCTAAAGATAACGAGTTAAGGTTCGTATTCGAAAGCTCATTTTTGTGTTGTAGAGTAGCGGCGTGGCTCATGTATGCTACAACCTTTATCCATGTAAACCTCTGATTTTCGTAATATCATCGCTGGCCACGACCGCGTCCAATATTTTAATTTAACCGGTGAGTGTCATATTATGCCCTGATAAACAGCTCAGAAATAATTCGTTTCGTATGGTTTACAAAGCTGTCATGTTTGGATGGGCTTGATTGGACTCGACGGACATATAGTGAATTACTGAAGTGCAAAATTAATGAAGCTTCATCGAAAAGTCTGATGATGACAAAACAGCGATTGATCAGAACGTAATAAAAAAGTAAACGTAATAAAAACTTCTTATGTCATACTATTTGTCAATCCTGGCTAGTTGCTGCGAACACCACTTTAAAAGGGACCAAAATCCAAAAAAAAATAGTATCTTCTCTAAATAAAATTAAGAACCGAAACACGTATTTAATCATAATTTAAAAAAAAACCAGACTCGATTTCCGCCATTCCACTTATTTTAGAAAAATGTCCCCCACATTTCGCAAAAACGGCTTTTACAAACGCCCACAAAATGTCGCTAAAGAACCTCAAAGGAGTTCAGGCGAGTTTTTAATAACTCATTTATCAAAATCGCTTCAGCCGTTTGGACGCATCCAGGTCAATAAAGAGACCAATTTCGGGGTATACTCTTTCCAATAAAAAAGATTTATCAAAATCGGACTACTCTGTAAAAAGTTATGCGTACATAGAAAAATATACGCGTCAACTTGAGAATCTTTTTCCGTTTTTCGTGCGTACAAAATGACATCGCATATACTTACCTACGCTATCGATGATTCAGTGACGTATTTTTTCTCTATTCTACTCTAGACCCCGTGCATTATCCATGTTATCCATTGTCAAGCCAAGCATTTATGCCTGTGCCTGACTACAGATAAGATAACCACATAGAAACTCTCAGAAAACATATATAACCCACACCCACGCCTCGCGGGAAAAAGTCCAGAACTGTACATGTGGTGCAACTCAAAGCAGTTTGGAACTCCCAAACGCAACCCCCGTCGAATCCTGAATAAAGATGGACCACGTGTTGGCCATTCGCTAGTCTAGTCTACGAGGTACAAACGGGTGTTTTTGAACAGTAGCCAACTTGAGGCAATGTCCAGTCCAGCCCATTTGTTGCATAGATAACGGAAGCGATCGACCTACATGCAGGCAGTCAATGCACTTTACAAATTTTCGGATACGAGATTCGGGACATAGACTATTGGCTCTTTTTGGCCTTTTGACTTCTAAATAATACCATTTATTAATGGCTTTTAATGTAAAGGATTCAACCGATTGTGATCTGAAAATTTGAATTATAAAGTTTGTTTGGAGAATAAAACTAAAGCACTTACCAGCCTATTTAACTATTTAGGTAGTTACGTGTTACGGGTCCAAAAATCATTAAACGAAAGCTAGGTACACATGAACGACATTTGCAGTTACTGAAATATTCGGACCCTAAGTATTTTGAAAACAAGGGAAGGGGTTAAAGTTTCATGACGAAACCTTGGTTGAGAATAGAATTACTTATAGTATTTTCCGAAAAGGTATCTTCCTAATTTTCCCATCCACCCACGTGGCCATGTACAATGGCTTTTTAGTTGAGAGGTATGTTAGGATTTATGGATGTACCTTCCTACTTAACTAGTCAATAGGAATTACTTAGTCATTTATGACTAAAGATTACAAAAAAAGGCTACTTTTACCCTTCCGTACAATAAATAAATAATGCTGGACAATCCACACAGCATCATCTAGCCCAAAGCTGAGCAGAGCTTGTGTTTTGAGTACTAGATGACTGATATACATGAAATAATACATTACATAGATAGATATTTTTATATACAATGGTAGAGGTTTTGTTCGTCTGAACACTACCTTTCAGAGCTATTAATTTTAAGTACTTTAAATTACTTTTATTCATCCATTTATGCTTTTAAGTGGTCGGTTATCTGTTTTTCATTGCAAATGCTTTCCATGTTCAATTTGAACATTAATGCCTCAACATTCAGGTTTAGAGCCAGTTCTCATTCTGGTGTGAAAACATTATCGGCAATGTTGTTATTTTACTACCGGCACAGATAATAATGGCACCCAGTACGATAACCAGTAGCTACTGGGTTGTAGTATTATTTATACGAAGACAGACTTATTACACAGGCTGCATTTGCAGGGATATACATAGATAAGCAGGAACGGATTTTGACTCACATTATAAATATCGCATGGAGCGCAAATTTTCTGCTGTGAATTGTCTAAAATTATCGTTATGGGTAGCAAATGTAGAAGTTCACAGTTTCTGACGGTGTGAACGAGCCGATATTTTATACAGATTCACATATCGGACGGAGCGACATCCAAAAACAAGACGTTGTCAAAATAAATAAGTCAGCACTTTTCAACTTTGCACTATCGCTTACTAAGCACTTGGTCTTATGCACAGGTAGGTGAATAAGCTTTAAGTTAGTATCCAAGATGTCTAATGTCAATGACAGATAAAATATTAATTAATTCATATGTGTATGTGACCTTCGAAAACTATTTTATTCTAAACAAACAAAATAGTTTGGTTAAATGTTACGCCTCCAGCTTTACAAAAGGCACGATCTTTTTTAATGTTAAATATGTATGTATCCAAATTCCTTAAAATGCCAACAAGAGATTTTTATGCAAGGCAAGATTTATCTTGGATAGATTCGTAGCAAAAGATTGTAATAATGATAAGGGCAAGAAAAAAGAAACCGTAATTTCCTTTGTCTCAGATTCATTCGCATGCGAAAATTCAATATTTTATTATAATTCGTACATGTCCTGACATATCGCGAGTTGCTTCACTCACATTTTTTATTGAATAATTCAGAAGTGTAGAACTTGGAAAGCTCAGTTTTATTGTAGAAATGACTTGTCTCGTTAGAGTCGAAACGACAGCTTTGTTGACAGCTATGAACAAAGGGTTTTACGACTCGATTCTAAACCGATATAAGCTGTGTTTTGTTTTTATGATACCTAAGTGCGAACGTGTTATTGTTATGTATTGTATACATAGTTATGATAATTATCAGTAGTTAGGCATTTGAATGAAGCCTCGCTATGTCGACTAAAATTTTGTAGTTCAGTCAGTCAATGTCGCTAGTGTCGTTGTTTGTTTTTTAGGTACTTACCAAATTTATATGCATCTGTTTTTTGGTAATATTTATCGGTCTATTTACTTTGGGACCAAATGAAACTTTAAAAACTGTCATGGATTAACACTTCAGGTCGTATGGTTAGTAACGCTAAAGGTTATTCCGTGATCATGGCGCATGAAACTGTGCCGAATTGGAAAGCTCAAAACACAAATTATTGAAAATAACCCATTAAAAAACAATTTAGTGCCAAATGATGATGTTGTGTGAAAATGTCCAGATTATTATTTTTATGAGGTATGTAAATTTAAAATCCTGTTTGATACGCCACTGCCATGGTTGTAGATTTGGCTAGTAAATCTTTAATTTAAACTATAGAGTTGAAGCATGTCTTTTCAAAAGCAGGTCATGTGATAAGCTTTCAATTCAATTTCAATTCAATTCAATTCAATTCAATTCAATTCATTTATTTCCTTTAAACAAAATACATTGTGTGTGGAAAACTTAAATCTAAAACTCCGGAGTAGGTACTTACACAAAAAACTCATTGTACAATAAAATCAATTTTAAGACAATTCAAAGAGGAAACACACATAGTAATAGCGCAACAAAAGCTCATGAAAATTAATTATAATCATTATCATTTGAATATTTTGAATACAATGAATATTAATTGAATTTAAAATGTCAGCCCGATAACTATAATGTCAATCTACAATATTACAATGTCAACTTGAGTATGATAAGTATGTCAATTGAAAATAAAAATGAAATGAATACATGTCAGCAGAATTATAACTCATCAATGCCGTAGAGACACTTCTCCAGAAGAAAACTTTTTAATTTGACTTTTAGAAGTGTTCTCTGATGTATAACTTCTTTGATATCTAGAGGCAATTTGTTAAAGATTCTAGTAGCTTGATATTTTGTGGAGTGTCTCATGATATTTAGTGTAGGGGATATCTTGTTTTTTAAATTTTTGTTCCTGCTATTAACACGCTCCCTATTTTCGTCAGGCGTTTCGTACTCGTTCAAATATTTGGACAGAAACATGATAAGTACGTGCACGTAGAGGCTAGGTACCGTCATAATACCCAGCGACTTAAAGTACTCTCTACACGATTCTTCCTGTGTGATTCTAACAATCGTCCTGATGCTTCGTTTCTGCATTGCAAAGGCCTTTTCCATATTGTACTTGTAACTGTGTCCCCAGAATTGTATGCTGTACCTTATTTTTGATTCAACTAGTGCATAGTAAACCATTTTTAATTGAGAAACACTGATTTCATCACGTAGTGTTCGTAATGCATAGCAGGCCGAGGCTATAGAGTTTTCAATACCTTCTAATTCTTTTTTCCAATTTAAAAGCGAATCTATATGTACACCTAGAAATTTTGTTGTATTTACACTCTCTACTCTCTCTTTATTAAAGATTGTTACTATTTTTTCCCTGTTTCGTGACGTAGACTGAAATAGCATTATACTAGTTTTTTTAACATTTATTTTTAATTTGTTTGCATCAAACCAGTTTTGGAAAACAGTCAAAGTATTATCAATATTATTATTTAGAGATGTCATGTCTTCGGAACTTATTACGGCATTAGTATCGTCAGCATATAAAACTAGTTCAATGTCAGATATAGTATTATAAATAAAATTAATTAAGTCATTTGTAAAGGTAATAAATAAAATTGGTCCTAATATTGATCCCTGAGGTACTCCGGTCCTAATATTAACAAGATTGGATCGGTGAAAAAGTTCCTCTCCATGTGCAGATCTGTTTTTAATTTCTACGAACATATTTCTATTACTGAGATAGGACTTGAGTAAGTTTAAAACAGAACCACGCACCCCATAATGGTCAAGTTTATCAATTAGAATGTCATGGTCTACCGTGTCAAATGCTGAACTTAAATCTAAAAATACTCCTGCTACCTTTTTCTTACTATTCAGTCTTTGTACTACCTCATCTATCAGGGCATTAATGGCATCGGCCGTCCCGACTGTTGTCTGATAACCATATTGTCTGTGGTTAAGAATTCTATTCATATAAAGATGAGACAATAGGCGACTTTTAATTAGTTTCTCAAATATTTTAGACAGTGTAGGTAGTAGAGATATTGGACGGTAGTTATTAGGATCACTCGTTGATCCTTTTTTATGTACTGGGACTATTTTGGCTAGTTTAAGTTGATCTGGGAATATACTTTGGTCAAAACACAAATTAAAAAAATGTGAGAGTGGTCCGCTCAGCAGTTTGATTTGACTTTTAATAAACGTTATAGGTACTTCATCATACCCACATGACTTTTTGTTAACCATGCTGTTTACAATTTTTTCTATTTCTTTTTTAGTTGTGTTGGAAACAGTCATTAAATTCGTAATTCTGGGTGTATGTTTTCATATGTTTCATATGAACATAAAGGGAATTCAGACCATGACATATAAAGGCGAGAAACAATGCACAGGGAATTTTAATTAAAATACTACACTCAATATTATTCTACCAGTACTATTATTAAGGCAAAATTAATCGTGGTTTGCAGGGCACAAGCATGGTTTGAGTTATGGGAGCAAAGTTATGTGAAATAAAACGTCAAATGCGAGTCAGACTCGCGCACTAAGGGTTCCGTTTAATTTTAAGACTGGTCTTTCTTGCCAAATGTCATGATTCTAGGTGAACACCCTACCCTGTATATTTTGGTCGAGAGAAATTTTTTTTTGGTGATGAACTACAAATTTACGGTTTTAGGATTTTTCCTGTTATAAGACCTTGCTTCTTGCCAAAATTTCATAATTCTAGGTCTACGGGAAGTATCATAAAGGTTTTGGTGCATGGCGAAAATTAAAAGTAATTTTTTAGTGAATAAATTACAAATTTATGGTTTGCGGATTTTTTCCTTTACTTGTGCTATAAAACCTTGCTGCTCACCAAATTTCATGATTCTAGGTCTACGGGAAGTACCCTATAGGTTTTGTGTGCATGTGATTCCCTTGGAAACGCCAAAATATTCGGACATAAACGGCTGTAACTTTTGAGCGCGTTGACTTAGAAGTTTTATTTATATCGCGGCTTCAAGAGGTTACGGACTTGAGTGTTTGACGTTAATTCCAACTCGATACGTCCACGCGTTTCTGAGAATAGAGGGTGACAGACGGACAGACAGACAGACGGACAACAAAGTGATCCTATAAGGGTTCCTTTTTTCCTTTTGAGGTACGGAACCCTAATAATACTCAACTTAAGCAAGCATGACATTTTCTACAAATATTATTTCTTCTTAATTATGCTGGTTTTGTTGTCTTTGTAGGAATAAGAGATCCAGAAAAACAATACTCGTATAATTTCTAAATTACTTCTACAATTACTTTTTTAAACAAACCTCAATATTCTTTTCGAGTTTTCGATTTACAGTTTGCTCCACGATTGATTTACGACAAAGCAAGTTGCTCCGTATCTTAGCTTTGTTTTCAATCGTAAATAGTTTAATAGCTACCCAATAGATAGCTCAGTCGTGAACTGAGTGATAGATTTTGAAGTGTTTTATTGGCACGGGTCCGGTGTAACATACAAGTTTAAAACAGGAAGTGGTCTAGAAAGATAAAGTAAATTTAACCCTTTTTAATTTCTTTATTTACATTGTAAAAAAACCCTATAATATTAGCAATCACTTTCGTTTCATAAAGATCAAGTGTCAGTATAATGGATGTCTCAAGTCTCAACTAACTTTGTGTACCCACACAGTGTTTTCAAACAAACTTTATTCCTTAGTTCAAACTCATTTAAGACAATATTTGTCTCAGATAGATGGCAATGCTTCATGTGAACCGTCTCCATGTCTGAACGGATCAAATCTCACTCGCATTGAAGGATTAGAAACCTAGCTTTTACAATGACAAAACTTAAGAACTTTCTCTAAATTTCTTTGTACAAAATATAGGAATCAGGTTTGAGAAGCAGCTTTGTCTAGACGCAAACCTTCGATAGCACCCCGAAGTGATACCACGTTTATAGCAAAGACCTATATTTTATTTTTATGAGACTTCAGTGTCACATCTGCCCGTACAAGTCCACTTTACAGCTCTATGGAGTGTATTGAATTTTTAGAGTACATAATACAGAAAGGTGTGTGAAAATATTTTTAATAATTTTGCTACCAAAATAGTTGAAATAATTTGAATGTTGGTGCATTTCTAGGTTTGGTTCACTGTTTTTCGTGAGTCAGGAAACGACTGCATGAGTTTCATTTAGTGGTTTCAGCTGTGCTCTGTAAACTATGCATTTGTGTGTAGGTAGGTACCAAATGATTAGAATCGGGAATGAACAGGGTTGGTTCATAAATAAAATTCAAATGTTTTTTATAATTTTAGTACACATAACCAGATGGTCCAGCATTATTATTATTATTTTTTAAAATTAATGACATTTATTCACAAAGAAAATTATACTAGTATTATATTATATTATATTATTATTATTAATTTCGTACGTATACATTACAGTTAATAACAGAGGTTGGAGTTCTCTTAAGTAGAATATACCAGTACCTTTTTTTCTGAGGAGTTGCGATGTTAAAAATCGCAATGTTTCTTGGATACATTTTAATTGTACGTCCTAAACAAATTGTTTGCTATTCTTTTCATCTGAATATCAATATCAGCTCTTACAAAGCAACATAAATTTTGAACAACACTTTCATGCAAATAGGTTTAAACTCCTATATTTTAACGTTACTGGTGGGAACCAATAAAACTAAGGTCATCGACACTATTTATGATCAATTTATTTCAATCCGTCGTAGACATGTATTTGCATGATCGTGTAATAAAGTGGATTATCCTTCATGATGCACTATTGATATTTTCAAGCTCCTCGTAAAGTTTATGCTTTCTTTGGAAATCGCTACATTCGACACCATCTCGTCTAGATGTTTGAATTTTTATGATCAACTCACTAGGTTCTCCTATAAAGACTCTTTTAAAGTTTCTAATAATTTTATTTATACATACATATAGAAAAAAAAAATTGTAAATTAATAAATTAATTTTAATATAGTAAATTAATGGTGGTTATCTCTTCTGTTAGTTCTGTTAGTCATTTTGTTATGACTGTAACTACAAAAGCATCTGTGGCGACCTCTGTGGCGCAGCGGACGAAGGTCCGCCTGCGACGCAGGAGGTTGCGGGTTCGATTCCCGAATCGGGACAAATGTTTGTGCGATCTGCAGATATTTGTTCAGGGTGTTCTGGATGTTTTTCTATGTATAATTAAAAATATCTATCTATGTAGTGTATTGTATTAAGTATATCAGTTATCTAGTACCCATAGCACAAGCTCTGCTTAGCTTGGGGCTAGACAATATGTGAATTGTCCACACATTATTTATTTTTCTATCTATTTATAATATCAAATAAGCACCAAGGCAGGTAGGCCCCTACCTACAAGGGCAAATAATTAGGTTGAGTCTCATCATACATTTTGGTTATGACTGTAACTACAAAAGCATCTACATAACTATTATAGGAAATAAGCACCTAGGGAGGTAGACACCTACATGTAAGGGCAAATAATTCTCTTGAGTCTCATCATACATTTTGTTATGACTGTAACTACAAAAGCATCTAACTATATTAGTAGCAAATAAGTACCTAGGGCAGTAGGCACCTACATAAGCTCTAGCTAGCCTGTAGGTTTTCCCACAAGACTTTCGTCGGCTTTCGTTACGTCATTAGAAAAAATATGTATCTAAGTTCGAGTAGGTTCTTACCAAATAGCCCTTTGGCTTAAGCAAATTGATAGGCCATTATTGAAAAATCTCGTTCATATTTAGAGTGGAAATTGATATCTGTTATTTTAAGGGATTACTAAGATTA
Organism: Eupithecia subfuscata; assembly: GCA_963564075.1. Taxonomy (NCBI): domain Eukaryota; kingdom Metazoa; phylum Arthropoda; class Insecta; order Lepidoptera; family Geometridae; genus Eupithecia; species Eupithecia subfuscata. The sequence continues at coordinate 8,354,848 of OY751109.1, read as the reverse complement.
TTTTTTACTTAGGAGTCAAATATTGCCGATGCTTTTAAGGCAATTTAGTGTGCTCATTGTGTTTTTAATTATTTGCTTATTTTGTGGTTAATGTAACGTGTTGTGTTGATGGATTTTTATACAGATCTTTTAAAAGGAAAAGGCATACTAGCCGAATTTTTGACTACGGTGGTATGGATGGTACTACCAGTCTCAGCCATGTGCGTGGAAAGTTTAATAGTGCACGGAATCTGAGAATTATTATGTAGTACCCACTTGCACTAGCAGTATCAGGCCCTACAAACCACAAACCGTCTTCTTTGTAGCTGGTAGAAAGCAGAAAAATAAAAACCACAAAAAAATAAATCTGCGCCAACACGAAAATCGACCTTAGTACCTATGAAGTCTTTCGTAACTCAGCAAGGGCATGTTTACACATGCCCTTGCTCAAGTCAAATGATTTAGAGAACATATTCAATAAATGAGTGGAGATACATGTAGGTAATAGGTATCTCAATAAAACAGCAATTTCGCGACCAAATGAAGCAACATGCACTTCACACACGTAAACAAAAGTTTCGAAACAGAGCTCGTAAACATTTTATTGAGCTTCATCGATCGGACTGTAAATTTCATTTGGCATTTATTTAGGGCATGCACAGAGGCGCGACTTTATCGACTGTAAAACTTACTTTTTAAGTTAAGTGTTGATTGTAGAAACTTTTTAGTAAAGATCAGGTTTTATTGTCGGCCTGTGGCTTTTATTACGACGGCTTTTCATAATTTTGATATGTTATTGCAACCTCACTTTGCGAGAACTTTGTAAAACAAAATGCAAGCAAATTGTTAATAACTAAAGCCAACATTACCTACCGGAGTATTTTTAGATGCCTTTAATTAAATACTGACTTTTGTTAAAACAATATGTCGAATTGAATGACTTTACAGCTTCAAGCTTTAATCCTAGTCGAAAAAACGTGAGCTGTCGCTCAATGAACTGCAAAAGATCGATCTAAATTGATTGTTCTGTCGCCAACACTACGGGCATTTGGGCCTAGCCTGAAATGTGTGTCACGTCCAATGCGTCACCGGCTGACACTCGCTATGTGCATACTAATGTTTTGCGAAATATATAACTAACAATTGGATTTGGGGGACTGGCTCTCAAGTCCAACCTTGTGTTTCGCTTTCACCCAGACAGGGTAAATCAGTTAGGTACCTACTTGGGATTTCCTTGTCTGACTCCAATGAAAGCGAAACTTGACTACGTACCAAACCAATTCAAACTTTTTCTTCATGTACCATATCAAAATCTTTTCTTATTACGAACTAAAAACACCATCGATTGTGTACTGTTATTGAAATTCAATTTTTATTTTGATTTAGTTATCCGATCATCTACTATGATTTTAGGGAAAATATTCAATAAAAAAATTAAGATGATGTGATGAGGGAAATACGAAATGAACATTATAGTTAAATGTAAAAATCATTGAACTCGTTCCAATTTTAAGTCGGTGTCTCTAGCCTGTCTGGGTTTTGTTTACCCTATATCATTTCCATTAACTTTCGTAATAATGATTTCTAGGCTTTATTTCTTAGGGAAATGTTTTTCTAATATCACTCTAATATTATAAATGCGAACGTTTGGATGGATAGATGAATGTTTGTTACGTATTTACTCCAAAACTACTGAATAGATTGAAATTTTGCATGGGTGTAGCTCTAAGCCTGGAATCAAACATAGGCTACTTTTTATCCCATAAATCAGTTCCCACGGGATAGAAATTACCTTTGAACGTTTCCATAGAAACAATGCGTGTGAAGCCGCGGGCTGAAGATAGTAAATAAATAAAGTAATAGCATAATTTTAGCGAGCTACTATGTTTACTTCTGTATTGACTAACTAGAAAAAAAAATAGGCATTTTTTCGGCACATCAATTCCTACTATCTACATAAGTAAAGTACCTACTACAATAAATTACCCTCCATTATTAAAAATGTAAACTCATTCAATGCATTTAAAACAAAACTAGCTAAATATGTGACAGATTATTATTTTTAGATGCATTGGATGGGTAAGTACCTATTAGACGTACAAAAACTACCTACTCAATTTATATCAACATACTTTAGAATAACTTTTTTTCTTATGTAAGTGACATTGTGTCTTTTTGAGAATAAATTTCTTTAAACCGTAACCGACTTATTTAGAACCAATATTATTTATTAATTATTTATTTATTATGTATCTATTTAGTATATTTTTGTATGTAGTAATTATATATATATTATATATATATATATGTATACGTTTATTATGTTAGTCGGATATTTATTTAAGTTGTTTTTATTTTTAGGTATTTATATTGTTGTCAATATTTATTTAAGATTGCTTATAATTGGTACACCCCTGCCGTTCTCAAACTCACATAATTTGTTCCATCCAAAGGTTGCCTGGAAGAGATCGCTTCTAAGCGATAAGGCCGCCCATTGTACTTGTATCTTATGTAAGGTTTCGTGTTTTGTATTTTTGTTGGTGTACAATAAAGTATTTTTGTATTGTATTGTATTGTAATAATAAAATGCATATTCCAGAGCGCGTCAATAGCCAATCTGGCTCGCAGACGATCGTTATAAAGTATGTCGTTTTGTGGAAAATCTGTCCTAAATATAGGCGCAAGATTATTTCGGCCGCTGTCGCGCGCGCGCCCAATCTCCCTCCAAACACATTACAGAACGGTTAGATTACGTTTATTACGGAGTTCAAAACATTAGCTTTATAATTACTTTGTAATGTAAACTATGTAGTGTAAACTTGTAAATTAATAATTAATGCGTTTCGTGGTGGTGCAAAGTGGATGGGAAGAAGTGAAATGTGTGTGACTGTGTTGTTGTTTGCGCTGTTGTTGTCACCATGTGTTATGTCGCAAGAGGAAGAATCCGAGGCGGTTAAGGACAGAGTTTTAGGTGGGTGTGCTTTTGAATTTTAATTATGTTTATTTAGGATAAAGAGCTCGTTTTGAAAATTTTGCCGACAGCTTTAACAACTTCTTGAAACTTTACCTTACCATCTTACCTTTTAACATCTCAAATGAGTACCACATTTTTGCCTGGTTCAGTTTTTTCAGTTCGCTTATGATAAATTTCCTAAGATGATGCCCTCGACGAACTGAAAAAACTGAACTATGCGTCATAGTTTCTATATTAGGTTTTTATTTATATTAAAGTTTGCCCTGAAAAAGTTGAATTGGCATCATAATTTGTCTATTATGTTTTTTTCTCGTTGAAAATCACCCGACAAGAACTCGATTATTTACCAACCTCTTTGGCATAATGTATTTTTTTCAGGAGGCATATTCTACCAAGATGACATAGAATTAAAAGAAACACTGATTTTAAGCGCAAGGCTATTCAAATTTAGTACAATCATAAAAGAGGTTCAAAAAGATGGAGACATTCTCGAAATATCCAACAGTGTGTGTGAAATGGCTGCGGTGAGTTTCTTTATCTCGTTTTGTTCAGCCTATTCCGTCCCACTGCTGGGCAAAGGCCCCCCCAAATCTTTTCACTCCAACTAGGCGATTACACAAAAAGCACTCATCCTTTTTTGACATTTGAAAGCCTTTTGACCTTGACCATTTCAATGTTTCCAACCAATTTTTTCCATTTCAATTTTCAATTCAATTTTATACAGAATCATAAAACTGCAATGGCCTTCGCCATACGGGATGGGTGGTAATTGCGTAATCGTACAGCGGGTAACCCATTCCCATTATGGTGTGGGCCTGGGTTTCGTGATGTATTAGAAACTATTAACGGGAAAATACTGATTGTCAGTTAGATGCGATCTTTATACTCGAAACCCGAAACCACAACAAACTGTAATGGGAATTCACAGATCATAGAAATGGTCCAACGGTATAAATAATAAATAAATAAATAATGCTAGACAATTCACACAGCATTATCTAGCCCCAAGCAAGAGATTGTGTTATGTATAGATATTTTTTATAAAAAATATTTATCAATGTAGTATATTGTATTAAGTATATCAGATGCCCTTATACAGCAGCATACTTTGACATACCCTTAATTAATTAATTTATTATTTATTTCATTTAATTTTCAGTCCTGTCTGTCTGTTTTTTTTTTTAGCTTTGTACCTTATGGTGTTTCCTGTAACGAAATACCTATACATGAAATTATTAAAATAGTACATAAACATAGAATGTAACGTAACATCAAGTGTAACATCAAGTGTACCTACGATAGAATAAATACAAATACAAAATACAAATCCAAGTTATCTAGTACCCATAACATAAGCTCTGCTTAGCTTGGGGCTAGTTAGCGCTGTGTGGATTGTCCAGCATTATTTATTTATTTATGATTTATAATATTAGCGTAGAAAGCATTCGTCCCGAAATCGATTTCAAACAATATACACTTATTTTCCAGGAGAAAGTAATGGGCATAGTGGACGGCGTGGGCGGGCGGGCCACAGAGAACATCCAGGCTCTCTGCGACATGCTAGAGCTCCCCCACGTGGTGATACAGCACACAGACCTGCTCTCGAAGAACTGGTCCATACTCAGCATGTTCCCTAGCCCAAACGTGTTTAATTTAGTAAGTAGACTTTATCTTCTTCACTGATGAATGGTTCAATAGTGTCGTTTTTGGTAAAGAGTGAATGGTTCAATAGTGTCGTTTTTGGTAAAGAGCGGGCGGATTTCAAAACTATTGTTGTGTTACAAAGTACGGAACACTTTTTGGTTGATGTTTCTTATTGAAAATACTGGTAAAAAAATTGTTATGAAAAGTTTTGGATGAGTTGACCGCTTTGCGGAAAGTTCGACTGAAACAATTCGACTAAAACAATTTGACTAAATGACTAAAACACAATTCAACTAAAAACATTTCAACTAGTAACAATTCGAGTAACGACTAAAACAATTCTTTTTAACAAAGAAAAATTTCTCGAAAAATTGTGTCATAATATAATGACCCAAAATTTTGCACTGGCTCTGGGTGCAATTATACATATACACACCCTTTCTGTCACAGAGTCGCCACGAACCCCCCCCCCCCCCTCCCCCGCTTCGCGGGGGTTGGACGGGCTTCGTTAGGAGTAAGTTAATGGTGAGGCCTACAAGTCGGGTCATATCAAGGTCGAATTACTTTAGTCGAATTGTCATTAGTCGAAATGTTTTTAGTCAAATTGTGTTTTAGTCTAACTGTTTTAGTCGAATTGTATTAGACGAATTGTTTTAGTCGAATTTTCCGTAGACGCAGATGACCACCTACTCGATTTTATTGGCAGTTGCCAAGTAAGGTCCAATTTCACGGTTACAATTCAATGTGTTCAATATAAGATAAATTCGGTTCAGCGCTTTATGGGGCGAACCTAGCGGGTTTGTTTGTCAAACCAGGCCTAGATCTCAGTAATCACGGGATCTCCGTGGTAAAAAATTAAGTAGAAAACAGGACTGCGAAAAAAAATACGATAAAAAATTCGTGAGAGTGCACTATTTTTCACCTAATTTGGTCGAGATCTCAGGAACCTTGCGGTCTATAGAAAATATTATTATTAGGTTATTATTATTACTAATTCTTTGGTTCCTTAATACAGTTTCTTCATAGGTTGTGTAGTTTTCTTGTAAAGAAGCAAAAACATAATTTTGCGTTTACGCCGTCCCAAAAACGCGAAATTATATGCCTATCCTTTACACAAAATGGCGCAATGCGCTCTCTTAAACGTGTTTAGCGCATTTTACCGACACAAAGTTGATCCGATTCAAGCGCTAAACCGAGCTCAAGAGCTGCCATGTCAATAGGTAGATAATGACGAATTTGAGCTCGATCAAGCTGAACTTTCACCGTGTGTTTTAGCAGCGCACGGTGAAATTGGGCCTAATCTCGCGCGTCGTGGAAACGTTCCATTGATAACTTTGTTAACTATCGTTTTTCTGTCCATGTCTGACCACTAAAGGGGCAGCCTTACTTATGTTTAAGGTTTCTTTTTCAGCAGCTTGAAAAGAGGATAAACTGTTGTAGAATAAATACCGTTCCGGTTAAATTTACTACTGACTGTATGTAGGTACAATAAACAACATCCTAATGAGAATAGAGTACAAAAAAACCTTTTTGAAACAGACTAAAAAGCATATAATCATGTTTATTCGGTCCATTCTCTTTTTTAAGTTATAAACCTTGAAAGGATTAAGTACCCTACTATAAAATGGGACCATTTGCTACGTAACTCCTGATTTCACGAGCTATGAAATCCCAAGAAGTTATTTCTTGAACAGATGGTTTTTTGAGAGGTTACGTTTTACATTTATAATAATACTAGCTTCTGCCCGCGGATTCACACGTGATTTTCCGGGATAAAAGTAGCCAATAAATATTTAAGCACAATAGCAGCCCGGTCCGATCAGTACTTTAAGCGTAGTTCCGTGATAGACATTTTGGTCTATCTTACCGAAAATTTTTACCTCTCACCTAAATGTATGTAAATTTTGCATTCCGTACAAAAAATGTATTATCCTAAAAATGCGGATTAGGTACCGTTCTGAAAACGTTGCGGGTTGTAGTCTCGTCGAGGTTGAAAATTTTTGATAGATAGATAGTTTTTTGGTTCACAAATGGACAGCACAAAATACAATCAAACATAGACAAGGAGGTAGGTATATAAAAAATATATGAAATAAAATTTCTAAAAAGATAAATATATTATTTATCTTCTTAGAAATTTTCCCTAAGTGTGCATTAAAAGACCCAAACAAACACCCTTACATTTTAAATTTTTACGTAAATTTTCAGGCATTGCAAGAGTTGATAGTATGCAAAGAATGGGTAAACTTCACAATTCTGTACGATAGAGGCTACAGCATGATCAAAGTCAGCGAGTTGTTACATATGGGCAACACCTCGGAAAAACAAGCTGTGACCGTCCGGGAACTTGGCGGTGATGATTACAGGTTCGTAATAATAAATCTATTTGACAATCTTACTTGAACTTGAGCTTGAAAATTGCAAGTCTGTAGTTTTGATAATGTCTGAGATACAGAAGGGACCAAAAGGCCCATGGTTCGTGTAAAGAAAACTCACTGTCGTTTCTTTTTATACACTCGTTTCTTTTCGAACTTGGCGACGAACTTTCGCGCGTCAATAACCTCTCCCGTGGCAAGAGGCCATAATATGGCTAGTCAAATAAAACCGTTGAGTGGCAAGCGACCATATTATGGCTCGATCTGGCCTTTGAGTTTAATTTAAATGATCTATTGAGTGATTCCAGCCAGTTGTTGTTCGTACGCTGATTTCCAGTCAGTTATTCATTTATTTATTTATTCATCATCAAATGTTCTCTATTTTTACAGGCATACCCAATGAATAAAGTACCAAGTCTTAACATTAATTAACATTTTAAAATTCATTACACACGTTCGTTTTAAAAAAATAAACCTAACATTAAAAAGTTTCATTCATTAGAAAATAAAAATAATATTATAATAAAACTACATAAAAAAAATGTCAAAGTGATCTGTGTCACAACATTTAAACATAAAATTCTATGATAAATAGAAGTTAGTGTTCGCGACGTCTACTGTTCGTAGAACTACTAGTTTAGCGTACACGTAATTTAACTAAACGGTAACTTAACTGGCGTTCTTACCTTAGTCTTCCATTGGGGAGCAGGTAGCGTTGCCAACATTATAAAAAATTTACTTTGAAACTTTCGTAGTTTCACGTGTCCCTCGATAAGGAATTAAACGTTTGTGTTCTTCCAATACAAACTAGGTTTGTAGCTAACCCGCTTACATTTGTACAAAAATTGTTCTCCACTGTCTAATTGTTTGATGCTCTTTTGTTAACAATACAAAATACAAAATATTTATTTCTTTAACTTAATTAACTTAATTTATTTCTTTGTTTGTCGAATCATTTAATATGGAGCACTCGGTTACCATTTTGTTCAGTTTTGTAAATCGAATAGTAACCCCCCGCACTTTATGTTTGATTCGGCGCTTTGTTATCTAGCTCATCTTCTTTCTCAATATTACCATGGACCAAAACTGAGTATATAAAACAGGATTGTTATTTTTCTACCGCTGAAAAAATAAAGTTCTGAAGTAGAATCTGTAAATTAATATTTCTTATATAATAAAACCATCTAAGCAAGGCTATTTTTGACAGTGTTCAGAACACAAAAATGCGTTATTATTAAATGACCAATAAAATCAGTTTTTCTTACCATCATAACTTCCAGCTTATGATTAAAATGAACATTAATGTAAATAAATAAATAATGCTGATCAATAGACAAATCCTCATCAAGTAGAGCTTGTGTTATCTTGCTTAATATAAAGAGAAGAAGAAGCATTTAAGAAAATCTATTATTATTGATTCATCAAAAATATAGATTTTCTTAAGATGATCACTACTGGATTAATATTTTTCTTCATAGTTTTGATATAAAATTCTACACAATAAAATGCAATGCAACACGTATTTTTCATTCCCTCAAAGCATTGCGGTTTTTCGAGTGTGTGCTTTCGATTCAAACTGCAAGCGTTTCATTTTTACGTGGGCGCCTTTAGAAACAACCCCGTTTGAAGTAACAGAGCTTCAAAAGGAACTTTTGTTGCGCTATTTATTTTGTGGTGCTACAGACGAATTCTATGTCGTGTGTTTTTGAGATGAATGTGAACCATGTAAGAACAATATTTCATTTTGCTAAGCTTGGATTTATTGAGACTTCTGTTTGGAGAAGCTTTGTTTGGGTGGGTGATGATCTAAATTTCGTGCAATAATGAGCCATGTCATGTACCTACCTGTCAAAGTGATGTGAACTCGGGGTTCTTTCCAAAATCTGTGCGATGAAAAGATGACAGAAGATGCTTGAAAACCATTCGCTATGCTTAACAATAGTTCCAATTTCCTAATTATTATTAGAAAGCAAAGGAGACATTCCTTTCAATAATCTAAATTATATATTTGAATATTTGAATTATATTTGAAATTTTCAGAGACGTCTTAATAAAAGCCAAAGAAGACGGCCACACCAACTTTGTAGTCGACTGCCTTTCTATAAACCTGGAGCAGTTACTCCTGCACGCCCAACAAGCTGGGCTAATGTCAGATGAATTTTCCTACGTCTTTGTATCACCAGACCTATACTCTTTGGACATGGAGCGGTACAGATATGGTGGCGTTAATATGACAGGTGAGCGAAAGGAAAGATGATAGATAAGATAGAGATTATGGAAAGCTGTAGGTATGTATATGACAAATCTAACGATTTTAGCCGACTATAAAAACGTGTAAATATATAAAAAGTTGTAGTCAGTTAAATATTGTATTAGTTTTGCAAAATAATCAAATGATTAGATCTAGTAAACTAAATTGAAGAGGCGATTCCATAGCTTGACACTAGAAGGAGAGAAATACCTTATCCTGCACAACCGTTATTGTAGAATATACGAGAACTTTATGAAAACTTTACTTGAAGGCATTATAAAAATGGTTGTTTGCTTGTTTTTGATATATTTTTATACTCTTTTTCATGGGTTTTGTCGGATTATGACGCCCTAATTTTATCTTTATCCGGTCTATTGGGCCGTGGCAGACTCTCAGAAATTATGTCAAATCTCCGGTACACTATCGGTTCCTAATCATAGATATAAGTAAAATTAGTAGATATGGTACGTTCTCCCAGCGCTAACTCAACAAATGGCCTGTGTTGTGTTTAACTAAACGCAAAGATACGCTATTTCCAATCTTTTGCAATATCACCTACCTAATGAACAAGAAAGACGTACCTAGACCGAAGTGCGACCGAGACAATTATAAATGAATGCCGGCGGCGCCGCCGTTCCGGCTATGACTGAGGTTGGTGAACCAAATTTTAGTATTCCACTTTCGAGAAGCCAATCTCCCGGGTTTTACTAACATCGTATAATTATCCTCGATAGGTAAAATCGTTGCTTTTCATTCCTAGGGCCTTAATGGATGATCGTGTATACCTACCATTAGCGTTAACTCAATTACGCGGCAGCCGTAATGACAAAACGATTCTCTAACTTGACTCGACATTGTATATACGTATAACCTGCGTAAATAAATAATGGGATCGAGTACGACGTCATATCCCATGTTGTCTCGTTTAGTTTGAATTCGATCTGAGCGGGAGAACATGAGATACGTCATTTTTAATCCCATTCTTTAAGTTCACGGGTTAAAGAAAAATAGAAGAACTGGGTTAAACTAAACTGAACTTTCTTGGATAGTCAGACTTTTCAATAAAATTCCTAACAACGTTAACAGCCACTCAGGTTAGTCTACAGATTCAGGTTAATGTTGCAAAAGAAAGCTTCAACTGTAGAGTCAATAATCGATTGACTACGTCTATTGTTTAGTATTAGATTCAGGCGTTACTTTGCAGAAATCCATTGCAAAGTATTATGATGTAAAATATTCAGTAATAATTCCGCATTTTGCATTTTGTTTGAATCATGAACATCAGAGGAAGTTTTGCGCAAAATTGGTACTAAATACTTTACATCTGTAGTTTAAAATTTTCAGTTCCATTTATTATAACGATTTTTTACTATATAATGATGCGAATTTAACAATTAAGATTCAAACAAGGGACCAATTGAAGAAAGAAATTGATTGTAGGTGATAAAAATATTTAGATCATAAGATTGTTAATTTGGCGCTGGTTAGTATCTAATAATAATCATCCAAATTATTGGTCTTATACCAATATACATATTACCTCTGCCCGTTTCGCACGTGTTTTTTTGGGATAAGAGATTTTGATGTTATTCCAGGGTAGAACTAAACCCATTTAAATTTTCCGCTCTTGCGAAGATCCATCCATCCAAATTTTTACAGTTACAATGATATTGTGATTTGATGATTAGTGTGTCAAAATATAAATTAAAATAAACAATTTATGTTAAAAAGAGAATCAAACAATACAAGACTATTTAATGAATAAAATACAGCAGAATTGAGAACCTCCTCCTTATTTTGTTTTATTGAAGTCGGTGAGAAACGATGTCATCTGCAGAAGCTTAAAACTGTGTCGCATGCAGATGACAACGTCCTCCTTCGAATTAGACTGGATGAAGTTCCAAAAATAACAAAAAAATCTTATTAAGTTTAATTATTTTTGAAAAGTTACAATTTAGTTTTTAGTTAAGAAATCAACACCAAACAACAAACTACTAAAGTACTGCCTTTTTTTACATGTAGCCACTACTTACGGTGTGAATAAGTGGATCAGGGGATTTCTGGAACTCTTGTCCACAAATCCCCTGTGAGTCTTCTCTTTGAGCCAGCAGGGGATTTCTGGACAAAAAGTTCAGGAATCCCCTTCGCAGGGGATTATGGCAAGGGATTATTGGAATAAGCCCTCTATTTAGCCATTCTGTTCTGTTTATATTAGGTACTCAGTTCAACTTGATCCGTTTCCAGGTCTACGTCTAATAAATCTAGAAGACAACGTTGAGCTATGGAACTTCACATCGGAATACAACCTAGCTTTTAACAACAGCGAGGAAATGCAGATGCTTCCAGAACAGCTGAAAACTAAAGTAATGCTGATATACGACGCTGTGAAAATATTCTCTGCCGCGTTGGATAAAATAAATACTACAATAACTACTAGTGAGCTAAGCTGTGAGGACTACTCGTCTTGGAGATTTGGTTCTACTATGCTGAATATCATGAAAACTGTAAGTTAACGCATTCACTGCCCAGCCTAGACGAGCCTCTTGACCCTCCACTTGAGGGTCAAGAGGCTCGTCTGCGTCTTGGGCCATGAAAGTGTTAAGAAGGATAACAATTTTGGTAGGTACTGCCCCCAAATATGTCCTCTGATCTATTCAGAGGGCATATTACACGTATTCTCCTAAACCAATCGCTTCACTATGACAATTCTAATTCAAATTCATTCATTAATTCAGACACACAAAGATCCATAGATTAGAGTAGTAGTAAATATCACACTGATAATCAAACAATAATGCAGTCATTTATAACAGAATTAATTTATATAATAAAATGGTTTGGCGCAGGGGTTGATCAGGCTTGACATCCAGTGCATTTGTAGCTTACTGCAATGTCTATCAGCCAGAACCTCTATCAGACTGTTGGTGCTGCCCAGTATCCTGCGGGATAACATAGTAAAAGTCCTTTACATGTGCGTCAGCAAACATGCTAGACGCACTACAGTATCTGGGCAGCCCCACCATTGCTCTTAACAAATTATTATAAAGGACACGTAGGGCACTGATGGACGCCTTGGTATAAGTAACCCACGGGCCGCTGGTATAAAAGATTGACAGTAGGACAATGACATCGTCGAAGAATGACTCGTTTTGGTATTCCACCTTAGATGAAAGATTGCATGAATAAAAAATCACGTCAAAATTATCAAGTCTAGCACCACCGCATGGACTATCTGAGGTTTCTTTTAATCTAAGGATTCCACGTGACAATTCTTCGACGACACTATTTTCATAGTGAAGCGACTGGTTGGCAGAATCGGGCCACAGTTTGGCAGTAAATAAATAAATACAGTAAATTTGTACTGCGAAACTGCATAACCATCCCAACCATGGAGTAATGACTCTAAACGGATGATGATTCGTACTTACCTTTTCGACGATGTATCACACACATAGCCATCAGAGGTGGGTGGGTTTTCAGGATTTAGGTGCATAGGGGAATCACAGGGGTTTAACTAGCCAGCCGCAAAACCCTTTGCTTTTTAAAAATATGATGTGTGTTGAAAACGAAAGAAAAAGTAGGTACAATACAAAACACAGCATAAACCAAATACAACTTGAAGAAGAATAAAAGTAAATTTATTTTAACTAAAACAACCAAGAAAGTGCTTATAAAATGCTTGAAACAAAAAAATGCATCAAAGATGTCTCTTTACGATTTTACTTTTCTAGCTAGAATGTGAATAGGTGACCCTTTTGTGACCAGACTTTCTTAGGATCGTGAGGATTTTTCCATTCGTCAATTTTTCTCAATTAAACTATTCATTTACAGAATAAAATAGACGGAATAACTGGTCCACTATTGTTTGATGGAATGGGACACAGATCACTGGTCCATTTCGATATTTTGGAGCTGACCCCAGCTGGAAACCAAACGGTAAGTACAATGCCACTGAGTTGCCTGTATATCTGGTTGAATTTAGAACTGTCTTTATGACATGCTGAGATCCCTCATGACCTACGGAGCTGAGACGTGGACACTCACGGTAGGGCTGGTCCACAAGTTCAAAGTTGCTCAGCGAGCTATGGAAAGAGCTATGCTCGGAGTCTCTCTGAAGGATAGAATTCGTAACGAATACATCCGACACAGAACCAAAGTTATCGACATAGCTCAAAGAATTAGCAAGCTGAAGTGGCAGTGGGCCGGCCATATCTCGCGAAGAACCGACAACCGCTGGGGTAAACGTGTTCTTAAGTGGAGACCACGACTCGGCAAACTTAGTGTAGGACGCCCTCCGGCCAGGTGGGATGACGATCTGCGAAAGACTGCAGGCAGATGCTGGATGCGGCAAGCTGAAGACAGGGCGCTATGGCGCTCATTAGGGGAGTCCTATGTCCAGCAGTGGGCTAATATAGGCTGATGATGATGATGAGACCCCTCAGACTTTTTCTATGATTCATTAACAAAGAAAATATCAATTCCTACTAGTATTTACAAAATCCACATCAAACAGTTGGGCTATCTGCAGACTGTTACAAACAATCTAGCAAGAGGTCCGGTTACCTGATACAAATGAACACCAAGGAAATTGACGAAAATCAAAAGTGACCAGTTGAAGATAGTGACAAATTAAAGAAACTGTCGAGTAGTGTTCTAACTCACCAGCAGCGTCTCTAAGACCCAAAACACTGACTACATTGCCTAGTTGGCAATGCTGATGCGTTGTGCCAAATATTCACCAGCCCAGGGGCCGAATTCCAATTAACCTTACTATGACAATGATACCGTTGAAGAATCGTCCATACATGAAAGTGTTATATTTGCTTGTTTTATGCAGCCTTTATTTTATTTTAGAATTTTAGTGTAACTTTTTTTTGTTTTTACTATCCCTCAGTTTTTTGTGTGTGCTCTAAATACATTTTTGTTCTATTTTTATAATATTCTATTCTAAAGGAATAGTAAATAGTGGGAATCACAGCCCAGGTCCGCGTCGCTACGACCAGGTTCTCTAAAATAATTACGTATGCCCATCAATTAAAATTGTAGCTGATAATGTTCTAATTTATTTCAGATTGGACAATGGAAGACAGATAACACATTGAATATGACTCAACCTTTCGTTCCTGATGTGGAAATCGGCGAAGAATCTATCTTGAGAAACAAAACCCTCAAAGTATTGATTTCTACGGTTAGTTATTTGATCTGCCTAAGTTTTTATTTTATTTCCATAGCTCTATGTGTGCGTTTCATGTGGGCAGCGAATTTTTCATATAATTCAATAGAGCTACAAGCTGCCAGGATTCTCTTTAAAATGGTTTATGATATTTTATAAGATTAGCAACTAATTGAATGTACTAACAGAGCTGACGTAGTCAGTGTTTGGCTAAAAGCACTTTAAAAATATAAGATTTAAATAAATAAATAAATAAGCTCTAGATTTCCTTTGAAAATTGCCAGTAAAGCTACTCTAGAAGCTCCTACTCTCCCTGCCCTCAGAAATAAACAGCATGTTATCTTTTTTCAAACATATTTAGCACTAGCTTCCGTCCGCGACTTCGCACGCGTTTTCGGTGTAAAAAGTAGCCTATATTTCATTCCATATCTAGAACCACATCAATGCAAAACTTCAGCCCGATCTGTTCAGAAGTTTCGGCGGTAAGAGGTAACAAACATCTAAACATCCAAACTTTCGCATTTATAATTAGTCTGATTTAATTTCACACGTCATACAATCTACGTACTTCGATCTAATGGAGTCTTCTTTGGAGTTTATACGTTGACAAAAACTGGCAATTGCCTACGATAATCATACACTGAAATTTCACACCGACCCGCCGGGCTGTGGGCGAGTTTTATGTGTATACTCATTTACAATTTCTTAACATTTTAGACTGAACCTTACGGATATGAAAAGAAGTCAAGTTCTCAATTACAAGGCAATGACCGCTATGAAGGGTTCACCATCGACATTATAGACCAACTCTCGACAATGCTTGGGTTCAGCTACGAGTTTGAAGCAGAGGCCGATTACGGTAAAAAACTGGATAACGGATCGTTCAATGGAATGGTTAAGAAAATTCTAGAAGACGTGAGTTATATTGATTTAAACAAATAACCGACGGTAGGTATAACACCGAACTGCGATCCCCAACCCGAATGCCCAGCGTGGGGATTATGGGCATTACCCTCCATGAGATAAAAGCCAATAAGGCGTTTATCAGGGGGACGCCTGCGTCCAGCAGTGGACCAACACAGGCTGTTGAGGTTGAGGTTGAGGTATAACACGGAAAAAGTACCAATAATATTATTGGTAGGTAACTGACTTAAAAATATAAATAACTGGCTTCTGCCTGCGTCTTTGCACGCTTTGTTTGGGAATAAAAAGTAGCGTATGTCATTCCATAGCCCGAATTTCATGGTTGCAAACTGCCCGATCCGTTTAATTGTTTGGAATTTGATCTCATTTCGCGACAAAGACACATCTTCATATCCTTTTAATATTAGTAGGATAAGCTGTGTGAGCGAAACAATAGTCCTCAGTTGTAATTATCTTGTGTATATTTTTTTAAACCTTCAGAAAGCCGATTTGGCCATCTGTGATTTCACAATGACAGCGGAAAGACAGTCTGTGATCGACTTCTCGACTCCATTCATGACTTTGGGCATCGGTATACTTTACAAGCAGCCCAGCAAGCAGCCTCCTGCGATGTTTTCATTCATGGCCGTGTTCTCTAAAGAGGTAAAGTGTACCTTTACGTCGGCAAAACTCAAGATATTATTAAACGTTTCTCCCATACTTAACCTAAAATCACTTGTTCTTGGTTTGTTGTCGTATTATATGCATTATTAGTCGATTTGAGTTTATTTTTCTACAATGCACCATGCAGACAATTAATTTTCAAACCCGATGTCAAGAAGATAATTTTGGATTTTTGTGCTGCGAGTTATTTACGAACATTGAACCATGAGCTATTCGCTTGAATATAGTAGAGTAGGGAAACGGGTAGGCTCCCTTCACACTCGTTACCTCTACGAAAGACAAGCGCTATGACATGATTTGCTATAATGTTCCCGCTGAGTGTTAGTCATTTAGTTGCCGTAATTGTACTGTACATAAACACAAGCTAGCTTAGTTTGGGGCTAGATGATGCTGTCTGAATTGCGCAGCATTATTTATTTAATAATCTTGCTATGCCTTGTAGAACCGGTTAAATAATCCGGTTTAATAACTTTGGAACATTAAGCGCTGCTTGCGCTTGTGAGTTTTGATTATATAATTACATTTATTTATAAACATAACATATTACAAACAAACATAGTCTCTAACATGATGAAAAATCGGTTTACAATCGTCCGGGCGAGCCGGCCCACCGGCGGGCTCGCGCAAGTCTACGCCTTTTCCGTTACATACCTATCGAGCCCGCCGGTGGGCTCCTGCAAGTTTAGGAGTAAATATATTACCTAAAGATAAACCCAGAAAAATGCAGTTTGGAATCGAAGGAATCTCGAAGGTCAAAATATTAGGATTTTGCCAAAAAAATATTTCATGTAAATAGTGTTGCCAACGTTTTGGCATAATAACAATACAGCAAAATGAAACACTTTGACATTTATTCTGTGTTTTATGGTTATATTTTTTAAATATTTGAATTCTTCATTCTATCTCTTTTTTGGACCTGTAAGTCGTGTTCTGGGTTCTAATAAATTGATTTAATACACTCACATTTCTTTTATTTATACAGGTGTGGATCAACATGTTGCTTATCCAGGTTGGTCTGGGTGTAATCATGATATTCGTCGGCCGTATCTCCAACAAAGAGTGGCAGAACCCAGTGCCTTGCATTGAGCAGCCGGAGGAGCTCAGTAATCAGTTCAGCTTCGCCAACTCCATCTGGCTTATTATTGGCTCTGTGATGCAGCAAGGATCTGAGATTGCTCCCATGTAAGACATAAAAGAGAAACAATTATACCACCGAAATGCAATCCCCAACCCGCATGCCAAGCGTTGGGATTATGGGCATTACCTTCCTTATGATAAAAGCCAGGCTCTTATCAGGGGGAAGCCTGCGTCCACCAGTGGACTGGGTGTCGATGGTGAAGACATGAAAATGTTTTTTTGAGAGGCTTTGATTTTCAATCACCATCTACTCGACTTATATGAATGGTTAAAATTTTAAAGAGTTTATTTGTTACAGCGCATTAGCACCTCGTATGATAACCAGCATATGGTGGTTCTTTACACTGGTCATGGTGGCCTCTTACGTGGGTACATTGGTGGCCTTCTTGACGATCGAGAAGAATGTCATGCCCTTTAAAACAGTCGACGAGCTCTATCGACTTAAGTCGATAATGTACGGAACTAAGGCCAATGGGTCTACGATAGATTTTTTTCATGTAAGGATTGTGCTTTGTTACCTTCAAAATTTCAACGCAAAAATAAGTCTGTTTTGTCTGTATTAATATATCATAGTACTGTCTAACTTCTATTATACCTACAGCACGTTTTGTTTTTGTATGAATTGCAAAAAAAATATTCATACAAAAGAAATCATACTTTTTACTTTACTTTTGATTTCAGAATTCACTTAAACCAGAATTTAAGTCGATGCATGCTAAAATGTTAGCCAATGGTTGGTTGGTAAAGAAAAATGAAATTGGAGTCGAAAGGTGCGTATAATTTTTTTCTACTTACCTACTTCATTATTTACGTACCCTCTAGACCGCATTTAGTCTCAAAATTGGCCCTGTTATTTTGTAATTATATTTTACTGTTATTTTATAACTTTGATGTTTAATGTAAACACAATGTAAGTTGAGATTTCATCCCGTGACCACGACAGAAACACGATGAAAATATAGGGAAATAAAATCGCAAGGTACGCGGTATATATACAGTTTTCATATTATATTAGTAAATTGTACATACTAATTTATATTATATTCGTAAATTGCAACAGACGGACAGACAGACGGACAACAAAGTGATCCTATAAGGGTTCCTTTTTTCTTTTTTAGGTACGGATCCTATTTGAGGTAAAAAGTATGTACAAGAGTACATACTAAAAAGTATGTGCAAGAGTACATACTTTTAGGGATCCATACCTCAAAAAGACAAAAGGAACCCTTATAGGATCACTTTGTTGTCCGTCTGTCAACCCCCTTTTCTCAGGAACGCGTGGTATTGTGAAATTATGGGGCGAACCTAGCGGGTTTGGTTGTTAAACTAGGCCTAGATCTCAGTACTCACGGGATCTCCGTGTTAAAAAACTAGAATTACATAAAATGCTAAATTTTTTCGTCAGTTCCTTAAATGTGTAAACACGATTGCGAAAAAAAATTACGATAAGAAATCGTAAAAGTGCACTGTTTTGCACCTTATTTGGTCGAGGTCTCAGGAACCCTGCGGTCTATAGAAAAAAAAATTGTTTTAATTCGTAGGTTATTTTTAATTATTTGGTTCCATAATACAGTTTCTATAGAAGTTATGTAGTTTTCTTGTAAATAAGCAAAAACAACAACGTTCCAAAAACGTATGCTCCGTCCCGCTCCTATGAATGCGATATCCTATGCCTATACTTTTCAGAAAATAGCACGCAATGCGCCCTTTTAACATCAAATACTCAACTCTATAACCTCTTGGAGCCGTGATATAAATAAAACTTCTAAGTCAACACAATCAAAAGTTACATCCGTTTATCTTACTTCCTACTAATGTTATTAATGCGAAAGTTTGTTTGAATGTTTGTTACCACGTATCTCCGTAACTACATAACCGATTAAGATGAATAACATAAAGGCTAATTTTACAAATTAACTTCTAAGGTGGTTAAAAAGGGTGGTAAAGTTTCTATGGAAAATTATTATTCCTTGGTTCGATTCACTCAAAACTCCGTATAAATAAACTATAAAGTAATTAATAAAACACCCTTTAGGGAGGTGTGCAATAAATTTATGCAATTTCTATGATTTCCATGCGGGTGAAACCGCGGGGCGCAGCTGGTATCCAAATATTTTGCAATTTTCAAGGGAATCACATACATATCAAACCTATAGGCTACTTCCCGTAGACCTAGAATCATGAAATTTGGCAAGAAACAAGATCTTATAGCACAAATAAAGGGAAGAATGCGAAAACAGTAAATTTGTAGTTTATTCACTGCAACACAAAATACTTTTATTTCTCGCTATGGACCATAACCTAAAGGGTACTTCCCGTTGACCTAGACACAAAAAATTAGGCTAGAAGCAAAGTCTTATAAGTAGAATAAATAAAGGGAAAAATCCGAAAACCGTAAGTTTATTAAAAAAAAACAATTATTTTGATTCTCGCCATGGACCAAAAACCTATAGGGCCTTCCCGTTGACCTAGAATGATGATAGTTGGCATGAAACAAAGTCTTACAATTGTATTGGAACCCTTGGTGCGCGAGTCTGACTCGCACTTGACGTTATAATTTATTTCAGGACCGAATCCTCAAATTATGCATTTTTTATGGAATCTGCATCATTAGAATACACAATCGAGCGGCACTGCGACTTACAGCAAGTTGGCGATTTACTGGACTCGAAAAGCTACGGTATAGGAATGAAAAGAGGTAAATTGCATTTTAAGAACATTCAATTACAATATAGCTTAGGGTACGGAAATTCCGTCTGATTCTTGTCTACGTACCTACAGTTTTAATCGATATCGAAAACCCTGCATCAAAACAGACATTTTCTCTGTCTAAATTGTCTTTTATCCGCAGTATTTTGTTCTAGGGTCACCATATAAATTATACATAGACGACGCATTGCTGAAAATGAAAGAGAAAGGAGATATTCAAAAATTGAAAGATACTTGGTGGAAAGAAAAACATGGCGGAGGCAAATGTGGGGTAAGTAACGGAAAAGTTGTGTATAGAAAAAGAAAAACTTATCAACAGTTGATAAAAATTATGTGGCGTTTTTGTCAACCCTAGACGGCCTCGTCTAGGGTGGCACTGTTCGTAATTTATAATTTTAAATTCATGCCTAAACTTCAATTATTTATGCAACGAAAACATCTTTTACTAAGGATATTTAGCCTTAGCAAGGCAATGCTAAATATGCTTTACTAAGCCCTTTAAGGCTAGCCTTACCAAAATTTTGTATAGTAGGCTGTTCATGCTAGGAAGACTGAATTGTACATACATACAGCTTGAGTCTTGAGTCTTATGGTGGTAATTACCACTGACATGACTTGCGTAACACCCACGGCCCCTTTTGTTCTTTGTTCTTCAAGCATTGACCGATGCTCGCAATAAAGGGAACCGGAACGCCACAGCTATTTCTATTGTTGAAAAATTGAACAGTGCAATTATTCGCATACCGTGACAGTATTATTGTATAAATATTTATCATAATATCAAGTTAAGTTTTTCCTTTGAGTCCTTAGTATCTGGTCCCTAGGTTGTGCAAATTTTACGAATAAATGTTTTCGTTTCCTTCCCATACATTTATAACCGCCTCTACCAGATATACCTACCTTAATGATTTATTTTTGCGAGTATGACAGCGAGCAGAAGTTTCTTACGACCTCTACTACAACATCTATCGTAGTTTGACGAATACATTATGAAAAAACCTTATGTGTGTTGGAAGAACACCAACGTTCATTCACCCTGAAGAAATCCCTGTATATGGGGTAAAATGTTGTTGTGTTTAACACAAATAAGGTTTATAGTTAACCCGCTTAGGTAAATTCGTAAGGAATTCTATTATATTATATTTATTATGCATTTAAAAAACCCAGAACACCCGCAACAATCTGCAAATTTAAGGTTTTTTGTTATTATAGTGCGTAATCCTCGCACTCTGGATAATTTCTAATTTCTAAGAAATCGAATTATATCGCAAAAATTTTCGACTTCGACGGGACTTGAACCCGCGTCCTCCGTCAGTACGGGAATGTGATAACCAACTACACCACGAAGTCAAGTGACGTGGGAGTCGAAAATCTTTGCGACTTTCTACGGACTCAAGCGCCGTTAGCTCCACCTACAGGGGAAACATTGAAGTTTGTCCAATCCTGTTCAAAGACTAAAGTTACGTTTAGTTTGTTTGACGAGAGGTGTCGCGTTGCTCTAAATCTAAGGTTTTAAGTCAAGTAAGGACGCGGGTTCAAGTCCCGTCGAAGTTGAAAATTTTTGCGATATAATTCGATTTCTTAGAAATTAGAAATCTGCAAATTGTACAAGCATCATCACGCACGAGGCGGGAATCGAGCCCGAAACCTGCGTCGCATTGTCATGTTTAAACGTTCTTGTTAATTCCAGGAGAAGCAAGATGAAGAACAGAAGCAGCTTGGCATGAAGCATATGCTGGGTGCATTCGTGGTCCTCGGCGGGGGATGTATCATAGGACTGCTGATCTGCATCTTGGACATGCTCTGGGGGGTGTTCAAACGCAGCGTGAAGTATAGCGTAAGTTCTACAGGCTGATATCCCTCTCGCAAAGATGAGGTTGGCACTCATATGTCTAACACCACTGCCACACAGCACAAAACTACATTAAATATCGTTAAAATAGGGTACGCCAATTGAACCTGCAACCGACGATATGGGCTAGAACTCGTAATTTTTAAATTAGCATATTATTTTGACAGCATCAGATAAAAGGCAACTCGTGGGTCAATCGCTTGAAGCTATTTCGTCTAAAATATAAAATAAGGCTATATTAATATTTATTTTGTGCTGTGCGGTAGCGGTTCTGAATGTATTTGCCTTTAGTTACCTCTTGCAAACGGTCTGGTCTCTCTTGCCGTTAAAAGACTAACTAAATTTACGTGTTCAAGATGTCATATATTTATCGTATGGCCTCAAAAACAGTCAACAATTTTTTTCAGATCCTATCCCTCTCTATTTTATTCCAGGTTTGAATTAAATTACCGAGTGTTAAATTTATAGCATAAAGGCTACTTTTTATGCTGCAAATGCGATTACGAAGCCACGCGCTGAAGCTCGTACAAAATAAAATCCATATATTAGTTAATAACATGAGTAACAAAATTTTCTCTTTTTCTGTTAACAATCTTGCATTTTTATGATTTTCAGACAACATTCAAGGAAGAGCTCATAGAAGAACTTAAATTCGCCCTCAAATTCAGCGGCAACGTAAAACCAGTGAAACGGAAACTGAAACCAGTTGACGGCAGTGATGAAGCCTTTGCAGAGGCTGAAGGGAAAGATGAGATCTTGTCCTTACCATCTCTACGGTCTGGGCGGTCTACCAGCACGCACAAGACATGCCATTCGCACAGTTCTAGACATTCGAATAGGAGCTTGGCCGTTGCGTTTGCTAAAAGGCGGTCTTACAGCTAAATTGGAAAGAAAATCTTTTTTTATTAGTTTAATTAGGGTTTGTTCAATTATTTGAAAAGTCGTAGCAAATTAACACTCTGTTGTAGGAACAGTACGAGTTGGGTATGACTTATCTTAGCGATGTTTTTATTGATCATGATTAAGCTTTGACTTTTCAATTATCGTTTTTAAAAAATCTACATTGTTTTTTCTTAAGATTTTATATTGAAGTCACCACCAAAGTCGGTGGCACAGCCCGTCGTCGTCGGATTGGTGAGACATTTCAGTGTATGAATATTAGCTGCCTACAGCTTACAGTAATCAGAAATCTCTTACGTTTATTTATTTCGGCTTACAAAATAAGCATTGTCAATTCAAATTTTAAATCAAAAATTCAAACCATACCTTGTCGGCGGTCCCCCGACTTTGATGAGTAGAATCCATTAGAGTTAAAGGCAATGACAAAAATTGTAGGTATTTTTATGAATAAAAAGTTTTCCGAACCTAGATTTTTAAATCATTAGCTCTTACAATAGAGCCATATAGGATGATTTACATAGTTTTTCTACATGGATACCTTGTTGGTTATCATAAGCTCGTACCTGGCTGATACCCGCCTACCTCTTGTTTGCTGGATGTATCCTAGGACTCCGCCGGTGATCCGCATCTTAGATATACTCTGGGAGGTGTTCAAACGGACTACAGACTGATTTCCTCGCGCGAGAATTATGTTAGTTAGCGCTCACATTTCTAATGGTGGCGCCTCACATGGGCTTATGACTTGGTTCCAACGCTGGCTACGAATAGAATGGCCAATAATTGCAACCAAGATTGCGGCCTCATATGGGCTCCAATATAATTGGGCAAACACTCATGCCAAGAGCATTGGAAGGCTGGACGTTCGAGCATGTAGGTAGGTATCATTTATTCATCAAATTTATTGCTAGCAAGTCATGTCGTACAGCGCGTACTGATGCAACCAATGTGTGGATCGAGAAGTTACGTTGGACCCAAGTTGCCCCCCCGCCTACACACTTCACTCCCCTCGCCTTTGAACTTGTACAAAAAACCGACACAAGCCGGGTTGACATTGGCTATTGGACGCAATGTTCCGTTTTTATCCAATAATGTTCCAAGATCGATCCTCACATTGGTGTGTTGGATCCAACAGTATAACTTGGAGCCAATATAGCCCATGTGAGGCGCCGGCATTATACTACTGCCGCACAGCACAAAAATGTACATTAAAATATGAGCTAAAACTCGTAAGTTTTAGATGCATTTATTTGACAGCATCAGATAAAAGACAGCTCGCGAGCCAATGGCTCGAAGCCATTTTCTCACTGTAAAATATATGTGTACAAAGATTACGAGTTTAAGCCCATATTAAAATGCTTATTTTTGTGTTATGCGGTGCTGAATGTATGTCCCTTTAGTCACCTCTTGCGAGCGGTAAGATTTAAAAAATGTAGTAGGTAATTTTATGAATATTTTTTTTTCCAAATTTTCAAATGATTACTTCTCACAATTGAGCCGCAAAGGGTGATTTACATATTTTATCTACATGGATACCTAGTTGATTATTAAAAACTCGTACCTGGCTGATACCGCCTACCTCTTGTTTGCATAGTAATCGCAAATTTTCCAGTCAGGCGCTTTTCTGTACTTATCAAAGTTTGGGGGCCTAATAGACCGGTTAATGTACAATGAAACGTAATTAGATAAAAACAGCTGAAGGGCTTATTTGCTGCGCTGTCATCGTATTTAACCTACAGATGATCTTGGAAATTTTAAATGGAAATAGAAAAGAGTGAGAGTTTAGTAAAAATACACGAAAGACATTCACAGCTTTTCGTACGCTAGTTAACTAATTAATAATCAACATCATTTGTCAACGTCAATGACGACCGATGTGACGCGGGCGAAGGTCCGCCTGTGACGCAGGAGGTTGTGGGTTCGATTCTCGCCTTGGGGCACATGTTTGTATAATCTGAAAATATTTGTTCCAGATGTTCTCAGTATTTCTAAAAAAATATTTCTATGTAATGTACTATATTACGTATAACAGTGTACCCATATCACAGCTCTGCTTATCTTAGGGCTAGATGATGCTGTGTGGATTGACCAGCCTTATTTATTTATTTTTTTAAATATATATCGTCGCAATCGTAGAAAAGAGTCGGATGTTCATTTTAGCAACTTTACAGGAGAGCACTTTAAAGTTTTTGAATTGGTTATTTTGTCATATTTTCGAAACGGCTTGTCCGATCAGCGTTAAATTTTCACCAATTGCTTTTTGTATAGTTTTTTACAATATGACCTACATATTAAATCTGTATTATGTCTAGTTTTCGTAAAAAGTCACATGCGTCATTGCTCTGCGGACACTCAAGTGACGGATGTAATAATACGACGTTTTAATTCGGAGCATCATTGTGAAATTCAAGGCGCATTGTATTATCTGTCATTTTTTTGGGGAATTTCAATCAAATCAATTGACGTATGTGACGACAAGGAATAAGACAACTACTTTGTATCATAAAAAAGTAACCCAATATCAAAACAGGAGATACTTATGCGTAGAATTATATATTTATATATTTTATTTTAATCAAAAAAGCAGTTAAAAATCTAGGTACTACGTATCTGCTCTACCCACAACCAGTTAGTGGGTACATTAATTATGTGGGTACCTATTGTAAATGTCATAAGCTAAAAGCTTTACTAGTTAACTTAAACGCAGGTACCTAAATAAAATTATTAAGGGATCAACATTTTTATAAATAATCAACATTATTAAAAATTAAAAGCTAATATCAAAAAGTAATCCTTTCTAAAATTATATTTATCTCTATTTTCTAAGTCGCGCGTGACGTTATAATGTCTCTCCTTAAATTTAAGTTATCGGTAACAAGGAACATCAATCTTATGAAGGTAATTCTATATCACAATTCTATATAGCAGTCTTAAAAGTTTAAAATGGTATCAAAATAGGTGCTTAGCATTAATCAGCAACAATTCAGGTAATGTTCCTTTTTTTTAATTTGAATCATCATCATTTTAATTTGAGCCAGCGCGACCATGTGGCAATTTGTCAAAAAATCGTAATATTTGGCAGGTATTATTCCAGTTTCGCAAAGATTCTTTAAGTTTTTCAGTCGAAATGGCAACCGGTTCATCGTAGGCATTTTTATGGCAAGTCTTGTTGCATTTCTTAGTTTCCTTGCGAACTACCAAAGTCATGCAATCATTTAATGATTACATGATATTGATCATTTAATGATTACATGACTTTGCTTGTTCGCAAGGAAACCAGAAAGTGCAACGTGACTTGCCTTAAAAATGCCTATACTAAATCGGTTTATTTTATTGCTTAAAATGTATTTGTACCGTAATTGATGCGGTTGGTTTTTCTCAACCATAACTTCTTTTATTTTATTCCATGTGAGTCTTTCTTTCACCGAGTTTTTCGTCCATTTTTTGTTCTTCAGTAGCTCATTGTAAATTAGGGTCTATGGCATTGGTCAATGTTGATATTATTTACATGTGAATTTTCTGACTGCGGGCAGTTAATCACGGAAAAGAAGATAGTTTAAAACTATCTTCTCTAATGGCGTTACAGGGGCCATACCTGTTTCTGTTTGACACAAATCGATGTTCAATAGCGAATTTTGAGGACTTCCTTCAGCAGTAGGTGATGCGACGGAAGTTGTCGTGACAAAAAGGCTTACCACGGAAGCGTATGATTCGTCTTGGCGGTCTAATTGTGTAGTGGCTATAAATACATCATCCTCACCCTCATTGTCTGAAAAGACATTATTCCATACATCACGCATACTTTGCTCTCATAATATTGATTCGGCTCCTGATGGAAGGGGTGACGAACAATGTCCCTTTGCAAAAAAAAGTATTTGATGAATACCTAATTTATGAAAAAGTATCAATTATTATAAAGACGACCTTGAAAGTTCAAGTTCAACAGCCTGTATTGGTCCACTGCTGGACGCAGGCCTCTCCCTGATAAGCGCCTTGTTGGCTTTTATCTCATGGGGGTAATGCCCATAGTCCCCACGTTGGGCACGCGGGTTGGGTATTGCAGTTCGGTGGTAGGATTGTTCTGCAGGGGGCGCTGCTGCCCGCCCTTAGTCGCCTCTTACGACACCCGCGGGAAGAGTTGAGGTGGTGCGAATTCTAAGCCGGCACCACACAGCTACCTATTAACGTTCAATTAACAATAGTTTTTCATCTCAAATGCGATAATAAGAAGAAAATTTTAAGTTAAAACGACGGTTTTACAAATCTATCCCGAGTATAAAGTCGTTTGTGTATATACGACTGGCCCTTATCCGTAATAAAACGTCGGATTGTACCAAACGCCCGCTATGTGCCACCTAGAATGCGTGGAAAAATGTCGCACTGTATCTTCCGTCACCCAAAATTGCAACGATTAAAAAAAGATGTTACGTTATTGTACGAACTTATAAACATAAACACACATAATTAAAATAATTTTCAGGGTACATAAAACTAACTTTTTCAAAATCCCAAGTAAAACGTCGGACGTGACATACCGCTGTTGTTCCGCGGATGGGCTACTAAACTATAGTTGACTTCAAAAGTCCGCGATAAATTATTACTAGGCACCTATAGTGAATAATGAACACAACGAATTTATACCTGGTGCAGTGATTACGGACTCTTCCGGTTTTTTATGCTGGTTGTACTAGCAGACATAATATTATTTGGTGTTATCTTTAGGGTGGCAGGGGCAGAGGTCAACGCCGTAAAGAGGCGGATCAATTCATACGTCATTTTACTGCGTTCTAATTTTCAAAACCGTCATTATTCAACTGAGTATCTTCGTAAATAAAACAAATTTGTAAAAAAAAATCAAATTGTTCGATTTTCTAGGTCATTCTGAGACGATTAATCCAATAAAACGAAAATGGCCAAAAATCAGAACCGACTCTTTTCTACGATTGCGACGATATATTTAAAATTTGAAAATAGAAATTGATATCTATTTTGTTAAATTATTCCATTGTCAGCCGAAATTCAAAATTTCCACGATCTACATTCTACACAAACTCAATATACAATGTTTCTAAACATTGCCCCCATATTAAACCTAAAAATCACTTTCTGCCTGTCGACTTTCAGTCAGAATTTGCATTACTGGTAAATTTGAGCTATTTCCTACAATACCTACATAACGCTGACAATTTTTTTCCGAACACCACGCCAAAGAGAGAATGTTTGATTTTCGTGTTGGGAGTTGTTGTAGACATTTTACATTGCGAAAGCCTGGAGTATAGATTAGGTAGGAACTCTACATATACCTACAAACAAAAGACAGCTTATTATGCCCAGGTAATTTAAGAGAAATAATAATGTTCCCATTGCAACAAATTTTCTGTTAACAATGTCTAGTGTCGTTGATTCATGCCGCCATTATTTCAGCGTTGTTGCAAATGGACACTGACCTGAGACCGCGATCGCTCATAGTGTACCCAGTGCTACCATTAGTTACACAAATGGCTCCAAACAGAAAATAAGAAACTTTCTGCAAAAACTTCAAATTATAAACGCCACAGAAGAATCTGGTTCGGACAGGACTTTGTGTTCATTGAATACACATTCAATGTAAAAACTCTAAAACCAAACAAAAATTTAAAAATAGAATCAAACAACGTTAGTATTTAACGAATTAATTTATTTAACGACACTAAAGGAATTTAACATACCCACCTACTTAGTACCTACGCAAGAACAAGCAAGCAAATTTTAGTATAGTATACATAGATATATTTTACTTACATCGATGATAGTATAACAATCTTTTTCATTAATTATTTCCGTAAATGATACCTACACTCCACCCACCCCAACAGAGCGTTGACTTCTAAGAATGACCTCTACAGATTCCGCCTCTCAATCAAGCAGAGGCTTCATTAGGGACCCTCTTCAGCTGGACATGTTACAAGGACCGACAAGCCCACATTTCTCAAACACTTATAATTAACTGACTAGATGAATTTAGGTCGGATTACAGACGAGGTCAAGAGTGGATGAAGTTACAAGTTAGTTTCTGACGTTTTGATAAACGAAGATGAACTTTTAACTGAGGTTGCGGTAAGAATTTATATATGTATGTATGTATATAGGGTGTGCTATACAACCGGTACCAGCGAAGGTCTGTGATTTGGGGATACCAATACCTATCGATTGGACCCTCGTGTATGTTCCGCGATTTCTTGTAGTTTTCGAGATACTATTCATTTCAAATGCATGAAATAAGTTTCACTATTTTCTACTGTATCAACTTTAAACTTCGATTTCGCATACAAATGCCTCATAAAGTACCAAATTATATGTGTTATTTTGAGAGCTATGGAACCCATAAAGTTTTTAAAATTACCAAGAAGTTATTCAATTAGGTTATTTAATTTCTCTCAAATAGAAATTTTAATTTCGTGATTGAAATCTGAGCAACGTGTAGTTAGAATTTTGGTGTTTACTATTTTTACAGACGAACACATATTCTAGCCTTGATCAAAAAAAATCTCAAAAAGATCACTTCACAGAAAAAAACATAGATAAAATCGTCCAAAATTTTAAAAACCTGAATAGAAAACAAAAAATTCATATCTCGAAAACTACAAAAAATCGCAGAACATACTCGTACATGGGGGTCCAATCGATAGGTATTGGTGTCCCCTTCGGTGGTACAGGTTGCATGGGACACCCTACATATATCCCAAAAAATTTACGACTTAAGTGGAACTTGAATCCCAACTTCTTCCAACTCTTGACGGGGGTAGGGATATTTAAAGAAATCTGCCACAAGCTGAGAGCAACTCATTTGAGCTAATTTTGTATTTGCTTATCCTTTGAGCTTTGAAAATTATTTATGGAATCGGCTAGACTAGAATGCTGTGACCGAAACGCAAGGCGGGGAGTAAATCTATTTCTGAATCTTCTTATTGTGACTGAATTTATAATGGGTTTTGTGTATTATTTGTTCAGAATAGACATTTATTAATAAAAAAAGTACCAACTGTATTAGTTTTCTGTGACATTACGTACCTAGCTTATTTCTTTCAAGAACGTGTTTCTAGCAATGGTCGCTTTTCAGGCCAAATGTGTGGATAAATAACGTACCTAATTGAATATCCATAAATTACCGAATTAACAATGCCTTAACTAATTGTCTATTGACATGTCGATAACATTAATTTCGGAAGCTATGCTTCCTCATTCTAGCCATTTGCACAGCGTTACTTTGTCTCCTGCTGAGATGTAACGTGTGTCTCGAGTAAGTCGACCTACGTGACAGAGGTGTAGGAGCGGGATCCTCGTCATCTTCTTTCAAAGACTCGGCGGGCTTTTCTTCCTTCTCAGCAGTCTCTTCCGGGTCTACTTTTTTGGAGCTTCCAGATCCACTGCCTGTGGATTCTCTGTGACGCACTGGTTTAGTATCACCACTGAAGCTGAAGACAAACTTTATCTCGGCTACCAATTCCTCGATAAAAGGCACCTGAAATATAAGATATACATTTGATCAGTGCAAAAAGACCTTTTCTTTTGCTTAGCAGTAGGGTTCAATGGGCTCTATAGCTTTATTTTTCTGTGAGAGTTTGCAAGTCAGCGAGTAAATAAATACCAAAATCATTCTCTGTACCTATTTTAGAAAACCATTCCACCGCGTGATGATACTAGACAGCGGGCAATTACTCACCAAAAATCCGGCAGCAAATCATTGGTCTCAATAAGGACTAATTTGGCGAACAAAGGGTAGGCTCGACCATGCATTTTGGGGTCACACGGGGTCATGCATTTCTGGCGAAAGGAAATTTCAATTATCATTCCGGAATATACCGCAACGTATTCTTGGAAAAGCACATAGGAAAATTGTCAGACTTGAAAAAGTATGACAAAATAAACCCTGGGAAAATAATATGAGACAAAGCTACCCGGCTTCATTCTTGTTTGGATCATATCAGCCAGAGTCAAAGAAAGAGAATAACCTATAGTTAACTTTATATTGTTTTTATGTGCCACATCAATCATCGTAACTCAGTGTTACTTTCAGGTGTGAAAGTTAATTGAAATAGGGCTACTGTTCCATTGGTTTACCTTCATTTTGTGTGATATCATCCAGACATCAACGACCATTTCCAGGAAGGCACAGATGACAGCCATGCCTGAGCCGGCCACGAGGACAATGAAAACTCCACCCACGTTCGCCAAAACCAGAGGCTGAGCTTCACCTCCGCCTTCCGCATCGTCCTGTAGAGACATTTGTACTTTGTTACCTCGTTTTGTTATACGTGTAGTAACCAGAACACAAACTCTACTTACTAAGTAAATAAATAAATAATGCTGGACAATTCACACGGCGTTATCTAGCCCCAAGCTACGCAGAGCATGTGTTATGGGTACTAAATATCTGATGTACCTACTTAATACAATACACTTCATAAACAGATATTTTTTACTATAGTAAACGGCTATATGATGCTGTTGACAGTGCCCAGCATAATTTTATTTATTGATTTCACACAGACGATTCATTTTGACAAGTTTTATTTATTGTTTTTTGTAAAATTTTGGAACATCATTTTTTCATTTTTACAATTTTCCACATTAAAAAATCCGAAAAGACTAATTGCTATTAATAGACCACTTACAGCACACGCACCACCTCCTCTCTTCTCTTTCCACCATTTGTCTTTCATCCGCGTTATTACCCCTTGCTCTTGCAGTTGCAAAATGGATTCACTCATCGGTTGACGGTATGGGGAATCTAAAATAAATTCAAGTACAAAATCTTCTAGAATTGGACCGTTCTTTCAGCAGAAAGGCGGTTGATTGGAGCTCGATTTACTCCCACAGTAAATTGGCCCATTAGTTTAGACCGCACAAGCGTAGCTGGAGTGTGCGAGAACCGCATGACATTAAATTGCCAGTGATTTATCGGTAAAATTTCACAAATCAAACATCATGTGCTTGCATAAGCTTTGTTGGTAAGCTACTTACTTTTCTTCATAGCAATGCCATACCCTTTACTGTCTAAAAGGCCTCCCACTTGAGCGACGTCACAGTTTCTCTCGACCATGTATTCAATTGACGTAGACTCCATTAGAAATGCGTAGTTTTGATTGTCATCCTTCACCCTGTAAATCAATGTAATACTGTTAAAGAAGAAGTTGTCTTCTACACCTTCATGATACGTCGTCGGCTACTTGGCCGTCACTTTCCATCGAGTGAGATTGTGGTCAAACGAAGGTCTATAAAGCAATAAAGCATTATCATCTGTTGATTTCTCTAGTAAATTCTGTATTGGTTCGAGATAGTCAGTTGCCATTAATGTTACAATTAGTTCCTACTTACCACTCTAACCCCTGATCATTGCTGGAAGGTTGTAATTCAGGATGATCATCCATGTACTGGTACATCTTTTGATACAGCAAGTTATCCGATTCCTGAAAACAAATGGTTTAAATTTAATCGTTAGCATTAATAGTCTTGAATTTAAGACTATTAATGAATGTGATCAAATTTTACATCGATATCAAATCTTACAAACCTTGAAAAACGTGTAGGTCGCACCACCACTCTTAGCACCATAAGTCATTCCATAAGGGTTGTTTGCTAAGTCTTGTACACTTTTAATCGCGTAAAATTTTGACTCAACTGTCAAGAATGCAGCTAGGTTAGCGGTGTAAGAAGACACCATAATAAGTGTGAAGAACCACCACATACTGCCAGCCATCCGGGTGGATACAGCTCTGGAAATGTCAACATCATCATAAACACCACAATGGACTCTATGCCCAGTATAGACCTCTCTGTGTTTATGCTACTATCCTCGATCGTGCGCTTGTCTATAAAAATAAGAATGGATACTACTTGACAATGTCTCTTGAGCAAAGAAATGCAAACCGTTCAAAGCCACTCAAAAACAAGATTCGTTAGCAAGTTACGGGAATACTAATTCAAGGATAAAATATGAAGGCACTTTCAAGGATAATTTCACTATTCACGGGGGCATTGATAAATGAAATCGATATAGCTTTGCGATATACCTATAGTATAGTTACTTTTACTTTGTCTGGCTTCCACGTCTACCTGGGCACTCTACTTGTAAAACTCAATAGAATAAGAGGTACCTAGATACATTGTTATAAGAGCACGACGTTCCCGAGGGCTCGTTCTGTGTTGGCGGTAAGTTTGTCGCTTTAATAGAGTCTTTTCATAACTATGAAGGCACTTTCGTTTATTTTGTTTGAAAACCATGATTTTAAATTGAACTAGGTATGCAAATTGTTTGTTTACCTACCCTTACTTACATTACAGGTAAAAGTAATATTTACTCGCCTTGATTTTTAAATACTAATTGTGAATATTATAATAACATGGTGTTACCTCACTTGGTAAGTTGAATAATAACAATCTCTAAAAGCACTTCTCGCGAATGAAGTGGCGGACAACAGCTAGTATTAATAAACACGACTAATCTATGCTATGCAATAACTGAGGCAGAAACGCGGTGGCATGTTTCTTTTTAGACTACCTACACATGTTTCTCAAAAACATGTTTAATATCCAAAATGGTCAGACAACTTACATAGGTGCTATTTCAGAACCTTGGGTCAGCACACTTCCAAGAGTGAACCAGAATGAATTGGCGAACGTCCACTGGTTGTCTAAAGTCTCAGGCTCTTCTATACAAGGGTACGGGTTCTGCCATTCTTCTGGAGCCACCCTGCCAAGTGCAAATAGAAGCACTGATACTCCTACGTAGGCTAATGCCAGCCATGTCCATACCTTTAAAATGTTAACCATTGTTGTATTATTCTAGAACTACAAAATGAAGTTTACAAAATTAAAACTGAGATAAAACCTCAAATAAAATTAAACAAAGTTTAAGTGAAACGAAGCAAAGGAGCATTTGCAGTGATACTGATTGTGGTGGCTTTGAGTTTTGTAACTATGTAAAATGAATTCTTAACTATGATGAGAAGTTTTCTGCGCGGAAAACCAGCAACAATCCTTCTGAGTAATATTGGCATAGAGTTCGAGGCACTGCCTCTGTGTGTACCTATATGAACATTAAATACAATCAAAATAAACTTACGCCCATCGAAAACGGAGAAATGAAGGAGAACAAATTGGGTGGCATCTTAGTAGGTTTCTTATACAATATTGTTATTCCTAGATTCATGAATGGACTAGTGAAATCGACGGCCCGTTGCCGAGATGATGTTATAGTTAAATCTGTAATGCCAAAATCTGCTCTCTGTAACAAATTGTGTTTTTCTTAACGTACGAAATAGGTACCCAACGTAACGAGGAAAGCCAATCTGAATATTTGAGATTACGTGCTTTGGCTAGGTAAGGATCAAGGCATTGGTGACATTTACTAATGCATTCAATTATCAGGAAGTTCTACCAATTCATTTATCCAAACAGGTAAAAAATAGTTACTCCATCCATAATTTTCTCCATCATGCCGTTCCATTTGCCAGTCTTCGAGTTGAGAGATCCGTATACTCCGTCAGCTTGGATCTCGAAGGTATAGTTGAATTCGTTCATTTTTGACAGCTCGTCTATTATTTCGATGCCGAAACCTTCGTACCTGTCGTTTCCATCTAACTTTAGCGATGATTCTTTTAGCATTCCATATGGGGCACTCTAAAAATACATACTTATTTAGAAAATTTACAACTTAAGACTGGCATTTACCTGCAAAATCGCCATTCATGTATAGACGAGGCGCTTAGATTTGTCCTTATGGGAGCGTACAAATGAAATGTTTACCTACATCTATAATTGTAAATGGCTGATCTCAATCAGACACATTGCAATATTTGTAGAGAACTGTAAGAGCTTTATCATCATGATTTGATGTATCTTACCAAAGCTGTAATAACAATAAAGTGTTTTCCTTTCATTGAATCTGAGCCTTCAGATTCAACTGGTGGAATGACAACCCTGGTGTCAGTGAATCCATCTTCACCTGAATATGTTCCGACCTTAAAAACAATACACCTTTGAAAAAAAATATCGCTAGCATTTCAATTACAACCTTTGTTTCTTAACGTGCTAGCTATGGTTATTGGTTATCAGGTATTTTATTTTGATAATTTGTCATTTTTTGGGTAGTTACTTATACCTTTTCTAATCCATGTGCCATAACTTCAAGCACATCAACTTCGAACAATGATCTGAACCCTTCCTCATCGAACTGCACAACCCCAGTCAAACCATCGATATCCATCTGGAACATAAACATTAACCTATTGACAGTTAAAACTTTTAATCTAGTCTGTTAAGTAATTATCAGACTTGTCCGACTAGAAGGCTAGTGTTTCAATTGCCACCAGAAATTTAGCTACCTACTATAGTAGGTTTCCCAGAAATATAAATAATATAGAGGCTCTGCTAAAAAACCTAGTTGCAGACTAGGTGGCTAGCTGAAAACATAGTAGCCTGGCAATGAAAACTAAAGCCCTGTGAACTTGCAATAAATAATGTGTTATGTAAATGATGTTTCGGTCAGTATTTTGTTTATGCAAAACTCGGAATTTTTTGTCACTTAAGAACTGCTTCGCAAAGTTTCCTCACTTTCTTAACATAATTAATGACTGTCGAGCCGAACATCCATGTTTCATCGCGGTCACAAGTAGCATTAGCGCCCTCCTCAAGCCCCATCTCATTCAGAGCCGAAGTATACAAAGTAACAGCGTCGTAAACCAAAGCCAAATCCAAAGTCAGGCCATTCTCCGAGATTGCATTCTCTATCTTTCCCTCAGATAGTTCCACTACTTTCTCATTCACAGATGTGATGAAGTTTTGAATGGCTTCCAAGCTTGGATCGAAGAAGCGTATCCCTGAAAAACAATACCATTCTGAAATCTTGATGGATTGTTTGTCCATAAGGTTAATTCCATAAAAATGGAGACAAATCTTGTTTGGCAAAAGTAATTGAAGAAATAGCTGTCTCTGGAAGATAAGAGATAAGGAGAAAGATAAATAGGCCCTCAGTTTTGGGCAACAGCTTGATTGTGTTTTCAATTATCTACAGTTGAAATATAGGTTGATTTTCTCTCTTTTTTATTAATTTAGATAGCTTTGTAGTGAAAATTGAATGCTACATTGGTTATTATATGATAATATTTGTACGATCGGCAGATATTTGTTCAGGGTGTTGTGGATGATTTCTATGTATAATAAAAAATATCTATCTATGTAGTGTATTGTATTAAGTATATCAGTTATCACTAGATAACTGATATACTTAATAATAGTGTTATGGGACTAACCCTTAACACAAGCTCTGCTTAGCTAGAGGCTAGATAATGGTGTGTGGATTGTCCAGCATTATTTATTTATTTATTTATATTTTTGAAAGATTACCAGTTATATTAGAGCCACCATGCTTGTAAGGATCAATTTCAATCGTCTGGAAGTCAGGGTTCATGATTAGGTAGCTGTGCTCATCTGACATTATGCCGACTTGCTGTGCTTGTTCTAAGAATACTTCTAAGCTTTCTTTACCGCAATTCACTACGTAGTTCACTGATTCAGACTTTTTTATTGTTTGCAATTGAGCTCTGGAACACACAAACAATGCTAGTAAAAATATCAATCTATGTGGGTTTGTTATAGTTATTACTATTATTTGACATTGTATACAAAAGGTGGTCGACATTATGTCGACAACATTTTCTACCTACCAATCACACATCAATGATCATGGAATCATAGAAACAAAAACAAAAAGGTGTGTTAAATAAACTAAGTTAAAACTTAAATTATAAGCCCCACTTGCAGAACGATTTTACATGTCTTACTTTGATCAGCTTTGACGTATTTTTACGGTTTGACATCTCACCAATCATAAATAAGAAAGTTAAATAATCCTTATGCAAGCCGGCCTTAGTCTAATATATAACAGAATTATCTAGTACCCATAACACAAGGTCTAGGTATTTACTTACTTTCGGGCTAGATGATACCGTGTCGATTATCCAGTATTATTTATTGATGGGTTCTTCATTTGCAAGGTCAGACTAAATAAAAAGCCTAAAATACCTACCTGAAATCATCCCCATCAGGTAATTGGACAACATTTATCAAAATCTTTTCTCCCAAATCTAAATCTTGAATGCTCAGTAAATTTTCTACGAATGGTAAAAGTTCAGCGCCTTCATATATTATGGTGAACTCTGTCCAACCCTTCATTTCTATAATGTCGACGAAAACCTGAAATATAAATTTTGTTAAAATACTGTTGAATACGCTAATAAATTAAGGATCTTGCATACAACGTTCGTTCGCCGCTCATAACCGCTATGCATCATTCGTTCAATGCAATTTTTCATCTTGCACACTTGCATCTTGTGTTGATATGTTTTTTTTAAATGGCTTTATTCATCAAGAAAATTACACTAGTATAAATGAAGAAAGAACCTATCTATGTTTATAGGTAAAAGTATCGGATACAAAATGATCTCCATTTAAGAAAATTTACAAGAGCTGTGTAAACATACAATGGTTTCTGAATAACGAAAACACATGCAAAAATATTACTCCTGCATGCCACGCCAACTGTCAGTTTACGTCGTGTGAAATACCTGTGAATAAGCAATGTGGTGAGGATAAAGATTTACTGCTGACCAGTTGCGATTCTGCATTACCATTGCTTCGGCCAAGATTTGCGGTACCTCCATAAAATCAGCTATTGACTGTATATGCTGCAATGGCCCCTTTTTTGTAGGACCAAATATTCCGAAGACATTGCTCTAAAAATTAGATATACTACTTACAGATAAACATGGATAAGATAAAGTTTTACCTACCACTCAAAATAAACCTCCTCTAGTAAAAACCTAATTAGAAAACAAAGCGCCAGCTGTTGAAGTTTCAAAAATCTAATAAGTTTTTCAACTAAATCAATTCAATTCCATTACCTAAAGACGCTACTAAAACTCTGGCATAAAACAACAAGAAGTCAGAAGTTTCAAAACTTCACTATAAGAACCACACTATAAATTATTTCAAGAGCAGTCTAGCAAGCAATAACTTAGCCCGTTAGCTCAACAGTTTAACCAATTAAAACTTCAACAGCACTCACCTCAAGCAGTGTGCACAATGCTTTCTCAGCTTCAGCAATATCTCCGGGGGATGTCCGTATAACATTACCCACGAATGGGTTCTCCTGGTCTACAGATGCAGCAGTAATTGCAACATTGAATGCAGCTTCCAGCAAAAATCCACCGTCATCGAAAATAGCACCTAATAAAACGAAGCGCACAGTTCATGATAAAAATAAAGAGACTCCGTGTAACGCGGAAAAGCATTTGTGGAAAACTCACGCACCGATAGTTTTATCACTGTGTACTGTTGATAATACAGCTAAACAACAAAAGAAATTTCTTAATTTCATTCTCTTTTGTTGTAGCGATGAAATGAGCTCACAGAAAGCCCTATTATACTGCTGGTAATAAGTGTGTCTGGGCTATATTTAGCGATGCAGCCATCGTTGCATAGAATTGATGCAGGTGTAACGATAGAGAAATCTGCCTCTAAAAAAATTTGCGTTGACAGCCTACCGCTTGCGATCAGATTTGAGCAAATTTACAATCGATAGGTGAAAGAAGGAACATTAATTTCTTGATTACATTTCAGCGCTACATAACCTAGTAGGCAATATTTTTTTTAAACTGTGTAAAATAAGTACAATAATTATAACATTTCATATTCGTAATCTGAAGCTACCCTGATTACCTACCTAAATATTATTTATTCCATGTCATGCTTTACGCCATCTGTGAGAGAAGCTTTGAACTTCTGTAAATACTCCCTTGCTATGAGTGTATCGTAGGGGTTGTCGTAGAAATATTTTCCAACCCTCAGACTATGCTCATGTACGTAAGCTCCTTGCAAGCTCAAATTATTTGCAACTCATTGCTCTAGATGGCACTACATATTTGAGACTCAGAGATTTAGTCTAATCTAAGCTTTCTGTTATTTTAGTTACATTTTTGTCTGGTATTTAATTACATAACTACATTGATAATTTGACGTTTTTAATACTCAGGTCGGCTGACTTACTAAAAAAAAATGGTTTTGACTTTCAATTGTTTTATTATCTTTGAACGGAATGCTGTCGTAAAATGCGTGCTTTCATATTTTTCTCAGGAAAATAATCACGAGTATTTAAATTTAAATACTTACTACTGACAAACGTATCTCAAACATTTTATGACATTGATTTTACACCAGTTAAATAATAGTACATATTCAGAGATAAAAATCGTACGGTCCATCGGTACCTGCCTTTGCAAAATATAAACTTGGCTAAGACTCAGGTACTAACTATTTTTCAAGATCATCTTGAAAATAATGACGCAGTTTGGCATTCAATTCTTTGCCTGCTTTGTTCAAGATCCACCATTCATAAGGTACCTACATTCGAATCTGAAAGAGGATAAGTAGATAGGATTACCTTTAAACTGCTTGGTTGGCAAAGCTCTAGTCGTAAAGTTGAAATTCCTGCGGTTTGTTACTACCGTCCAAGTTATATGACCAATCCAGCACTGGTTTGCTTTCTGCATTTGTTCCTGGAATGACATTCGTATGTTATCTTCCACTTGGATCTATTAAAGTTCAGAAGTACCGTTTCTATACCTAGCAGAGCGCACTGTCCCCTAGCATAGCTATTTTTGTCTAGGCTAGAATAGAGGAAATTATACATGGCGTAGATTGTTGAAGTTGAAGAAATGAATTTCGAGTATTTTACACATTCGAAAACGATTCGATGTCAGTTTTACTTTTATGTTATTTTTGTTAAGTCTACCCTAGACAACAATCGCTGTGTTTGGTCTACAGTTGCTGATAAAATGATCGTCTTATATTTTTCGCAAACTTTTAGATTTAAAATCAGATGATAGATAAGTATATGGGGTTACGTCTTTGATTATTTAGGTAAATAATCAAAGGGTTACGTAAAAACACATAGGGAATCATAAGAAAATAGACCAAGGCCTGCAAAAGGGACATCTAATACTGAGTGACACGTAAAGCACATGTTTGCTTACAAGCAAATAACAATAGAGAAGGGTAAGGTCAAGTGGGAAGGCACGACAGATGTTGTCCCCGTTTTACATACAAATGTGTATCCCGATCGTTGGGTCCAAATATATCAGATGTTTAGCATAAATTGCTGCGGGAATAAAACAACGTGCAGCAGTTGCGAACGTGATGCCTAATGGCTTTCCTCCGGGGATTCAGTACGATTTAAATAAAAATATAGGTAGGTATCTAGATATAGGTGCATGAAAGGAAATCCTGGGATCAGACATCGATAGGGATACCTTCATAGTTTAAAACAATACGAAAAAGTCTAAGCAAGGTAAAGTAAAATAAGAGAGGAAGAGGCAAATAAAATTCGGGACATAACAACTTTTTATGGTAACCACAAACAATCCTACCTGCTTACATTTTGCACACTGAAATTACATTAGAAATAACATTATCCCTACAATAACAGGACCTTTCGCCACATAATGTTGAACTACAAAAACAAGTTCCATTATTTCTGTGTAATAAATTCTATTTTCATTCAACTGGAAGCTGGTTGCCAGAGGCAACAATAAGCAGTTAAGGCAGGTACAAAGGTAAAAAGATACAGGTAAAGTATTGTGTAGTTAATCTGAATCTAGTTAGATTCAGATCAGACGACTTTTTCAGAGAAGACAACTTTTTCAGTTTAATCCATACAAAACTTTTGAGGAGCTTTCCACGCTCCTATTATCTTTCTGTCAGTTCGACTGGCAACCAAATACTCTTGTCCTGCCTTTGTCACAAAGGTAATACGTATAACGAATATACATTAGGTATAGGTAGGTACCTCTCATATATAATAATGATGTGTAAGATCTTAATAGCTCAAACAGCATTGCACTTTTTGATCCTGCAAGAGCACCTTTTTACCATTTACCATTACACCAACTTTTACCATTACCTTGTTCCCAAAGCAAATAACCACTCAGATCTAATAAAGTTCAGAAACAACAGTAGAACAGAAGACTTCTAACAAATAGACATTGTTAGGTATTTCACTAGGATCAGTTTAATCTGGCATCCATTGTACAAACGTTGGAGTTAGACAGCGTTGTGAAATGCCACTCCAGCATTATTTATTCAGCTGCATTCGTTTTGTAAAGCAACTGTGCGGTCCATTCTGATTGGTCTAATGATTATCAGTCCAACCACAGACCACAAACTAATCAGCGCCTCGATACTCCAATCAGCGCCTCTAATCCCAGCTTCAGGCTTTTGTTTTGAGCCAACTCAGCTTACTGTAACATATGTGTGAACATATGTTATTAAGCTGATAGTTGGCTCTTTATGTTGTGATTTGTAATGGTTATCTAATCTATACATGAACAAAATTAAAAATTTTAAAAACCCCCTGACAGATTTTCATGAAACATGGCTTAGAACACTCGGAATAAAATTATCTATGACACAAAAAAAAATTAACGAATATCGGTTCATCCGTTTGGGAGCTACGATACCACAGACAGATACACAGATACACGGACAGACACGTTAAACTTATAACACCCCTCTCTTTTTGCGTCGGGGCTTAAAAAAGAAAATTACAATCAAAAAGAGAGACAAATTAGAACTAGTATCTACAATTGAAACAATGGACTTAACTGCAGACTGATCTACAGGTATCTCAACTGATCCATATCAATACCAGTCGGAAGCATCCCAATGACGCTGGCTGTATTGCCCCGCTGTATGGCAATGCTGATGCGCTGCGCCAGATACTTTTGGTTACATCAGCTTTTGGGTCACGAGTCGCTTTGACCAGACGCTCAGATCAATGCTCATAAAAATTGTATGCACGAGGGATCACTATTTGATACTATATATTTGAACTATTTA
This sequence comes from Eupithecia subfuscata, assembly GCA_963564075.1. Classification (NCBI taxonomy): domain Eukaryota; kingdom Metazoa; phylum Arthropoda; class Insecta; order Lepidoptera; family Geometridae; genus Eupithecia; species Eupithecia subfuscata. Next base: position 8,313,337 of record OY751109.1, on the reverse strand, counting down.
AAAAATCATTGTAACTCTAAAGGAATTCAAGTCGGTTTTTACTATGATTTTGTAAAAAACATCAAATTATTGTTTTTGACTAAACAAACCGATATCTAAGGTGATTAATGTGATCATACACCTGTTAAATTACGAGTACATAGATCACCTTTGATGACACATTTGTCATCAAGCGCTTCCATATTTTCATTAGTGATGTTCTATGTTCTCTATATATATATAACTCTCTGAGTTTTTTCGAAAACTTCGGGTAACTTTGCGTGCGTGGGTTTTCTGTTATCTTGAAAAATTCTTGATTTCCATTTTCGTTGTGGCGTTCTAATTTGAATTTACTTTCTTAGAAAACATAAGTTTTTTTTTAATTAATGACTTTTATTATCTAGGTTCATAATTAGTTTCAGTTTATGCGATCTCTTTCTGTTAGGGTTCGTCCAAATGTTAGCAGAGTCATGACAAGCCAGCCTTGTCTTTTACAGTAAGTATATCAAGCTTGGCCAGCATCTGGCTCGATGAACAAAGGTGACCAAAAAAGCAAAACAAACAAACTTACATATACAAAAAAACATCACAGGTCAAAACATCACAGGCCCCATATATAAAGCCTGTAGTGTTTTGATTGTTATTTTTTTTTTAACAAAAACAAGTAGGTACCCGTGAGTATGGGCCATACCGCTACCGAATACTTACCACAAATAAATAAATAATGCTGGACAATTCACCCCATCTAACTTTTCACCCAAGCTAAGAAGAGCTTGTGTTATGGGTACAAAAACGAGCATTCAATAACAGGCCTAAATACAATATCCTTAGATATATTTAACAGTGACAGTATAAAATAGCACACAGTGTGTGTGACGAATAGGTTGCTTGCCGCAACCTAGCCACTAGTTGGTTTACGCCTCACTTATCCTCCTGACGACCTCTGTGGCGCGGTGGGCGAAGGTCCGCCTGCGACGCAGGAGGTTGCGGGTTCGATTCCCGCCTCGGGACAAATATTTGTACGATCTGCAGATATTTATTCAGGGTGTTCTGGTCGTTTTCTATGTATGATAAAAAATATCTATCTATGTACTCGTATATCATTATGTATATCACTAGTACCCATAACACAAGCTCTGCTTACCTTGGGGCTAGATAATGCTGTGTGAATTGTCCAGCATTATTTATTTATTTATTTATCACAAGCTTCAAGCAAGCAGTCCATGCGGCTAGCAATTTGTACGATCATACGGCTCTTTGCGGAGAGCGATCTTGCAGCTAGCTGTCGTCGAGTGGACAGTGCGTGGACAGCGAACGGTCAACACGAGAGCTGTGTGATAGTGGTGCTTTCCATGTGTGCTTTAAACTTATCAAAGGAGTGGATACAAACATTCAGTTAAAACTCCTTAAGAATATATGTCAAATGGATCTGTAATTTACTCAGAAAATGTCATGAGCTCATTAGTAAAGCAAAGGAAGGGGCCATATCTTACTTAGCTTTTGTTTTCAAATGTAGAAATGTTTTGAAGCGAGTTTTAAGTACATAAAACAACATTGAGACGGAAAAGTTACATTGACTGACTTGAAAAGTAAGTACTGAACAAAGTTCAATAAAGTTAGGTAAAGTAAAAAAAATGAAGTACCCATGGGTATAAGTAATATGACAACAGTAGACGACGAAGACCCTTGGGTACAGCTGTGTGATGCAATAGGCTAAATAATTCTGGACGATTCACACAGCATCATCTAGCCCCAAAATAAGCAGAGCATATTTTTTTTTATTCTTTACTAGCGACCCGCCCTGGCTTCGCACGGGTGCAAAATATACTACAAAATCGGCCCCCCGGCCGGTACCGCCCCAACCGCTATGTCCCTGCATTTTAAATCTGTAATCTCGATCTTCGAAAATATTAATTCAAAGAACATGCTGTAAAGGGCAATATTGATTTATATTAAATGCACAATGTATTTAAGGTACTTAATTGGATGTAAGATTAATAATGTATTGCTTAAAATCGCCTCGTAAATAAGCCATTATTTCACTGTTTACATCGAGGTAAATTAAATCTTATCTTATTATGGAACATTTTTATTGATATTGACTGATATCATTGATTATGATCAATTGAGCTATCTGTAAATTGTTTGCAACAGTCTACAGTTAGCTCAATTGTTTCAATTGTAAATAACTAGTTCTAATTTGTTTCTAATATTTGATTGTAGTTTTCTTTGTCACTAAAGAGGTTTATTGTAAATATATATTGGTAACTACATACTATAATACACACACATTGAAGAAGTAAAAACAAACTTACGTCATTGCTAGGGGCATTGCGCAAAGTCGCAAAATGCATTCCTGCTAAGGTCAGAAATACAATATACAATTCTTTAGCAAAATCCCACTTAGAGTACCTTATTGAAATATGGGGATCGGCGGCTGAAACACATATAAAACCCCTTCAAAGAGTTCAAAACAAAATCATTAAGGTTTTATATCACTATTCATATTATACGCCCACTAAAGAATTATATAAAAATGCTAAAATACTAAATGCAATAATGCAAAGCAACTATATATTTTTAAAACATGTCTTCTAATAAAAAATATTACTTCAAAGTCCATACAATCAAATCTAAGCCTACAATTAAAAGAAAATAAATATAGTTTTAGAAACAAAATTAAACTAAAATTACCCAATACACGTACGAACTACGAAAAAAAGACGATTCTTTCAGAAAGGGGCACGTATATTTAATAATTTACCAAATACCATAAAAGAATGTTATAGCATTAATAAGTACAAAAATATGTTGAAAGCACATGTCTACTCAATAGACTAATATAACTACATAAATATAATGTAACACTGTTAGATAACTTAATTAGTTATGATTAGTAATTTAAGTTAAACCTCAACGCCCAGGAGTTATTTACCTACTTAAATTTAGTTTTAGTACACATTTACTGTTTAAATTTATCTCATTTTAAGTGAACTGTAATGTTTTTATGAGAAAATAAAGTTCTTTAAACCTATAGTACTTACGTGATTCAATTTGTATTCCAAAAAAACCCAAACTTTGTTTCCATTTGTTTCAATTAAATCACAAACAAAACAGAGAGGTTAAATGAAGAGTCACCGTTCCAGGGGCCGCTAACGATCTCTGAAGAGAACAATAGGAACTAAAACCAGATACAATAGGGGCTCAAGTCTTCAGATGTTGGGGCTACGAACCATTAACGCTGTAGCGAAAATAGAATTAGCGGGAGATTTATACAACCCGTTATTTTGGAATGTAATTTGGGCAATGTTTGGTGTTGTTTGATTGTTTATAATAGTCATAATTAAGGTTTCACCTAGCAATTTCGAGACAACCAGCTGGAAATTCGTTAACGCTTTCATTTTGGCGTTATAAACGTTGTCTCAAAAGTTAAATAAAATATAGTATAATGATACGTAAGTTCATTATGAATGTAAGCGGGTTAACTACGAACCTAGTTTGTGTTGGAAGAAGGAAGGACGCAGTACAGGCGCGACGCGGACCACACTCAGCCTGATAAGTCCCTCGTTAAGGGATGAAACGTTGGTGTTCTTTCAACACAAACTATGTTCGTAGTTAACCCGCTTACATTCATAATGAATTCGTCAAACTACGAAAGTTCTTATAGTAAAAAATGGTTGTCTGTAAAGTCGGTTTACTGACGATAGTTGAACGTGACAACGCAGACGCATCGCTCACTTAAGTAGGAGAGAGACGGATGTCGAGCGCTCTCGCTTGCACTTCAAGCCTTACATGGAACGCCTCAGAGCGAGGTAACGCCAAATGACGTCATGTTTTTTCGTGCGTGCAGCCGGCTCTATCGAATTATAAGACGTTGTCACGTCAAAAAGATACGTAAGTTATTCAAGGAGAAAATGTCGTCAAGGCGAAACTACTGGACCGATTTGAAAAATTGTTTTACCGTTAGGAAGCTTACTTTTCATTGAGTGACATTTTATCCTGAAATTCCCACGGGAACGGGGACTACGGGGGTGAAACTGCGAGGCGATCGTCTAGTCCATACTAATATTATAAATACGAAAGTAACTCTGCCTGTCTGTCTGTTGCCATATGGATCTTTATGATATTTGACAGGGAGTTAAATGGTATCTCGGAGACACACATAGGCTACTTGAAAAGCGCGTGCAAAGCCGCGGGCAGCAGCTAGTCACACTAATATTTTAAATGCGAAAGTTTAGATGGATGGATGGATGGATGTTTGTTACCTCATCACGCCAAAACTACTGAACGGATCGGGCTGAAATTTTGTATGCAGATAATTAAAATCCTGGAATCAAATATAGGCTACTTTTTATCCCATAAATCAGTTCCCATGGGATTCAAAACGTTTATAGAAACAACGCGTGCGAAGCCGCGGGCAGAAGCTGGTACTCTATAAAATTAAACAACACTTTAAATAACGATAAAAATAACATACCTCAACCTCAACAGCCCATAGTGGTCCACTACTGGACACAGGCCTCCCCCTGATAAGCGCCTTATTGGCTTTTATCACATGGAGGGTAATTCCCATAATCCCTACGGTTGGGGATCGCAGTTCGGTGGTAGAATTTTTCTGCAGGGGCGCTGCTGCCTGCCCCCGGTGGACATCCCTTAGTCGCCTCTTACGACACCCGCGGGAAGAGTTCTGGTGGTGCAAATTCTAAGCCGGCACCACACGGCCCCAAAAAAACATAGCAGTATAATATTCATATAAAAATAGACACAATATATTTATACAAAAATACACACAAACACTTTAAATATAGAGCCTATAGACTAATTAAGTACAATAAATCTATTAAACTGCATTCGTACTATCTACTGTCTCTTCCGATAAGCGGGAAATGGTAGTATTGATTAATTTTTTCTGAAATGTGAGACGGATTAGACCGACCGGAAACCTTTATTGAGAGATGATTTTCTAAGAGATTTTTACTCTACGTATGTAGAGTCATCCATACCGCAATGATTGAAAACGAAAGTTTTCAATCAGTGCGTCCTACCCGTCATGAGCTACGGAGCTGAGACGTGGACACTCACGGTAGGGCTGGTCCACCAGCTCAAAGTCTCTTAGCGAGCTATGGATAGAGTTATGCACGGAGTCTCTCTGAGGGACAAAACCTTGCTGTGCAAAAAACCTTGCTGTGCAAAAAGGCTTACTATAAAATATCAGATTATCTAGAGGACAAGAAAGCTTGGGACGGGTTTTGCTCCAACTCGAAAAATAACAACTAACAGGCTAAAGGTTTCTTCGTCGCTTTTTTACTTTAGTCTACATACCGAAGCGACAGAAATCAAAAAATATCACTTTATTTCCGTGTCAGTGTTTAGTTTTTTATTTTGACCTTTTCTAAGTGTACATTTATTGTATTTATGGAAATAAAGAGTTTTTGATTTTGATTTTGATAGGATTCGTAACGTATACATCCAACAGAGAACCAAAGTTATTCACATAGCACAAAGCGTACTTAGCAAGCTGAAGTGGCAGTGGGCCGGCCATATCTCGCGAAGAACCGACAACCGCTGGCGTAAACGTGTTCTTGAGTGGAGACCACGACTAGGCAAACGTAGTGTAGGACGCCCTCCAGCCAGGTGGGATGACGATCTGCGAAAGACTGCAGGCAGATGCTGGATGCGGCAAGCTGAAGACAGGGCGCTATGGCGCTCATTAGGGTAGGCCTATGTCAAGCCGTGGACTAATATAGGTTGATAATGATGATGATGTATGTATAGCAAGGATAAACCTATCTTAAACCATCATCAAGGCGTAAAGGCGGTCCTAGCAAAAACGTGCCTTAAAGTTTCATCAGTAGATAGGTACCCAAAAAAGGCTTGTGAGATTTAAATTGGTAGGTACTTTACGTATAAATATAATATTGGAAATACTAGTTCTCATTTTCTTCCTATTATACAATTGAAATGTTAAATGTGAAATGTTAAATTTGTTTATAAAAAATACCTGGAAATAATAGATACCCACACACGGTGAAATAAGCTTTTAGTGAGTACTTCAAATCAACACCATACTATTTATTTATTTATTTATCGTACAAAACACATCACAATCACTTTCATATTATGAGGTTACTTAAAGCTAGATCAAAACTTGATTGCAACATAAACATATGTACGTGCTGCTATAATATAAATATATATCGAGTTAGTAGAGTTATTATATTACTATCTATTACAGGTTGTTGAAGCAAGACAGTAAAAGAGGTATTAAAAAATTACGAATTACGGTAGCAAAAATTAGATAACATGCTATATTATTGTATATACTATGTATGTTGTACTATGTACTTGAACTCGATTTCATTTCTTGTATATTGATTTGGAGGATCTCTTTTAAAATTTTAATGAACTGACCTAATCTTGGAATAAATATGTCGAGACTATCCTAAGTAGGTCTACTATTAAACTCTAAGTCTACCTACTAGTAAAATCTTCTATTGAAATCACTTATAGCAAGATAACATGAACATTATTCCTTAAAATCTAGCAATAAGAACAATGAATCATGCAGTTCCGCAAATTAAACTTGGAACTTGTGACTCCGGAGGTAATCCCGAGCAACACTGGCAACTCGTAAATAAAAGACCGCATTGTTTTGCTCTGACGCCTTTACCAGCGAAATGAACTGGCTTGTTGTGTAATGTAAGTACGTTTTTTCGAGACACTTAGGATTTAAGTGGTAAATATTAGAGATTCCTTGGCTCCTAAAACAGCTTAAAACAGCTATAGGTAGTATACCTAGAGGTAGTATTTGCGGTGGGAATGGGTGTAAGTAAGTAGATATTTTTTTCTTGCATTACATGGCAAACCGGCCTGTGAACGCGCCCTCTAACGTTTCAACTGCTAACGTTTGAGCTGTAATGATAAATGTAACTACACTGACTACACCGTGATCGCGGCCCTGAAAGCGTTGAAATGACTCTACGCTCACTCATCACTCTCATTTTACTTTTGCGGTGGAAATCAACAGGCAAATCTCTGTGTTGGTGGAAATGTAAACCTATTTCATTTAAAACGAGTCCGTCGCCTAGCATTTCCCGCTCAGTAGGTACTCTTACGCGGTGGAAACCCGGCATTACTTTATGTAACTGTAATGGAGTTTACATACCTAAGTTGCCGGCCAGCCGAATAGTTGACAAAACACTGTCGGCTGCCTACAATATACACACACACACACTGAATGTTGGACCAACCTGCCGCCGGGCTGTGTCGCCGACTTTCGTTTATACTCAACTAGCTTCTGCCCGCGGCTTCGCACGCGTTGTTTCTATGGAAACGTTTAAAGGTGATTTCTATCCCATGGGAACTCTACGAGACGGTGAGACTTGATGCTGAGGGGAATAAGCCCGAGGCTACCCCTATAGTGCTCCTTTATAAAAAAGGTGTTTATAAAAAAGGGACGAAAACAGATCCCAAAAATTATAGACCCATATCTTTGCTACCAGTGTTATCAAAAATATATGAAAAGATTATTAAAGATAGACTTCTAAGACATTTAATCATTAACAAAATTCTAAATAATAGACAATTTGGCTACCAGCACAGCGTAAGCACTGGGGATGCCATAAATACACTACTGGATGACGTCGTTGAATCATTAAATAATAAAATGAAAGTATCAGGGTTGTTTCTAGATTTAAGTTCGGCCTTTGACACAATAGATCACAAAATTTTGTTAGAGAAATTAGAATACTATGGAATTAGGGGTAAGGCATGGCAACTGTTTCATTCTTATCTGACGAACCGGCAACAGTACGTTGAAATCAGAAAAATAGTAGATAGTAAGGAAATAGTTTTTAAATCAAATTTGTCTAAAATCACAAGGGGTGTTCCCCAAGGATCGATTTTAGGACCTATAATGTTTATAATATTCACAAATGACCTTATTTCTTTCATGGAAAACTATATACCCGGTGTCAAACTTGTTTTATTTGCGGATGACACAAATGCCATAATCTCGGAAGGTTCACTAGCTGATCTGTCACGTAAGTTAAATATAGTCATCAGAGGGTTTGACGAGTGGTTTTCAACTAATAATTTAATTTTAAATATAAAAAAGACAAATTTAATACTATTTAAGTCGACATCAAGAAGTAATGATAAAATAACACTAAATCACAATGACATTAATATTGAATCGTCACATGTAGTTAAGTTTCTAGGTATATATATTGACAGTCTTTTAAATTGGAAAAATGAATTGAGCTCAATTGTAAACTCCATAAGCTCCGCATGCTACGCTATCCGAAGTTTAAGAGAGGAAGTAACAATGGCACAACTAAGACTCGTCTATTTTGCGCTGGTAGAGTCCAAGCTTCGCTATAGTATCATGTTTTGGGGCAACAGCTACGCGTACAACATAAATACCGCTTTTACAATACAAAAGAGAACAATTAGGACTATGGTACGTATACAGCAAACAGATTCTTGTCGGGAACATTTTGTTAAGCTGGGTATCCTAACTGTGCCATGTCTATACATCTTAGTCACTTTGACATATCTCATAAAAAATCTCGATAGATTTGAAAGTACGGAAGACAGGTTAATTAGGGAAAAAACTAGGAGAAAAGACATAAAAAGTGACTTTCTTGCCAGACTGAACGTAGTAAAGCACTGTGTTCGATATCAGGCTGTCAAACTCTACAATAGACTTCCAGTTACCTTTAAAACGATATACTGTCCAGTTAAGTTTGGAAAGCATTTGAAGCATTTCTTATTGGAAAAGTGTTACTACTCTATTGACGATTTCTATAACGATAAAAATCAAACACATCTAGCCTAAACAATAAAAGATATCTATGCTATTTTTATTGATAATCCAAATTAATGTTACGTATTTTGAATTACTATTTATTTTTACCATGTGTGTATTTTAATCTATGTGACGGAGAAGAACCCTCCGTACGCATTTTGAAGAGGGTGACGTCAGCAGCGCTGACGTAACTGGCATCCTCGTCACGCCGGGATCCATTGGAAGGAAAACACGAAGTTGTTGTGGCAGTAGATTTATTCCATAGCAGAGGTCCGTTCCGTCCGACGACTCGAGCAAGAGTGAATTCTAGCCCGGCCGACGGCCGTATTTATAGCAAAGCTTAGCCCCGCGTCGAACGATTACGAATGCGAGCGAAAATCGCCGTCGCGAAGCTAATACTTTGACTTTTTACAATGTTTTTAAAACTTGACTCAATTCTGTGATTACATTTGGTTGTTTAACAATTAAATAACTCTTAAAACTAGATTATCCTATTGAAATAACGTCTTCGCGCCGACACGGCCATTCTGACAGGCGGTGCGCGCTCTGCACCTGCCTGCCTCTCTCGAAGGTTCTTGTGGATTCTCGGAGGTTCTCGTAGATTTTCTGTAACAAGGAGAGTTCTCTTTTGAGTTTGGCATCTGTTTACAACTCAATCGAGTTGCAATAAAGATTTGTGAAAATGGTTAAGGTCTCGGAGGGTATCATGGGTTCTCGGAGGGTATCATAGGTTCTCGGAGGGTATCATAGGTTCTCGTAGATTCTCGGAGGTTCTCGTGGATTCTCGAAGGTTCTCGTAGATAAGGAGGATAAGGGTTACAGGAAGGATTGCATGTATGAAATGTCTCGGAGAAAAATGAATTTTGGTGTTTTATGTTAAGTGAGTAAGATGTTCAACTTATCTGTTTATCAGGCAGTGTGTAGCTCTGGCAGCGCATGGCACGGATGGCATGGGCTCGCCTGCAGGCCGTTGTTTGAAGACCTGGTGGATCGTCTTCTTCCGCCGACACGGTTTGTTGATCGCCTGGTTGTGGGGCGCGACGTAGTTGAACATGGGCTAGCTTCCGCGGTCGTCCATCGTTCTCCAGGATTCTGAAAATCCAACGTTTATTAAATTTAAAATCTAAAGGGGTTTGATTTCAAGGTCTGGTGGATCGTCTGCTTCCGCCGACACGGTTTGTTGATGGCCTGGTTGTGGGGCGCGACGTAGTTGAACATGGGCTAGCTTCAGCGGTCATCCATCGTTCTCCAGGATTCTGAAAATTAACAACGTTTATTAAATTTAAGATCTAAATGGGTTTGATTTGAAGGTATGCTTTTATAGGCAAGCACGTAGTTTCTCCTTTGGAAGTGCTTGACATTTGCTTCCCGTTGGTGAAATAGTCGTTAGTGCGTTCAGGAGTCGAGGTAGCACGTATTGTTTTCGCTGTGTTATTAACGTGAGCGGAGATACACCTGTAACTCAACCGAGGGTCAAGAGAAAAGTGAACGCGCTGGCACAGCGCGTGAAAACTGCCCTTGACGACCATGCTGCCGAAGGGTGGGAAAGACACATCGACACCATAACCGACAACATTTCCTCAGTGCACTGGTTATGCCGTCAACTACTTGGTGGGCAAAACCCCATCCAACCGGTAGTGGGTACCGACGGAAACCTGAAGCTCGAAACAGTCGACAGAGCTGAAATCCTGGCGACAAGCTGGAAAAGCAGTTCTCACCAAACCCAGCCACCGATGCAGACCACACACAGCTTGTTGAGAACTGCATCAGGTACTACCTGCCGTCAGAAGTACCCCCAGAAGAAAACGCCATCTTTGTTCAACCAGGGAAGGTAAAAAGGACGATACAGCGATACTTCTCGAAGGTATTCGAGAAGATCGTGCTCCAACATCTGACGTCACACATTAAGCCAAGGGAGGAACAATTCGGGTTCCGAGCTGAACATTCCACCACCTTGCAGATCACCAGAATGGTTACGCTGGATATGGAGAAAACCTTCGACAGGGTATGGCACGAGGGTCTGCTATATCCAGTCCGGCTTTAAAGAAGCTCATCCTCGTAAGCTTCCAACGGAAACAAAGCTTTATGGTTGCAGTCGAAAACTTGCTCTCGATAGAGAAGCCCATAAATGCTGGAGTTCCACAAGGAAGCTGCCTGAAGCCCATAAATGCTAGAGTTCCACAAGGAAGCTGCCTCTCACTTGTATGTTATGCCTGGTACACCGATGATATCCCTGTTGTCGGGCAGGCGAAGCTCGCTCTCTACGCAGACGACGCAGCCTATTACACTTCATTCTACCGAGCTGAATACGCCGTGAAACGACTGCAACCAACCATCGACATCCTCCCAGAATGGCTGCAGAAGAGAAGGCTCTCCGTGAACGTGGCAAAGACCCAGGTCATCATCACGGGGAACACGAGGCTGCCAACCCTTGAAATTGATGGACAAAAACATCCCGTGGCAATCAGATGTCACATATCTGGGCGTCACCATCGACCGACTGATTGGCCAGGTCAGGGAAGCGCGAAGCAAGCTCCTATCGAACCTCCAATCACGCCTGCCCCTCCGGACACGAATAATGATTTTCAAAACTTACCTCATATCACGGCTCACCTACGCAGCTCCAGCAAGGTACCCGTATCTGAGCGTAACAAACAGAAACCGACTCCAAGCGCAGGAAAACATCATACTACGAAGGATCGTAGGAGCACTCCGGTACGTTTGGAACGCAACCATTCTCGGGGATCTCAAGATAAATAGAACGGGACACTATTATAAGCAGTCCGAACACCAACATGTTAGAGAGATCGCCCCGCAGCACGCCAAACCACCAGACCAACCAGGAAAAAGGAGGAATCCACTATCGCAAGCAAAGACGCCGCTTCACCAAAGTTAGCACCACTAGCGGTGTCCGCTGCCATCGCTGATCGGTTTGCTGGGCCTTCCCTGGGCAACCAGGAATCCCACCCGGCAGGGCCAGATCGTGCCGAGGCTACAGGCGGCACCGGCGATGATAGCTAAACAAAACCGCAATCACCAAATGAACCCGCCCATAGTAATGGGCGGAGAAAAGCAAGGGCCAAGGGGAACAGCCCCGATACCCTATTCCCGCCCCCCGACAAGGGGTGAGATTAAGAAGACGAGGACCTGTAACTTTACGAGTAGTGCAGGTCATGGCTCGCTGAAGATCTTCAAGGGTACAATGCCAAGACTCGCTCTACCTGTCAACCGCTCGGCGACTCCTATTGCAATGATATGAACGTTCATGTCACATCGTTCACGACAGTTCTTGAACTCTCAGCCTTCTTCAAAGCTGCAGTCCGTTATAACTCCAAATTTCCGTTCATGTAAGCACTGCCGGAAATCTTTGTTAGCACGTACCACCGCCAAATCCGAGTGGTACAGCTGTGAGCGTCGTCGGTAGTTTTTTTTTTGAAGGCGACGGCACGTAGTCTACCATCTCGGGATGCAGTACCGAGTTTAACTTTAGCGATGCTTTTCCATCAAACCCCAGCGCGCGAAAGAAACTCGGCGATACCCTTAAGAGTTGTGACCCGATAAATAATATTACCGTTTTGCACAAAAACAAAACGGATATTATGTGAGTGGAGAAACGGACAGCATGGTTTGAAGAATTGCAATTTGAAATATGGATGTATTTATGTGCTTTTATCGTCTTTTTGTAGTCATGCTGTGTGTTTTTCCGTCAAAGTCATAGCAGCAAGTCCCTGTCATTGTGACATGTACAGTAACTGTCAATGTCAACTCATAGTGTCATCAACACCAGCAAGTACCTTGCTGATGCTGTCCGTTTCTCCACTCACATAATATCCGTTTTGTTTTTGTGCAAAACGGTAATATTATATGTGTTTCGAAACGGACAGCATGGTTTGAAGACCTGTTTGTTATCTGCTGGTGAAAGACGGACAAACGCTATGTGAAAATAAAATGTATGACATGTAACTAAGTAGGTACTTACATGTAATACATAAATAACAGTCAAACAAGTCAAAGATCTTAGGACATAACTTCTAAGACTTTAAAGTTGTGTAAAACAAAATATTGAGTGTTTATCAAATCTAATTGATCAGAAATCAACGATACTTAGCATCACACAAAGTGCCCCTGAAGCACATATAGGTACACATGGATCTGGATAGTGGCAGCCGGCGACGCCGTTCTGCAGTTGTATTGTGCGCCGTCATGCAGGTCACTTCGTTGGGGCTTAGGTCTGGATAGTGGCAGCCGGTGACGCCGCAGTTCTGTCGCTGTACTGTACAGCAGATCGCTTCGTGGGGCCGGACAATGTTTAAAACTGTCATAAACTGGGTAAAAGGCAGTGATCTAAGTATGAAATTATTGTATGTATAGGTAATATAGGTATTTCATTATTTAAATGAGTAAAGTTCTGGTTTCTATTTGAAACTTTACTATGAACCATTTAGATTCATCAATTTATTAAATAGGATTATGGTATTCATAAAATCTTGCTGATCAGAAATTACTGCTCTAAAATGCAAGGTCTAATATTTCAATGAGTGGAGTTCTGCTTAGTAGAATATTTTCAGTTTGAATGTGATAGTTTTAATTTTATTTAATTCAGGATTTATTTGTTGATCACATGCTTGGTAATGTGCTCATTTTTAGAATTAATAAATTTAATTGATCTTGCTATTATGAGATCTGGGATTCACATGAACATAGGTACCTACTTCTTATGTATATCCTTAATTAACTGTCCATAATTGAATTTAGTTCAAATAGGACTTTTAACATCACAAATATAAAATAAAATATGTTATGGTATGGATAACTTATTTACAAGGGGTTATTTCGCTATAACCCTTGCTGTGTAATTATAGGTATTTGTATGTAATATAAAGATGGTAGTTAATGATATCTACATATAGCTTGTTAGTTCTCTGAACTGAACAACATAAGTACTTGAATCAGGTCCAGTTGCAGAAAACACCAAAACAGGTGTCTGCTTGGGTATGTTATTGTTTTCATGAAAAATACTTGGTTATGAATCCACTGACACCATAACTCCATGGTGTTCCCGCTAGACGATATATTTTTAATTGCGGAGAACCCTGTCATATCCGACGGTAAAGGGTAATGGTACCTTGGTTGGTGATAATGATGGACAATCTGATACAGGACAGTGGGTGACGTGCCTAGTCTTACCACTCGTCTACTTCACCGTACCGTTTCTCCCCCCCCCCCCCACTTTTTTACCAAAAGTTCCAGTGTCTCCATCTGAGGAGGGACTTCACTGGGGAGAGAACATTAAAGGAGCTCAGACAGAACCTCAATACAAGATTTAAAATGTATAAGCCAGAAGCATTATCATATTTATCATAGATTGTGTGCTATCTTCTCAGGCTCGAATATATTGGCAAAATGTCAGGCACTTTGTTGGGGCGTCCATCGCCTAGTATGTATGCCCCATCATCCGGATACAGTCTCCGAGGGCGACGTGTATATTCAGACAAAACTGATCACACTTCGACTGAAGGTGTTATAAAAGTCGACCTGACCTTGTTATAGCGAGGTATCGCTTTTAAGACCAAGTGCCAACAGGGCCTATAGCCAGCTGTGGACTAATATAGGCTGATGATGATCGAGCCATTCGAGCCATTGAAGGCGTAGCGAAAAATGCCATCCGTACCTCCTCAGTACTGGAGTTAACATTGTCATTTCCCCTCTGCTAGTTTGCCTCCGAGGCCAAAGGTATTAAGAGCCATTCGCGCCTTTGAAGGCTAAACGAAAAATCGCATCCGTATCTCCTCCGCACTGGAGTTAATATTGTTAGTGTCCATCTGCTAGTTTAACCTATCAGGTTTAGCAACGGGGCACCAGAGTCGCCACCTCTGCGGGTCACACCGCAGAGTCTAGGCCATGGATGGGGTAACACTCATACTCATAAATTTATTCGCCATAGGAGCACAAGGCACACTTGGTTAATATGAGAAGAAATATAATAATGAGAGGTATTGTACTATTTTACTGTAATAGCCTTCATTTCATGTCTATAATGCCACGCCCCATGTTCCGGATACAGCTTCCGCAGCCGGGGGCAATAAGTACCGTTCCGATACTCTGTTCAGATTATTTGGCTGGCAGACGGCCATGCCGTTATACCTCCCCGAGAGGCATGCTGCCGTAGTAGTGTCCTGAATCGTCGTCAAGACAGCTCCAGTAACATCATCGCCTAGCCCAAGTAAGCATGCGATGGCCCCTAATTTAGGATATAGCCTCCGAGGCCAGGGGCAATAAGTACCATACCGGTATTATGTTGATTATTTGACTGTTAGTTGGCCAAACTATAACATAACTCTCTCATGAACATCACCATTATTAGTTCCAGTTACATTGTTTCTGACGACAGGATAAAGTTTCCCTTATTTTATACATAAAATAATAAGTTTCGTTTACCGGTATGAAATGGTATAGTCCCACATATTGGCTTGAGTGTCAGATATTTGATAGGGTCACTGCCCACCTGACTGGAACCTCTCGTTCAAATGAGTGCATCCGATGCATCTCGTCAAAATGTGGATCACATCCGAGTGAAACCAACTGTGAAGGTTTGGTTATCTATGAGGTTTCAAGGTATTTATTGTAAACCACATAATTATGTAATGATCCTCTGCTACTTAATTAACAAAGCTAAGAAAAAACTGAGCTCTTGTGACTTACACACTCTTGAATATTGTAATAAAAATTTAATATACCAGATTCTGATGGTGTGTTGGTGTGCACTAACCTTCACCTGAAGTGAGTTGCACTAACTCAAACAAAATAGCAGTAGGAAATTGTCTTTAATTTAAAGGAATGCCATTGCCCTGCTGTTGGACATCCTAGGCTAATAATAGTAATCTGTTTGTCTTGATCATTTTTAGTTTGTTGCAGAGAATTTAATTTTGATTATTTCAGACTTTGGGTCTAAATGATTTTCAGAATAATGCGGGGTCAATAAAAGAAATAATTTTAGGTACTTACTATTAAATAAAGTTGTTCTATAAAAGCCATAGGTAACAACTGTGGAAATAACCTATGATTCTGGGGATGTGAAACTAGGTTCAATATGACATGTGATGTTCATTCCAACTGGTGTCATCAGATCTTCGAAGTAAATCATGTTTTAGATAGGTACTTCAAAATGTCGGAGATCACCATGACAATGATCTAGAGCATATTCAGTTTCAATACAATGAAAGTAACATAATGAGAGACTACAAAGTATTTTTATGTTTGGCACCTTACTCCGAGTAAGTGTTAAACATACCTGCAGGTAATTTTATTTACAAGCTGTAATGTGAAAGGTCAATTTGCAGAACCTTTTAACTTATTAGTTATAAGGTTAGGTTAAGGTAGGTACTGTTCTTTAAATAATTTAAGCAAAAGAAAGCTATAATTATATACCTACTTAGGGCATTTTCTTATTATTATATTTAACTTCCAATACAATATAGATTAGTTAGTCAAAAATCAGCTCTTGTTCTGATATACTCTCTGTACTCTGTCTGCCAGTAACAATGAAATAAGTACCTAGCTAAATTCTGATTGTTCAAAATAAAGTGGTGATTCTGCCCCGAACAGTACAAACCGAACCTGGGAACTTATTATTATGATTATTATTATTGTGCTAAGGTTTAAATCTTCTCTGTGAAAAAACCGGTAAAAAACAAAGCACATGGGCCTAAGGCAAGTGCACTTCAGGTGCTAGGTAGTTCATTTTGCAGGATTTTTCTGACAATCCTACAAGTGTTTAGTATGACAGCTTTTTGCATTAATGTGTCAACTTTTTATTTACCAAACCAGGTAGGTAGGTACTACCAGGTAGCCTACGAAGATTTCGATCTGTTATTTATGTAGGCATTTGCCCTGCCCTGCCAAACTTTGGTGTCAATGATGTTTTTATTTCAAACAATTAGTTCATACCTATTACATGCACATAACTCTGTTTATAATAGTAGTTTACTAATTCATCATCTTTTCATCAAAAGTATGTTTGTAACACTCAATTAGAGATTGCAAAATGATTTAACATGATCTAGGGTGCTAAAAGGTGGCACCGCACCTTCCGTCTATAGGTTATGTACTTCAACCTGGGTTATTATCGCAATAACTTGATAAGACAAGCTGTACTAAAGGATCACACTCGTGTGTGTACCGCCGGCCTGATGGTACCGGCGACATAACTATACAAAGTATTACCATCCGATGGGAACTTTGTGCCAGGCTCGTTATTATGAGTTTTCCACGCTTACCTCATAGTCAGTGGTCGGGATTATAACTCGGAGAGATGGGCACGAATTTTGCACAAAGTAAATGCTTGTACTTCACCGTAAACATCGTTTTTTCACCAAAAAACCATAAAAACACAAAATTTTCTGCATACACCGCTGAAAATTTCAAACGCTATGAGTTGACATTGACAGTTACTGTACATGTCACAATGACAGGGACTTGCTGCTATGACTTTGACGGAAAAACACACAGCATGACTACAAAAAGACGATAAAAGCACATAAATACATCCATATTTCAAATTGCAATTCTTCAAACCATGCTGTCCGTTTCGAAACACATATAATAACCGAGCCGCACCTACCCCGTATGAATGTTAAGAACCGCGACAACATTACGGTTTTACTCGGCAACTTTAACCATAAAGTAAAAATGAATTGTGGGTAGTTTGCAATTATCTCGTAAACGGTAGGAGATATGTCAAAAATAACCAAATTTTCATCCCCCTATGAAACCCCACTCACAAAATAACCTATTTTTCTGAACCACTTTGGATGACGTCATCACCACGTGTTCATTTTTTGCTAGGAAATTTGTTTACGCTTAATACATTTTTGATGCCTACTTTAGTATCCGACGGTAAACTACAGAAACGCATTATTTTCATAATAAAAATGTGGAGGTACACCGGCTATAGATAAACTTGGTGCGTCTGTGGTTAATACACCCTGCCGTGGTGGTACACTGGCGGGGTAGTGGTGGTACGTGGGCACAAACGCATTTGCCACTGGTATTGGCAATGATTACTCCGCTGGACATTGCGTGGCTGCCCGAAGTACGTGGTCTGGATCAGGAGCGCAAGCTGGCAGGTCCCGATCCCACTTCTGATGACGGAGAAGAACCCTCCGTACGCATTTTGAAGAGGGTGACGTCAGCAGCGCTGACGTAACTGGCATCCTCGTCACGCCGGGATCCATTGGAAGGAAAACACGAAGTTGTTGTGGCAGTAGATTTATTCCATAGCAGAGGTCCGTTCCGTCCGACGACTCGAGCAAGAGTGAATTCTAGCCCGGCCGACGGCCGTATTTATAGCAAAGCTTAGCCCCGCGTCGAACGATTACGAATGCGAGCGAAAATCGCCGTCGCGAAGCTAATACTTTGACTTTTTACAATGTTTTTAAAACTTGACTCAATTCTGTGATTACATTTGGTTGTTTAACAATTAAATAACTCTTAAAACTAGATTATCCTATTGAAATAACGTCTTCGCGCCGACATATGTTATGATTTAATTTATTTTGTATTTTGATTTTGTGATTATTTTGTGTGTATTTTAATCTATGTTATGATTTCATTTACTTTGTGTTTTGTTTCTGTGATTATTTTATATACTTTTAAACTGTTAATATTCCGACACAAATGTATTTGTTTGCGAATAAATGAAATGAAATGAAATACCTACACCACACAGAGCTCGATTTCATTGTAGCTTTCATAACACCTGTCGTCTGTTGTTTGCCTCAGTGAGGATACTTTCTGACGTCATATGATCAGTTGTGTCCAAAATGGCGGCACATGCCCATCTGAGTAACCACATGGTGGTTACGCTCAGACAGGGTTTGGCGAAGTTATAAATCATGATTTCCCTGAATTTTTGTATGCGAAGCCTAATCTTCCTATGAACATGATGAAATAACCATTTCCTATGAACCTGATTAAATAACCTACCTTTTGAGTACAATCAAATACCTAACTTTTGAGTACAATCAAATTTGCTGTCTGGTTAAAAACCACAATGAGTCGGACTGAGGCGAACAACTGATCGGCTCAGATCGGTGGATCGCCTCACTGAGGCGACCAACTGAGGACACATGTGCCCCCATCTTGGACACAACCGATGACAGGTACATTATGTTGATAACCGATCAACTACCAGTTAGTATTTTGTAGCTACATTGAAGCTTTGTGTACGTACATACAGTGTGCTAAAAAAAGAGTACTAAAGAAATTTATTAGCTACTAGCTTCTGCCCGCGGCTTCGCACGCGTTGTTTCTATGGAAACGTTTTGAGGTTATTTCTATCCCATGGGAACTGATTTATGGGATAAAAAGTAGCCTATGTTTGATTCCAGGATTAGAATTACCTGTATGCAAAATTTCAGCCCGATCCATTCAGTAGTTTTGGCGTGAAGAGGTAAAAAACATCCATCAGACTTTTTATCCCATAAATCAGTTCCCACGGAATAGAAATAACCTCAAAACGTTTACATAGAAACAACGCGTGCGAAGCCGCGGGCAGAAGCTAGTAGCTTATAAATTTCTTTAGTACTCTTTCTTTAGCACACTGTATGTACACAAGACAGTGTAAGCTTCAATGTAGGTACAAAATACTAACTGGTAGTTGATTGGTTATCATCATAATGTTATTGTTATTATGAAAGCTACAATGAAATTGAGCTCAGTATGGTGTAGGTATAAAAGCACTATAGGGGTAGCCTCGGGTTTATTCCCCTCAGCATCAAGTCTCACCGTCTCGTAGAGTGTCACACTCCTTGAATTTAAACTCGTTGAAATTAAATAAATAAATAAATAATGCTGGACAATCCACACAGCATCATCTAGCCCCAAGCTAAGCAGAGCTTGTGATAAGGGTACTAGATGACTGATATACATAATATAATACATTACATAGATAGATATTTTTTATTATACATAGAAACGACCAGAACACCCGGAACAAATATTTGTAGATCGTATAAACATTTGTCCCAAGGCGGGAATCGAACCCGCAATCTCCCGCGCCGTAGGCGAACCTTCGCCCGCCGCACCACCGAGGTCGTCGAATTGTTACTTAATATTTGCATCCCTATTAATACCTCCGATTGAACCAGGTGAGAACTCTGTGTCTAGTTAAATTATTTATTTATTTATCTATACATAAAACAATTAGTCAAGAACTTAGACTGTATCTATAATTGTGATAAAATCGGTGGCTTTATCGCTAACAGCTATCTCTACCAGGCAACTTTTGGATGGATAGGATCGGTACGTCATAAAACTGACGGTGGCGTAACTGATTAAAAATAAATGTTTTAGTTACAAAAAGTACATAAATAAAAACAGTAACCGTAATATTTAAAAAGAGAGCAACAAAACCCAAAAAAGTAGAAATAATTAACAGAAAGAGTTATCAAGGGTGGACAGACAGTGACGATGAAGGTGATCGTGACGATCAAGGGTACTAGATAGACAGATAGTGACGATGAACCAAACTTTTGAAGATAGGAAGGGATTTAGCTTGCCAGACAGACGAAGGTATATTTTTGTTCTTAAATACTACACAGTACCTCTATTTTTATTCGAATATTGTGAATTTAGGTAGAATTAGTAGGTGTGTCTGTGTAAATTTTATATAACACTAGACGATCGCCTCGCGGTTTCACCCGCGTATGTCACTCCCTGAAAAATAAGCTAACGGTGAAAGAATTTTTCAAATCGTTTCAGTAGTTTTGGAGCCTATTAATAAACAAACAAATAATCAAATCTTTTCTCTTTATAATATTATTACTATTAGTAACAGTACATACATACTGGAATTATTTTTTACCAAGGTATTAGTGTTTTAACATATTTAGGAGCTTTATTGAAATGGAAATAATAGCCTTTAGGTATTATAATATACCTTTGGAGATTATGGATTTCTTTACTATTTTCTAAGCAACATTCTTCATGTTGGCGCCACTTTTTGCTATCGTGAGGCAACATGATTACATGTTATGTAAACTCGATATTATGATACTGAGACTAGGTACGTCATAATAGTACATAATAGATAGGTACATTTTGCTCGTAATCTACAGGGTGCCACGAAACATGTGTACCAAGCGATTGGTGATTCTGGACTCGGAGTGGGACAACTTTTATTCCACGATTTTTTTATTTTAAAATGTTTTGTTTTATTAATGACTTCTCGATTATTTTGTATTGTGTGCGTATTCTTGAATTATTATTGTTGTTTTTAAATTTCAAGGGATCAACGTCAAATTTTTATAATAATTTCATGATAAAACACTTGTTTTGTTAAAAAAAGCAAACAAAAAGCATTTTCTAATAATTTAATGTGTTTAATAATGCGTAAGGGCACAGATAATTGTAATGAAAAGTGTTTGGTTTTTTTTTGTCAAAAAACCGTAAGTTGGCTCCTCGGGGTCTAGAATCGCCCCCTTTTTGGCTTAGTATACAAAGATTAGGTGGTAATCCGTTAAGGGTTGGTTCTGTGCCTAACCTCTCCCCGGTCGTGTCAGTCTGCCGTCCCATTGGATTATCAAAGTGGAATGGACACATCACACTAATATTATAAATGCGAAAGTTTGAATGGATGGATAGATGGAAACAACGCGTGCGAAGCCGGGGGCAGAAGCTAGTGTGTTATAAATGTCCTGCGTACCTTGCTTGTCTTAGTTGAGGCTCACCTCAACAGCCTATATTGGTCCACTGCTGGACGAAGGCCTACCCCTGATAAGCGCCTTATTGACTTTTATCTCATGGGGGGTATACCCCCATGGTCATTAGACCATAATCCCCACGCCGGGTTGGGGATCGCAGTTCGGTGGTAGAATGGTTCTGCATGGGGTGCTGCTGCCCGCTCCTGGTTGATATCCCTTAGTCGCCTCTTACGACACCCGCGGGAAGAATTGGGTAGGTGTAAATTCTAAGCCGGCATCACACAGCTGAGACTGGCCGCCGTGGCCGAAATTCGGCCAGGAGGGCATCAGCATCATCATCACATGTGGCACCCTGTACCTATAGGTAAGGTAGCCTAGTACTTAGTAGCCTAGTAATTTACGTGAAATTCAACACCGGAGTTTCTGCACCAGAAAGCTTCGAGATAAACTTACGCAGAAGGGTGAATAAGAATAAACTATTTCATAAACAACTAGTGACTGCCCGCGGCTTCACATGCGTTTTTGCATGATTAAAAATATAACCCTTTATGTTAAACCAGGTCTAGAACTACCTACATTGATTCTATTAACAAAGAAAAGTTAACGAACAGAAACAAATTAGAAATAGCCTACACAATTGAAACAATTGAGCTAACTGCCAGACTGTTACACAAAATCTCTTCTAGAGGAAGCTCTCGCGCTTTCGACGACCTCTGTGGTACAGCGGGCGAAGGTTTGCCTGCGACGCAGGAGGTTGCGGGTTCGATTCCGATACAAATGTTTGTACGATCTGCAGCCATTTTTCCAGGGCGTTCAGGATGTTTTCTATGTATAATAAAAATATCTCTCTATGTAGTGAAGGTATTGTATTAAGTATATCAGTTATCTAGTACCCATAGCACAAGCTCTGCTTAGCTTGGGGCTAGATAATGCTGTGTGAATTATCCAGCATTTTTATTATTATTAGCTCAACAGATCCACATTAAAACTAATTTGAACACGTTTACCTCAAGCATGACTCGTGAAAAGGTAAACGAAACGCTGAATACAAATTATACTTGGAAGGTTGCTAATGACGTCACGACACGACAATTTATGGTGATTACCCCGAGCTCATATCATGTGTAATGTGTAGTGTGTAGCACCCTATTAGTGTAGCGAGCTTCTAGTTAATATTATGAACGGGGGTAGATCAAAGGATTCAATATTACCAACAACCGAACCCCAGAATAACTATATATCTAGTATGAACGAACAGTGATGGCTATGCTTCTAGGTATAAAAAATTTGGGGTGTTTTAAAAAACAATAAATCGACTTCAAATTCTTCTATTGGCGACATCTAGTTAAGATTCGAGTCTAATTTAGTTTGATGCACATCTAGGTATACCCTATCCAATAAAAGAATTGAAAAAATTGAAGAATTATCAAAATTGGACTACTCTGTAAAAAGTTATGTGTGGTCAAACATTACAATCAGTGAGTGAACAATCAATCATCTCCTGTTCCCTTAGGGTTGTTTTTTTTTTTCAAATTTAAATGGGACCACCTTCGGGGTATACCCTTTCCTATAAAACAAGAATTATCGAAATCGGGAAAAAAATATACGTGTCGACTTCCTCCGTTTTTCGTCGGTTGAAAATTAATACGATACAACTATGGAATAAAAAAATGGCTGTTTTTGTAAAAATAGTTCCACGGTCTTATAAACTTCATTTAAAATTAGAGTAAGGTGTTTTCTTTTCAAAAATTGTTCAAATAGGTTTGACCAGACTGAAAAGAGGGCGTAGATCATTCATAAACCTTTTTTTTTCATACTGAGTCAAACCATAGATAACATTTAGCTGCATTACATTATTATTTGAAACTAGCTGCGCCCCGCGGCTTCGCCCCCGTCGAAATTAATTTTTAAAAAAAATTCTTAACTTTTATTTCATAAGAACCATCTCCTGACAATAACAAACACAACAAAGAAAGAATTAGCGAAATCGGTCCAGCCGTTCACGCGTGATGCCGTGACCTAGGAAAACGGGTTTATTTTTATATATATAAATAAATAATGCTGGACAATTCACACAGCATTATCTATATATAGATGAACAGTCAGTATGAACGGCAATTTCATTTTTTTTTCGCACCGTCATGCTACTTTTTTGGAAAAGATCAAGCAGCCGGAGGCGGCCGCAGCCACGCGCAGAAGATTGGAAGTTATCAATAAGTTGCAGTCGAGGAATGGGTACCCTTGCCATATTCATTATAGACAGCGTGCTTTAATAAAAATAAAAACCTAAATCAGAACCATCGATCAAAACTAACAACGTTTTTTTTACAGAAGCGAAATTTGACTCTCATCATCATCATCACCACCATCAGTCTATATTAGTCCACAGCTGGACATAATGAGCGCCATAACACCCTGTCCTCAGCTTGCCGCACCTAGCATCTGCCGGCAACCTTTCCTAAATTTTACTCTCTCCACTTTAATAATTATAACTTTACATTACTGAAGTAGTTTAAGCCTGCACATGTAATTAACCTAAATAATTAACAGTACCTTATGTAAGACACATAGGTATGTGGCTTTTGGCTAAACACTTGCTTCGACTTACAAAGGTGAAACTTAGTGGGTCAAGCCGCCATTAATTAAACAGAGGGGTGGCTTACCCTCATCTTGGGTACCAGAGGGTAGACCACACCGGAACTTGCCAACATTACTTTAGTATCGAACATCTACAGGCCGCATTACAGCGTGTTCGACACACATAATTACACTATCTCTTGGGAGCTGAATTAAACAAAGCGCTCGTTGCTGATAAACTACTTGGGGAATTATAACTTGTTATGCTAAGGATAGGTTCCCGTAATGCTTATCTTAAATCTACAAAACACAAAGTAATGACTTCTTTGTGCACTCACATACCATTAAAACCACAATAACACTACTCATTTAAAGAGTTTAAAAACGTTTATTTTATTTCATTTATTTATTAAGGGCAACCAACTGGAGATGACGCAATTAAAACTCTCTGAATTAGAGGTAGAAAAATCAACAAAACAACATTTTCATTTCAGTTTAAAATTAAAAGATACCTACCTACTACATATTCGCAAATCATTTTAGTGAGCCTTAGCGGGTAGCTCTCACCATAGCAGAGCAATGACAGTAAAAACGAAATTTCCAAAAGCCATTTTCGTGATATTAAAAATTTCCGCACGCGGGAGGAATACATTCCGCTTTTCGTGTGTGACTCGACATGATGTTTGGAGCAGACGTAGGTACAGTCGGCTGCAAAAATATGTATACACTCCCAAGTTTTCAATTTGACTAAATAGTAAGTGTATAGTAATTGTGATAATTTATGTACCGCATTCTGACGAAGTACGATGACTACTTTGTACGAAAAACGTGTGCTTGTCCTTTTATTTGAAAAGTTCCGAGTAAAATAAAAGTTAAGCCTTGGAAGTGAATACATGTCTGTGCAGCTGACTGTACCTAGTGGTACAATATTCTATTCAACTAGCTTCTCCCAGCGGTTTCATATGCAGGACGCTCCATGCCTGAATATTTCGTAGCGCTGGCGATTATAGTTATTTCAAGGGTTAGGGGATATCTCACCAGCTCAAAAACTGGTCGGCGGGCGAGTTGTCCCTTACTGAAATGATCACTCGCTCAAATCAAAAAGAGCCAGATGTCCCCGACCCCATTAATTGTCCCTATTCCGAAATGCTTTGTGGACAACTCGTTCGTATCAAAAGTATAAGTCAGTTGTCCCCCGTCTGGGGTCGGAAACTATCACGACTCGACCACGAGTAGATCATATAAGTACATCTGTTATTTCTTTGTCATTTCAGAGACCGATGTTGCTCACGCTCAACTAAAATCACGAGAAACTCATAAGGTATTCAATCTCATGACATGCCTAAAGCGAAGTGGTGCAATCTCACTGCTTAATTTTTCACAATAGAAGGGAAACTGTTTTAGCTGCTCGGGTAAAAAGCCAGGATCGCCGGGTGCAGACATACAGGCGTTTTATTTATTCATTAGCACTGAGCTTGGCTGGCGATGGCATTTATTAATACCAGCATAGAATCGAAATTCCTCAAAACATGTACAGGCTTCAGGGGGATTGTTCTCAAGGGTAGAATAGACAATTATGACATCGCATGGTCTTACATTGCGTACATTATTGAAGTTGACGTAATGAATTTTAAATAATTTACGTATTCGATGACAAAGTGACGTAATTTTTCTCTATAATACCCTAGACAACAAACCCCGTGCTTGCCCTGCTGAGGTTTGATTCATTTCTACTACCTATCAAGTAGTGCTTTCTGAAAGTCCAATCTAAGGACTAATACACAAAACTACGATCCGACGTCACATCGCAAAAATTTCCTAGCCTCAATCTTCTTCGATCTTCGAGCGTTGACTTCGCATCGCGCTGGTTCGTATTTTTGTGTAAGAGCCTTAAGGCGGTCGTATACCTTAAATTAGCACCACTGCCTTTTTTCTTTCTTATAATTACGTATATCAAAGGAATTTTTAAAAATTCATTGTATAGTTTCTGATACCTATCTTAAGCTTTTTTTAATGCTCATAAAATAGTTTTCTTTTATTTCCTTTACACAGAATAGCGAAGTTGCTGTTGGTGGCCACCGAACTTCATTTTCACTTCTCTGTCTAAATTATACGAAACTAAACTATTTCAGAGGGATTAAAAAATGCTAAGAATAGGTATCACAAACTGAGCATTGGATATTTGAAAATTCTTGTTTTTAAAATAGGTGGCGGCGCTAGTGTGCGGCATATAACCGCCGTTGGCTGGAACGGATTCCCAATAACGAAAATACTTCGTTTAAATGGTTACACACAAGCTTATTTACCCATGAACAAAACCACTCAGAACAGGCTCTGACAAAGCCACGGCACTCGCTCTCGATTCACATGCGAGACAGGTCAGAAAGCACCCATTCAACAACCCACTCACATAATCTACCCACTTTACCGAGACTAGCACTCCTGGATTCCACAAACTAGAACACAGCAGTTTTATACGATACATGTCATGCTTGTGTAGCTCTTACCGCTGACTGCTACAAAATCTCTTATTAACTTGTCTACTTTCGTCCCAGAGAATTTATGTAGCGAGGAAAATTGTCTCCGTGCTGTCTTGACGTATATCAAAACATATATTTCATGTGCATAAAGTTTGTTTACTTTGAAACCATGAGAAATATTATGAAATCAAGGCTTGTAAGGGTAATAGCCAGCAGTGGATCGATGTTGAGGTTGAGGAGGTGAGATAATAGATAGATAGATATTACTTTTATTCGTCACCTTATAAAACAGATTTTACATAATTAAACATAAAGAGAACAGTAATGGAATTGGCGGCCTTATCGCTTAAAGCGATTTCTTCCAGGCAACCAAAACTATTGTGAGAAAAATAAAGGATGGCGGTGCTTCTTAAACTTATCTTCTTAAGATAATCAGTTCTAGTAAAACTGGTCTCGGAACAATAGTGACGCATATAATAATATCACAGGGTAATATAAAAACCACGAGCTCCATGTATGACGTAAATGTGGGTAGGTGTAGGAGGCAACGATCTTTGGGGTTGGTAGTATGCTACGTAATCTTTTGTTTCATGTGAACTGAAAATATGTGTCAAGATACCAACATGAATTCCCATAATTTTTTATCTGCTTCAATGGCAACCGAACAAAAAATAAAGTAACCAGAAGTCTACATTATTTTCCTTTAAACTTCTTGAAAAATAGGTGATTAAAAGAACTTAACAAGTGAAGTTCAATCTCTATTATATGAATAAGTTCCATTAGTAGAAGATAATTTTACACAGGTAGTTACTTGATCCATTCGGTAGCACGCACGTTTCAGAGAATCGATTTAAATCGATGCACAACTCTAAAATACCGTCCCGACCCTACCACGCCAGCAGAATGTCATTCTTTTTAGAGGATAGCAACCAAAACTTGAGCTGGGATGTGGTGGGTGGGTTCTTGTATCTTCTACTAATGGAACTTATTCATATAATAGAGATTGAACTTCACTTGTTAAGTTCTTTTAATCACCTATTATATTTCATAGTTCCATTAGTAGAAGATAATTTTACACAGGTAGATGTTTAGAGTCTAACTATCTGCTTAAGTGTTTGGTATTTCAGAGCAGTTATCTTTTCTGCTTAATTTGTAGCAGATTTTATAAATATAAAACAAATAGGTGTTTTTAGATTATTATCGTACGAGTATGTCGATAACTATAACACAAAATATTAAAGAAAAATAATGATGTAAGTACTTAACTTCTTATCAGTCAATACAAACATAACTTCTTAAGCATAAAGTATTAATGAAATCTCTGTTACCATTGTATATCAGCCGACCTAGCAAAAAATTTCCGATGAAATTGGATGGTTATAATTTGGGCAAAGGCTTGCGAGCTCTGTGTCTAGCCAGTTCTGTGCCTTCCTCGATGGAAAGGCCAGCAGCGTGTGCGCTCGTCGTTGCAGCATGCCGCTGCAATGTGCGCCGAAAGTTGCAACGCCCCGATTCCGCTTGCTCTCGTAACAGTGTACCAAGCATTACTTTGCGACTATGCTCGCTTATGCCGACGTTAATCGGACGATCAATAAATTACTACTAATTTCACTTCATAAGTTACTCGGGGCAGACATAATTATAATCTAGTAAACATTAACTTTTTTTTTTTTTTTTTTTTTTTTTTTTTTTTTTTTTTTTTTTTTTTTGTAAAATGTAGTAAATATAGTCATATTTGGTTGCTCGCGAGCTGCTGCAGAGGTTTATAATAATGCTGATATATAGAGGTATATTACAATTTAATAACGCTAGTTTTTTAGTTAATTTATCCAAAGAAAAATCATATGATATCAATTATTGATGTAATCTAGAACTGTTTAAGGGTCCCTTGCGAAACTGTATTAAGGTACACTCGGCCGCTGCTTACGAGTATAAACTTCTTATAAGAGGCGAGATAATGTGTTCGTCAGAACCAATTTTGTGGCCTAAAAGGAGCCGATCGGTGACTTGACTACATACTAAGTGAACAATATTATAAATCACCTTTTTGGAATTGTTCTGTTAAAATATACTTCTACCACAGCTATGATTGGGGCATTTAAATAATCGATATAATCAATAATGTTATTTTGCTATCAATAATTCCACCATAGCTTATAACCTTCTTATAACTAGTGTTTTAAGGTCCTTCAGAAAAGGAAGCAATCATGACATCTAAATTTTATGACTACGATTACAGTGATTGCTGAGAAACAGGTCGCAGTGAAAACGCTTCCCGGAGACAATCGCAGCCCTCTAAGGATCTCTACTCTATGAAAACTTTGTATAAGTATGTGATTTTGGATACCATCGATTCAATAGAGGGAACTAAGCCTGAGAAGGCCAGTTAGGGATTACAATCATTCCTGTTGATTGTTCGTTATTAATTTTGGTAAACATTTTAGAATAATTTGAGAAAGGCGAAAACAGTAAACGTGAAAACCGAATCGGGGTTCCATTCAACAAAAGTGTCACATTTGGCGTTGGAGCGCGACGAGATGCGCTACGATCAATGTAAGGTAGACCAAAGTGATGTACTGAGTGAACTACCAAAGTTAATACAGTCGTGTGAGTTTCGTTCTAATACAGTGTCTGGAATAATTTTTCCCATTTCTATTCTATTAGCTTATTGCCGTAGTCTTAACTGTAAGCATTAGTTTTGCGCAGTATTATGGGCATCCTCTTAGGGCCTAGAAGAAAACCGCTTGTTGTAAGTTATTAATGTGAAATTGTAGGTCCCATTATATTTGATCAAAGGTCCCATTCTTTCCAGTGACCATTTGCGTCCATGCCAGTGCAAGCAGCACCCCGATAGTCATCAGTAAACATATTATGGGTCATAGTGGGTGTTAGAAATTAAGGATTTCTTAGTCTTTGTAATATTATCCATCCTGTCACCAGCATAAATCGAATTTTTGTCTGTTATCAGTTAATTATTATTATTGTTTTGTAATGATGGCCATTAATATTATTTTGAAGCGCGATTTTTTTTTTTTGTCTTCAAAATCATTGTGTAAAATTTGTGCAAAACTCGGATCGTGGTAATTTCAAATATTTTTGTGACAACTGTATAATGATTCTCGTTTTTCTTCAGGTAAGGCTAAACTCAATATGTCTGATGAGGTATTAGATATAAAGCCTTAAAACTTGCAGCTTTCATGTTTGTTTAGGTGCAAGTGTATTTTGTCTATAATAAATAATTAAATCGTTTTATTGTTTCAGTAAATTGTTACTAAAGCATTTTTCATAGTTGGCTACTATCATCTAACTATGAGACTGAACTGTAGATTCTAGTCGAAACCTTAGTACTTTCATATGTCCAGGTCCATCGTGCCGTGAGACGGCTGCGGCGCGTCCCTGCGGGTCGCACCACCGAGGCTGGGCAGTGAATGCGATATAATATATCTAACACTTTTATGGCCCACGCAACACATGTCCATCTCCATCGCCGTAAGGCGGCGGCGGCGCGCCCCTGCGGATCGCACCGCTAAGACTGGGCAGTGAATGCGTCACTTAAATGGCCCATGAGATACATGTTCGCCTCCATCGCCGCCGTTAGGCGACCGACGGCGCCCGGCGCGCGGGGCGGCGGCGGCAAGGCGGCGGCGGCGCGCCCTTTTGCAGGTCGCACCTCCAAGGCTGGGCAGTGAATGTGTTAACTAAAAAGTTCTTTTTAATAATTTTGATGAATGATACCTACCAATAAGTATGGATCCTTGTGATCATTGTTGTACACGAAGATAGCCTTGTTTTGAAGATTACAAGAGGTCGCATAATTTTCAATTTTGATTATGTTCTTAAGAACTTTCAAATTATTTAAATTTAAAATAAACTTATGGGTACTGTTAGGGTTAGGTGTCAACATTGTTGGTTATTATGATTGAAATGTATGGTGCTAGCAGTATTCATTTTACACTATGATATTGCACCAAAATGTACTAAATTCTTTATTGTTATTTTAAGTGATAGACTTATCAACTTGAGCTAGGATATCTTTAGGCATGTATGACTGAGTATTATTGCTAGTCAGCGAAAATTGGTAACCGTTCAAATCGGTATTTAAAACAAATTGTTCTATATATGTATAGATAACCAACAGTTATAATAATGCCTTCATGTAGTACCTGATCTACTGTCGCAGTGGAGGACGTCGGTTCGTATTCGGTCGGTTGTGTTGCGCTGACGCTAGGGGCGCAGCTGACGCCGGCGGCGGCGCTTGAGTTTGATTTCGACTGGTACGTACTCTGTGCCTGGCGGTGCGCCATTACTTACCTGTACCTCCCCCCCCCCCTTTGTTCACCGCGGGTTAACGCGGAGGGCGTCCCGTTTGAAGCTTGCGGGGTGGGTTTTGGCGACCCTTGTTTTTCAATTGCTTTAGCAGTTTTGATTTTTCTGACAATTTTGAGCCAAAACGGGTGTCATCTCGAGTTTCGTCTTGAATGATGTTCAGGGACGATTTATCTAGATATTGGCCTATTGCGCGTTTTCGTCTCGATTAAATGTTCGTTTCGTGACATCTGAGTGTATATTCTTACCGTAAACAACTGGAATCTCTTCAGTTGAGTCACCTAGTGCACGACTACATGCACAGCATATTATCAAGACAGGATTACCAATTTTGACATGGTGTCCGTC
The DNA here is from genome assembly GCA_963564075.1 of Eupithecia subfuscata. Taxonomy (NCBI): domain Eukaryota; kingdom Metazoa; phylum Arthropoda; class Insecta; order Lepidoptera; family Geometridae; genus Eupithecia; species Eupithecia subfuscata. Next base: position 8,282,117 of record OY751109.1, on the reverse strand, counting down.
AATATCCCAGTATCAGTTTCGATGGTTTCTAGGTTTTTCATTATCGGGGATACAATATAATGTATTATATTATTATTATTTTATACCTGCTTCATTATCTACAGAGATATTAGCAAATAGGAGCTCGTTAATTAATTTGGCTTCGATTTCTGTAAAGAAGAACCCAATTCCACTTCAAATATTTTTGCGGGTAGTGCAAAATGTTTTTATCAACTCAATCTTAGGAAATATTGAGTTTTATGAATATTGAACTCAATGATATGCGAAGTAGTTTAGTTGACTACCTACATGCTTTATGATTATGACCTTCGTGGATGACCTACAGTCAAACCTCCAGGTATTTTACTGACAAATTTTTGTCATCGAAACAACATTAGATACGAAATTGTTAGTTCTAGGGATGTAAAATCCAATGGTATGCAAAGTTGATGACTTCCTACTTACTTGCTTTATGGTCTCTGTGAATGACCTACAGACAAACCGCTAGGTTTTTAACTGGTACCTAAGCATTTTTACATTTTTATGAGTTCTTGTGATGTACAAACCCTTGATGTGCAAATTAGATGTTTGTTTATTTGCGCTATTATAACCTTCGTGAGTGACCTACAGTCAAACCCCCAGGTGTTTAGCTCATCCTGTCTAGCCTTCGTGAAGTACCTGCAGTAAATCCTCCAGGCAGACTTTAAGATGGTCGGGTATGGTTGAATTGTAAAGAATACAACATCTAGATTATTCTAGCTAGATATTCTAGGTATTTGTTTTATAACCTTTGTGAGTGACCTACAGTCAAACCCCCAGGTGTTTAGCTCATCCTGTCTAGCCTTCGTGAAGTACCTGCAGTAAATCCTCCAGGCAGACTTTAAGATGGTATGGTATGATTGAATTGTAAAGAATACAACATCTAGATTATTCTAGATAGTCTACTTGCTTTTATAACCTTCGTGGGTGACCTACAGTCAAACCCCAATGTTTTAACTCATCATGTCTAGCCTTCGTGGAGTACCTACAGTAAACCCTCCAGGCAGACTTTATGATGGTATGGTTAAATTCTAAAGATTTGCAACATCTAGTCATGAATTCAAAAATAAACTTACCTTCATTGTTCGAGAATTCAATAATTCGACGATATCAACTCACTTGTTTTTGTTCAAGCTTTTTGATTTCTACTTGATACCGCTGAATTGCTTTGGTCTTCACTTTTCCTTTTGTAATTTTTCGTAGATTCACAAAATGTATTGCGTAAAATAAATTTTGTAGTGTGCTTATGCTACCGCGCACGGAAAAAGAATGACATTCTGCTGGCGTGGTAGGGTCGGGACGGTATTTTAGAGTTGTGCATCGATTTAAATCGATTCTCTGAAACGTGCGTGCTACCGAATGGATCAAGTAACTACCTGTGTAAAATTATCTTCTACTAATGGAACTATGAAATATAATACAATGTAAGTTCACACTTCATTTTACACTTTAGATAAGGAAGATAATAGTGTCGTAATTGGGTTTTAAAAGTGCCTTTGCTCCTAACAAGCCATTACTGCTCACAAAGTCACGGACAAACGGGCGTTTTATAAGAAGTCTCTTATAATGGTCTTCCAATGTTTCAAGTAACGCCCACACCAGGGTAGGGAGAAAAGTCTTTATCTTTGTCGTCAGTTACAGCAACTTTGAAAGAAACATTAAATTACCAAGCTAGATAGATAGAAAATTCTTCGCACAGTTATTAAATTATTTATCAACAAAAATATACAAAATATGTGACAATTGGTGGTCTTATCGCTTAAGAGCGATCTCTACCAGGCAACCGTGAATGGATAGGATCGTTGGATTTAACATGAGGATCTGTGTGTATTATTATGTAGCTAATACAAATCTTAAACACCAACTAAAATTACAAAACTACCGGATTTTAAACCTACCTACATTACCTACCTACTATTATACATACAAACATACCTATTTTTATAAAAAGTAACAAGGGTTAAATGATTTTCAGCTACAAATAAAGATTATAAGTTCTAATAAAAATTCAACTTTATAAAAACTTTATGACCAGAGAAATTTAGTATTGAGCAAGTAGAGCTACTGGAATTTGACCTAGAACCTTACTTCAGATCAACTTACTAGCCTCAAAGAGCTAGTCCTAAGGGTTTTCCACAGTAGGACTTACTTTCATCTTGATTAATAATACAAAATTTAATTCTCGGATTCTCCTTTTTCTTTCTCCGCGTTCATTCTTACTTGTCGAACGGAAATTCATGGGATATTTTTTAGGATTGTTTTAGAAAATTGCGTGGGCGAACCCCTCATAAATAGTTTATCCAACGATATACTTGTACTACACTACACATAGTTTTATGTGGTGTTAACCTTTTGATCAATATTGGTCTGAATTCTGAATTAGGTACGCTTGAGATTTCTGTTTTGGGATCATAGTTGCAAGCAGTGATGTCAACTTAGCTACTTCATAGCTAGATCTAGCCATTTCTAGCTACTTTTTGAGGTACCTAATATGTGGTGATCTGGCAACTTTCTATAAAAGATCTAGCTATTGAGATGATACAGTTGGCAACACTGGTTGCAAGTACTGGTAAGTGGTGGCTAGTACGGCTAGAATGGGTTTGCACAATATCTACCAAAAGAATAAAAAAAACAAAACACGGTACCGCTTACATGTAAAAAAATATTAGAATCTATTGGATCGCTGTCATCGAATAGTAGTTCCGGTAAAAACCTACCTGATACTGCGAGAAACTACTTTTCGAGGCAAGGCACTTAATGTTTGGAATGACACAGATACCGTTATAGTTTTCATAATCTATGAACAATTACACAACCGATACTGAGGTCACAGAATACTTTTTATTCTTACAATATATATTCTATACAAGCCGCGGGCAACAACTCATTTCACACGGACGAAGTTGCGGGCAACACTAACTCTCCATATTGTGTTATTTTGGCTTCTGATAAATATGTTCAAGAGACCGAACATACTGGCATTCGGGAAGCCACTTTCACAAATTACGACAAACACGCGTGAGGTTTTCTCGGGTGGATTAATGTGTTATTTATAGATCCTGATGTTAAGACCAAATTCGATGGTAATCTAAACTGAGCAGTAACGAGTTCTAACTAATTGAAGTTCTCCTGAAAATGGTGGAGAAGGGAAGAGGAAAAAGAAAATAAAAGCTAAAAAAAATTATTAAGTGTACTCTACACACATACACGGAACTCGACACACACGGCGGGTTGTGCGATATTTCAGTGTATGAATATTGTTGGCAGGCGACAGATAAGTCAACTTGTTGGCGTGCAGGTGACTTGGTGTGTACTCTTTTTTATACCTATTCAATTAATATTAGGATAAAACAATATTTAGTAACAATTCCGCGCAAAACCTTTTCTGATAAAATCCAGCAAAATATAATTCGTGTGTAAATTGATCCTACTTACATGAGGAAGTAAACAATAGACTTACGTAATATAAAATTGCCTAAGTAAATTACCTTCCTACCTTTAAGTATGAATACAACTTAATTTATAAAAGAAAAGACCACATCAATTACAAAATTAAAAAACTAATCAAAAAATAAGTCGTCGACTAGTTTCGTCTCTCCACGAGACATCATCAGGACACTATAACAATACTCGTCGAATTACATTTGGTTGGATCTTATCAGAAAAGGTTTTGCGCGGAATTGTTACTAAATATTGTTTTAATCTGATATTATACAATGGATTTCCGCAAAGTAACGCCTGAGTCTATTATTTAACTTACTCAATTAATTGTTAAAACAGAAACAATTCTAAATATAAATCTGGTCATTACGCTCTGGCATGACTGTGCTGGACGTATTATTTTTATTATTATTAATTCATTTATTTCAGACTATAGAAAAGTTATAGATCTTATTTAACTTATTCTACGGTCCATAGTAATATATACCTTAAAACGAACATACATAAAATATAAAAAACTTATTAATAACACATTGTGATTACGGCGTCGACGTGTAGATGACGCAATCAGGGTGTCAGCTGACGACGGTGCACGGCGGTGTCCCCTTGCAGGCGACCAGTGAACCTTCGGAACTTGACACCCTTCGGCCAAAACTCTGCGCTTAAGTAGGTCGATAGATGTTGAGTTGGAACTCTCACCACAAATGAATTGAAGCTGACATTATGGCGAGAGTCCAGCTTCTCGACGCGCATCGAGAGTCCAGTCTTCATTTTTAGGTACTCCTCCACAGCCTTGGTCTCCACACTGTAGTGGACGCGTGAGACGTAGAGCTGGGTAGTTGGTACTTCCGCTCGGAAACCAGAGTTCAGATCTTTCGGCCCAGTACCGCACTGGTTGCGGCTAGTGGGCTTACGGCTCTTGCGAACTACCACGGTGAATCCCTCCGCGTCACAGGGCCCCTTCCCAGGAGCTGGCGCAGGCGCAGCACTACGTGATGGTTCACAGGGCTGCTTCTTTTTCCCCTTCCTTTTAGACCGCACCGCAAGCTGCGGGTGCACAGCGGGTGCGGCGCAGCTCGTATTACCTGACATAATTTAATCAATTAAATCATCAATCGGGCCAAGGCGGTTCCGCGTGGCGTAAGAAACGTTATATGGATATCGTGAGAGCTGACTCAGGGAACCTACCAGAAGAAGGGCACCGAAATATCGCAGCTTCATTCTACGTAAAGGGTTTTTCAATAGGGACTTTAGGGACGCTCCAACTTTGTCAGCGTATAGCGGCCATCTTGGCCATCTTCAGCTGTCAAATTTGGCACATAATTAGTCGTAACATTTCATCCTCCTATCTTTCTACGAGTAATTCCCTGGAACGCTGCGCGCTTCAACAACGCGTAGAAATTGTTAAAGTTTACTATCAAAATCAGTTCTCTGCACAAATTTAAATTACGTAGCATTAACCATTATTATAGTTCAACTTTTTGTGTAGTAGTTCGTAAGGTAAATAAAATATTTCATTTCATTTCTGTTCGCCTAACGTTTCGTACATTAAGTGCGATTTATGGCATTAATGGCCGGCCTAGAAAGTCCATAGTGAACAAATTTGAGACAACCGTGTCAAACCCTCTCTGCGCTTTGCAGACAAACCACAGACAAAATTTAATCCCATTTATTTGAAGAGGTCATCCAAAATTGGTCTACTAGAATACACCACGTACAGCGAAGTCGCAGCGGCCATAAAACTGACATTATATTCCACACACAATGCCATCGAATGTCCTTTAAAATAAAATAAAAAGTGTGTCACCTAAACAAGTTGTTTTATTTCATTTCAAAGTTCGAGCGCTCTTAATGAAACACCCTGTATATTTGACACCTACACTGCGATAACCAACCCACCTGCCAAACGTGGTGATTATGAAAAATCGTAAGGAGCCATGTTCGCATGTGCTGATGAGGTGTGGCAGCCACCCTCGAACCACCAACCAACGCGATGACTGATTCCTAAGAAGATGGGTGGACCTTCAGTTTGGAATGCGACTTGTGTAGATTCAACAGAGCCCTCACATCTTTCAGGGACATTTCTATGGGCCGGCTCCGCTGTTGTAGCAGAATATCATTGTAGTGTGCGACATGACAAGTTTTATGATCTTATGTAAAGAGATAAGTTATTCACTAACTCGCACCATAATTCTTGTCCCAACTGGTGTGAGTCGACGAATTGTAAAAATGACATACTCTTGATTCTGCAACTCGCTCCACTTTTTACTTTGGGTGATTTATACAACGAGTATCAAAATATGTGTACTATCCGAAGAAACAGAAATTAGTCTAAATCTTTCCGTTTTCTACCTTTCAACAGATACTAACATAAGAAAATTCGTGAAGTGTCGTGGGACACCCGACTGAAGCGAATCTTATTACACGTACCGATCCTACTAAACTTATATAAGTTACAAGATACCTACTAGGAAATATTTTTTTAAATAAAACATGAGTCACCGTCAAAGATGCAAGATTTTGTAGGTACACCTATCAACTATCTGAATTCACGTAAAGTGTATGTGTACATTGTGAAATACCTATGTAAAATAAAACCAGGTAGGTACCTACCTACATAATCATAACATTTTCTATCAGCTGGTTAGGTAGGTACCTATTATTTAAAGACTGTAATCCTAATACCTACCTACCTACTTATGTTGCCATCTTGGGGTTTATTGAAATTGTAAATGAACCCTAAAAAATTACGAAGATAAATACCTGCAGAGGTATAGGTAGGTATAGGTTACGGATAGGGTTGTTACTTTATTTAGGCACTAGGAAATTAAAACTTTTTGTATGGGAAACTGAAAATAGGAATTTTTAATTATCTCCCCCCCACAACTGATCACCATTGGGGTCTGAACCCCCCCCCCCCCCCCTTCGGCATAGTCACATATTATGATACACGTTGTAGTATAGTCAGCCAAAACAATGTTGGTAAAATACCTAATAGGTAAGGCGCATATTTTTGATACAAACCCGGACCACCACCAAGCATGTCCTGGTGGCCGGGACGACACCACCATATGATTTTATTCATTGTATTTTATTTTCCAAGATTTACTTAACTACGTACTAGGGTAGCATAAATGAGAAGGAAGTGGTGTACCTACGTACATTTGATTTTTCCAGTGAATCTCCAATCAACTCTCTGTAGACCGTGTACCGCTCTCGAGGAGTAAATATAGATAGAGAGTAAACGAGTTACGTTTAATTTACTTTATACTTTTCCCAAGATCAGATACTGGATAATTTTCATCAATGCTTGAGTTATCGCTTGCAGTATGTCATGTCACTTATCCGAGGTTTTGCTGACTTTTATTCCTTGGATGCGAGCCAAAGCAGGATTGGTTCGCGTCTTGTGTAAGTTTCGTTTCTCGGGATCTGAGAGTACTACTTGAGGCTCTTTGGCTGTGGATTCCAAGTTTATAAACCGTTTCATGTGAAACATCTCTTTTTGAAGTTTCGATCTTTTAGAATGTATGCGAAACAGACTCAGGACTTTTAAACACAAAAACAAAATTAATTACAAATTTAATAAAAAGGTTATACAGTTTACTGGTGGTGCCCTCACTAGGTTCAGAGCCTATATCGCGGGAGGCCGAATTACAAACAGAATTAATTACATAAATTCAAGACTGTAATAAACAGGGCAGCAGTTCACTCGAGAAAAATACTTTAGAAAGACATATAAGAAAAACAAAATCGAAGAAGCATAAGATTATGGACCTACATTTAAAACTATAGTATAGAAATATAAGACAATGTTATAAAAAACTAGATAACATGATTTTCATGACAAGTACGTACACAACACGACGGGGGAGCTTGAGGTGGGGGGATGTGGGTTTGAGCGGTAGTGGAGAAAAATATGTAAGACTACGTAGGTAGTCTTACATATTTTTCTCCACTGTCGCTTTTCTAGTAAGATAGAACTCTACCCTCTGTTTATAAGGAGACACACAGAGGGTAGAGTTCTATCTTTAACGAAGACTAGTCAAATTAAAACGAATTCCTGCTCTATGTATTTACTATTTATATCAAATTCTTTTAAAAGTAGGTGTGAAATGTTTATTTCGGAAATCTCTTTAATCGGGTTTCGGGTAACTCCTCTTTGCATTTGGAATGGGTAACGAAGAAAAGCCAACGTCAGAAAATCAGTCGAAACTTATTGAAGTTACCTACCTACTACTACTAAGGTTAGGTCAGAATAAAACGTTACATGTGAGTTAGACTCGCGCACCGAAGTGTCCGTATAATTATAAGACTTGTTTCTTGCCAAATATCATGATTTTAAGTCAACGGAAAGTAAGTAGGTTTGGTCAAAGCGAGATTCAAATATTTTTTTTGTAAATAAACAACAAAATAACGGTTTTCTGATTTTTCCCTTTAATTGTGCTGACCTTGCTTTTTTTCATTTCATGGTTCTAGGTCAAAGAAAGTACCCTATAAATTTGTGTGTATGCGAATCCTTTGGAAATTTCAAAATATTCGGGCATAAATGGCTGTAAATTTTGATAACGTTGACTTAGAAGTTTGATTTATATCACAGCTCAATGAAGTTGCGGGTTTGAGTATTCTATGTTAATTTCAACTCGATATCTCAACGTATTTCTGAGAAAAGAGGGTTGACAGACGTACAGACGGATGGCGACAAGGTGATCCTATGGGTTCCTTTTCCTTTTGTGATACGAAAACCTAAAAATGTAAAATAAGTCCAAATTAAGTAGTCATACAAATTTACAGGCATAAAAATGAAATGAACTCAAAAAGATTTTTGCTACTTATGTATCTCCAGCTCCCAAAGATTAAATTAAAAAGAACTAAGATTCCGAATTGCCACTTCAACTGGCAAAGGATCCAGTGAGATTGAAAAGACCCTTCATTTTCATCTGTATGTTCATTACCGTAGTAATTTGTTAAAAAGTATCAACTTTATTTTATTTCACGGGATGTTTTCTTCGTAAATTTAATTTATACCAAAAATTGTTACTCTCAAAATCGCCTAGAGGTTTTCCGCCATTGTCCTTATTCCGAAATCATTTTTCAATTAAAAATATAATCTGTTTGAAATAGGAACTGTTTCATCACGATTTCTTTGGAATTGTGTCTAAATTACAAGCTTTTCAACAGAATGAAAATTATTATTAATATTTTTGGGTTCCTTTGAATTTTCTTTCTTTGTCGGTGCCTAAATAAAGTTAGTGGCGTTGTTTGTGGCTTATATTCAGCTGTGGATGTATAGGTATACTGGCTGATGATGATGATGAACCTAATTATAATAGTCTCCTGTACTCAGTATATCGCCTCAGTGAGGCGACCCCACAGACGCGGCCGGATCTTTGATCGCCTCATTGATATCCGCCTTCTTAGATAAAAAACAAAAAGATAAACAAATGACAGGTATTTTATATTCCTACTTAGTAACTTCTATCAGACTGCTGCTAAATGAAAGATGAATACAATATAAATAAATACGACGACTTCTGTGGCGCGGTCGGTGAAGGTCCGCCTGCGACGCAGGAGGTTGCGGGTTCGATTCCCGCCTCGGGACAAATGTTTGCACGATCTACAGACATTTGTTCAGGGTGTTCTGGATATTTTCTATGTACAGTAAATAAATATCTATCTATGTAGTGTATTGTATTAAGTATATCAGTTATCTAGTACCCATAACACAAGCTCTGCTTAGCTTGGGGCTAGGTAATGCTTTTTTTAAATTCCTACCTAGTGACTTCTAACTTTCTAACAGACTGCTGCTAAATAAAACATGAGTTCATTATAAATAAATAACGAATACTTATGTAAAACCATCTATGTACATATTTTATGTCAAGACGCATCATAATCTTTTGGATGACTCTTTGCTAAAACAAAGATTGTGATGATTCTTTGCTAAAACTAGAGTTATGCTATGCAATCCTTTTTCTTGTCTTGTGTGTTTATTAAGTTATTTTATCAACAATCTACGTCTAGTCTATACATAAAGTTGAGTCACACTGTTTGTCTTCCGAACTGGGACGAGAGAAAGGACAAAGATTGATACCGCAAATGTTATGCCACCAGATAGGGGTAGATAACTAAGGCCATATTCTGTTAAACTAATCGCTTTACTATGGCAATGGTGTCGTCACAGATTCGCTACCATAGACACGTTTTGGTATTCTACTTTAGATGAAAGAAACTAAAGATGGAAGAATGCACGTCATGTGTCAAGGTTGAGACCATTCTATTAATCTCTCCGTGTAAATTCTCTTTCCGTGTAAATATGTTTTTTCACATCAGGATTATACGTGGCCATTTTGCTACGATACCATTGTCATAGTGAAGCGATTGGTTAGCAGGATAGCGCCCTTGGTTCTTTTCTGGTGGGGCGGTTGTTTTGCCGTTTTATTGTGTTGTCAAAGAGCGAAATAATCGCGGTGTGAATAATGAAAAGACAATTTGCGTTGACGATGCGAGTCCTCAGCGAGTTCAACGGACGACAGGGTGCGTGCTGTCGACTGGCGGCAAAGCCTGCGTCGCGCAGCTACAGGATGATTTAGTAAGTTACCTACATTTACATGTACCTATAGGTAGATAGAATCTCAGTCTATGTTAAAGCTTTAAGGCTCTACCCCGACCCAAATCAGTGCCACCACCTATTTTATCTTATAATTATTTTAACGGAAGGAATTTTCAAAAATTGATTGGCCAGTTTGTGATACCTATCATAAGCTTTTTTAATACCTCTGTAAAAGTTATATTTTGTATACCTTAAACAGAGATGCAAAGTTGTTCCTTTTTTCCACCACGGTGGCCAAAAAGAGCAACTTAGCATCTCTGTCTACACTAAACAAACTAAAATATTTAATGAGGCAATTAAAAAAAGCGTTTGATAAGGATTACAAACAGACCAATCGATTTTTGAAAATTTCTTCGTCTAACATACTTAATAATAAGATGAAATCCTTATGAACTATAGACTAGACTAGAATAATGATTATTAACACTTAAGCCACTCGTATCATGTAATTTATCGTGATTTGAAACGGATTCTTATTCGATGCTACGTCCGCGTCGGTACAATGAGGTTTAAATTGTGCTACGGCGTAGCAGTTTGCTACGCCATAGCTACGCAAGTCTAACTTAATAATGCTTCTAATAACTTATAAGTCTTATAACCTGTTTTTTATCTGTGTTCTTTCGTTTGACCGCAATTTTACCTGAATATTTATTGTCAGAATGGTGAGCTAAACTATTTTCATTATAAAAGCAGGTATCCCACTGTAGGAAAGAATCACCTGCCTGTTATTGAATCAGGTAAGAACTCTGTGTTTAGTTAAACCTAAAATTGGTAAAAAAAAATGGAATGTTGTTTTTTACCTGAAGAAAGAAATATCTAATCTATCTCTTTTAAGCCGAGCAAATCGGCTGACAAGATCATCCTGTAGCTGGAGGTTGAAAACCAGGGTGTAGGCGCGCAGGCGCGCTGCTAGCCCTGCGCTCGTGTCCTAGAGACATCACAGCTCGCTCGCTCCGCGCGGTCGGCCCGACCGGCCTACATTCGATATTCAAATCGATAGCACTCGACTAATAACCCGAAATCAAACTCCCACACGTGCCAAAAACGACACCTCATACCATCAATTAAAAAGAAAACCGATCCACGCGGCCATCTGTCTTGCCAACTCGCGGAAATGATTTACAGTGTAGTGTTGCATGTACTGAAGTGTATTAATAAGTAATAATTAGTTAATTGATGACTGTAATGTGGCTGTGTGTTTATGAATGTGACAACACATAGACAGGAGCCAGGTGAGTTACATTTCAGATGAATCAAAATAAGTGCAGTCACTGAGATAATCCTAAGAGGATAAGCAACATTGTAAGGCACTATTTGACTTAGTTACAATCGCTAGTTAGAATAGGGCCATATTTTTTTTCACTTTTTACGATTTATTGTTATTGGTTATAAGTAAGGTTTACCAATTTTTTTGCACTATTTATCAATTTTGTGTGCATAACACTGTGACCTAATTAGGCGGGTAAAATTGGTAGTTTCTTCTCCGATTTCGATTTTTGATGAACGTCCATTTAGTAAGTATTGAAATACCTCTACGTAGGGGTTTTACGGTTTTATTCACACCAATCTCTGTGTTTTTAAAATAATCTGATGTTACAATTAGCGAGATTTGTTATCAAGATACTTTCTTCTAAAAATGTAAAACTTTGAGAAACATAATATAGTAGGTAAAGGAAATGGTAAGTCTGCATTCTACATGATTACAGCTAAGATTACAACCAATAAAATTATCTACGATACCACAAAATTAGTATGCCCTATGCTAATGTGATTATGCCTCCCTATAGTGAGTTTAGGTTAAAATATCCCTTGCAGTAATTGATTCTTGCGAAAATATCGGTTTAAGAAATATTTATGTTTACCTTTCGCTAGTCAGCTCTTAGATTGCCTTAACAAAGATACCTATAGGTATCCCTTGCAGGAATTTCTTCCAGACGAACATTTTTAAGGCCCAAATTAAAGGTAAAATAAATTATAAATAAACCAGGTTCTTACATTGTTGTATCTGTCATGCTGATAAAGGCACACGTTAGATAAAGGAGACGTCTTTGAAGTAAAGTGGAATTCACATTTCGGAGGCAGTCTGGGAGTCCCAGAGGTGCGTAAATGCCGACATAAGTATTTACATCTAAAATCGTCCCACAATGGTCTAAAAAGCTGATAAAGTCAGTCAGCTTCGAGCGACTTAGTTGATAATGATGAGTTTAAAAAAAAAAATTGGTCTGTAAAGTCGGTTTACTGACGATAGTTGAACGTGACAACGTCTTAAGAAAATACTGATGGAATGGTAGCATTTGATACTCGATCAAAACATGTAAATGTACTATAGTATAGCAGCTGTCCACGCAGACGCATCGCTCACTCAAGTAGGAGAGAGACGGATGTCGAGCGCTCTCGCTTGCACTTCAAGCCTTACATGGAACGCCTCAGAGCGAGGTAACGCTGCATGACGTCATAGCGAGGTAACGCCGCATGACGTCATGTTTTTTCGTGCGTGCAGCCGGCTCTATCGAATTATAAGACGTTGTCACGTCAAAACTTATTTAAAGAGACCTTTGTCGCCCAATTTTTGTAATAAATTCTAGTGTAGGTAGAACAACCCACTTCTTGGTGAGGGCGATAAAGCATCACTTCGCATCAATTTAAAGCATATCCACTAGTGCTGTGTTTTAATATAGCACTCTTAAACTCTGATCCACTGAACTAAACCATTGATTTATTGTATAAAAAATTGTATACTATCCCAAAATACTTTATGGTACAAAGGATTTGACGAATTGCGAAATTGACAAATTAAGCTTATGACTTGATAAGGATATGGACAAACAAGTATTTGACGACTGTCTGCGTAATCCCTGCACCTCACCTTGACAGCCTACATTAGACCACTGCTGGACGCAGGCCTCCCCCTAATAAGCCTCTTATTGGCTCATATCTCATGGGGGTAAGGCCCATAATCCCCACGCTGGGTATGCGGGTTGGGGATCGCAGTTTGGTGGCAGTTTTGTTCTGCAGGAGGCGCTGCTGCCCGCCTCTCGGTATTATATTCGTTAGTCGCCTCATGCAACACCAGCGGGAAGAGTTAGAGTACCTGCATGAAAACTTAGGAAAACATCAATACAAATCACACACATCCTTCTACAATGCCTAGAGAGGTATTTCTGAGTCTGACACATTTTAGGACCACGCATGAAACAGATCTTAGAAAACTAAACCAAACTCAGGTTAAATTATTGAATACCTTGGCATTTCCTGAGATACGAAGTAACGATTTCCAGGACCCATGAATCAAGAATGACGTGATTGGAACTCGACACTCGACACCCAACCCGAGGCGGAAACTTTGCAGAAATGTTTCAAAGACTAATTTGTTGGTAGGTTCCTAAACAAGGCCCTGACTACGAGGAACATTTCAATAGACTTACCCATACATTATACCCATACATAGAAAAACAGATATGATTTAAGCACGTATCAAGTCGACTTATGTCTATAATTCTAGCACAGCCTACCTATATGCATACAGTCGTTCGTTGTCACGTCGTAAAATCTCGGTAAATAAGGGTTTTTTCTTTGTTGGAAAACGTCTCAATGGTTAAAATTATATCAAGTTATCATTTGAGCACTGACCTTCAAGGTATCGCTTAAGATAAGTTCCGTTAGGTTTATTAAGTCGAAGCAAAACGAGGGAGTTACTAGAATCCTGACTGCGAGAGGGATTTAATCACGAAGAGAATACTCTACTTTTCACTCTTTCTGTGAGAAATAATTTACTATTCCAAGGCTGGTTACGAAAGCCAGCTACAAAACATAACTCTGTTTATACACCGTAGGAGAGCAACTTACCGAATAAAACTCCTGATCAGATCGCGATGAAACTTTGCGTACATGGCCTTTATAAGGCCATGTACACAAAGTTTCATCGGTACCTACTTTTTGATCGCATTTTTACATGAAATAAGGAAACTAGAAAACAAAAGTTTGCGTTATTTTTATATTCAATAAAATATATTGGGATGTAAACATTTGCTCCGGTGTCGGGTTCCATTTTCCAGAAACTGAACAACATTGTAGGCGTGGGGCTCCTGAATTCTAAGAACCATTACTGTATCTCAGAATTCAGGAGCCTTTCATTAACACATTTGTCATTATCACACTAAAATTTGTCATCTTTAAGGTCGAATCATCATCATCATCCAACCTTTCAATATACCTTATGTAGGTATATTGAAAGGTTGGATGATGATGATTTAGGTATTTTTTTACAAACTCTTTATTTACAAAGAAAATTATACTAGTATTTACAATGGAGCTAACTGCTGACTGTTGCAAACAATCTACTGGTCAACTGATCCATATCAATACCAGTCGGAAGCGTCCCCAAGACGCTGGCTGCATTGGCACGCTGTATTGCAATGCTGATGCGCTGTGCTAGATACTCACCAGCTCTCGGGTCACGCGTCGCTTCGACCAGACGCTCAGATAATTTTTTAAAAACCCGAAGAGCCTCGGTACCTCACGGACCTAGGGTCTCGACTCCAAGGAGAGCAAATGTGTAGGCTCTGTCGAGACCTGCATATTTGCGCCTCTTGAGATCTTCGGCCAAATCTGCCGCCGCACCCGCCCTCACGGATGTCATCGGAAGATGGGAAGGCGCAAGTGTGTGCACAATGGGCCTAGGTACGTAGTTATACGTATATTACATAATTATGTAATGTATGTATACCTACGTACCTGTGTAAATGGTTTTAATAATAACCAAAAAACCTAGTTTTGTATGTAAATAAAGCATTTTTTCGAAGGCCTTAAATTTTAATCACTTGAGTAAGTCTTGTGCGTATATCTATGTGGGTAAACTCTTTCATAAATGAGAGGGGAGAGGAAATGAGAGGAGACAGACCGAAGAGAATAAATGAGAGGAGAAAGAATTTTTTTTTTATTGAAGCTACTTAAATCTAAATAATTGCGATGAATCGATTTTTGTAACTCACGAAGTCAACACGATATTTTATTCAACTTTTGAGTGAACGTTTATATCGCATATAAGTGAAGGCGTATACGAGTTTCCAGCTGGTTAGCTCGCAATTGTTAGGTTGTCCTTGTGTATATTTGTTCTATACTATGTGATTGGCTGGGACTTACCTCAAAGCAACAAAACTGCAAAACCGATTTTTGGGAATGAGGTACTCGTCTGATTTCCAGGAGTGATCTTAACAACATTTTTAGGGTCTTTTTCACGAATTTCGTTAAAGACACAGAAAGTGAAAAAGTGGAGACCGATTCAGGTTTATAATTATGTACTTCAAATTATCTACTTGTTTTCTTTTTACTTTTTCTATTGTCAAACCTGAGGCCAAGAGAGCAAATCAGTCAGTTTTATTTGTAATCCATTAAAACCATTGGATTCCAGTAAATAATAGTGGCATGGTTAATGTCCTGTAAATGAGATAGCTCCGTAAATCCACTCGGCTCTATTTGATTTACACGATGGTTTGTTTTTCGTTTTACGTGAGCTGACTCTTTCGAATTTTCAATTAAAATGCAATTCAAAAATGAATTGAGGTGAAATCTCTTAATCCAGCGTATGTTTCAACTTTCCATCTGTTAATTAAATGAAGCTGCTCCTGAAAGATGCAGCTCAGCTTTAACTCAGCTAATTGAGTAGTTCCGTCGGATCTTTTTAGATTCTGAAACCCGGAATATACTACGTTCGTACTACGTATAAAAAGCCTAAAGGTCTGTCCAAATTCGGCCGAATCAACACGGCTCTAAACTTGGCAGGCTATCGAATCATCACAAACGACCTTTGCGGTGAGATAACCTCTATGGAGCTCTTCGAGCCTCAATTTTAAATCGCTTTTTAAAATCCAGAATATAGCATCACAAAATGTTTCCAAGTTGTTATAGTTATCTTGGAACTACAAGTAATCAACAAACCATTGAGCGTCACGTTAGAAGTGTGGTTTGGGTAAATTTAAAAATAGGGAATGCTCGATGTTCTGTTACCATTTAATGCTCGTCTATCGCCTTGACATAAAAACCTCTTTCTACAAAAAGAAAAAACGAAATCGCATTATCCGTTTGAGACCTACAACTAAACAACAAAGCAAAGAGCGCTCTAAGCTGAAATCACATTTGAAACAAAAAGAGAACTCAATAAAAATCGGTTTATCACATAGGGACCTACGATGCCACTGACCTTACACGAATACACACAAACAGATAACAAACATTTGTTCTTGGGGGCTAAAAATAGAAAAAAAGAAGTAGCAAAGTATGAGCTCTTGATTAGTTTATTTATAGCCAGTTAACTTGTATTATTTTTGTTATAGGATGAGAGGAGCGAAGGCAGTTTTCCTCATTTTATTTTTTGGTCATCTTTCTGCCCTTCCGGATACTATACGAATAGGTAAGTTTGAAAATACATTAGGTTTAAGGTCATAACTAGAAGTGATAGTTTCACTTAACACTGATTTAACTAATCTAGACTATGCTAACTCCTATAATTACTATATATATTTAATACCTAACGCAGTGTTCACTTTTCACAAAGGTCTCTCACCTTTGTGAGAAACAAATAAACGTTTTATTTATTTTGTATATTCACTTATTATACACACTTATTATATAGCTAAACTGATAACTTACATCAAGAATAATCGATTCGTAGATATGTAATAAATTCCTTTGTGGTTTAATTTCAGTATTAACCCTCTAGATCATCCGCAATTGTTTAGACTATCTAGCAGCTAGATAATAGAATCTTGTAGGTACATCTGGGTCACTAATGTTATGCTTATGTATTAAACTGGTGATATGCTTCTATAAACAATGTTTAAATTAAATAATTTCTAAGTCTGGTCACTGCCAAAATGATTTGAATACAATGATGAAACCTACCTACATTTACTACAACTCTACCATATTACATCTTAACGAACCTTTCCAATCATTCTCTTGGACATGCACTCAATGGAAGCTAAGGATCTACACCTCCCTATACTATTGTTTATTTTCTAAAAAGTAGAAAAACTTAATACTGGTATCAGTAAAGATGGGGATAGAGATTAGTAGATGGGATATTTCGTACAGCTTAATGAATTCGCTCAATACAGGTGGATTATTCCACCCCGAGGACGACAAGCAAGAGGTGGCGTTCCGATATGCGGTCGAACGCGTAAACGCAGACAGAGCGGTGTTGCCGAGGGCAAAGCTTCTCGGACAGGTCGAGACTATATCGCCGCAGGATAGTTTCCATGCTTCGAAACGAGGTGAGCTACTTGACAATCAACGTTTTGAATGTTTGGTGATGGAATTGCAACAGTATGCTCAAACTGACAATTTGCAGATGCAAAAAATCTAAATTAAAAGGGGATCAATAAAAACACAGCTCATACAAAACACAGTTTGATCTATCGATGCATACAATAAAGATATAAACTGCGTGAAATGGAATGTGACCCTTGCGGAAGGACATTCAGTATTTGAAACATTGGATTTCCATAAAAAATATATTCCAAATTAAATGCTGTACATTTTTTAAGTAGACAAGGCCATGATTGCCATATCATTCGATTCACTCTCTACCGCTTTATTTCACACAGTCTGCCACCTTCTACGGAGTGGCGTAGCAGCAATATTCGGACCGCAGTCTGCTCCGGCGGCTGCCCACGTCCAGTCCATATGCGACACCATGGAGCTACCCCACCTAGAGACCAGATGGGACTACCGCACGCGAAGGGAATCGTGCCTCGTCAATCTCTACCCGCACCCCGCCGCGCTAAGCCGAGTAAGAAATAAAACTTTATCCCTAACCCTAAAATCCCTTTCGTTGAACAAAACGTCATAATAAATTCAGAATCAAAGGTGGGTCTGTAGATGTTCCGGTTGTGTCCAATAATGTTTATCAAAGGAATGGTGTGGGCATTCAAGGGATGCGAAAGGACTTTCCTATTAAACGCATAACCCTTGTTCAGGGATATATGAAATCGTGAGCCCATGCGGAAGAACCGACATCCGCAATTATGCCAATCGTTTTGATTACGAGGACTTGCTTTGACTTTTGTGAATACTCCTGTCATATTGTTTTATTAATATTAAAACGACTTGTAATCGATAAACTCCAATAAATAATCTGACTCTAGACGATGACCCCATCCAACATGAATTTTTTTAGGCTTACGTGGATTTAGTGAGAGCGTGGGGATGGAAATCCTTTACAATTGTATACGAAAACAGTGATGGCCTAGTTCGCCTTCAAGAATTGCTCAAAGCACACGGACCTTCTGAGCTGCCTGTAGCGGTAAGACAGCTCCCTGACTCACACGACTACAGGTAAGAAAATATGCTCTGGCTGAATAAGAGACAGAAAATAATCGTCTCAATCAGAAAGACAAAACACGAGAGACCCCAAAAACAAATAATGCTCTGAGAAAATAGAGATCTTAACGAAGCAAACAAGCTGGGACAATTAATTAAACACGATTCTTCTTTCAGACCATTGCTAAAACAAATAAAAAACTCAGCAGAATCACATATAGTACTAGATTGCGCGACAGAACGGATAAGGGACGTCCTACAACAAGCTCAACAAATTGGAATGATGTCCGATTACCACAGCTACCTTATCACCTCGCTGGTAAGACGTTTTTACAAAGTTCAGCGGTTAAACCGGTAAAACTTTTCGAATTTCCCTCACTTGATATCGTGTTCACGCAATTGAACTTTCGACAGGATCTTCACAGTGTAGACTTGGAGGAGTTTAAGTACGGAGGGACTAATATAACGGCTTTGAGGTTGCTTGACCCTGACCGAGCGGATGTTCAGAGAGTAGTTAGAGACTGGGTGTATGATGAGGCGAGGAAAGGCAGAAAACTTCAACTCGGGCATACTACTACGAAGGTAAAAATAGAACAATTAAAAACTATAATTTGATTTGGTTTGTAAAATACGTACAAGCACTTACTTAGTCACCTATCTATGTACCATTTTAATAGTCCTAACTGAACAATCTAAAATTTTGCTCAAAGTCGGATTATAGGTACTTACTTGACTACATAATAATTTATTTTTTAAGTGGATGTCATTGTGCTCATTAAGTAAATGGACCTTTTAGTATTTGAATGTAAACTAACCTAATTCCAATTTATTTTCTTTCAGAATAACATGACATTTATAAAGGTAAGCAAAAAGTCTGAGTAGTAAGGTAATTCTATGAAAGTTATATTAAATTTCATTACTTTAGGATCGTCCCGTTGAATTTTGTTTCCTTTACCTTTTATTTTTATTTTCGGCCTTTGGAAAATCCCTACCGATCAAAAGTCTGTCGTCTGAAGAGTATTTTTTCTCTGTGTAGCCTTTCTTGTAATATAAAATTCCATTTAAATTGAACACAAACTTTCAATTTTTAATCAAGATAAAAGTCCGAATCCTTGGTACACTAAATACAAATACAACCAACATTCGTGAAATTCTACGGATTCTTACGAACGAAACAGATTTGTGAAATTGTATCGGCTTTCCAGACAGAAACAGCTCTCATGTACGATGCGGTACACTTATTCGCGAAGGCCCTGCACGACCTGGATACGTCGCAGCAGATCGACGTGAGGCCTCTCTCCTGTGAGGCTGAAGACACTTGGCCTCACGGGTATAGCCTCATCAATTACATGAAAATTGTGAGTATTACGTGACTTTACCGTCCAAGTAACTTGGAAACCATAGAGTTTGATACTTTTTGCAAATAATACATACGTTATCATAAAGCACTAGTTTCTATGGATTTAGCTTGATGGGGTAAAAGCCACTACATTTTAATACTTCCTGAAGTACTTACCTTTTCTTTCTTATGAGCAGTAGGTACCTACCTACCCAACAATGAAAATATGTTCCCATTTCGTAAACACGAATTTCGAGATGAACGAAACGCTTAGACAAATCAGTGCCTTTTGTTTCCAAATGGCTGTTATTCTGAGATACAATTAACACAATTTATTCAGGCAATCAGCTAAATCCGCCGCTAACGTTTCTGGATTAAGTGCAAAAACGTGAGTGAGTTGACGGATTAGCTGCTACAGCATTGTTGGACCACTTAAACCGTTTTGTTCTCCACTCCCCCGCTTTTTAAACGATCCTCTTAGTTTCACAATTTTAAAGAGTTTAAAGCAATTTCTTTTCGACGCTTTGTATTAAACGCGGAGACATTTTGTTAATGCCTTAAGTTAGACGAATATTCAGTTTCAGTGTCAAGGCTTATTAATAATTCTCCGCAGTGCGAAAATTAAACCAATAACCAGAGATTCCGGGCCGTCGGCTCCGAAATGTGACCAAGTTAGCGTGTAGACGATTAATTCGCAAACTTCGTAAACGCAAACAATTTGTACAACACTCGTTTGTTTCAATGAACAGGTTGAAATGAAAGGCCTAACCGGCGTTATAAAGTTTGACCATCAAGGATTCAGGAGCGACTTCACTTTAGATATAATTGAATTAACGAGGGACGGGCTACAAAAGGCCGGAACTTGGAACTCCTCCGAGGGTGTAAACTACACGAGATCTTACGGAGACAACCAGAAACAAATTGTGGAAATTCTGCAGAATAAAACACTTATCGTCACCACTATACTGGTAAGCAATAAATTAAATAAGCCATTTATTCTTCGGGAACATTTTACTGCTCGCTTGAGACCCACAAAAGCAAAATTAGCGTATCGTACATGTATGTATGGATGTCGAGAGACGAGGAAAGGGGATTTATGTGGACTGGCACACTGTAAAAATATATTCCCAAGAGGAAAACATTCATGCGAGACATACGTATTCACGACATGAAACCGAAGCTTTAGCTGTTACGAATAAACCTGTATAGCGGATATATGAAAAAGGTAGACAAAACCGTGCGGATAAACCGCCTGATATATTATTTCCATTCAGCTCACGCTTTGAATAAATTCTACATATTAGAAACGTGGTTTTCTTTGAAACATTTGTAAATTTTTCTTTCATCTGGGCTACAAATCAGAATATTTTGTTTGCTAGAAATTTTTCGGGTTTTGTGTAAAATAATAATCAAAATGTATTCCTGTAGAGTTCACCATACTGCATGCGGAAAGAAGCGAGCGAGAAGCTAACAGGGAACGCACAGTTCGAAGGCTATGCCATCGATCTAATTTACGAGATATCAAAAATTCTGGGCTTCAATTATACATTCAAGCTGGCCCCGGACGGTCGATACGGATCCTTCAACAGAGACACCAAAGAGTGGGACGGGATGATAAGAGAATTGCTCGAACAACGGGCAGATCTCGCCATCGCAGACCTCACCATTACTTACGATAGGTAAGATTGCTTTTTCCTCATCAAAAAATAATCATTTGATCGCATCTGCGAACAGACGCTATTATTCAGAACGTTTTCTCATTTCGAATTCGAAAAGCTATAAGTGCTGCGAATGTTCTTCGAGACTTGGACGAAATAAGACTGTCGGAAAGTAATCGCTCTTTGCCACTAAACTATTCCAACTTGCCGTTATTGGAACATCATTCTTATTAACTTCTTATCTTTGACTTGAACAAATTCGATACTAAAACATGAGATATATCCAGATATTTCTCATTCATTGCTTTACTTTGAATATACCTATCACAGTAGATCACCTATCGCCGATCAATCATTAATTTTATGCGTGTCCCAAAGTTTTTATGTGTAGTTTCATCTCTGGCCCTAGTTTAAGTGTGTATGACCGATCGATCAGTAAGTTTATATGGTCCGCAGGGAGCAAGTGGTCGACTTTACGATGCCGTTCATGAACTTGGGTATCTCAGTGTTGTACCGCAAGCCGATCAAGCAGCCTCCGAATCTGTTCTCCTTCCTCTCGCCGTTATCTCTTGATGTTTGGATTTATATGGCCACTGCGTATCTGGGGGTGTCGGTTCTGCTTTTTATATTGGCAAGGTACGTATGCTTCTTTGTAGTTTTCACATTGTAGTTTTATGTTTACTAGACAGAAAGTTTAGATGACTTTGCCTAACTTTTTTTTTTAATTCAGATATCATTGTACAAATTCATTGCGGATGTTAGCGGGTTTACTACGAACGACGAGGAACATCTTCAGGATGGGTGCGGTTTTAGACGCGCGCTTTCCGCATCTCTCCGAGCACTACGCACGAGCGCGCGTCTAGAACCGCGCTCACCCTAAAGATGTCCCTCGTTAAAGGATGAAACGTTGGTATTCTTCCAACACACATAAGGTTCGTAGTAAACCCGCTAAGATCCGTAATGAATTCGTCAAACTACGATAGTTTTATAGTAAAACATTGTAACAAAATATTCAATCACCCACTGAGTTAGTTGACGTAAAATTTATAATTATTTTTCAGTCTAAGGTCTATTTGATAGTCTCCAAATAATAACCACACCAATAATACAATACAATAAACTAGAGTTAAACTTCGGTTTATGCTATTTACTAACTTTGGTAAGACGAGGAAAAACTCGCACTATTTCTACTTTCTCTCTGACACCAAAAGCGATAGATCACAATCGATCCACCGAGCGATGTGATGTATTTCTAACAATTCTCGTTTCCTTAATGTGTTCGTCCAATAGGTTCACTCCATACGAATGGCACCCGTCTCATTCACCCGATGGCGAGAAAATGGAAAACATTT
Organism: Eupithecia subfuscata; assembly: GCA_963564075.1. Taxonomy (NCBI): domain Eukaryota; kingdom Metazoa; phylum Arthropoda; class Insecta; order Lepidoptera; family Geometridae; genus Eupithecia; species Eupithecia subfuscata. Next base: position 8,259,380 of record OY751109.1, on the reverse strand, counting down.
TTTCACTAGCAAACTGTTTATGGTTCGCTATCGGATCTCTTATGCAACAAAGCTGTGACTTTTTGCCCAAGTAAGGTTATTTTTAAACCTTTCCTGTGTTGTTGGTATACTGGGGTTATACTTAACAGTTAGTGTCATTTCATTCAAATTTATAGTGGATGAGTACCCAACACTTTCATGTTCATTGAGTTGGAATTGTATATCTATATACACAAATTGTTAAGTATAACTCTAGCTTTGTAAAAACAGATGTGAAAACATAAGTTTTCATATCTGGCCCCAAAATAGTAAACCCAGCGAAGTCACAAGACGGTTGTAAGAGGCTGTCGAATCAACGCATATTGAGCAAGCTTCATGCCGGGAAACACAAGTACCTCCTTAATCTAATATAGGTAGGTACATTAATTGCTCATGTTTTAAACTAAATTACTCTCGCTGCGCCCGAGCTCAGCCTCACTCGTAAACTAGTTAGCAAAACTTCTGACATTCATCCTTCTAAATCGTGAATGTGAATCGGCATTATTCGGGAGAAACGGCAAAAGCCTTTCGCGGCTCAGAACTTTGTTTGCACGTTTGTTTGCTACAGCTTTGTTATGAACTTCAAAAGACGCATTAAAGTTTTTCATCCGGGATTGAAGCTGCTCAATGTGTTGTCGTATTTGAAGCCGGTGTAAAAACTGGGCCGTCTTTCGGCGCAGGTTCAGCCCGTACGAGTGGGACAGCCCGCGCAACTGTATAGACGACCCGCCGGTGCTGGAGAACCAGTTCACCCTCTTGAACTCGCTGTGGTTCACTATCGGATCCTTGATGCAGCAAGGTTCGGATATCGCACCGAAGTAAGTCCCACCAACTTTGACGGCTACACTTCCGTTCAAAGCGCCCGCAGATAACAAAGTCACACAACCCCGAAACTCAAACATCGGACGCGACCAAATCGACTCCTGCAATCCGTAATTACAGTACGGAAATGTAGCCTTCGGTTGCAGAGAATGAAGAACTCCCTTTCACTAATTAGTTTCAAAGCGACCACAGCCCTTTGTGAATTTCAAGCATCGGTAGTCGCCTAGAGCGGCCAATTTAAATAAGAGCGTGTTGGCAATTTTAACTAGCCTTCGTTCCGTTTTGCTCGGTCCAGTGTATTTAGCTGAAGAGTTCAGGTCTTAGTTTACTAATTGAATAAAGTAGCTACGATAATGTTTCGGTATTCTGCACCGTGTTCAGATTGTGCTTGTGTAGATCCACAGCTTGCTGCATCAAAGTTTCAAAACTTGTAGTTTAAGTTGCGGAGACAGATTTCACGGAGAACTTTTTATCTACATAAATTTTATCTTGGCTAGCTTCATTTTATTGTCTCGACCTGTGAAATCGTTCTTCGTTTAATTTTAATATCTCAGTAGTGAAACACATACCTAGAACTTTCAACACCTCGAACGCTCTAGTGTTTGAATAGGAGGATTGCCTAAGTGATTTGGGAATATTTATTTACAAGATCGTCAGAAATATGATGACAAACGATGAAATAATAAACATTAAATCAAAACTTTTGAAACTATTTATGTTTATTTACACGGGGTATTTACCATGTTTTTTGTATCTTCACACCACTAATCATGGTCAATATCCCGATAAAATGCTATTGGTGTTACATAAAATTTTTAGATAGCGTCTTTATTTCCAGACCCTGTAAATTCATTTATTTCATTTCATCTTATAAACTTAAGTTAAATTTCATAAGGCTTTCCTTTTCTACTTTTTCTAATGCTGTCTTGTGTTTGACCAGAGCGGTATCAACTCGAATGGTGGCAGGAATGTGGTGGTTCTTCACTTTGATAATGATATCGTCCTACACCGCCAACTTGGCGGCTTTCCTCACTGTGGAACGAATGGACTCGCCCATTGAGAGTGCTGAGGACTTGGCTAAGCAAACAAAGATAAAGTATGGAGCTTTGAAAGGCGGATCCACTGCTGCATTCTTTAGGGTAAGTTATTTGCCACGAGATCAAACAGGAATTGTAAAATACATTTATTTACGAAATCCTCTAAATTCCTTCTTGAAAACAATCTTCCTCTGGCTGTATCAATTTCTTTTGTTTCTGTTTTCGACGTTACATAACTGGTGATGGTTTTAGTGAAACGCTGTTGCCCTTGAAAGTTCTAGAACGATGAATGATTAAGAAACTTTAAACTAAAAGGTGAATGATCGCACCTTTAAGATCCATCCCTTGAGAATCAAGTTCAAGAGTTTCTTGGATGGCTTCGTGGCTCTAAACTTAGAGCAAATAAATATAAATGTACAGACATTAAAACCGGACTTTAGGTCCCTGTTGAATATTTAGCAAAGCTATTAGAATAACTTAGGAAGGTACTTTGCTATTCTGTATTGTATTTTTCGTCGCTTAGCTTTGCAAGAATTGATGTATTCAAGGATCTTTGTTACAATGAGGAAATGTTTTCTCTTGCGGGTACTTTCTCTCAATTTTATGGTTTGTAGCCCGCGCTATCAAAAAAGTTTCAGGGGCGCCAAGGGGGCCTATTATAGGTACTCAACACGGCTCTCATGTAGAATTGTCTTCTAACTTTCGGGCGCCAAGCGATAATTGACTTGAATCGTCTACAACAAATGCTACAAAGCAACAAATTACGTTAATACCTTCTTAAATTTCTTCCTCGCAGTTAGAATGATTCAACCCTCATCTGTTTTACTCAAAAATAAGCGTTGTTATCATCACTTTAGGATTCAAACTTTTCGACATACCAGCGCATGTGGTCTTTCATGGAATCAGCTCGGCCGTCGGTTTTCGCTAGCAGCAACAAAGAGGGGGAGGAAAGAGTGGTGCGGGGTAAAGGCGGATACGCCTATCTGATGGAATCTACCACTATTGAATACGTCGTCGAGAGGAACTGCGATCTTACACAAGTAGGAGGGATGCTGGACTCGAAGGGATATGGAATCGCTATGCCACCTAGTAAGACAATTAAATTGCTTATTTATTAAACGTGTTGGTAAATCGGTAGACTTTCCGCAGCTTGAGTTTACCTAGACCTGGTTTTTACGAGCAAACGGCTCCAACTATTTATTTTGACTCTCATTGTTATTTTGTCAATGGTAGTGATAAAACTAGGTAGAGAGTTGATGCGAGCAGTTTAGTTGGTTTAGCTTCGTAATTCAGGCTATATACTGTACACTAACAACAATAGGAATAGGTAAACTAGGAAAAAACCAGTAACAAAACTTGTTTCTTAGGTTAATCTATGTTTCTTTGGTATAGACAAAGGCAATAAAAAGACCTAGTTTAGTCTACCAGTCGTTTTCTCACTGTAAAAGTTAATTGGAAAACTAAAGGATATTATTTCAGACTCGCCATATCGCACGGCCATAAGCGGAGCCGTTTTGAAACTGCAAGAGGAAGGGAAATTGCACATTTTGAAAACAAAATGGTGGAAAGAAAAACGGGGTGGCGGATCGTGCAGGGTAAGCTCTCTACATTACTTTTTAGGTTGAAGTTCTTAGTTAGATAATGAAACTAGAAACTCTGTATTCTGTAAAGAAGCTTTTATTTACTGTGGTAAGAAGTTTGTCTGTAATTCCGGGCTTTTATTTAGCAACTACAACGTGAAGACAAACATGAGGGAACAGAAGATAAGTGAACAATGTGTGTGGATGAAATTTAGAAACGCACATAATGTTGCAATATAAAATCCAAAGTTTGAATTTCAAAGTTTAAATCACATTATATTGATTAGGTTGTTTTCCTTCAACTACAATGTAGTTTTGTTTTCGCATACCACGTTTCACAACAAAAATATGGAATTTAGGAAAAGACGAACCAATAAGAAACCATCCAATTTGAGGATTATTTTACTGTTTCGCAGCCGTCGTTTAAAAGCACCAGGCGCTATTAGTTTTTGTGGAGAAGCAAAATCCAGTGCAATAGTAAATTCTCTGCGTTTTAATCCTGTTTTCATTACCCATTGAATTAAAAGTCAGCTTTGCACCGTGTGTCCAGAACGCTTAAGGCATAAACAGTTCCATTATTTTTGTACCTGATGTTGGCGGAATTATACCGATGCAACGTTTGCAAGTTTTGTACGAATAAAATGAATTTTGTAACAAGCTGCGTCCGCTTAAAATCTGTTTTTCATTGATACCGAGCTAACAGCTGCAGGCGGTTTTAAATTTACTGGAAATCGTATTGTACTTTAAAGTTGCACAATCGGGAAAAACCGTTTTGTTTTTCAATATAATTGAGTACGAAACTGATGAAAACCGTTTCAATTCAATCATCTTCCGGTCCTTAACCCATGCTAAGTGGGGTCTGCACAACATGTATTTTTGTTTAAATTCATTAATGCACTTTTATCATTTTTAGGGCTCCGTACCTCAAGAAAAAAAGGAACCCTTATAGGATCACTTTGTTGTCCGTCTGTCTGTCTGTCCGTCTGTCAACCCTCTTTTCTCTGAAACGCGTGGAGGTATAGAGTTGAAATTAACATCAAATACTCAAGTCCGTAACCTCTTGCAACAAAAACCTATAGGGTACTTCCGGTAGACCTAGAATCATGAATATTTGCGAGCAGCAAGGTCTAATAGCACAAGTAAAGGGAAAAATCCGAAAACAATAAAAATGTATTTTATTCACAAAAAAAAATACTTTTAATGCTCGCCATGGACAAAAACCTATGGGGTACTTACTGAAGACCTAGAATTATGAAATTTAACAAGAAATAAGGCTTTATAGCACAAACAAAGGACAAAATCCGAAAACCGTAAATTTGTAATTAATAATAAAAAAAATTGATTCTCTCCCTCGACCAAAATATACAGGGTACCTACTTCATGTTGACCTAGAATCATATTTTGGCAAGAAAAAAGGTCTTACACACAAACGGAACCCTTAGTGCGCGAGTCCGACTCGCACTTGACGTTTTATTTACTTGCAGTTGCATTGTATGCGGTAGATTTGAGTGTGCTATCTTTTGAGTTGATTAGATTCAAAATGACTTCACTGTAATTCAGGTTTTAGGTTTTTGGCAGGACGTATTCACCAGCCTACTAGATTCTCAGCCTGATACCACATTTTAAATTATATATTATTTATTTATTTATTCAAATTACATGTCTAAAACATAAGTTTAATCGTGATTTAGATCAAGTGATTGAAATCATCTCAACCCTGCACCTAGAAATTTCTGATAATTTACAATTTATTTACGTAATCAGTTTGTTTTTTTATGTTTTTAGTATTTTAGGTTAACTAAGTTTCCGAAACGGCGATGATTTCCTACAAAATCTATGGGAAAAGTTTTTTGTGATTTCTGACTTTTTTATTACCAGTAAGTTTTTAAGTTTTTGATCAGTATAATAACAAGATCGATTGGCATCAAAAAATGATTGGTGTATAATGCCCATTTTCTTGCTAACTGTACAATTTTTTTAAAATCTTTGAATATAAGGCATGAAAATTTCTCAAAAAATTATGAATACTCTCCTATGACCGTTTTCCTGTAGCTACACGAATCAGGTACCTGCCTTTACTGCCCCGTCGAAAAAATCCACCCATACAAGGTAGATTTTTTCGACGGGGCAGTAAAGGCACAACATAAATAACTTCAAATGATATTTTTTATCCAGGATGAAACATCAAAGGCTTCATCAACGGCCAACGAGCTAGGGCTGGCCAACGTGGGTGGCGTGTTCGTGGTTCTGATGGGCGGAATGGGAGTGGCGTGTGTGATAGCGGTTTGCGAGTTTGTCTGGAAATCGCGTAAGGTTGCCGTGGACGAGAGGGTAAGTAAAATAACCTCAGTTTCTTGTTTACCAATAGGCAAAGTGTCAATTTTATACTTCCGTCTAGTCTAGATGATCGTATTTGAAACCACAAGAGAAAGAGACTAACAAATAAATTCAGTTCATAGTTCATAGTTCTTCATTAATAACTTAAACATGTTACAGTAGGTACTTACTTACATAAATTTGAGTAGAAACAGAGATGCGAGTACAGATCGTTTAGGTTTAATCGAGATGAAACCCAATATAAACGATTTTTTTCGAGGAAACTCTCAATACCTCCAAAAACATTTTTTTTTTGATGACATAAGTCATAATGTTGACTATAAAGGAATACTAACATTTTTTCACTCAAACCAAAAGAATGTAATTCCGTTTCTTGCCACAATCACTGCTTTTCTTCATTTCTCGGATGGAAATAGAAAATGCCACAGCGAGGGAAGAAAACGGCTTCAGTTAATAAATCACAAAGCAAAACAAGAATCATGAAGCCTTGCTTTCTGCAACGGAATGTACAAAGTATATAAATGAAACAAATGATCACGGCAAATAATAAAGAATTCAATTTCTAGAACAAATTATGTTTGTGATATATTTAACTTATTTATTTTTCTGATTGGATCTTTGATATGGCTCATTTAAAAAACTGAGCTAAACTAAGCTCTACAAAAATACCTTTCTAGATAACATTATCTACCTTAAATTTTTATTGCCATTACCCTAATCTAAGAAGGGGCTAATATATCGGGATCATTGAACTTGAAAAGAGCATAAGCGTGGGCTTATTAAAATTCGCAAATAATTAATGTATTCCCAGTTTCTCTCATAATTTCTAAAGATGTAACTGAGCTCATTTGCAACAAAAATAAGATGTATATTTCCTAACGAGTTAACTAGCAGTCTCCAGAAACTTCATTAAGTCAAAAGTGTCATTCATATTATACAGGGTTATTCATAATTCTCTGACACTGCGTGAATTCCAGGTTCTGACTGGAAGAGAGGAAGACTCTAACTCTTAATTCTTAAACTTGATATTGTTAGTAGGTAGGGGATAGTTCTGTAGGGGGCGCTGCTGCCCGCCCCAGGTGGATATCCCTTAGTCGCCTCTTACGACACCCGCAGGAAGAGTTGGGATGGTGCAAATTCTAAACCGGCACCACACAGCTGTAGAACAATTCTACCGCCGAACTGCGATCCCCAACCCGCCCAGCGTGGGGATTATGGGCATTACCCCTATGTGATAAAAGCCAATAAGGCGCTTATCAGGGGGAGGCCTGCGTCCAGTAGTGGACTAATACAAACTGTTGACGTTGTTGACGAGGGGATAGTAGGTAGGGGGTACCATTCAATAATACTTTCAGTAGAGGGGCTTTATTTGTACCTAAATTTAATAATGGCTCTTCCATAAACAGTTTGTGTGATAGTGGCAGTTTGGTATTTAGTAATTCTTTGGGTTCTGACCAACGTGTTTTCACATTTTGTATTGGAGGTGATTTACATCAAATTTTAGGAATTAAGAGCTGGATTCTTCACGAACGTGATCATGATGCTGGACAGAACCTGCAGTCCACATAGTGTCAGTAAATTACCAGTAACCCTGTATAGGCGTGTATAGGATATATATGTTTATTTAAACGACAAATATAAGATTTTAATTATATTTTATTTGGTTCTAGGTTTACTTTTGAAATAGGTAATGGTTTTGTTTGTTTATTCGTGAGTTATTGTGTGTATGCAAAGAAATCCTATGGGTTGTTGTGCTATTAATGTGTGTTGTGTCCTAAAACTTATAGAAACTTTTCTGGCGTGTGATTCACATTTTATGATGAGATCTAGAGCTATTGCTTGTTTTTCAAACACACATAAAAACTATTATTTACGAACGCTCTCTTAAAATTGGTAGTCGAAGCAAAACCATATCGGTTCAGTGAATGCTTACAGAAATAGCTGTTAACAATTAAATATCGACACATTATCGATAAGTATAATAGTCGCTAGTTTTGACAAACGAATAATTTCCAAAGATGGACGAAAGAAGAACTTTGAATCTCTACGACTACGACCAGAAACTGCGCGAGGCCACCATAACGGCAACCAGCAACCACTAAAAGGTTAGCGTCTGTCAGACAGATGAGCACAGCATCCTTGTATACGTGCCACACACAATTGTTATTGTTTATATATATTAAATTCAGTAACATCCAACTAAAATTTATTAATAATATACAAACACGGACCAAAGTAATCGCCTAAACAAACTTTTTGATGGTTTACTTTGCTATGTAATGGTGATACATCTATAAACAGTAGACAAATAAATAAAATATATATTTTTTTCAGCGATAATTGTGAACAAATAATCTTCCGTCCGTCGTAGTTAGTGGTAGAGAGCTAAGCACAAAACATAATATTATGCTAGTGGCCTATAGATGAGCTTAAAGCTATCACTTACAGACATATTTCTTTCTATGCTGCGTCAAAGAAGGAGGAGGTAAGTTTTTGTGTCTGGAGCCAAAATACATTAAAGTTCTGTCATTTTTTGATTGCTTTTTTGGAAAGTCAAATTACTTTCTATGGTCTTCTTTTATATTGGAAAAAAGGGCTCAAATAACAAAGTCATTATTATGAACGTATTAATTACCACATACTATTTACGAGTTTAAATTATTCATTTCCAAATAACAATTTTTGAGCAGCAATGTACCAAAATTTGTATGTTTGCGTGGCTTGCTGAACTGAATATCGCAAATGAGTAAATTTTAATTATATATTTTTAAATAATAAAGTAATGGTAGGTACAATAAACCAGTAATTCGCGTTAGTAAACATGATAGCCCCCGTATGTAACTCTCCTGAAAGTACCTTCATAATACCCATGTAGAGATAAACCGTTCTAAAAATTAACGCCGATTACACTAAACGTCATACAATCGGCGTTCATTGTTAGAATGGTTTATCTCTACTTCTTTCCCAAAAAAATGCATGTGTTCACAAAACCTCTAATGGTTATCTTTCTAGGCCTCCCTCTGCTCTGAAATGGCCTCAGAGCTCCGTTCAGCCCTCAAATGCCCGAGCGGAGCGAGCGGCGCTACCGGGAGCGGCGCACGCGACGGTGCCGGTTCACCGTACTTGCACTACGGGTTCAGTACGAAGAGTCAGCTGCACTAGCGCCAAGACACAGCCTCCTCGTCTCCGAGCGATGTGTAGGCTAAACTATGTGTTAGTGCAAGTTAGGTGAAACGCACTATGAGTGTTAGTGAACCGTGCTAAGTGAAACGAACTGTGCTTGTGAGTGACTTCGCTAATGAAACAGAGGTTTAGCTCGTGATACTAAGTAAATCAGTGCTAAGTGAAATCTGTGCTGGCTGGTGTACACTAGTGAAAATGGGGTGTACCTGGTGAAAGCAATACAAGTGAACAAACAACACTGTCGTATTATGCTGCTGTGCTGGTTTTTTTTTTCTAAAAGGATTATGTAGATGCTACTAATGTAGCTCATGAATGAATTTTTGTGCTCAAACTGTTTATGGTAATGTGAAAATAATATGCGCGAAGTATTATTTTCTGACTTTTCATGTGACAGTTGTATGAACCACTTGAAACTAGTATATAAGATACAAATACAATGCATTTGTAGTAAAATAAGTATTGAGCTGCGTTAGGTAGTGAAATTGATGTAGGTTATTAGTTTTAATTGTAAATAATTCATATCTTAATAATAAGCAATCAGGTGCGGATTTAGAAACTCCTGGTTTTAAATGATACAATATGTAGAAAAATAAAGGGGTTTCGAAATCTCGACCTGATTTTAAAACTGTTGTGACGTAATATAGAAAATTACTTAAAGTATTTTGTTCAATTTTAGATGTTAAGTTTAATCACAATTTTAGAAGGTAAGAACGAATGCCAAATTTTTGTTGAAGATTGAATAACTTAACTGCTAGACGTGTGAGAGTAGATTGTTTGCCAAAATTATGAAAATTTGTGTCAAATGATTGTAATAAGATGTTTACGTTTATTTTGTACAGCTTGGTATGTACTAGATATTCTGGAGGTACATAGTTTTATAAAGGTGCATCCACACCAAAGTTACTTATTGCGGTTGCAGAGCAATGTTTTGAAACATGATATCATGTAACATATTGTGTGTTTTCATGTTGCAATATGCTGCTAAACAAAAAGTAAATTCCGTAAATATTTTCTATGTATACAAATTTACTTGGTAGATTTTTCGAGCCACATAAATGAACTAAGTTAATACAATTCACACTTTTTGAATGACGAAGTCTAATAAAGCGTTCAAATAATTTTTAACTAAGTAGATACTATTGTAATTTGTAAGATTGAACTTCTATACAATGAAAATATAACTGCCAATTTGTTAGTTGATGCTTTTTCTATTTACAACCTTCATAGGTTTTTTTATGAAAGTATATGTAGATCACAGTGAGGCAAACTAAAAAAAAGATGCGATAATTAAATTCTTTCATAAAGACTTGTTTTAGATATACATTTCCAAACAGTGTTTTGGATATGGCCTATAATAACAAAACCGTGTTAATAAAAGTAATATCTATAAGTTTTAGTTTTGTATATGATTTAGCAACTTGTATCAAACTTAATAGGTATTTGTAGTAACTTCATAGATTTCTTGTGCTAACATAGATTCTCCTTCCTCTGCAAATGTATATTGACCATGTTGCCAAACATAAACGACCAGTAGGTACGTAATTTCTTTACTTTTTGTATAAAACAATTTACCATCTCTGTTTAGAAACTATAAAAATTCTATGGAAATCCAAAGATGGTGAAACATACTCTACGATAATTAAAACTTAAAGCAATCAATTGTATAAGCAATCTATTGTGGCACATCAAGTGCTAAGCGACTTTGATCTCTCTGTAAAATATTTTGTAACTTTACATTAAAGAGTTTAAATAAATCGTTTTACTATGATATTTTTTGTTTTTTTACTTGTTACACACACGTCGCTTATCTCACTGACCTTACTGTCACATAAATTTAAAATATTATTTAATGCAAAAAAAAAGCGTGACCGTATTGGTCTACTTTTAAAAACGAATTACTTTGTTATCTTAAATGTGACTGTTATGTCAGTGTAGGAGTATTTTAGTATCAATTTTACAGATATCAAAGTGCTTTATTTTCTTTAGACCTGAAAAGACTATTGGACACGTCAGAAAAAATCAAATGACTTGTAAAACTAGGAAAAATAGCGACTACTTTGATTTTTTTGTTCGCATCAATCTTTTCTGGGTAAAACTGGTAAAAGATATAGGTAGTTAATGATACGCCTATATTCACACTGGCGACCTGGTTTAAACAAACAAGTGCTGTAAGCGTTGATTTATCTCTAAGCTAACCCTCTACAGCTTCTTGGAGGTATGTTCAGCAGATTCTTGAGGGTCGTGACGTGATTATTATGGTTTCCGTTGAGAACCAGCACTGATGTGTGCACACATAGTTCGTAAGGTAAGTAAAATCTTTCTTTGTTTTTTTCTGTCTGTCTTTCTTTCAGCGGTAGACTTAGGTATGTGTGCAGATGAGCTGAAAGCTTCGTGGTTAGAAATTAAGTGAGATCTGTCATACAATTATAAGTTAAGAAGCCCCATCAAGCCCAACTCCTTGAAATGACATAAAGTTGGGTAAAAAGGCTTTTATAATCTTTACAAAATTTCAAAGCCAAATTATTCTGAGTCGTAATATGATCCCAAGAGAAATTAGAACGTAATTTAGAGGCAGGTGGCGCTTTCGGCGGCGTTTCGTTTACGACTTATGGAGATGTAATGGACATAATAAAAGGGTTTAGTGTCACTCTTTACTGAAACTGTTTACCTACTGAGATAGCACGGGGTTTTAGCGCACTCGAGTGAGATGGTGTTCAGCCATTCGAAACCATAAAAAGTAAGTATGTAAGGTATACTTTGTCTTGTTGTTATGCTTTCAGAATGAGGCGGTTTCAAAAAAAGAAAACGTTCCTTTTTACCTAATAAAACAACTTCAACTTCTTTCCTAATGGCGCCGCTGGCTTTTGAACTCAAAAGGTGTCTTTGGCGGGGAGGAGAGGATGTGGGATGTCATGTCAAAATAAGCACGGAGCATAGATAGATAGATAGAAAACACTTTATTATACCACAGAAATACAAGAAACAATACAGAGAAAATGCTTAGAAAAAAAAGGAAGTATAAAGGGCGGCCTTATCGCTGAAAGCGATCTCATCCAGGTAACCTTGGAATGGACTGGAAATTAAAGAACAAAAAAGACGGTGAAACTGAATAAATATATAGATACCTATTTTAAAGAAAACGAAACAACTTACACTACATACCTACAAAGATAAATACTTAATAAACTTACATAAACATAAAATAAGGTAGTCTAACTCTTTACAAGGATATATAATGCTGATGAAGCAGTTTTTTGAAGATAGGTAGTCTATGATAAATACGCCCTAAATATAGAATCTGCGTGTATACAAATAAACAATTTTTCCGTACAACTGTTGGCTATAGTGACGTACCGTTTAAACCTTCTTTACCAAATAACTAATATGGCCAGACTCACCTCACCATGGAATAAGAAGTTTTCATACTAAATCTACGATAGGGCCCTTCCGTCTACGAAAGGGGTTTTTTGTTTCATTGGCACGGCTTATGAAGGTTCTATGCCACCGTAATTTAACAGCCACAAGATAAAAACTCCCCTCTTTCAGTCTGGTCAAACTCTTTTAAAACATTTGTTTTGTAAGAAAATGCCTCACTAAGTACATCTAGACCAAATTGTTTTAGACCTGCCTGTATCACAAACTTACACACAATTTTCTTTGTGACTTCGCTGTTTTAATCATGTTTTAACGCACTTGGATCATTCAGACGAACTCCTCTCGTTTGTTAAGCGCAACCTCATATAAATTTGCTTATAATCGTTATATAAACGATTTTTATATTTAAACCTATATTTAAATCTTATAGAAAACCTGCTAAATTACATGGGACATTTGTGTAAATTGCGACCATTTCACGTACTGCGTTAACTTACCCTCGCTTATGCTAGAAACTTATGCTAAGAGCACAGGAAATGTTTGTAAATATCTTTCGCTGTGCGCAATGGAGGTTCAAAAAAAGCCTTTTTATGTTTATGTGAACTGCCTTCGTGTTAAAAAATTGGCACTCGTCCTTTATTTTTTATTACAAGCTTTTAATATACAATTTGGTAATTAGCGTGTTATGAAATAAATGATTACTTACCTATATAATGAACCTATTGTAAGTACATTATATATTTATATATATAGAGAAATATTCACAACTAGCGACCCGTCCCGGCTTCGCACGGGTGCAATAAAATACTACTATTACTATTATTATACATATAAACCTTCCTCCTCAATTACTCTTTCTATTAAAAAAACCGCATCAAAATCCGTTGCGTAGTTTTAAAGATTTAAGCATAGGGACAGAGAAAGCGCCTTTGTTTTATACTATGTAGTGATAATAAATGTAGCTAACCAGCATGTTCATTTTACTTTCAAACTGCCAGTTCTTCTTCCAACTAATAGATTGAAATAAATATTAACAAATGAGACCGTTGAGCTATCAGCAGACTGTTGCACCCACGCTAGAGGTAGCCCAACTAATCTAAATCACTGGGCACTACCCCGCTGTTTGGCAATGCTGATGCGCTACGCCAGATACTCACCAGCTAGAGCTGGCGAGTATCAGGAGTTTTACTTTGAAAAACGAATTACGAAGTTGACGAACGACGGATCGCACAAAACGATGGACTACCGATCCGTTCTTTCGATGACGCTACTATACAACGGTTTTGATATTTATTTCGATTTATCGTTCGGTTATTAAGACGTGGGTATGTACAGTCAGCTGCACAGACATGTATACACTTCCTAGGTTTAACTTTTATTTTACTCGGAACTTTTTAAATAAAGGGCCACGCACACGTTTTTAGTACAAAGTAATCATCGTAGTTGTCAGAATGCGGTACATAAATTATCACAATTACTATAAACTTACTTGTCTTGTCAAATTGAAAACTTGGGAGTGTATACATATTTTTGCAGCCGACTGTACATCTAATACAATGTTAACACCATCACATTATGTTCTATCCATTGCCCCTCAATGCATGTAAACACGATTCCATTTGTAGCATGGTTATTGCAGAATTGCGGTTTACACAATTAAATACAATGTTCGACTATTTCTACACTTACTTATCACATTTACATTATGTTTTCCTAATTATATCGCAAAACAATTTAATGTTTATTTGCAAAGAATTTATAAAATCAGATCGCTAATGCCCAGAGGTTGTCCACGTTTAAAAACGAAATCTCTTTTGACGTGACAACGTCTTATAATTCGATAGAGCCGGCTGCACGCACGAAAAAACATGACGTCATGCAGCGTTACCTCATGCGGCGTTACCTCGCTCTTTTCTTAAGACGTTGTCACGTTCAACTACCGTCAGTAAACCGACTTTACAGACAACCAATTTTTTTGATGTATATTGCGACCTTCATATATTGTGTTTTTGCTCACATTTACCGTTCAGTGTCAAACCAATAAAATTTATTATAAGCCGTGCCGTATCCACTGCCATTGTCTCTAACAGATATTATAATTTACGTGTATGGGTTTTCATTTAACAGATAAACAATTAAGATTAAATTTTACGGAGCAATAGTAATAGAACACGTTTCAGTTAACACGTATTGCAACATACGCAATGAAATTATTGAAGTGAAAAGCTCCTATAATTAACTCCGAAATAGGGATCATCATAATCGAGAATAGCAGCCGGTTGTTCATATGTTAATTAACGCATTCACTGCCCAGCGTCAGCACTAAGGAGGTGAAGTAGGCTAAATGCACAATGGGCAATACAAGTGGTTAATTAATCAATGAAGTGTTAATTAATGAAATCTCTTGTCAAATAGTTATTTCTCTTGTCGAATGCACGTGTAGCATTATTATGCTACGAAGCGTAGCCCCTCCGTAGCGTTTCGTAGCTCACGTAGCATATGCTACGAAGCGTAGCCCCTCCGTAGCGTTTCGTAGCTCACGTAGCATATGCTATGAAGCGTAGCCCTGTAGTATTTCGTAGCATGAGGACCTCCGTTATTTCCAATGTGTAGGTAGATTTGATTCTAAAAAGGTTTCGTCTTCGTTTACCCGGAAACCGGAAACACATTGTGAGAAGAATATTGTTCAAATTTTATTTCTAAAGCCTTTTGAAGCGTTTATCCTTTTGTATTATCACATGTGTGTGTATCACATAAATATGAGTTTTAGACCTACCCATGTTCGTTCACATTGGACGACCTCTGTGGCACGGTGGGCGAAGGTCCGCCTGCGACGCAGGAGGTTGCGGGTTCGATTCCCGCCTCGGGACAAATATTTGTACGATCTGCAGATATTTGTTCAGGGTGTTCTGGTCGTTTTCTATGTATAATAAAAAAATATCTATCTATGTACTCGTATATTATTATGTATATCATTTATCTAGTACCCATAATACAAGCTCAGCTTACCTTGGGGCTAGATAATGCTGTGTGAATTGTCCAGCATTATTTATTTATTTACATATAGATAGTTATTCATAATCTTATTGTGAACCCATTGGTAGGCATATACCTCTCTGTGTTTTTGGGTTTATCAGCAGTCGTTCAAATAATACATACCGTAAGAATATTGGATTATTCTTCGGACACAAATATGGTTCGTAGCTAACCCGCTTACATCTGTAATGAATAAGAATAAGGACCGTCACTGTCGTCACAGAAAAAACGCTGCTGTAATAATGCTAAACAAAAACAGTATCGCATCAGTAAATAATTTTTCCTCAAAAACAAAAGCAATTTGAGGCATGCCGAGTCACACAGCGTGGGGCGTGCTAAAACCCGCCATTTTGTCTCGGTTAATTAACGCAGGATAGCCTTCATTCCTCGGGGGTGACGTACAGTCAGTTAAATGTAAAACTGTTCCAAATGCTCTACATTTTATTGGCTACAAAAAAATGCACATCTAATGCTTTTATTATTATTATATTATTATTTAGCACACGCTCTGCTTGGCTTGGGGCTATATAATGCTGTGTGAATTGTCTAGCATTATTATTTCTCTGGAACTCTCATATGTTAGGAGAAGAGTTGTCGGAATAAGAGTCAGAAATTAGACCAATAATTTATTTCCATTACACTATAACATAGTGGACGAGACTCTTCTGTGGAGTGGATACCATTTAAGAAACAACATGGACGACCTTCTATCAAAAATTGTGAACTTCTACTAGTACCCTTGAGTGGCATAGTCCGACCGATAAATCTCCTGGATCCAGCTGGATCTAGGAGATTTATCGGTCGGACGCCTGCAATAAATAAAAAATAAATAAAAAAACTATTCAGACAACTTAGTCTATTTTGTTAGTAGGTACACTTAGGGCTAGAGGTTTATTACTTAATATTAAAAGGGGTTTTAATAGGCAATAAACAGGCAATAGCCAGTACCTACAGGTAGGTGGTGTTTTACTTCCTCACAATCACCAAGCATCATAGTTCTTCCTCTCTTTACCATTCTCTTATATTTGCTTTTTTTTATTTCTAGAAAAATTATAATCAAATACCGCCAGCAAATCATACAAATATTGTTTAATATTGCACACTACTCATTGATTCTGTTCACTTCAGTGGCCTTTTTACTTGTTTCGTTTTGACAGAAAGAATTACCTCAGTATAATAATAATAATGTATTAATAATTTAAAAATTAAGCATTTATTTTATATCTTTATAAGGCAGTTACTTTGAATGCTGGCTGTACCTATACCCAAAGACATATATAACTATAGCTTCGAGGTTTTAAGAAACGTTATTTCGCGGGAAAGTAGGCGTCTTAATACAGAATAATAAATTGTCGTTCGGGGAATGCTATCCTAAAGCTAAATATTATTCATGGTGATTTTGCTTATTAAAGTGGAATAAAACTTGTACCTCTACACCAGCCAAACTCGATACAGAATTTATGTAAAGAAACCGCCCATGCTTAACCTAAAATTCACTCTGTTGTCGTGTTTTTTTATACGGAACATTCCTTGTCGATTTGTTATCCTACGTTCAGTTAATATTGCTTAGAAATCAAAAATATCACTTTATTTCCGTGTCAGTGTTTAGCTTTATATTTTGACCTTTTCTAAGTGTACATTTATTGTATTTATGGAAATAAAGAGTTTTTGATTTTGATTTTGATTTTGATTTTGATTACATGCATGTTACGATTAGTTGAGTTGCCTTGTTTTTTGCGCATGTTGTGGCTACCTGTAATTTAGAGTGCACTACTTTAAGTTTTGTCGTATTAATTGTGTGATCTCTTGTGTTACTTCTAGTTGGTTGCCCTTAATAAATAAATAAATAAATGAATCTTTACAATGGTTAAGTTCAATTAGAAATTAATTTCATATTAACAGTTCTACGAAGCAATTTAGCAAGCGTTCTGAGCAAATAACAATACCTTATACTAAAACCTTTTAGGTGGGTTGGGTGTACAATAAATTCCGATAATTTTTTAACACAAAACCCCACTCTAACCCCGAGCTATGGTTACGTATTATTTTATTACTTCCTACATTATTTGGAGCAATTCATATAAAATATGATGTAGTAACTCAATTTATCCTTTTGCTTTTCCATTTCTGAAAGGAAGGTTATGTCTGGAATTAGTTTACCTAGATTTTATTACACTGTGATTTGTTTTCTTTGGAAAACCTCAAAATGGATACAAAAATTGAATCACATTCCTATTGGTTAGCCCGATGTACGAACACACTGATAACCATCTAAAAATATATCTTACTTATGTAGGTAGGTACTAGAAATTGTTTGGCTGATCGAAGTTTTATTTATTACTAGTTTCTGCGGCTTCGCAAGCGTTGTTTCTGTGGAAACGTTTTCTAGCCCATGGGGATTGATTTATGGGATAAAAAGTAGCTTGTTTTTGATTCCAGGATTAGAATTACCTCTACGCAATATTTCAGCCCGATCCGTTCAGTAGTTTTAGCGTCAAGAGGTAACAAACATCCATCCATCTATCCATCCATACATCTAAACATCCAAACTTTCGCGTTTATAATATTAGTATGACACTAAACTTTAAGATGTTCTCTTAGATAAATGAAATGTATTGTTCTTAAGAAATAAATATTCTATAAACCTATAATATATCGAGATATTGGTAGGTAATCATAGATGTGAGTAAAATTATGGAGATTGGGTAGTAACTTCTCGAAAGTGGAACGCTCAAATTAGGTCCACACCCACCTCTGTCATAGTCAGACCAGTGGCGCCGCCTGCGTTCGTGTTTCTCGTGTGTATTGTTGTCTCGATCGCACTTCCCTCTAAGTAGGTACGTTGTTCATTAAGTAGACTTGAGGACGCATCCGACTGGTATTGATATGAATCAGTTGAGCTACCTGTAGACTGTTTGCAACCGTCTGCAGTTAGCTCAATTGTTTCAATTGTATATACTAGTATAATTTTCTTTGTGAATAAAGGCCTATTTATACTGTTAAGTAGATATTGCAAGATATTAAAATAAATAAATAAATAATACTGGACAATTCACACAGTAAATAACGTTTGTTTACGTTTAGTTGTAACACGACACAGGCCATTTGTTGAGTTAGCGCTAAAAGAACGAACAAATCTACAGAATTTTACTTTTATCTATGTAATAGATAATTTACTTTTTACTGTGATGGATGATGATGAACAATATGCCACTAAAGCTACTGTTTGTTAGCTCATAAACAATTTTATCATTTGTAACAATAAATAAAAACACTTTACGCCATGACAAAGCAATATTTGATAGGTGTTAACTTTTACAGCCTTCTCGTATAAATTACGACTAGCTGTAACAAGTCTGGTCGTACAAAAGTTATAAAACAGTAGTGAACTACGGTTGGCTTATTTACCTTTATACCTTCCTATAATCTCAGGTGTTATGTGCTGTATATTTGCAGCACAAAACCTACTTAAGGCGAACCTAGCGGGGTTAGTTAGCCTTGGATTGGTTAGCTAGCCTGGAAGAGATCGCTTCTAAGCGATAAGGCCGCCCATTGTACTTGTCTTATGTAATGTCTCCTTCTAATGTTATTTTTATGGTGTACAATAAAGCATTTTTTTTTTGTTAGTTGTCATACTAGGCCTAGATCTCAGTACTCACGGGATCTCCGTGGAATAATCTCAATTTCATAAAATTCAACATTATTTCTTTGGTTTCTTGAATGTGTCTGTTTTCCCGCTAGAGTACAATCTTGGAGTCTTCACGTCCAGGGTAAATAAGTTCCTTCTGGGAAAGCGTGCTCCATCTTAGGCCACATCTTCACTTACTTTAAGTGAGTTGGTAGCCAAACGCTTAACCATTATCAATAAAACAAAAATGTGAAAATATGACTGAAAAAGGATACCATAAAAACATGAAAGTGCGCTGTTCGTTTCGCACAAAATTTGGTCGAGATCTCAGGAACTCTGGTGTCTATTGAAATGACATTTGTTTTGATTCGTAAGTTCGTATTAATTATTTGGTTTCTTAAACCAGTTTTTCCATAAGTTGTGTAGTTTTCTTGTAAATAAGCAAATCTAGATTTTTGCACTTACGCCGTTCCCAAAAACGTATGCTCCATCCCGCTTCTAGGTATATACGCGAATACTATGCCTATCTTTTTTACAAAATGGCGCGCATTTGCGCCCTCTTAAGTCGTAGGCTGATTAACGACTTATTGCGGTCGAAATGGCTTGTTACGAATGTGTAAAATAAGATTAACCAAATTTTTGACATTAAACATTATACTAAATAGACGTAAACGGTGATAGAAACGTTATAGCACAGAATAATTTTCTTGTACTTACTATTAATTTACTTCAAACTCACCTCATCGATCTGAACGGCACTGTTCATAAGACAGTAAGCAACCACTAAAACCCGAGTTCACCAACAGATGGTTTAATTTTAAAGTTGTTTTGACGTTTTTGACACAAGTTTTCATACATTATACTATACGTCAAAGTAATTAATCGACGCTGCCTAAATGACTGATTATAGTTTGGTGAACACAGACCTAAGTATTACAATAGCCATAGCAATTGGTGGTTTATGCACAACCAATTGCTTTCGTAATTGTAAAACCCACCAAACATCAAACTAAAAACTAACTTCAGCATGGTTCAGTTTAATCGAGTTCAAAGTTCTCATGTGTTTCTACGGAGCGTTGATCACGTTTAATGAAAACCTGACCTAAAACTACCGGTCCTCTGACCGCCGGTCAGGTAGGCATTTTTGTTTGAGTTATTAATAAAAGATACCTTCTCATATCTTGACTCCTAATATTCGAAACCGCCCTGGGCACTTTGTCTGATCCCTAGAAGTTTTGATAACTTTTCAAGACGTAAATATTTGGACGGCCAGACGGCCTACGTAACTTTATTGTTTTTGCAGAAACAGACTTATATGTATAGGACTAGTTTCTAAAAAGTAGCCTAGTCATTGCCCCTTAGGGGGAATTTCAGGGGGGGAAACTGGAATAACCCAGTCAAAGTACTCAAATAAGATAATAATTATTAATCTATGGAATCGTTTTTTTCTCTGAGGGTTTTATCCCACGGGAACTGATTTATGGGATAAAAGTGTTATTTCATATCTGACAGTGGACTAATATAGACTGATGATGATGGTCCAGTAGTTATGGCGTGAAGAGGTTACAAACATCCATCCATTCCCTCCATACATTTGCATTTATAATATACTAGCTTCTGCCCGCGGCCTCGCACGCGTTGTTTCTATGGAAACGTTTTAAGGTTATTTCTATCCCATGGAAACTGATTTATGGAGTAAATAGTAGCCTATGTTTGATTTCAGGATCAACATACATGAATGCAAAATTTCAGCCCAATCCGTTCAGTAGTTTTAGCGTGAAGAGGTAACAAACACTCATCCATCCATCCATCTATCCATCCATCCATCCAAACTTTCGCTTTAATAATATTAGTGTGAAGTGTGATCACACTTATATTTATATAATATATACTTATATTTACTTACACTTATATTTATAATACTGTGAGTGTGAAGTTAGAGCGGCTGGGCCCCTATAGATTTATGTGGCAAATAAAGTAGTAACAATATAAAGAGAAAATATTTATGTAGGCCACGGAGGCTGCTAAACAAAAACTAGGATTTCATTAGTAAACAAGCAAAGTTGTAGCATTGTCCAGTCGGGCGAAATAAACTTTTATAGGCAAAGTAGTGTGTATTTGGTGCAGAAGTTTACTATTTAAAAGTTTAACTGAATTAAAGAGGTTCTGACTTTAAAGTATAAGACAAGTTGGAACTACTCAAGCTCTTGAGAGATTTACCAGAGTAGGCATAATTGATTTATTTGTACTTCTGACACAGCTGCATGCATTCCCTTATGTTCAATGAAAAGAGTTAAATTAATTATTTAATAATTATATACTTGCATACATTGCCCAACAATCAGTTGGGATTCGCAGACATGTCGCCCGCTCAAAAACAGATTGATTGGGCGAGTTGTCCCTTCAAAAAAGGAGGTTTTCAATTCGCCTGATTGTTTTTTTTTTTAATGCATAATGGACAACTCACCCGAATCAAATATCAAAAACAGGCCAGTACCGACCGAAAGTGGAGAAAACTCGGCCATGATTAGATCGTATTTTTTTAATGTAGCTTACAACAAAAACTATTGGGCACCGAATGGTTAGTGGATGGTATTTAATTTAGTGGTTAGTAAATATGTAAAATAAGACAAAGACTTCGTATTCATATTCTAAATACTGGAAAACGACTTTACAGTCAACTTTTTCTTATCTGATGCAATAAGTAAAAACTTATGTGTTTTGCGTTTGCCTTGGTTGATTTCATTAAATTCAAGAACCACGCGTTATCTTCACCATAAAAATTTTCGATTTCCGTTTTGGCCTTCATTTATAAGAATGATCATTATGTATATTATACATATTTGTAATCTAAAAGTATGACAGAGGTACCGTTAGATGAAAAATCGTGAGTATTCTAATATAGTTTTCCAATGAGAACCTATTAATGAGCACTAGCTTCTGCCCGCGGCTTCGCACGCGTATGGAAACGTTTTGAGGTTACTTCTATCCCATGGGAACTGATTTATGGGATAAAAAGTTGCCTATGTTTGATTCTAGGGTTAGACTTACCTGTATGCAAAATTTCAGCCTGATCCGTTCAGTAGTTTTGGCGTGAAGAGGTAACAAACATCCATCCATCCATACATTCATCCATCCAAACTTTCGCATTTATAATATTAGTGTGATAGCGTGATTAGGGGTCCCCGAAGGTAGGTAGGTACGCTTATGTAGGTTTTTTTTCTCAGTTTATGTAAAAAAACACAATGGTCGTTCATTATTAACATTTATAACAATTTGCAATGAGCCTATTCATATTGGATTTTAAAATAATAAATTTAAAAACGCCGCCTTAGGGTTCTGCTTTCCCACTTCGTCAGTTTTACCACCGGCGACGCTCAATCATAACCATAACTCTACATGATTAAATATCAAAACCGCCGTTAAACGAACTTTAAACCAAAGTTTTACAGCCAAGTACCCGACTATTCCTAAGGCAATCCCGTTTTATCTTCCGCAATAAAATTAGGGTGCAGTGTTTAGCAACAATGTAATAGATCTCAGAAGATAGCTAAGGACCGAGGCTCTCTGCTGGGCAATAAAAAGGATCAATGGTGACAATTCCCGGATTTGTAACCTTTTGGAACAATGAAATAGGTTTGGGCTGAAACTATGTATATTTTGTGGTGTGAAACTGTTTATTATTTGCTACACGGGGCTATGCACAACGTGATGAAAAGAACCCTTTTTGGTGCGTTTTTGTTTTTTCATCATGCTTGCATAATTGCAGTACCATTAATTTTTTTTTATATATTCGTTAGTGGGAGCAAGAACTACAGAAATGGTTCCCGGTCATTATGTCTGGTAGTTACTTATAAACAAAATAAGTGTGTTTTGTTCAATAGGGTTTAAATATCGATTTTTTTACATCGATTATCTGAAAAAAACATAACACCCATAAATTTAAAATAAAAAAAAGTAAAATTGCACTCAGTTTCGGGTGATAAAAACGCTGCCATAATTAGCCCTTGTTCTGTGACGTCACGCTTCACATTTTGAACTCAAAGCGCGTCTGTTTCTTCGTTTATTTTTCAATAAAAATGAAACGGTCAAATAAATGTTAAACAATAAAATTTTAAATTAAAAAAAAAGTGTTAAATTAAATTTTACTTTACAGAAAACACCAAAAAACCGCAAAATAATACAAAAAGATA
Organism: Eupithecia subfuscata; assembly: GCA_963564075.1. NCBI lineage: Eukaryota > Metazoa > Arthropoda > Insecta > Lepidoptera > Geometridae > Eupithecia > Eupithecia subfuscata. The sequence continues at coordinate 8,236,171 of OY751109.1, read as the reverse complement.
TCCCATCCTTCATGACAATACAAAATGTGAAGTGTTAAGTCACATTGGCTTTTGCCAATGGCGTTGCGTTTAGAAATTTTGCGATTGAGATTGAATGTATCTACTTTTCAGTGATTAAATATTTTCACAGTAAAAACATAAAAAATACAAAAATAAATATACAGATATATTTCAATATCAATAGAAAAAACGTAAAATTATTCGCTTTTTTGAAGTCACATGGATATAATATACCCCATCTATTGTAAGTTTCCGTTCAATTGTTTTGGTGTTGTCTGATGAGAAACACTCATCTTCATATTTTCATTTCTTCACAATCTTTCGATTTTTATAATATAAGTACCTACTAATATTATAAAAATCGAACGGAAACTTACAATAGGATACATATGCATGTGACTTCAAAAAAGCTAATAAACTTAAGCTCGCAATTTAACTTTATTCTGTTAAATAAAGTAGGTATGTTATTTAACGGAATAAAGTTCAATAGCGAGTTTCTTTTTATCTGTCATCTGAAAAGAAAAACTTTTTAATTTGGTAACGGAAATTAAATAATGTACAATTCAACACAAAACTGTATTAAAATACGGTAAAATCCTGGCGAAACCTCATTAACGTGCCGAAATCGTTTAAAATATACGAGAGAAGAGCTTACCATTCCTGTCTTACTGCATTGGATGGTACATTTTGTTTGTGAGAAAGGTGTTTGGCTGCACAGGCAAAATTAAATAAATAGAAATAAGAATAAACTCGCTGTGCCCACAACTAGGCTACACAAGATAAATGCATCTTTTAAAGGGCAATGTATACGCTTCTACAACAAAACTCCAAGTAAGTTGCAAAAAATATCAATAAATAAATTCAAACAAATTGTCAAAACCTTGCTGTGCAAAAAGGCTTACTATAAAATATCAGATTATCTAGAGGATAAAAAAGCTTGGGACGAGTTTTGCTCCAACTCGAAAAATAACAAATAACAGGCTAAAGGTTTCTTCGTCGCTTCTTTACTTTAGTCTACATATCGAAGCGACAGAAATCAAAAATATCACTTTATTTCCGTGTCAGTGTTTACTTTTATATTTTGACCTTTTTCTAAGTGTACATTAATTATTGTATTTATGGAAATAAAGAGTTCTTGATTTTGATTTTGATTTTTTGATTATATCAAGATATCATAAACTAATACAAATATAACTTTTACATGATTATGAAAATATTAGGTAGTATTTATAAAAAAAAACTGAAATATCGATTTTTGACTTTAAATAACAATGTATATGCTGCGCATACAGCTATAAGCAGATAACAAAAAATTATGCAAATATTATGCATATACCGGAATATACAAAAAATATTCTTTGGCCGGCACTTTCGATTTTTGGTCCAAAATGAATAAACGCTTTGTACAAAGCGTTTATTGTGCCTTTGTTGGCCATTTTTTTTCTCAATGTATATTGGCCCACTGCTGGACGCAAGCCTCCCCCTGATAAAAACCTTATTGGCTTTTATCTCTAGAGGACAAAATCCCCATAATCCCCACGCTGGTGCATGCGGCTTGAGAATCGCAGTTCGGTGGTAGAATAATTGTTCTGCAAGAGGCGCTGCTGCCCGCCCCCGGTGGATATTCCGCAGTCGCCTCTTACGACACCCGCGGGTAGAGTTAGGGTCGTGCAAATTCTAAGCCAGCACCACACACCGACTGGACACAGGGCTGGACACGGACACTGAAACTGCCCGCCATGGCCGAAATCAGGCTAGCAGGTCGTCATAATTTTTTTAGGCAGCAACTAATCGGCTAGAGTTAAACCAGCCAGTCTGCATGCATGGCCTACATAGCACTTAATATAAATGGAGGGGGTCGGCATTACATTGGGTCAAACAGCAAGAGGCCGCAAGATTTCATTTAATTAAACCGGTGATAGATGGTTTAAACAAAATATTTTAATTAGGTTTTGTACCCGTCTTTGAATAATTTAAAGTGATTATAGACTTAAATTAATAAATTATGCTTTTGTTGCTTTTGTACATTAAATATGTTTCGATATGAGATTCAAAATAATGTTGTAATTCAAGACGACAGCAATTGATAGTGAATTGTCCGTGTTTTTATTTCAAATCTGATCAAATGTATACCAGTAGGTAGGTACTGATAGGACAGGAAAGAGGAATAGAAGTTGAGGAAAACCAAGAGTTTTCCTAGTCTAAAAATAAACATTGTTGCCGAGCCGGCCCAATATACTTTTATTGTCATTTGCGAAACTGGTCTTTGAAATCAAATTACGAAACCAAAGAAAATTCAGTTTTTCTGCTACTTCAAGCTTCGATCGAATGATGTGCAAAAAATTATATCCGAAAATCCTGCAAAGAGGGAGTTCCTACTTTTATTCCCTTTGTCACGTCCCACATTGTCTTTGTCATGAAGTATTTATTTACAAGCATCATATTTCCGAACGGGGTCGTAAAGCGTGCCGTCCTTTCACTGAAACATCAATTTCAGATAGCGAGGTTCCGACAGTGTTTACAGTATCGCCATAATTTATGTCGTTGGTATCGAATATCCGGTGAAATCCAGTATTTTTCGCGTACTATGCGTTTCCCCACAAACACGTCGAAAGGTGCTTTAAATGCAAATCACAACAAAGTTGGAACGTATCGCCGCCGACCCGTCATACACAATTTATGCCAGCGATTTATTTACACGGAGTTGGAAAAATTGTGGAACATAGGTTACGCAAAAAATCATTTACCTAATATTTGAAGGTTTTTTTTGTTAAAGCCATATAACTCTGTTTCAGGCAATAGCAATCAAATCATTCCAAGAATGCTATTGTTATTTGAAATCTTCAATATTCCGGAAATAACCTAAAAGCTTCATCGCGTAAGGTTTACATCACTACATGAGGAATCGACATATTGTCAAAGCGAGTCCCCCGAGGTGACGGGAACCGTCGGACAAGTACAAGAAGGTACAAGCGAGTAGATTGACGAGAAAGAATCACCCTCGGGGCGTGTTTGTAAACTCTGGTGAGGGAATCTGGAAACTTTTTTATATGAAAAAAAAATCACTTTTTTTTTTTTAGTTCGAGAATAAATTCAACTTCTTCAAATTACAGCTTAGCTCACTTACGATAGGCTAATGTATGACACAGTTAATTTTCAAGCATGACAAATGAAAACAAAAATACGACATCTGTTGCAACAAAAATAAAATAATTGATCGGAGTGAGCGAAGCGAATCTCAGTGGCAGCGGGGTGATTTGGCTGTATGGCGCATTAGGCCAATTCTGTTTTCTTTTTTCTATTAGATAATAGGAAAAAAGAAAACAGAATTGGAAAACCAACAATCCATGCTAGAAATAAAACCTATTTTGAAATACACGCGAGAAGCCTGTTTTTATGAGACCACACTCGATTTATTTGCTTGAATTTTTTTTTCCAACGCCCCGTTGCAAAAAACTAATTCAACCAAATAGTAGGTACCCATGTCCTTCGTGATTAGCCCTCGGCTGGTGCAAGGTGCAAGAAGGATATGCAACAAACTTAATATCATAATTTATACGAAATAATAAATTGCCAAATTGAGCACTTTCTAGTGGTTGTTTGTATTTGGGATAGGTTTATAAATTAAGTTAAGAAGATCAATTCAATATAACGCTCACGACACGACTATATTTTTAGAGGCTAATTACTAGTTCTGCATAAAATCAGCTGAGATTTTGCAGTCGTACCTATTAGATGTACCTACCATTCCATACTTACTGACGTGGCGCAGTGACCCGAAGTGGATCTTGGCGTCTGACATCACAGATCACCAGTTGTCCCGGTCACTTGCCGTTTCAGGCCAGTCGACGGCACGTTCATGCTGATCTTTCTCAACTTCGTCGCTCCAGCGGTACCTCGGACGACCAGTAGGCCTTCGCCCACAGCCCGCTCACGGAAAAACAACAACGTTACCATTCCATAATATTTTATGTTCATGAAAATCACAAAGAATAACCAAATAATGATGCAAAAGGAACTATTTCCGAATTTGATTCCTACAACATGAATAGTTGGTAAGCAGAACGATGGATCTCGGCAAGCATTATTCGCGACACTCACCGACCTTATTCAAAAGTGTATGGATTACCATCCAGTGGACAATAAATCTGGTTGATTTAGCGAGTCATGGCCGTTATAACATGACCTGGGTTAATATTCTCTTGGATCAAAGTGACTAATATCGCTCGGTAGTATATGTATGTACCTATAAGTTTAGTCAGTCTGTTTTGAACTGTTTTGTAGCAAGCTGGATTTTTGTTGCAAAAAACGTAAGACACCTTTAATTTTGAAAAAACCTCAAATCCTTTCATTTGATCTGTTTTGAGGTTTTGCGGGAAAAATAGTAATCCCTTGAGAATATTTTTTATGGGAGCACGTCGTAATCATTCTCTAAACAATAGCGAAATACCTAATTTCCAAAACCGGTCTTTAGTGAGGGAAAAATCGACGACCATTCACAAAAAAACATACATACAGCTAAACATGGAACCTCCTCCTTCTTTCAAAGTTGGTTAAAAATAAATGAATCCCCGTAAAGTTGAAATTGAAATATCCTCAAAAACAATTCCATATCAAGCTTTGTGACACGTCCTTTTCATAAATTATGTAGGTACACAACGCCCATCATTGTCGACGGAATCGTTCTCAATTTATTTGACGCAGTATCAAGGGATCAGTATAATATAGAAAAGGAATATGAAACGGCAATTCTGTTCACACGTCGATAGATAAAGCCCATCCCTTGACGTGAATTGTTTTTGTTTAGATGATATCCTGTCATGAATCATGATATTCTTTATGAAATTCATAAACATGGAGCTTTTACGGTAGGATTTTGTATTGTGTTGCTTTTGCCCGCGGCTTTGCATTGTTCTTGTTGTTTGTTCATGTTATTTGAAGGTAAATTTTCTACAAACTCGCTGAATTTCAATCCAAACAAACTTCCGCCAATAATTCTGATATGCAGCATGTCAAAATATTTCAAAAACCATGCTCCTAGGCTCTCAATTTTATTATTTTAATAGAATGACCGAGCTGGGAAGTAGAAAAGTTTAGGTAACTAGGTTCTAACAAAAGCGCAAAACTGCTTTATCTCCGTTAGCTAAGCTGAAAGCAGGAGCAGTGACATTACAGATTTCTTTCTTCTTCCTAAACATTTTCGCTGAATCTGGATTGGAACTGATTCAATGAAGAATTTAGTTTCTCTCAATGCGTGTTCTATTTTATATTGTAACTAAAAGCGTTTTCTGTTTATAATTTGAATCTCCTCTCAGATCACTCCACATTAGCCACAAAACCGCTCATAACAAACCTTTTTCTTAAGTCTCAAAACTTATATTTACCAATGAATTATCCTTTCGGGAAATGGTGAAGTATAATTTATTTATCGTTAGTAGGTACTACCACGTTATCTAATTTGTGGTACTACCACCAAGGACATATTAAATGAAATAAAATAAATAAATAGATGATGCTGGACAATCTACACAGCATCTTCTAGCCCAAGCTAAGCAGAGCTTGTGTTGGGTACTAGATGACTGATATACATAATACATTACATAGATGGATATTCTTTATTATACATAGAAATGACCAGAACACTCGGAACAAATATTTGTAGATCGTAGCTACAAACATTTGTACAAATATTTGTAGATCGTAGCTACAAACATTTGTCCCAAGACGGGAATCGAACTGGCAAGTTTCTGCGCCGCAGGCGGACGAACGTCGCGTCACATCGGTCGTCAATTATTATACGGGGAATTTATAGAAACTTTGTTCATCGAGCAAGCTTCGCTCCTTCCACAGTTTTTACTTTATAAATCTGGTCATTATCTCAAAACGGATTTATTTATGCTGGATAAAAGCCTCTGGGCGGGTCCTAACAGGCGTTCTGTAAACAAGTGCCTCTTTAACTGGATCAGGGCGGCCGTATCGACGATTTACTGGGGCAACACTTGTTTGTTTATGTTCTAGATTTCTCGTTTTAACGAAATGAGGCATATATATTTGGCATTACAATAACTTAAATAACATTTTGTTTTCAGAAGCGCAAATAGGGCTTTATTTCTGCCAGTCATCCTACATCCTACTAATATTATAAAGCCGAAAGTTTGTGAAATCTGAATTTTTGTTACCAAGGATCTCCAAAACTACTAAACAGATCAAGATGAAATTCGGCGTACGTTTAGAGCAAAGCCTGATTTAGATAATAGGATACTTAATACCGAAAATACGCGTGCGAAGTCGCGGGCAGAAGTCACTAATAATTATTATGAAAAAAAATACAATAGTCTGCAACCATAAGCGAGAATGCAATGATCGAAATTATTTATTGGATAGTTAATGTGGCTTAGAACTTTGTTTCTATACAGGGTTTTCATATTACATGTTTACTAAGGGGGTAATTCTGGACCCAGTTTTAATTATTCAAGTTTATTTTACTTCATCACGAAAGTTTAAAGGAATGTAAACCAATTGGGCAGTATTGTCGCACTGCAAAGCCTTTTTGTTTTAGAATAACTCAACAAAAAGTTTCATAAATATTATAATTCGAAGGTATAAAGTCCTTTCGTTTGTCGTCATAAGCTGTCTGACGTGTTATTTAATTCGAGAAATGTAATAATTTAAAAGCAGTATTCATCACCGGTACTGAAAATGTAGGGAAATGGAAATATTAAATTTTACTCGTCTTTATACCGCTTAAGCAATTTGCAACTACGAGTAAGATTATTCAGTTTATTTGTGTTTCATAATTCGATCAGATTATAAAAAACTTTTGTATCCGTGAAATCTCTAGTTTCTCTAGTGTTTTTTTTTTTCTTTTCTTTGTTCAATAATAATAAAAGATAACAATTTTGTAAGTAAAACTTTATTCACAAAGAATATTATACTAGTATTTACAATTGAAACAATTGAGCTAACTGCTGACTGTTGCAAACAGTCTAATTAGTATACATAACTAATTCAATGTACATACACAACGCATATTTGTAGCCAAAAAATCCATTTTTTTTATAATTCTCGTTCATTATCTATACAATCCGTTTGGGGTACTATGAATTAGTAAAAAATCGCTTGTAAATTAACTACAAAATTCATGCTGATTTGACATTATAACGTTAAAATATCAATTTCCAAAAAAATGTCAACATCTCTTTAAAATATCTACTCGTTTAAGGCAAAATCGACTGTATAGCCTTCGTATTACCCAGGCCACCTCGTAATCCGTGGGCAAACAAACTCAGTGCATGCTATTTAGGTGCTATTTAGCTAATTCGGTGTTGAACACGGCTTGAACAAACAGATTTTAGTCAGATAGAGCACGACTATTTGTGTACAATGTTTGAGGGAACAATATTTACATTGACTGACGGGCTTGGAACTGGAATGCAAGCGTAGATTTAGTGATCGACACAATTTCAACTAAGTTTTTCAACGAAAGTTATAGGTATTAACTTAATAAATCTCCACCCTAAAGGTGAGTTTTTTTAGGGCAACTGAGGGGAAGTCTGAAACAGTGAGAGTTAACATGTTAGGAGCATGTCATGTTAGGAGTTACGTGCCAAATTTTGAATAAAAAAGCTTTACACTAAAAAAAGTCAAAAGATTTTTTTAGTTCTTTCTGAAAAAGGAGAAAAAAGTTCATTTTTGGATTCTTTATTTGATAGTCAATAAATAAAAGTAATGCGACTATGTCCTCAAAGTTGTTGAAACATCTTCAAAATGGAACATTTATAAATTCAACTTAATGAATTCCGTTTAAAACTCAACCTGTATAGAGGGCCAATACAGTCAGCGTCTTGTGGACGCTTCTGATAGGTATTGATTTAGTATTTTTCTAATTTAAAATGGAAAACATAGAAAATAAACGTAATTTAGTTGTTCTTATAAGTCTTTGTAAAGTTATTTTTGAAAAATCTGTCCGCAAAGCACGCTTGATTGTAATCATAGTTTTATTTTTAGCCTTTCACCCGTTAGTGTTCTTGCTGGCTAGATGCTTTTCTTGACTCAAAAAGATTTTTGTAAGATGAATGTTAAACACGACAAATTATAAAGACATACTACTAAAAATATGTTCTCATATTACAACGAAGACCGTAGCGGCACATTGCTACGACGTAGCACTTCGTAGAGGTCTCGTAGCCCTTCGTAGAGGTCTCGTAGCCCTTCGTAGAGGTCTCGTAGCAAAAATGGGGATAACTAAGAAAATAGGTATAATTTTTTTTTGTACTATGCGATTATTGAGCAGATATAAAAAAAAATTACTCTCCTCGTTTTTCATTCAATACAATAATAAAGTTGAGCTACCTGTAGATTGTTTGCAACAGTCTGCAGTTAGCTCAATTATTTCAATTGTAAATACTAGTGTTTCTTTGTGAATAAAAGCTTCCGCCATAATAAATTAAGTTACTAAAAATATAAACTCATGAGGACGAAGGTCCGCCTGCGACGCAGGAGGTTGCGGGTTCGATTGCCACCTTGGGACAAATATTTGTACGATCTGCAAATATTTGTTCCGGGTCTTCAAATCTAATCATTTATTTATCGAATACATTATTACAGGCACATGTCAGATCTTATGACTAGAGTGTTGTCAAATGTATTCAACCCGCAAGCAGGTGTGTAAATATTAAATCGCAGTGGTTGGAACCGTTAAAATAATCAATAATTAATATAATCAACGATAATGTAATCGAAAATAAATAGTTAACAATCAGATAATTAATTAATAATCATAGTCAATCATAATAAACTCAAAATTAATATTATTCATTTACACTATAGAGACATTGGTCAAGCAACCACTTCTTTAATTTATGTTTAAATAAATAACCATTGAGTTCTTTATTAGATTCTGGTAGCTTATTATAGATAATGATGCACATATTATATACATTTTTCGAATTTTTGCGTTCCAGTTTTCCCCGAGAGAAGGAAACCAAAAAAAAGGCAATAAAAACGAAAGTACATAACTGTATAATCATGTCATCATAATTATGAGAAAAATTTATAAAATATTATATAAATTTTTCTCATATACCTTTTATAAAATAGTAAAGTGGCTTATTGGTTATTTGGTTTAGTGTTGGGGGTAAAATTTCTTCCGGGTATTTTCTATGTATAATAAAAAATATAAATTTAAGTAACGTATTGTATTAAGCAAATCAGTCATCTAGTATCCATAACACAAGCTCTGCTTAGCTTGGCTATATTATCTATTTAAACAACAAGATTTTGTAAGCAAGTGCCAATTAATACTTTTCTAATTAGCTCTATATTAATTTACTATAAGCATACATGCTCTTATAAACACAAAACAATTTAGAATAGCTCTTCAATAAACAAAAACGTATGGAAACGAAACAATTGTACGCAAAACGGGACCATGTCGAGAATAATTAAACTCGTGTATCAACGTGGACTGGTTTCAGTACATTTTCTATTTCGAGAATACACGGGCAATTCGCAGTGGCTACACTGGCTACTCTAGTGTCATCTACGTGCAAGGACATTTGATACACGTGATTCGTTCCAATGCGTTCATGTGAAATGGACGAATGAATTGGTGTTAGGTAGTCGCTCGAAGCGCGCGGTGAGATAATTAGGGTTAGGCCAGTTTTCCCCCCTTGACAGAACGGGAAGGGGAAAAACTGGAATTGAAAAAAAATTATTTCCAGTTTTTCCCTTAGAGAAATTTTTAAAAAGGAATGACAGAGTTAATAAAAAAAAATTGGTTGTCTGTAAAGTCGGTTTACTGACGATAGTTGAACGTGACAACGTCTTAAGAAAATACTGATGGAATGGTAGCATTTGATACTCGATCAAAACATGTAAATGTACTATAGTATAGCAGCTGTCCACGCAGACGCATCGCTCACTCAAGTAGGAGAGAGACGGATGTCGAGCGCTCTCGCTTGCACTTCAAGCCTTACATGGAACGCCTCAGAGCGAGGTAACGCCGCATGACGTCATAGCGAGGTAACGCCGCATGACGTCATGTTTTTTCGTGCGTGCAGCCGGCTCTATCGAATTATAAGACGTTGTCACGTAAATAACACCAAGCGTAGAAAATTAAGGAATTTAACAAAAATGACACCCAATGTCAAAAATAACACTCAATGTCAAAATTAGAATTAAAATTTCTGTAAAAATGTAATAAAATCAATAATTTGAAACCTAGTGTTAGGGTTATCTTATCATAGATACCAACGGCAAAATAGATTGATATATGACTCCAGTCTCTACTCTCAATCCATAGCGTCGACAATCAAAATTGTTCTCCGTTGTATAATTTATAATTCGATGTCTTTTTGCAAGAACTAAAATCCGTAGGACATCACAATCACAATTGACGGAGAAATCAGTGAGCTACTAAAACTTATAATATAGCCGAGCATAGAAACGACTCCTTTTATCGAAGTCACTTAAGGCTGCGTTTCCAGCAGAGATGTGCAAGGTAGCTGAGCGGTGCGAGGATGCGTTGGGAGGCTTTGTAAGGACGTGAGTGTTTCCACCAGAGATGTGCGATCAAGCAGAATGGTGCGAGGATGTGTAGCGGGCTCTTTTCAGATAAGCGAGCAAGGCTAGGGTAGGGCCACCGTCTATTGACTGCTATTCTTTCGCTCGCGTCCGTCCTTAGGACACATCCCTCGCAACATATTCCTTGTAACACATTCCTCACACACATCTCTCCCTTGCTCTGTATGTACAAAAACCTCGCTCCGCGGAGCCGTTTCCACCAGAGCTGCGCTGAGCGAGGCTAGGTAAAGGAATTGATTCTATTGGTTGTTAAAAACACATTCCTCGCTGCGCATCTCTGGTGGAAACGGGTTAGCAGGCTTTAAATTTGTTGATGCTCATTTATTTTTCGAAGATTTTATGTTTGTAAATACACTACGAATTTTCCTCTGACTGGCGTCCGACACCCTATTGCCAAATTTATTTATCAACACTATTATGAAAGTAAATATTGGATGACCCAATCTTACATCAGAGGTGAACTCACTCGGTTATTTGACCCTCCATCTCCAGTTTACCCCAACGAGTGCCCAATAAAACAAACAAGCCATAGAGATCAATTTCCACTGGTAGTTTCGTTGTACGGTAGCGTTTTGTTTGGCCACGAATCAATATATCTCTTGAGGAAGTGGAACATATCCTGAGGTTAATCGAATTCCATTTGATGGTTTTTGTGTCCTAGGTAAATTAAGTGTAATCGCATTATTCTTTTGAATCATACAAAAATATGAATGATTTCAACGTGTGAAACTACACTTGATTGTTTCACAAATAAACAGAACTCAGCAATTTCTCGGTTACGTTTTTATATGTGTGTAAGAAAGAGAAGACGTTTGCTGAAAATTATAGCGTATCACGCACGCCACACCATTGTGAAAATCACGGAGATAATTACCTACTGATTTCATAAATTTCCATTATAACAATCCATTTTAAATTCAATTCAATTCATCTATCTGCGACTATTATTTATTGCTAGTCTCTATCCACGGCTTTACACGCGTTGTTTCTATGGCAACGCTAAATTGTTATTTCTATCCCAAACCATTTTATCAGAACTGATTTATGGGATAATATGTAACCTACGTGTTATCCTAGATCTACATTTCTACATGTATGCGAAATTGCAGCCCAACCTGTTCTGTACTTTTGGCGTGAAGAAGTAACGAACATACATGCATTCATCCATCCAAACTTTCGCATTTATAATATTATTGTGATGCTAGGAGATCCAAATATGATAACGAAAATAATTGACACAAAAAAGTCACAGAGAAACTGTGTAAGTAAAAAATCGGAATCTGAATCACCGCACAGCCTGACTGCAGTCACTGCTATAAGTATACCTAATACTGCTGGGGTATAAGCCTCCAAGTTCTTGCACTAGCCATAATCAGGTTCTCTGCAACGCTGTATGTAACTCATAGGGACCAGATAGACGCCTCAGAAGAGATATAAGAATATAAGAAGAATATAAAAACACACAACAATCATAGCCACACACAACTTAAACTAAAAAAGGGAAAAACAAAAAAAAATGTGATAATGAAAAACATAAGCCTTTGGATTTCAGTTTAAAACATATTGTAAGCAGCGTGTATTAGAGTCCTAAGGGTAAAATTAATTAGTCTTTTCCTATCTATGTACGCGGCTAATCAGGTCTAGCCTCAACTTGTTGTCGTTATTCACCGAGGTCGATAACGACGCTGGTTTTCAGTCTAAACCTAAAATTGGATACGTACTTGTGGCCTAGAAAATCAGACTACATGCTTAACCCTTTTTGACATCGCAATCACGTTACGAAAATCGCAACTTGATAGCGATTTTCAGAAGTTTGATTTTTTATCAGTATTTCTTCTCGGGTCATGCTCTAGGCAATGCAGCTTCTAAATAATGTAGCCTTAAATGAAGTTAAATACTCGACCTTTACATACTTGATTGCGATTTTCAGAGGAAAAAGGATTTTTGGCATTGGGGCACATATCACAACTGAGGCTATCACTACTTAACTCCTTCCTGGGGCTTATATCCAGACTTTACTCGAGGTAAATGGTAAATCCATTTATTCAGCTTAAAAGTAACTCTTATCCCAAAAGGGTTGATACGAATGATCACAAAAGAGCAATCGAAACTGTGCTCAAAGGTTAATCTTCAGAGGTGGGGGAAGAACATAAATCTTTTCGGCGCCATTAGGTTCACGCACATAAAAGCCATTTTTCAGTTTCAGATTTGAATCATTTGAAAAAGGTTACAAGTGGTGCTCTTAATGTGAAGAGCTTTCACTGAATTTCGAACAATCCTGAAAAAATGCATTTTTATTTCATTTATGAAATTGTTAAATATTTCACACTAAAAATTCAAATCGTGCTGGATGCTGAATATTGCAAAACGGCTCCAGTGTCTACTGTAAAAATACTGTAGTCGAAAATTCCCGACACTCAATACCAAAAAATTCGGTAAAATGGTCGTCAGGCATTTTTCTGTATAGATTTAGCGTAACCCTTTGACACAAAGGATGTATTGTAGTGACTACTTCGTCACGTTTGATACACACGGCTTTTATCCCGGGATGAAGGGTCCGGAACGAAAGGGCGAGCATTAGCCATCCAAAGTTTGTATAAGAAGGTGGATACTCTTCGAGGTTGTTAGGAGACATTGTTATTTGTTATTTTAGGAAGGAATCCCAACGCGATTGATGGGAATGTGTCGTACATCCTGGAACCAACGGAGTTCTTTTGTCCTACGTTAACCTTTCTTAGTCCTTTTTCTTTGTGACGAATTTGTATAAAATTAATTTTAGATATAATAAATAAATAATAATAAATAAATAATAATATATAAATAATAATGCTGGACAATCCACACAGCATCATCTAGCCCCAAGCTAAGCAGAGCTTGTGTTATGGGTAGGTACTAGATGACTGATATACATAATAATTATAATACATTACATAGATATAATGTTTATTGATTTGAGAGAGTTACTGTTAATGATCAATATGCGTACGGGAACCTTGTTTACCTGATCCATCAAAACTATCAAATACGTAGCGTAGTAATAAGGGCAAAAATGTTGACTGCTATTAACTCGTAGGTATTGGAAGATATTTGTCAAGCGATGTTTGTTTTTGCCTGTAAATAAAGGAAGCGACTACCGGTTCTTCCTTTAATGCATACATTTCTTCTCTCCGGAGTCGAGTTACTCATTGAAAATTCATTTCTCTTCCGCGCTTGCGCTCTAAAGATAAATCAAAATGTTCCTCATCACAAAACACATGGTGCAGACATCAAAAGGACTAAAACGGTAACAAAAAGAGGTTGGTTCAAAAGTCATATTTCAGCCAATGAAACTGCGTAGCACCTACATACTGCTTTATTGGTATCATGGAAAATACAAGGTTTAGACCAGACAGCCTAACACCCGTCTATTAGGTACCTCTAATTGTTTTATTTATTTATTTATTTTAATACATGGTTGCACAAACTTACCATGAGTACACTTAACCTTGCCCACCTTAAGTGTGTAATGCCGATGGCATTTTCTACCCGCTTTGCAAGAAACAAAAACAAAAACATGTGCCTTAGACTAAGTTAATTATTAAGTCTAATTACAGAGAAAACATCAGCAATGTAACAAATACTACTAAAATAATCTCTACTAAAATAAATATTTCCATATGCGTTGTGTACGTAAGTTGAAGGACAAAAATTGAATATTTCTGTTCTGTTGATAAAAAAGGCTGTAGAACATCTCCATTTTTTTGTCTTGCTTTTAGAAAGATGATCCTATAAAGCTTGACTGTGTAGATACCTAAACTTTCTTTTAGTTTTCTATGCAAAGAGTCTGAAGGAAAAAAACCATCCTAGTAGTTACCGGGAATTCAATACTGAATATGTTGAAGATTTTTATTCACAATGAAAATTACAATCAAATAATAGAAATAAATTAGAACTAGTATTTACAATTGAAACAATTGAACTAACTGCAGACTGTTGCAAACAATCTACAGGTAGCTCAACTGATCCACATCAATACCAGTCGGAAGCCTCCCCAAGACGCTGGCTGCATTGCCCCGCTGTATGGCAATGCTAATGCGCTGCGCCAAATACTCACCTGCTCTCGGTTGATGATAGATTTTCAGAATGTTCGTTTGAAGTGTCCGGGTTGGACAGAAGGATGGTAGATATTTTGGTTATTTGTATTATACAGACCGTGAATCGTTGTAAAAAGTAGTGTGAAATTGAGGCAGATTCCCTGGCGCCACGCCAACGGCCAGTTTGACTAGCGTGTCGTTAAACATTGTTTGTTTATTTTATTGTCGGCCAGTTTTTTCATAACTATTTCTTTTATAGCTACAGTTAGTCCATTTTAGCTATAAATGATGCCTTGAATAACATTTCAAGGCATAACTGCAAACTGGCAAACATACGGTACCTACCTTTGACTAGTCTACGAGCAAGTCATAAATACAAAATTGTATATAAGTATATAATTAGTGCTTGTTTTGATGAAACTATAAAGCGCCTTTAGATTCCTTAATACTGTTTTTAAGTTGTGGCCTACGGCAGGAATCCTAGCAGGTTGATCCTTGAATAAAACCAACAACGTTGGTTTTGTATGCGCCACAAAGTTTAGTGGGAATAAAATAAAAATAGCTAAAATAAAAGGGCAATCTTGGGATCATTTCTTACGACAGCGAAATTATCATGGAAATCAGTTCCTATCTGACAGAAATCAACGA